>OZ026524.1:88126552-88784052 GCA_964019695.1 Loripinus fragilis
CATGTGTTGAACACCCTACACATGCAACGTGTAAATCCACAAACAAAACAAATATTCAAACAAATAATAAATCCGGGGCCGGTCCAATACTTTCGTGGAAATTGATCATGAAATAATTTCCACGGTCATGCTCCTCCCTTCCGCTGAATCATCCAAGAAGAGTTGTTGTCAGTTACAAGCAAAAGTATGTACACAAAGTACTGGTTAACCGCTTGTCAAGCTTGTCCAGGAAAAAGTGTGGTTAGGTGAAATGACCGTCCCTCCATGACCTTAGCTGTTGACTTGGGACGTAAAACAACACTATAAACAAACAAACAATATGTAGTTTTCATATTGGGTCAGTAATGGTTTCTTATCGCGGATATGACTTTGGAGTCAAAGGTCAAGGTCATATATACATAAAAAAGTCAGTGTTATGGTTTATAACATGAACTTAATATATGTTCTGGGAGATGATGCATTGATAAATTAGGGGTCTTTCATGCATACCAAATATCTGTGTGTCTTGATCCACATCTGAATTAAGGGTGAGGTTGGCGCCGTGAAGCTGGTTTAAGCCCTCCAGTATATTTTTACTGACCGTTCCAAGGCAGTACTTCTTTTGTAGATCTTTTATGTTTTTCCTGTCTTGTGTTTGCTATGCCTTTGTGCGCGTCTGTTTATTTAGGCCTTGTGATCACCTGCTGGGGAAGGGCTGACCTCTTGTCTCTCGTTTGTGGTGTCTAACTGTGAGTTTAACACTTTCCCATTGATATCCTGGGTCAGGTGTGGTACTTGATTATATCGATTCCTGATCTTTGCACCCTTACAAACTTTATATTTTGTAAGCGATAGTCCATATTTAGAACAATTATGGCCTATGATGTCTAAACGAAGAATACAGATAATTTCTATGAACTCGGAGTCAAAGAAAAGTGCCCACTAGACTGGTCTCCGTTTAACTGACAATTTTATGAATGAATCAAACTAAATAAATCTTCTTTACTGGGTATTTTTTTTCCAAGATTTTATCTCTGATAGGGATCGCGCTACAGAACCACTGTACACACCCAGTGCGGGCATCGCGTGGGGGTTGCAATCGACAAGTGTACAAAATAGGGTATCAAGCTCTTAAAAAGGGATATATTTTGGTCAATATTTTACTTCTAAAATAATTAATCTTGAATTATTGTCACTTATAAAAATCCGGCTGTGCATCTGCTAAACAAAATATATGGCTGTTGAGTGATAGTCGCTAAGCGCTGTGTTATGCCAAAAATGTTATTTTTTCCTGAAAAAAAGAGGGAGAAATAATTTTTTGCTTATGTTCTGGAATTTATTCTTAATTTCGATAAAATGCAAAATACCAGTCCTGTAATGTGCACAAAAATTGAAATCTGACAAAGCATTTGGAAGATATTCAACCACCACGCCATGACTATGCTGTTCGAGTACAGTGGTTCTCTAGCGTGAGGAGGTCGGCCTGGCCCCATCTTACTGATAATTTTACGAAAACAACAGATTAACCTTTTGAACTGGAGTCCTATTTTCTAATATTCTATGCCTCTGATGGGGCTATCAGTAAGTTACAGCTATGAAGGTCGTTTACATCCGAGAAAAGTTTTTTTTTTCAGTACGAGTAGCTTACCTGGTAGAGTTTTAAGCCAGGCTAGCCATATAATTAATGTAATATAATATAATTATTCTTGCCTTCTCCTCCTATGTTTTGAAGGAGGATATTCATATTGATACAATGTTTGCCTCGGATATGACAAAACGTTAAATATGGCCAAGGTCAAACTTAATGATTACTGATTACATGGCTAGTAAAGCATGTTTTCATGTATATGTAAGTAGATCATATTTCACTGACTGCCATTATCTTCCATTATCTTACTATGAGATAGTGACTATAAATGCGACTATTTGCGAGCACCCACCCCTTTAATTGACCTGAGCCCCTCTTGTTTAGTTTTTAATTCATCAAACATTTCTTTGAAACTAAAATACATTTATAACTGGAATCCAAGTGAAAAACAAGACTTGATAAAATTTGAATATTTAATATTAATTGATTCGTTTTATCACATGCTGAAGTTCATTGCAATTAACCCATATAAGTATTGGACATAGACAATCAGTGCAGACCAATATCAGACACCGCATAATGCAAAATGCGGTCTCTAATCATGATCTTTACTGCTTCCTACTGAATGTTTTTTGTTAAAATTTTATAAAAATGTAACCTACCACACAGTGCTCCTAATATTGGCAATGTGCTTGTTCTACTGATAATGGCAGGAAAGTCGATTCGACTGCAATGGATTTATAAACCCAATGGCAGGAAAATTGATTCGACTTAAATGGGTTTATAAACCCAATGGCAGGAAAGTCGATTCGACTGGAATGGGTTTATAAACCCAATGGCAGGAAAGTCGATTCGACTGAAATGGGTTTATAAACCCAATGGCAGGAAAGTCGATTCGACTGAAATGGGTTTATAAACCCATTTCAGTCAAATCGACTTTCCTGCCATTTAATAAAAACTTTCCAATTTAGAATAAAATAACCCCATATATTTATCAAATGATGTTATAATTATTTTATAATCACGTTTTAGCGGGAAACGTCTAGATTTTGCCATAACATTGGCGTTACCAAAATCTGTAAACCACTAGTGTGTTATCGATTTTAATACACGACGTTGTTTTAGACCCAGACGCGACGTCATACATGTATGGTAAATTGGGATAGATTATTTTTTAGTCAGTCAAAAATGTTCAGCAATATTCAGGAACGATCTTTGTTTAACTTTGTTAAACAACACATAGCTATATGTTGCTCTGGATCTATCCAGTACGTTTTCAAATGAAGATTTCCTTTCTGAACAAGTGTCTTGATCTGTTCTATGGTATATTTACAGCTAAGTCCTTCACCTTCGAAAATGTTGACGTATTCACCCTCTTGTAGTGTAACTGCTATACCTAATCCAGCTGCAAACAGAAATGAGCTGCGACATGTGATTTCCAGCAATGAGGCATTTTGATAAGTGTAGACTCAGACGAGCCTGTGCAGCCTCCTTTTAAGCTTAGAAACTCCAGATAATGTTCAGTCGGTAGCTTAACACTCATAGAAAATTCAAGCAACCGTCAAAAGCTCTCATCAGACTGCGCGTATGCGCATGCTGATCAGAGGATTTGCTTGTCGCACATACCACATTGTTGGAAATCTCATGTCACGGCTAATTAATAAACTTGTATAGTGCAACAAATAGGTTATCGCCGTGAACGTGATATGCATTGTTCCGTTTACATATACAATGAATGGAATTGGGAACCAGCCGACAATGTGCCACAGACTGGATTTAAAAGTAATAAGGTTGCAAAGATCAGGAATCGATACAATCAAGTACCACACCTGACCCAGGATACCAATGGGAAAGTGACAAACTCAAAGAAGACACCACAAACGAGAGCCAAGAGGTCAGCCCTTTCCCAGCAGGTGACCACAAAGCACATATAAACAGACACGCACAAAACATAGCAAACACAAGACAGAACAAAAACATAAAAGATCCACAAAAGAAGTACCACCTTGGAACGGTCAGTAAAATATTTTACTGGAGGGCTTAAACCGGTTTAACGGCGCCAACCTCACCCTTAATTCAGATGTGGATCAAGACACATAAATATTTGGTTTGCATGAAAGACCCCTAACTTATCAATGCATCATCTCCTAAAACATATAAATCAAGATATAACAAGGAGATAAAGCAAGGATAAGGACTCAACAGTAAATTAAACTGAATACCGGAGCAAAAGAAATCCAACAGGTAAACCCCGGTGGGCCGGACAAACAGCCAAAGCATCAGGCCCCTACCATCTCATCAATAGATAAGTCTTTAAGTCGGAACCATCATAGAGTCTGAAGTCCGACCCACCGGCGTGCAATTAAAGAGGAAAGCAAAGTTGCCAACCGTGATTGGGTTGACTACCAAGCATGCAGTCTGCTGCAATACATTAATGTTATAGCCAATCTTTTTATAATGGGAAATTATTTTAATGAACTGCGCTGAAAAATTATTAGAGCCAACAATCTTCTTCAACTTATACACCAAGTCACCATAGAAATCAGGTTCAGAAAGTCCTTGGCGCAAGAGAGATTTAAATCCAACTTGGAATTTAGAAATCAAATCATAGTATCGTCTATAAAATTTTGAAAATGTTTTGCGAAGTTTATGATACGGATAGCCCTGTTTAAGAAGTTTTTGAGTTAACAATTTATTGCGAGTGTTGAAGTCAGTAACATAGCTAGATGCTCTAGCAAAACGAATGAGTTGAGAGATATAGACTCCATAGGATGTAGAACGAGGAACATCACCATCTAAAAATGGGAAATTGACAATTTCAAAATCAAAGTCGTCACGTTTATCATAAATTTTGGTAGAAACAATATCATTAGAAATTGACAAATGCAAGTCTAAAAATGCGGCTTCGGTATCAGAGGCATTGGCTTTATTAAGTTGGAGCTCTGAAGGGTATATTTGACTAACCATATTTTCAAAATAAACATTATTAATATTTAAAATATCGTCCAAATATCTGGAAGTAGTGTTAAACGCATCAATAACATCAGTCTGCTTATCATCAGAAAGAGACATCATAAAGTCCCTTTCATAACAAAACAGGAATAAATCTGCAACCAGGGGAGCACAATTAGTGCCCATAGGAATCCCAACTACTTGTCTATAGAGCTTGGTGCCAAATCGAATAAAAATGTTGTCCAACAAAAAGGTCAGCGCATCACATACATTTTGACACGACCATGCGTGATATTTTTTAGGTTTTTCTGAAGTAAAAAATGCATTTCTGTCACTACATGCAAGGTAAGGAGAGCCTTCTCTCTGGAAGGTTCTTTCAATAAGATCAATAAGTTCATCTTTAATTAAATTATGAGGTAAAGTAGTGTAAAGAGTAGAAAAATCATAAGTAGACAAACTGGTCGCATTGAAATCTCTAGCTTTAAGTTTATCTAAAATTTCACCTGAATTTTTAATGGACCAAAATAGGTTTTTACCGGATCTCTCATATACTTTTTCACAATATTTGATAACATGTTTTTTAACAGCTGTAAGACACGAGGTTAACAATTTAGAAAGTTCTGTTGTCGTACAAGAACTAGAATTTGCAATAAATCTTGCTTTATAGGGTTTTTTATGGAGTTTAGGTAACCAGTACAACGTAGGAACTTTGTCTTGATTTTATTTAGCTTTGACACCAAAATGTAGGGCTGTATGACAACCATGCCCATCAACAATCACCCTTTCACTTAAAGAAGGCTGCAGTTTATAGGCATTAGTGTCAACAAGCTCACGCTTAAGAGTATTAATATAATACAATCGTCAAACAACTACAACATTGTTAGCAGCTTTATCTGCTGGAACCAAAACATAGTTCATATGAAAATCCTGGATACCTCGTTTAAGATGACGAAAAGAAGATTTAGGTTTAGGGGGCAAAAGATGTGTATTACGTGAGTAAAATGAAATACGAGTATCAATAATTTTAAAAATGTTAATCTTCCATTCCTTCAAAGCATCAGGTTCAACATTTTCCCGTTTGCACCAACGATTACTGAAGTCATTTAAAGAAGCAGCGATCTCTCTACGACATTTAGAGAAATCAATATTAGAGGGAAATCTATATTTAGGACCTTTAGAAATGATATTGCGAACTCTAGCGTCAGGAATGACATTTAGATTACCTGTAATAACATGCCCTGCAGAGGGATATAAATAATTTGAATTTTTACAATCTCAGGAGGCAGGAGTATTGGAATCTATGTCTAAATCATTTACAATTTTATTAAAGTTAAATATCGTAGACCTTATTGGTTTGTTATATTTATAACAAATGATAGGAGTTTCAGAATTATTAAAGTAATTTGGAATAGATGAAATCACTGAATTATCCTTGAAGATACTATGTAAATCAATAAACTCAATACCTTACCTTTGTTAATGAATGGAATTTTGATAAAATGTCGTTTATGGTTGACTTCAGAATCGATATAAGGACTAAGGAAATGTTGAACATAACACCTTGTAAGGAGTGCTGCTTTATATAATTTGTTTGCTCTATCATAAAGTTTATTAGCCTCTAACTCTATATTGCGTAAAACTGAGATAGGCAAGGAACTTAAAAATGAAAATAAGCCATGTCGACCATGATTAGTTAAAGCCAAAGAAAGATCCTTTAGAGAAGTATTTAAGCGTTTTTAGTACAAATTTTGCGCTTAATGTTGCCATTTTTACGTTTACCATGAGATCTACTTTTACGTTTTTTACATTCCAAAACAGAAAAAAACATCAAAATCTGGCATTTTAGAAATGTTGCCTTCATGGTATATATTATCATTAAAGCCTAAAGGAAAAGGTGATTGCAAAAATTTAATCCATTTAAGTTCAGTTTCATGTCTCTTAATATTTTTTAATCTAGTTGATGAATTAGGAACATATATAATTTTTTCAACAGGCTGAATTACAATTTTACTAGGTGAATGACCATTATTTTTGAAATGGCGATAAAGAAATGTGTCAAATTTTTTAGGCTTTTTCATTTTACAAAAGTGCTCACGAAACCTAGTCTTGAGGGATCGGCCAGTTTGTCCAACATATTGCATTCCACAGTTAGTTTCAGTTCAAGTTATAACATAGATTAGATCCGATGAAGTTCAGTCCAATTCATTATTATTAATTATGGAGAATTTTCTACCATTTACAGATGATGTAATGGTAGTTTTAGTACATAAATGTGCGCAACAGACACACCTCTTGGCATTGCACTTAGAAACATTAGGATACATTCCGCGTCTTTTGAATGCATTAAATGGTTTAGTATACTTCCTGATAATAGGTGACCCAAGAGGAGATAACCTAATGGTAGGAAGCATATCCCGAAAATTGTTAACTGAACTAGGAATACGAACAGAGGACGCCGAATGTAAACTAATGGGAGATAAATGTTATTTTGTTATTTTCGTTCTTATCATTGAAAGTTGTGTGGGTAAGTACCATCCCAAGACAAGCAATCAACACACCGGTTATTAAAATGACAAGCCAGTATAATATGAGTCCTTAAAAGCAAAGGAAGGTATAACAAATGCAAGCGATAATTCAAATGGCTAATACAAGTCCACAGATATATAGAAAGCAGAAGTTATACAACGGGGTATGAAAATCGGTCATCTAGTGATCTTAAATGCGGTACAAGACATAGAGGATATCCAGGGACAGGAATAATGGAAGAAGATTGTACACACAATCCTGAGGATTGGAAAAATAAGAGCATTAAATGAAAGTGAGGGGAGACTTTTGGGGCCGCCACTCAGCACAGACAAAACAACTCTGATAATCAAAGTAATAAGGTTGCAAAGATCAGGAATCGATACAATCAAGTACCACACCTGACCCAGGATACCAATGGGAAAGTGACAAACTCAAAGAAGACACCACAAACGAGAGCCAAGAGGTCAGCCCTTTCCCAGCAGGTGACCACAAAGCACATATAAACAGACGCGCACAAAACATAGCAAACACAAGACAGAACAAAAACATAAAAGATCCACAAAAGAAGTACCGCCTTGGAACGGTCAGTAAAATATTTTACTGGAGGGCTTAAACCGGTTTAACGGCGCCAACCTCACCCTTAATTCAGATGTGGATCAAGACACATAAATATTTGGTTTGCATGAAAGACCCCAAACTTATCAATGCATCATCTCCTAAAACATATAAATCAAGATATAACAAGGAGATAAAGCAAGGATAAGGACTCAACAGTAAATTAAACTGAATACCGGAGCAAAAGAAATCCAACAGGTAAACCCCGGTGGGCCCGACAAACAGCCAAAGCATCAGGCCCCTACCATCACATCAATAGATAAGTCTTTAAGTCGGAACCATCATAGAGTCTGAAGTCCGACCCACCGGCGTGCAATTAAAGAGGAAAGCAAAGTTGCCAACCGTGATTGGGTTGACTACCAAGCATGCAGTCTGCTGCAATACATTAATGTTATAGCCAATCTTTTTATAATGGGAAATTATTTTAATGAACTGCGCTGAAAAATTATTAGAGCCAACAATCTTCTTCAACTTATACACCAAGTCACCATAGAAATCAGGTTCCGAAAGTCCTTGGCGCAAGAGAGATTTAAGTCCAACTTGGAATTTAGAAATCAAATCATAGTATCGTCTATAAAATTTTGAAAATGTTTTGCGAAGTTTATGATACCGATAGCCCTGTTTAAGAAGTTTTTGAGTTAACAATTTATTGCGAGTGTTGAAGTCAGTAACATAGCTAGATGCTCTAGCAAAACGAATGAGTTGAGAGATATAGACTCCATAGGATGTAGAACGAGGAACATCACCATCTAAAAATGGGAAATTGACAATTTCAAAATCAAAGTCGTCACGTTTATCATAAATTTTGGTAGAAACAATATCATTAGAAATCGACAAATGCAAGTCTAAAAATGCGGCTTCGGTATCAGAGGCATTGGCTTTATTAAGTTGGAGCTCTGAAGGGTATATTTGACTAACCATATTTTCAAAATAAACATTATTAATATTTAAAATATCGTCCAAATATCTGGAAGTAGTGTTAAACGCATCAATAACATCAGCCTGCTTATCATCAGAAAGAGACATCATAAAGTCCCTTTCATAACAAAACAGGAATAAATCTGCAACCAGGGGAGCACAATTAGTGCCCATAGGAATCCCAACTACTTGTCTATAGAGCTTGGTGCCAAATCGAATAAAAATGTTGTCCAACAAAAAGGTCAGTGCATCACATACATTTTGACACGACCATGCATGATATTTTTTAGGTTTTTCTGAAGTAAAAAATGCATTTCTGTCACTACATGCAAGGTAAGGAGAGCCTTCTCTCTGGAAGGTTCTTTCAATAAGATCAATAAGTTTATCTTTAATTAAATTATGAGGTAAAGTAGTGTAAAGAGTAGAAAAATCATAAGTAGACAAACTGGTCGCATTGAAATCTCTAGCTTTAAGTTTATCTAAAATTTCACCTGAATTTTTAATGGACCAAAATAGGTTTTTACTGGATCTCTCGTATACTTTTTCACAATATTTGATAACATGTTTTTTAACAGCTGTAAGACACGAGGTTAACAATTTAGAAAGTTCTGTTGTCGTACAAGAACTAGAATTTGCAATAAATCTTGCTTTATAGGGTTTTTTATGGAGTTTAGGTAACCAGTACAACGTAGGAACTTTGTCTTGATTTTCTTTAGTTTTGACACCAAAATGTAGGGCTGTATGACAACCATGCCCATCAACAATCACCCTTTCACTTAAAGAAGGCTGCAGTTTATAGGCATTTGTGTCAACAAGCTCACGCTTAAGAGTATTAATATAATACAATCGTCAAACAACTACAACATTGTTAGCAGCCTTATCTTTCAGTGTCTTGTTTTTTGGAATAAATGGTGCGTAGCTGCATATGTTCAATTAAACAAAAATCATGAGCGTAAAAATTTAATCATTTTCTAACCCAGTAATCTAAATATATGTTTTGGGTGCTTTTGAGTACCCACAACATATGTTTTGGTTGAAAAATAAGAACAATAATTTTCAGTTACGCACAATTATCTGGAGGCCTGTTTAGCTGTGCTAAAATGCCTAGTGTCTAGATTACAATATTGCAAACGGAATAGAACCAGGAATCGACTAAAAACGGCTGATAAGCATGCTGCCGATTGCTCAAAAGCTGTGTGTTGGGGCGCAAAGTGATCTGTGTGAGATGTATTAATTGTTCATATAACAATATAGCTAAAGGTTTCCTTTATAATAGCCCTTTTTGTTATGCAAGTAAGAGCTTTTGAAAGCAATATCCCTTCAAAGATTAGTGCAAATTACCATGAAACATGACGCCATTGTCGCAGCTGTGCAACACAGGCAGGAAATACAAAAACAACAACATTTAATTGTTAAATGCACGCGTTGGCTTATTAATTAGGAATTTCACTATATGCTCTGCCATTAAGAAGAACCTAGATTAAATGCATTTGCAACTGAAATGTGACGCCTGGTAGGATAATGACACATGTTTGTGAAGGTCATAATGAGACATATGCGAACAGTACGGGGAGCATTTGGAAAGTTCTTAGCATGGTCTTTTATCTCAGTAACCGATTTACAAACCCTATCATGTTGGATATCGTTTTAAATAACTATCATTCTTCTATGTTATGGCACAAATTTCATGAGGATATTGTAATGCAGACACGAATAATATCATTGTGAATACATGTACTTTTTGTATACTGGAAAATGCAAAATTTCATCTGAAAATAAAACATATTTCCTTTTGAAAAGTGTGCAGAACATTAACAATAGTCCATGAAATTAGATAATTTTGTACCATTTGGTAGGCTACAATCTGGTAAAGTTATTATACAATTGATGGCTGAGTTGGATGTTTCTTATAACTAAATACCAGAATAGCAATACAAAAACCGTCTAGAAAGCAAAGCAATGCGCTATGTTTTTCGACTAAAAATCGCATGTCAAAATGCACATATTTTGAAAATATATAACCAACACTGTTAGTAGATTAAAAATGACCTGCGTTGATATTTTTGTCAAGCACACTTTATGTTCTTTGTATTGAAACCAAAATAAATTTTGTTTACCAGAACAAAGGGAAGATAACTCTTATAATCTTCAAATGGGGCAGAGTAGGTTCAGCTGTTAGTTAATGTTCTGGTTCATTTCAATTGAAAACGGTGGCAAACAAAAAAGTAAAAATACCTTGAGTGTAGAAATCCATTAATTTTTTGATGGTTAACGCGATACCATAAGACGTTCTTATGCCATCGTCCAAATGTGAGGGGTTAAGTTACCCCACCCACTTCTTGAAAAGTAGGGGTAGTGTTACTAGGAATAATTTTCTTGAATACAGAACTAAACAAGCTACACTTTTTGCGCGACGAAATAATTATTATGCATTGTTCGCTACGAATAAAGCAAAACATTTACTCAATATACGTTTTTGGTGCTCCTGTAGTGACACAATTTATAGTAAAAGTATAAAGAAAAATCGAAAAAGTCCCATTTTAGAAAGTTAACCATTTCTCTATTAATTAGTCAACATTTTCTGAATGAAAAGATATAAGTCTTGCACGCAGTGATCGCATAATATATTTGATAAAAATTAAGTTGGCACCAAATCGTTAATTTGTCAAATCATAAACGTAAATAAGGTCCCCAATTTTCCTTCGTTTTTATACAAATATTTTGCTCAAAATTTCAGCCAGTGTATAAACCCTAATCATTTTGAGCATACGCTGCACGTGCACGCCGAGTCCCTTTTCGACGAAAACTAAACCATCAAGTAGCCGTTGAATTCTAGTTTTCAAAAATGTATGATTTGATAGCATTTTATCAACGCATTGTGGATTTATGATGCCATGCTAAGAACTTTCCAAATGCCCCTCGTACAGACCAGGATCTAATCAGACACCGTGCGGTGTCTAGTCAGAATTTTCAATGTATACTTACAAAATGTTTTACTTAAATTAGGAAAAAATGAAAAATACCAACCAACAACCTCAAATTTTGGAAATGGGTTCGTCCAATTGATAAGGGTGTAAAATTCTATTGGGTTACGAAAAATGCACCGTAAACTGTTACGTGACGTCTGATACATGCAGGATAATTGCTACACTTCCCTGCGATATAGATGGTACGTGGGTCATCCAATAACGGATGAGACTTTCTTCATAGTCTGAAAATCTGTGTGTGACTTAGTTAAAATTCACCATTTTAATAGTATGACGTCTTAGCAATTCAGGATTAGATACAATATGTTTGTGATTGATCAGTTGCCATAGTAACGGGATGTTTTGAGGAAGGACCTGAAGACGCATGGCCACGTTTGCGTTAATTTTTGCATACCCATGGTTATTCAAAGTCTTTTATTTTCGATCACAAATAGAATTTAACCTCTTGATATCTATTCTTCAAATGGACAATCTTAGTGTTACATAAAATGCTGTAAAAGATGAATCAAATATGCATATCCTTTATTTTGGTTGCCTAGCAACGAATTTACTTGATTTTTTATAAGCACACTACTTTGCGTTGCTATGGTAACTATGTTAGCGATGTATATCCTACAAAAAGTATGGTCATGTGCAGCTGATTGTAAATTTTGTTACATGAACAAACCCTGTTCACTGTAATTGCCTTTGTTTATTTGATATAAGTTTTTAAAGTCAAGAGGCCAGCGAAAAATACCAGATATTTCTTGGGCATTTGATTTTTAAGCTTTGTTTCTATGGTAACAGCTGAAGACTCTGGACATTACTTTTCCCTATTGGTTATAGACAGATTACATGAGCATGTACAAATATTAGTAGAAAAATAAACCATACATCTTAATCTGTTGCCATGGTGACCACCTATAGTGAGCTGTCCACGCGTGTTCGACTAGTTTTCTAATGTTGCCTAGCAACAAAAACTGGAACTATGTAGCACGTCGAGAATGGAACATGTGAACGGCCAAAAAGACGTGCTAGCTATAAATGCGATTTCATAAGTCTAGCATGTTAATTCACTGCGCTATGCAAAAGTCTCATTCTTTATTGGATAACCCGCGTACTACATGTATCAATAATTAACGTCGCTTTTCATTGGCTCGACGACATACATGTAGACATAGTACATTGTATTGCTTTTTTTTCCAAAAATATCATTTACTGGTCCAACAGAATGGTAATAGGCTTGAGTGTACGAAATGTATTTATTAGGAGAAATGTTGTCAGTTTAGAGTCGCAAATAACGTTTCCACGTAGTTACCATGCAACTGAATTTGCGACCTACATCACCAAATGATGAAAATGAATATAACTTTCCCCTATGTATACCACGGTCAGAAAAAATGATTCATACTTACTACAAGGTGAAGAGCAGCCACAATGTGTTGGTTGCGACGCACCATTCACTGTACGTCACTTCTTTTTGGAATGTGGCGATTTTGCACAAGTAAGAAATAAATGCTTCCATGTTGATAACATGAAAGAATTATTTCAAGATATACATATTGATAGTATTATGTATTTTAAGACAAATAAATCTTTTAACAAAATCTAACTGCTATTTTTAAAATCATGTTTTGTTTTACATTTGTATCAGACCATAATACAGATTTTGAATGTTGTATTCTGTTCAGTTAAAGAACATGTACAGTTATCTGAATAGCTCTTTGAAACTGTCAGATATTGTACGTGGTCTCTCCTGTCAACAATCGTATTGCAATTAGTTATCATTATACAAACTCCTCATCATCTTTCCTTTTATTTTATCTTATAAATTTTTACTTTTTCCATCTTCATCATGTTTAGTTTAATACCGTCTGACGCTAATGACCCACAAGGGTTGATGCGTCGTTAAGAACCAAACAAACAAAACTTACGAATATCCCATTTCTGGGTTTCAAGGGCTTTAGCTCTCAGTAAAACTGCGCTTGTTGCTGTGACCTCGTCATTCTTATTGAACTTAGCTTCAAATTTAATCTTTGCTGTGTCGATATCACTGCCATACTCTCTATTCAGTCGCAAAAAAGCATTGTTGAAGAAGTCAGCATAATATCCTAAAAGGGAGAAAAAAGAAAAAAACTATCCCAGCTGGAATGCTCGAGCCACTATCAGCCTATCAGCAAAACGCCATTTAAATGGCGTTTCGCTGGCGGGCAGATAGTAGCCAACTTTTACATGTACGTGGTTACTTTGATTGCACTTTTAGGTTTCAATTGTCAATAAAGTAAATAAAATTAACTTTGCTTCAAGTTTTATCTCTGCCGTGTCGATATCCCTGCCATACTCTCTATTTAGTCGCAAAAGAGCATTGTTGAAGACGGCAACATAATATCCTAAAAGGGAGGAAAAAAATGCAGCCTAAATGTCATCTCAGTCTACTTACTGCTCGCCAACAAAACGCCATTTAAATGGTGTTTCGCTGGCGGGCCGATAGTGGCCCGCTTATACATGAACGTGCTTATACATGAACTAAATTTAACCTTATTTCAAGTTGAATCTTTGATGTGTCGATATCATTGCCACTTATTCTATCCAGTCGACAAAACGTAATGTTAAACAAGAGAGCAGTCTGAAGGGCCGCTATTTCACCCATCGCTGTGTTTCATGACCTTGAAGAGTGACATTGGCCTTGAGTCTGCAGCGTTGAGCCACGGGCTTTGTGCACCATCTCACCATGAGGAAGATTGATTAGGATTTAATGAAAATCAATCATAGGTTTCAGGAGGTATGGAGCAGACACGAAACTGAAGGGTAAATCCCATAAACTTAAAGTGTGACCTTGACTCTGGTAAGCTGGGTCATGAGGTCTGCACACCGCCTTAATGAAAGGAACGTTTGAATGTAGATTAAGGAAAATCATTCAAAGGGTTTAAGAGATAAGGATCAGACACGAAATGGAAGGATAAATCCAATGAACTTAAAATATGATCTTGGAAGTTGTCATGCTTTGTGGCTCCTCATCTTGGTGCTTACTGTTTACATATGCCTAAAAAATAGGGAGCGCAGTGGCTCAGTGGTAGAGTGCTTGACTCGAGACTGAAGGGCCGCGGGTTCGAGCCTCACCGGCGTCACTGCGTTGTGGTCCTTGAGCAAGACACATTTATCCTAGCTTAGTACTGGTTCAACCCAGGAAGAACCGTCCCTATATAACTGAAAGATTGTTGATGGGACGTAAAGAATCAAATCAAACAAACATATGCCTAACAAATAGAATGGTCTACTGTTCGTTATAAAATGTCCATGCAACTTTGGATACGATAGTCGTTGCCATGCGCAATTTTTATGATAGCAAAAAGCAAAGGTTTTGCCCTAGGCCAATACACGTTGATTCTGGAAAGAAAGCCCTGCTTAGGCATAAATAAAAAACTTTTGGGTACCCGACCTACCATAATTTACTGGTGAAACCTAGAATTTTTTCAGGTTTTCTGGTCTGAATAATATATTATTATGTGCATTTCTAAGACAAAACTGCTCAAAATATGTTAATGGTCAAAACGTTTTTCATAAAACTATTTTTTTTTTGTCAATTGATCTTCTTTAAAGTTTGAACTAAATTAACATATATCGATTCATTGGGTAATTGATCAATGTGTTTATTCTTGTAAGAACGCACATATAGTACGGGTAAACTGTGTTCACATTGCCTATCACAGATGTACAAATACTCATTGTGTGGAAGTCAGTTGTTTGGTAAGTTGTATTTTTTGATATTTGAGCCAAGTTCCTGTTTGCTTTGTTTAATTTTGGCACTAGAGATCATTTGTGTAGTAAGATGCCAAATCGAAGACATTTGTCTGCTAGGGATTTGGAGAGATTTTAGGTATGCTTCAGGCTGGAGCAACCCAACGTTATGCAGCCGCTCAGTTTGGCGTCACGCAATCTGTTGTTCAGAGAATATGGCAGCATTTTCTTGACACCGGGAGTGTTGAAGAGGGACTTAAAAGTGGTCGTCCGAGAAAGATGCCAGTGGTGGAACACCAGTATATTTGCGCTTTGACTCGATTTCAGAGGTTTGAGACTGCAAGAACTCTACACCAGCAGTATCTTAATGCAAATGGTATCACTATTTGTGAACAACCAATCAGAAATTGTCTTCATGACAACAGAATTCTTGCTCGGAGACCAGCCGTGAGACTCGCGTCGGCATGTGATCACAGGACTGCAAGACGTTAATTTGCAGCACAGTATTACTTGACGTTTCGCTTACTGTAAAGGCGGCGCCTAATGAATGCGTAATTAGGACTAGTCAACCTAAGGCAATGTACAAACTGAAAAGGAGGCGTGGTTTTATTCAAAAGTAACTGTATCATATTGTGCCATAACCTCAGTCATTATTTAGTCCTTAAAACGCCAGCAAAATAACTGCATCTGAAAATGTCAACTTAACATAAGCAGGGAGGCAAACATTGTGGACCCAGATCAGACTGCTCCTACAGGAGCAGTCTGATCTGGGTCCACACTGTTTATCTATGAGGCTTCAAATACTTTAGTGGACGACAAAAACATACATTTTGAGTCTATGCGCTTTAAGGGTTAATAAATGTGAGTTCAGTGTATATACGGTTAGGATTTTCATGAGATGCACGCACGTTTGCGCGGCTTAAAAAGCTTATTAACTCTTTAACAAATTATAAATAAAACCTGATTTCCCTTCCTTAGCAGATGAACTAGCCGAACCACACCCCGATATAAATATTAAAGTTGCCGCCTTTACAGTAAGCGAAAAGTCAAGTAATATGTAGACATGCCATTGGGTAATTTGAGGAAAATCCTCTTTACAGATGAGTCAAGAATCTGCATTGACAATTGTAATGGACGCAAGTTTGTCTGGCGAAGGAAGAACGAGGTTTTGTTAAGTTTTGTGTTGCTGAAACTGAGCGATGCGGTGGTCCATCTGTTATGGTATAGGGTTGCATTTCACTTTAGGGAGTCACGGATCTCTATGTCATCCAGAATGGGGCACTGACAGGCGTACACTAAATTTGTATTAATGAAGTAATGATAATGCACGTCCGCATTTGGCTTGGGTGGTAAATGATTATCTTGAGGATGAAGGTATCGAGGGTTTGGACTGGCCATCACGCTCACCTGACCTCAACCCAATTAAGCATGCCTGGGATGCTCTCCAGAGAAGAATAAATATACGTTTAGCAGAACAACAAACAGCTGAGCATCTTACAAATGCTCTTGTCGAGGAGTGGGTACGAATTCCTCGTTTAGACAGAACACTAGTGCTAAGCTTTTGGACACGCTGTACTGAAGGCATTGATGCTCGTGGAGGCCACACACGATAGTAACACTGACCGAAATAAGTAAGAATCTTCCCAGGTATTTTTAAAAAAAGACATTACCTCGCCCATCTCTATGAAAAGGGTGTTTGTTTCAGATATGGCGTTTTATTCACGTCTGTTTGTTAATTATTTTCTTAAACATCTTTACTAAAGCAATGTTTGACCAATGAATTTGTATTAGAACGTTATTTTGCTAATATAGTATAAAATTGGGAATATAATTCGTAAATAATTGTTTGAACATTATCTTTTTTAGGCTTTATATATTTTTTCCAGAAGAAAAATAATTTAAAAAAAATATGTGTGCCTTGCCTACCTAAAATTTTCAGACCCTATACCTGAAGCACACTTATATTTTATTCGGCGTAATTAATGGAATACCTGTTGGATCTAGGTAGGCATTTTCCACTTGCTCTGCATTCTGTGTTATGTCTAGGGGAAGCACCAACATATCATCATCTAAATAGGAAAACATATATATTAATGAGCCGTGGCATGCGATTTCCAACAATGTGGCATTTTGCAAGTATAGACTCAGACGAGCCTGTGCAGCCTCATTTGATGCTTAGAAACTCCAAATGATGTTCAGTCAGTAGCTTAACAATCATGGAATACTCAAGCGACCAGAAAGGCTCTGATCATTCTGCGCGCATGCGCAGGATGATATGAGTCTTTGCTTGTAGCACATACCACATTGTTGGAAATCTCATGCACTGGCTAAAATTAGTGAAGTTTGCAAGAACTGTTCAGTTATTTGTATACTGAAAACTATACAGAGCTCTGATGAAAGATATAACCCATGATTAAATCACACATTACAGAATAGCAACAAAACGTGTCAATAAGAACTTGGTAAATGAATATGCCAATATCGCTGCAAATCTAAAAAAATGTGGGAAGAAACTGCCAGAGCCTTTCTCTCCAAAATTACGATTTTTGCCAAAAGCAGCATCGTTTGTGAAGAAGCTGCAGTATAGGAAGCTGAATACAAATAAAATGACCATGTCGATCCTGACTATGATCTACACATGCGTTGAAGGAGATCTCTGCTCATATGCTGAATATTTACAGAAATATTTCGGGATACAGACTGTGATTGTTGGTCAAATTTTGCTCAAGGGAGTATGTTTTTATCATACAACATTTTAATAACTCGGTGTTGATGAGGTGTGTCTAATTTCCATTATTGCATACAAAACCGTGTCGATCGCTATTAGAAGGCATGTTTTGACCGGCAAATATCCATGTATAAATCAGGTAATTCACGTGTGTTGATGCACGTTTTTTTTACTTAACATATACGTATTCTGTCCGTCACAAAAAACGGACGTTATCAGCAGTAACGTGTATAGAAGTGAACCTAATTTAGTGACGTCAGGATAACGTAAGTCTTTGCTCTGGAATAGGTGTTTCTAAAACATACGAACCTTTCATGTTTTTGCCCGCCATTATAAGTTATACAAATATGAACAGTTCGGAGCGCTGTTTCAAAGTTTTCGAGTGACAAAATAACTTTATGCAATTATAAGTATCAAACATGGTTTTCTGCTAAACCCCTCGGGGGTCGTTTAAACCCTCGTCTTTCAGGCACCAGTTTCAACACCATTCTCGGGGTCCAGCTGATGTCAATGCATAGAAAACATGTTTGATCTTTATAATGCCACCCGGTTAGCTCAAAGTAAGTGAGGTCAGAATCTGCAGTATAATAGCTGATTTTGTCAAGGTAAAAGGCAATTATAAACAAACATGACCCAAAAAATCTTACCTGTCATTACTTGCGAAATATGTTGGAGTCTTTCAACTTGTGAACAATACGAATGGTTTTGTATGCCTCCACCAAGCCAAAGTATCAATTTATTCTGCTGAATACTCCTATAAAAATAAAACAATTGGATCAATGAAAGGGTTATAACCAATTAAAAATGCATTAAAATGAAACCTGTGCAATTTGATTAGGCCAGGCTTCAAACTCAAAGACGACCTGGACATAATCTTTGATCAGGGGTTGGTGCCTCGTGCTTGTCTTTGGCTGAGCCAACCGTGGCCTAACTTGAGGTTTTCTTCAGATCTGTCTACATTGTGTTTATATGATTTGTAACATCATAGTATGTAAATATTATTAAATTGTTTCACTATGATGATGCATTGCATAAGTTAGGAAGCCTCCATATATACGAGCAAAACATTTTTTGGGTGTGTTTAACAACAACAATATATAGATCGAAAATTTGGACAATAAAATGCATTCAGTCCCTCAGTGGCTTTGGCTGACAGTGGTTCTATCATGGTTGATTCATTGTTTATTGTTGCTCCCATTTTTTGAGGGTATTTTGTGTTTGGTTCCTGATTTGTTACACATATCAAGTACTAAATGTCGTTTCAAGTTTTGCAATGATCTCGTGGAGTAAGAGGGCTTGTTGTTTTACTTTGACTCTCTTCCTTCTGTCATGTTTCTCTTCCTCATGGTGCCATGGGTTGGTCTGCACTGTGTTATTGTGGCATGTCCTGATATTTCAAAGTTACTTTTTGCACAGGTTTCATATTTAGTAGATTGCACGTATGTGTCTTACAGCAAATTAGATCAATCGCGTTTATTTCAAAACGTTTATTGTTGGCTTATTCTAAGTGTACCTCTATTTCCAACTGCACAAAAGTATAGAAGAGCAAATAAACCAGTGGTTAGGCAATTTTGAACAATTAGACGTTATCATAGTTACTACTTTGTTTGGCCGACACGTTTATGAGGCAAACTATTTTTGTAGTCATGTTGACATCTTTTTTTTCAGTGTCTGTAAAAAAACCCTTACAGGCCTCCAGATAAGAGCGCGTAAATAAAATATTAGTTTTATTTCCAACGCAAAGCAGAAGTTGTGGGCGCTCGGAAGAACCGTATCAGTGAGGCGGTTCTTCTGAGCACCCCAAACATATGTTTAAACTAATGGATAAAAAGCTTACTGAAATTTTACGCTCAAAAAAGTATGATTGTTTGGGCCTATGACTAAATGAATGTACCTCATGGACTCTATGCCGACGCTATACTCATCAGAAATAGGAAGAACCTCGAGCTGACTGCCATAATCTTGAGCAAGCATCTCACAACTCTGTCGCAGCATGTCTGCAGATATCAAAGTACAACAGATATGTACATTCTCAGTCGCTTCTCTCTTTCTGTTGTCGTTGTTTGGTGTTGTTTGTTGCTGATTCGAATTACGCCGCAATTCGAATCAGCAACAAACAACAACAAACAGCGACAACAGAAAGAGAGAAGCGACTGAGAATGTACATATCTGTTGTACAAATCCAATGTATATAACACACACACACACACACACACACACGCGCGCGCGCACGTGCGCATACACGCACACACAACGTGCTCACAAATAAATTTATAAAGGCTTACAGCCACATGAAATGTACAATTATGAAACGTACGCTTTTGCACAGAAACCATATTTTCATAGTTTGTACTTTTCCTATGAGTAATACAAATGTAGCCCAATAGAACAATAACATGTCTGATACAAACTCGCACTATTCACTGTCATCATTTGGCATCTGAAATGTTTATTCAAATATAGGTCACGTTACTGGTATGCGTTTTGATTGGTCAGATTATTCTAAAAGTGCTCGGAGCTAATCGGAACCTGTCGGAAAAACTTAGGATTAAATTGGCTATGCATGATTTGGCAATAAAAAATTAAATCGTCGTACACCTGCTAGCCTAATCTGATGTGATGTGTACCAAGTTAGAGCCAACAACAAGACACTGACCTATATGAGCCCTATATAGACCTGTAATTTTCATATATGTGAAAAGAGACATTCGTCTTTTAAAGCTGCATAGTCTGTAACTTTTGATATTTTAATTTTGGAAATAAAGTTTCTATTTTTCAAGAATACAGTAAAAATACTCAAATTCAGGTAAACATTTTACCATTTCCATAAATTTTAACAAATTATATCTATCTAAACAACAACATTTATGTTAAAAATCAACTGTCTCGAATTATTGGAGGGACGTAAATAATTCTTAACAAGAGAAAAATCAACTGTTTTTTATAAGATAATTCACTATTCCATGCAGCTTTCAGCTGTACTGAACATATTTATTGTGAAAACATAACTTAATTCTATTTTTACAAATGAAAAATGTTCATAGTTACAGATCTAGTCTCTTTAAAACAGGAAGACTATGTTGCCATAATCAGTTCGTTTAACGTTTGTCCTTTTCAGAAATCCAACTAAGGCCAGATTTTTTTATAAGTTGATTTACACCCTCCTACTGTAAACTTCCGGAAAGTAAAGAAAAAATAAAATTTAATTTCTATACATTTTTTATTTCATCCACCAACTCTAAATATTATTTGTTTCGTTGAAAAAGTAATTAATTTTTTAGGATCTGATGTGTGTTTTTGAGAGTGACAAGTCCAGATTTTTAGAAAAATGATGAAATATTTAAAGATTTAATACAGACTGTTGGTTTACCTGACTAGTTTTACTGTTTTTTTTTTTCGGGAGATATTGAAAAAAAGCTGTGAAAAAACAACAACAAAGAAAACCTCTGAAAATGACCAGTCAACTGTCAACTAGTCATTTTCAGAGCTTTTTTTTCGTCCCCCGACCCTAAATCTGAAAAATATTTCCCATAATCAACTAATAAATAAGTTCTGGCCTAAATGTCAGTAGAATATCAATTTTGTTTTTCTGTAACCTGAATGTGTCAACTGAACTTCATAATAATATCACAGTTTCTCATAGCACCATAAAAGAAAATGTAAATTCATTTTAACATCTATTTCATAAGTTTTTGCACATGTGTAGCATTTCCAGTGAGTCAGCATTCTTTCATAAATGAGAAATATCAATTTTGTTTTTCTGTAACCTGAATGTGTCAACTGAACTTCATATTAATATCACAGTTTCTTATAGCACCATAAAAGAAAATGTTATTAATTTAACATCTATTTTATAAGTGTTTTCACATGTGTAACATTACCATTGAGTCAGCATTCTTTCATAAATGAGAAATATCAATTGGTACTGAAGGTTTATTGTACTTAAAGCTGCATAGTCTGTAACTTTTGATCTTTTAGTTTTAGAAAAAATGTTTCTATTTTTCAAGAACACAGTAAAAAACAAAAAGATCAGGTATACATTTTACCAATTTCGTAAATCTTAACAAATTATCAGTATCGAAACAACAGCATTTATGTTAAAATTAACTGTCTATAATTATTGGAGGGACGCAAATAATTACCAGCAAGAGATATTTTATAAGTTATTTACTTTCTCATGCAGTTTTCAGCCATAGCGAACATATTTATTGTGAAAACGTACCTTAATTCTACTTTTACAGTTGATTTAAAAGGAAAGTAAAAATTGAAAAATGTCAAAAGTTGCAGACTTAGTCTCTTTAAGTGTTGTTTTGTTCATTGTGTTGAAGTACAGTCAAATCTCGTAAATTCGAAGTCCTCGGGACTAGAGGTTTTAGTTCGAATTATAGGAGGTAAACACATATGTATACCCCCCAAAATAATCATTATGATTTTGTTTTTCTATTGAAAATAGTTTTCGGCGCGTAAAAGAAACGTCTCTTTGAGACGTTTCTATTACGGACCTAAAACATTATGTTATTATAATATATTATATTATATAAAGTATATTATGAACAGCTCATATTCTTTGAATCCAGTGTGTCCCAAATTTATTTTGAATTATCGAGTATGAGGCTTTATTGTAATTGAGACCATGATGTGTGATACTTTATAGATGACCGTATATAGTACTTATTCTGATACAATATGAAATAAAATAGTTAACCTTTTGAAATATCAACAGGAATGAATCGCAGTGAGGACTGCTTTTTCAAGATGGCATCAATGAACAATCTAGACTTTTCACAGTTTCCGCTTCCCAAGTCAACAAGAGTACAGGGACTTGCTACTTCTGACACCATGTCCTAGAATAAAACAGAGACGGTTCTGACACTATATCCAAGAATACAAAATATTCAGTTCTTGTAACGTGAAATAATACTTAATTAGCACGAAGTGTACTTTACGTTATAATTAAAACAACTAAACAAGTCAGATTACCAGGTCATACAACAGCTACTGATCATGATCACGAGCGACCTATGACATTTACAGGAAAACAAAAGCACAAAAGACAAAAGTACACATGAGCCAGTTCATTATATGGGCAAGTGCACAAGCTTTTTGGTACTTACAGATTCCGCGAGCAGCCTTGACTCAAGCGAGTCTGTGTATATCTGCAGACTCACATGAGCCTTCGCTGCTCGCAAACACTAAGTATGGACCTAGATGAAGGTGCAGACCAAAATTTAGACCTCTAGCTTTGCTTGATACATCATAAAATTTGGCCTCGTCGCGAGAAAACCTGTCTTTGGGGTTTCCGACAAAGTGAGGTTCAAACCAGTCTTCTCAGCTGCAGAGATTAGCTAGAAAGAGGAAGTTTCGATTGATGCGATCCTAGATATGATACTTTTCAATTACCGAATAACAAAGGCGCTGATCAGACTGCGCGTCTGCGCAGTCTGGTCTGCGCCTCTCTTGTTCGCAAACCCCCTAAGAAAGGGTTTTCCGCGTCGAGGGCCCATTTGGTAGGTACTGAGCATATGCGATAACTACGACATTCTCGTGTGCTGGTCCATATTTTGATTTCAATGAACATGCGATCTGCAAGTCAGACGAGTCTGCGTAAACGCACAGTCTACTTGGAGCCTTCGATGATGCACACACAAAGTACATGCAAGGACATAGGTAAAGTCTCGTGCGAAATGTTACGTTGCAATAACATCATGAGAGTGAAATGAGAGTGAAACTATATTTCTTTCCATATGCGTAAATAAGCAAGCATAGTACATGTACATGTTCTGTTTTACGCATTTAGTTACATTAAAACCTGTGTAAAACGGCCATTCTCAAAGAGACAGTAAATTGGTTTTAAGGGGGTAGATTCTTAGAAAATAAAAGTGGTACCACTGCCAGAGATCAAAGGCTAATCTTAATGAGTTTATGAGGTGATTATGACTTCCTTATAGGGGCAATAAAGTAGCCCCATGAAGGGTGTATATATTTTCTAATAATATACTGAAATTGTGATGTATACAGTTTTGTCCCCTCTTGATACCCCTTTAATCCTGTAAGAAACTGAAACTGTCCCTCATCAAGTTACCCGTTGATCTCTTTTGGACAGTATTATAGGCAATTTAAAGACTAACTATCGCTTAATGCAGGTCAAAAGTATTGTAGAATGCTCCAAGGATAGCATTTTGCAATAACTTCGACATTCATTAAGCTACCATTGTCATTAAGATCTTTGTTTTGTCTATTTTAGAGTGACTGTTTTACCAAGGTTTAACTGTATTATACAAACGTTTGATTATTATATATCACATTCATGCAGTATAAGTATGGCACATTTTTCTTTGCAGTTGGGATCGTCTTCATACAAATATAGTATAGTATTGGTAACATGTAACTTCAGTACAGGAGAGCCAACATATACTTGAAGCATAGGTCAAACTGAAAACAGTTTCCCTCTGTTAAGCAAGCAACTATCTAAGCCCATATAAGCCTAGCGCACTTTATATGGGACATATGCAAACAATGGAGCACCCGATGAGAGGGCACAGAAAATAGATGAAGACTCGATGACAGGCTAAAGGGGTACGTGCATTAAGAGGCTATTTTGGCCCCCCCTATGAGGTCAAAAAATAAAAGTTGCTCTTCACAAGTTTCTTTGTATTAGTTTATTAGAAAAAAGCCAAAGTGTAAAAGTCTGGCATTGATTCGACTTTTGTGGTTGCTATGGTAATAATAATGGCCGCCAAAATAGGCTGAATATAGGAAAATGGCCTATTTGGAGCAAATTTGAGAAAATACCAAAAGAATATTTTAACAGATGATGAGAATTACTACGGCACACAATATATTAAAAGTTTGTTTTGGTATTTGCTTGTGCTGATATCTAATTCTTAAAAAATCGGTCTCCAAAAGCCTCAAATTTGGTCTAAAATGGCAATTTCTCTATTTTAAGCCTACTTTGTCGGCCATTTTGGTTACCATAGCAAACGGTAAAAGTAAAATATATGCCAGAATTTTACACTTGGGCTATTCTGCTAATTAACCAATAAGATGAAATTGGTGAAAAGCAACTTTCAGTTTTTGGCTCAAGAGGGGGCCAAAATAGCCCCTTATTGCACGTACCCCTTTCTACCCTTCTATGACCACTACATAGCTGTATATGCGTGTGTTAAGAAGGGCTTTAAGTGTATGCGATATATACCACAATATCATGTGTCGTCCAAGGTAACATATGCTACATGTGTTTTACTGTATGTTTGTTTTCATTTTGAATTTGGGTTATTTTTTCATGGTAAAGATGCATTTTAAAGGTGTTAATTTTCATTTAGCACTGCTGGCCATTTTCTTTTTGGTGGAGGGCATCATAGGAAACATTTGGGCGTATTTTTCTTTTTTTAATTGTGACTAGTGGTGCAGTTGTCGTTTACAGATTGTTTTTAATTTTTAGCTCTGTGGTCATTTGTTAAACAGAGAAGAATTGTTTATGCAATCTTGGTAGAGAAAATTATTGTATGATTTTGTTTTAGTTTGAGTCCTGGAGGAGATGCCTTTAAGTTAGATGTTAAGTCAAAAAGAAATGTCCGATTTTGGTAGCGATTATAACGGGGAATCTTTGTGTTGAACTTTCTTTTAGTTTAAGTCAGTGTTTCAGAAGATGTCGCTTTTTAAAAGTAATATTGAGCTCTGGCGACAATTATTCAGTGAACTGGAACCATTTGTGCAATTTTATTATCTACCTAGAAATGTTACATCTTTTGAACTGTCTATGTTCTGGCTATCTGATACAGAAAGCTGAATCAACTGATTCTGTATCACTATCTTTAAAAATGAGGCTAAAGTCGATTTCCTGTTTTTGCGGCGACGTAAAGTAAACTTTCAAGCATGGAACCAGAGATGGAAGCATGATGACGTGACGTCATGACACGTAACGTAATGGTACTAAATGGCGACTTTCCTACATTTACATGACATATGTATCATCAAAGGACCTCGGACAGTCTTAATGTAGAATTGCCCATAAAAAAGGCAAGAGAAAAGTTTCTAAGAAAATGCTATTTTTTCCATGGAAAGTATAGCAGTTCCTACCCTCGAATAATCCACAAAAATGTTTTCTCATTGGTTAAGTACCGATCTAGAGATATGGATTGAAAACTCTGTTTCTGCTATTTAACATATAGAAAATAGAAAGCGTTTTACTGAAGTACTTTCCCCCGTGCCAGAACTAATCATTTTGCATACAGTTGTATTTTTACATTTCTAACATTATATAAAAATGGCATGATTGGGTGGGGGGAGGGGGGCGCTGTCAAAATGCTCAAAAACAATTTATTATAAATCTTATCAGGAACAAATCTTGTACAAACCTGTATGTAAATATTAATTTACAAATGCATGTATCAGGGCTTTAGTTATGTTTGAGCGTCAAGTGATTGATCGTCTTATTTTCAACCAAACATAAGTTGTGGGTACTCAAAAGAACCGTCGGAATGAGACGATTCTTTCAAGCATCAAAATATAATTTAAATCTGATGAGTCTGAAATAAAATACAATTTTACGCTCTAAATTGTGTTTATCTAGACTCTGATGTATACAATATACAGGTATGATACACTTCAGTGAACATGTCAAACTGATTGGACCTGAAACATTACAGTAATAACAGAATGCTTATTGAGAAGAAACGATGAAATCTTCTCACCCCAAATTTTATGCAAACGCATCACTTTCCTCTACTGTGTTATGCAGTTTGGTGAATACCTGGTGAAACTTTGACATTCTGTGCAATAAAATATGGTCACATAATTTACCCCACCCCTAAACCCTAGTCCTGGCAAAATTAAGCAATATTTTCAAAATATTTTAGATTGCTCGGTGCACTAATTGTAAGGGGTTGATATAAGCACAAAAATATAGTTGTGCATTATCCTAGCCAAAGGCTATCAAAATTTGGAGAAATGGAATAGGAAACTGTCCGAGATCCTTTTGATTTCAAGGACTACCTCTTGACTCGAGATCGAGGGGCCGCGGGTTCGAGCCTTACTGGCGTCACTGTGCTGTGTCCTTGAGCAAGACGCATTTATTCTTGTTTATTACTCGTTCAACCCAGGAACACCTGTCCCGACGTTACTGAAAGATTGTTGACTGGGATGTAAAGAATCAAATCAAACAAACAAATCAAGAACTACCGTTAGCTAACCAGGGACTGTCGTGCCAACCAAGAGTGACAGTGACGTAATATATTTTTACAGATGTTAAGTAAATCATTAACTTGTTCTCTCCTTTTGAGCTAAGGCGAATCGATAGATCATTTGTGTATTAATCCTATCCTGCGGATAGGATTAATATATAAGTGATCTGTCGATTATAAATCCCTGATAATTTTGTTAACAAAGCATGACGTCACTGTCACTCTTGGCTGGCAGGACAGTCATTGCGTGACTGAAACTATGATACCCAAATTGCTTATTTTACCTGAAGATGACGTTTCAATAAAAACATCTCTTGTTTGTAGAGGTAGTAATACTGGCTCTCTTTTGCCATCCTATCCCTGGCCGCACTCCCCGCCTTGTCATACAGGAACCATACAGGGATGTACTTTGGTGTCGATTGTAAAGCCTCTCGCAGCGATTCCTCTGTATTCGTTTTCTAAAACGTACCGCATATACTCACACCGGATAGGCGGCTGTCGAAATCGTTAATACTATCGACGAACGTAAATCAAAAATCGTTAGAAACAGAGTTTTCGATTGCCATCTCACCCAACTGGCGACAAATGGTAATCAAAAACACTGTTTCTAGTAATTTTTGATCCGCGTTCGTCGATTGTTTTTGTGTTTTCGATTGACGCCTATTCGTTGTGATATTCGGAACGTTTTATCTATCTTTACAATCAAAATGCACATACATCTTAGAAGATGAATTTATACTATTTAAACTGTTTTAGCAGAAGTAATCCGACGGCTTCTATATTTTAAGAAAGTATATATACATTTTACATACATTCTTTTGGAAAAAGAACCCCTTGGTTTGTTTCTTTACGACCATACAAAAAGACATTCGTTTCACAAGATGGATATATGTATTGCAGATTGTTTTGGAAAAAGAAACCCTGTGGTTTCGTTCTTTACGACCATTCAACTACACATCCTATTCACCAGATAGATATATATGTGCATATTTGATTGTTTCGCAAGGAGATACCACATCTTATGGCTGAATAGTCAAAATTTGTACGTATATCTGGATAATCAAAGAAGCGGAAACCCCATGTTACAATGCATCAAATGAAGCCACGTCAGGGAATCATTACGACATATATTGAAATCAATAACATATTTTAATTAGTAACGCTATGTTATGACGACCATAGCAATGTCGCGTATATACATAGCAAAATGCTTAGCGTTTATACGAGACAATCACATACCATAGACTTACCGATGGCACTGCGAGGCAAAGTAACGGTACACCGGCATTCACATGATTGTCCTATGATCATTTTCTAAATATTATATAGAGATAGCAGCTGTCACTAGCTCTACGAGCTTACATTACAAAAACTAAAATACTCTTAATATAGGTTTATGTTATTATTCAACTATAGCGTATAACATGCATTGTGATGATTTCTGTATAAAATACATGCTTTTTATTTTAATTTGTTTTATAAGATAAAAGGGTGGTGTTACTTTGTTTTTTATTTTATTTTCAGTATTTTCTATAGCCTCAAAATATTTTATGCCAGCTCATAGTTAACTAAATCATATATTATTACTCAGGTATACGCAAGTTATCAGCCATCGCTAACGATTCTTCTGCAATTATTTTTTGAAATTGAAAAGAAAGTTTGTCATCTGCTTATCTCCTTTTGATTCCACAACAATTATTTGTTGAAACTAAGAATATTTAGGAATTGGTGATGATCAGGCTATTAGTAACTAGCTTAAATTAAACTATGTCATTTACAACACCAACAAATATATATATATATAAGCACGGATCACCGCTTAAATTATGAAAATTACAACACCAAATAGTACACATATCAGCAGAGATCAGCGCTTAGACTATGACAACTACAACATTAAATAATACACATATGAGCAGAGATCAGTGCTTAAACTATGACAATTACAACATCAAATAATACACATATAAACAGAGATCAGCGCTTAAACTTTGACAATTACAACATCAAATACTACACATATAAGCAGAGATCCGCGCTTAAACTATGACAATTACAACATAAAATAATACACATATAAGCAGAGATCAACGCTTAAACTATGACAATTACAACATCAAATACTACACATATAAGCAGAGATCAACGCTTAAACTATGACAATTACAACATCAAATACTACACATATAAGCAGAGATCAACGCTTAAACTATGACAATTACAACATCAAATACTGCACATATAAGCAGAGATCAGTGCTTAAACTATGACAATTACAACATCAAATACTACACATATAAGCAGAGATCAGCGCTTAAACTTTGACAATTACAACATCAAATACTGCACATATAAGCAGAGATCAGTGCTTAAACTATGACAACTACAACATCAAATACTACACATATAAGCAGAGATCAACGCTTAAACTATGACAATTACAACATCAAATACTACACATATAAGCAGAGATCAACGCTTAAACTATGACAATTACAACATCAAATAATACACATATAAGCAGAGATCAACGCTTAAACTTTGACAATTACAACATCAAATACTACACATATAAGCAGAGATCCGCGCTTAAACTATGACAATTACAACATCAAATAATACACATATGAGCAGAGATCAGTGCTTAAACTATGACAATTACAACATCAAATACTACACATATAAGCAGAGATCAACGCTTAAACTATGACAATTACAACATCAAATACTACACATATAAGCAGAGATCAACGCTTAAACTATGACAATTACAACATCAAATAATACACATATAAGCAGAGATCAACGCTTAAACTTTGACAATTACAACATCAAATACTACACATATAAGCAGAGATCAACGCTTAAACTATGACAATTACAACATCAAATAATACACATATGAGCAGAGATCAGTGCTTAAACTATGACAATTACAACATCAAATACTACACATATAAGCAGAGATCCGCGCTTAAACTATGACAATTACAACATAAAATAATACACATATAAGCAGAGATCAGTGCTTAAACTATGACATTTACAACATCAAATAATACACATATAAGCACAGAACAGCGCTCAAAATATGACATTTACAACATAAAGTAGTACAAATATAAACACATATCAGCGCTTCAAAATTTGACATTTACAACATCAAATAGTACACATAGTACACATATAAGCCGAAATCAGCGCTTAAGATATGGCATTTACAACTACATATCGTTGGTTCGTTTACAAAATCTTGTATGTGCACTTTTTACTGTTTTTAACATGGCGCCAATAACGACAGTTCAGCGCACAAAGTCGCAAAATCTTGTGTGCAATAGCCAATGAAAAGTTGTTGTTTTGTGATGTTCCAAAATCCCGTACCTCCATTAGACAAAATTACCAGTTCTTATCCCTCGTATACGTAAATCTGACAAGTCTAAAAAGCAGGTAAGCTCTATCTGGCTTTTTACTGTGACGGTTTCATAGGGTGTCTTTGAATACTTTCTCGCGATTCCATGCTTAAAGGGCTAAGTTCACGAAGGGGTAAAATCGGCCCTGTAAAATCCTATTTTAGAAATGTTTGAATATAATATAAATGACATTATTTCTGAAGAAGACGATCTTCCCTCTCTTCAAATACATAACAAACAATTTCTTGGATCCTTCCCTAATACCGTAAAAATCCATATTATGACCCCCAGTTTCCCCAAAAATGGCTGATATTGTGGGGATTTCGTGTAAATATATCCATAACAAAACATGAGGCCATTATTTCGACATCACAATTTTTGGCTTAGCTGTGCAAATAAAAATTGAGAACCCATGACCCAAGATTTCAAGGTGTCGAAATTATGGCTTCATAATGTAATATTACGTAACCTAAACGATCACGTTTGGATATTGTGTCTATGTTTGGTATTTGCAGGCCATTTGTACATGTTCTTGTGCTTAAATAATACAAATATGACTACATTATCTCATGAAAGCAGGGCTGGACAATTTTAGAAGCTGAAAATACTCCTACTTTCTCACATTTTACAGTGCAAACAATGCCGATGCCGAAATAATGTTACATCCGAAATTTACATTCAGTACGAGACGCTCACTGTGCTACCATTAGTTTTTGTCTGCTTTTGCATGTATATACTACCATTTTTGGTTAACGGGAAGTGAATTTATCCATTTATAACTATTAGAAAAATACATGGGGTCATATTTTTACAAAAAAATGAGTGTAAGCTTGTTTATTTTTTGTATATTTTTAAAGCCTATTGTTGTTTTGTTCGTATTTAAAAATATATAGTTTTAAGTTTGCAGCATGTAAATAAAGCATTTACGTGGCCGTACGGTTAAGTCCATGAATATAACGCTTGTTTTGCAAGGGGTCCTGGGTTCAATCCTCAGCTACGTCAATTTTTTTCTTTCTTTTTTTCTCGTTTCTTTTTAATACCTTCTCAAAGTGCTAGTTTATATATTATTGCAAGCTTTGAGGTTTATCTAATAGTGAAAACAATTATCCACATGTACTGGATGTTTTGTTTCCGAAATCATATACTTACGCCAAGCATATTTGACATGCCTTTATTGTATTCCATAAGCTCACCAAAAAGCATGACTGACATGCGCAGATCCAGTAATTTTCGTCTTAGTGGTGGGGGGGGGGGGGGTGCAGGACAGAATCTGACAGAAAAAGGCTTTGTCAACTTTTTGGTCCTCAAACTTGTATCGACTATCACTCAACCCAAATAAATCTTGTTAAGTAGATACAGAGCTAGATTTATGCGTGACAAAAATTAGCGATGAATATTTTCTGAAGTAAAATAATAATCAAAATATTACCCTTTTTAACAGCTAGGTGCCCTATTGTGTGCACTCGTCGACTGCAACCAACACGCGATGACTGCACTGTTCGAGTACAGTGGTTCTCTAGCGTGATTGGGTACTCATCAAAAGTATGTGTAAGTTTACACCAATTTTTGATGGCAGCTAAACCTCGACATATTTTGACACAAACTTACAGGCCAGCAGTACAGTCATCGCGTGTTGGTTGCAGTCGACAAGTGCTCAGAATAGTGTATCTAGCTGTTAAAGGGTAATATTTTGGTCAATGTTTTCCTTTCAATTAGCGATTGATATTTTCAGAAGTAAAATATTGACCAAATGAACAGTTAGGTACACTATTTTGTGCACTCGTCGACTGCAACCAACACGTGACGACTGCGCTGTTCAAGTACAGTGGTCCTCTAGCGTGAATTAAGAACTGAACACTTTGAGGTCAGTTTTTTTTATCCTCAGATGAACAAACATTTCTCATTAAAATTGAAATGAAAACACATACGTTTTAGAGCAGTTAAATGGTTAAACCAAATACCAGCTGAGTGGCAGTTCTGCTGCCACGGAGTCTAGTTTATCATATGATGTTGGGTCTGGGAGTGAAATAACGCCATGCAATAAAGACTATAAACAACTAGTGGTTTACAGATTTTCGCGAAACGATATGACGCCCATAACAACAATGCGTACATAATGACAAATCTATAACGTTTTAACAGCATAAATGAGATTTCAAACTAATTTTTAACATAAATTGTTAAAAATAACATTGTTTCTATACAGTGATAGGCATCAATAAAAATAACTTGTGACGTGGTAACCTGTTTGACTTTCTCATATAAATGTCATGCAAGCTTCAGTAACACTTCAATGGCTCGAACTCTGATGTCACAATTACCTGGGTTGGCTAGAACTATCACCATGGTCCCTACAGGCCATTTTATACATAATCCACCCTGGAAGGCTAGAACTACTCTTGGCTAGATTTATTTTTCATGACTCCAAGCCTGTTCGAGCCATTGATGTTTTACTGTATGTGAGGTGCTGAATGTAGGGACTGAAGCCGGCAACAGCTTGCGTGAGCATTTGTTTGTTTGATTTGATTCTTTACGTCCCATATATATATATATATATATATATATATATATATATATATATATATATATATATATATATATATATATATATATATATATATATATATATATATATATATATATATATATATATATAAACGGATATAAATAAAAAAACAGTGCTAAATTTTTTTAAAACTAAGCGCTTTCGGCTTTCGCCACTCTATTTAAATTTTGCTTGGATATCTCGTTTGGTGCATTAGCCTTTTTCTCACTATATATATTATAAGAAAAAATTAAACAACATAAGCACATGGATTATTTTTTTACTATTTTTATTATTGCAAACCGGTTTCCTATCTTCAGGGCAATAATGGCGTCAAAATATGTGTTGCTTCTTAGCAGCGTCACTACTAAAATATGAGTACACATGTGTACACAACGTACGCTATATTTGTAATGTCATCAAAATATGATTAACGTTAATGGCGTCAAAATATGCGCAGTTTCCTAGCGACATCATTAACAAGATGCAGTGTGACGATGTGAATACATGCCATTTTCAAAAAGTATCGTTTTTTATATCCATTGCTATAGGAGATATATGCATGCGTGCGAATGTCAAACAATATGAAATTAAAGCAGAGGAAAACTATGCCCTCAACCACAAATTGAGTCGGCAAGCATGCCTACGATTCTTTATTGTGTCACAATGATACAGGCTGAAATCCACCAATTAATGCACAAACACAATTTTGGGTAAACTTTAAAATGACAAAGTGCTGCGGTTACCTTGAATATAAGGTCAAGGTCATCAAGATCGGATAACTCTTTTCTGTCACCCAAAAATGATAACTCTTTTCTGTGTGACCCTGAATATTAAGTCAAGGTCACCAAAATCAGAAAACCCTGTCCCCTTCTCTCATCAATGTATCCAATCAAGATCGGTTAAAATCCATCCACTGGCTCAAAAAATAATGCACGGAAACTCTACTTTGGACATTTCAAAGCGCCAATGTGACCTTGAAAATAAGGTCAAGGGCACTCAAGTCTAATCAACTCCTCTCTTTCTCATAACAATGTATCTATGTGAGTTTGGTCAAAATCCATCCACTGATTAAGAAGATAATTCACGTAAACACCAAAATCCATCCACTGATTAAGAAGATAATTCACATAAACCCTATTTTTGAAATTCCAAAGTGCCGGTGTGACCTTGAAAATTAGATCAAGGTCACTAAAATGTAATCAGCTCTTTTCGTCTTCCCAACAATGTATCTGTGCAAGTTTGGTCAAAATTCATTCACTGATTATGGAAACCCAATTTTGAACATTTCATTGTGCCGGCGTGACCTTGAAAATTAGGTCAAGGTCACCAAATTCTGATCACCTCTTTTTCTCTTCCAAGCAATGTATCTGTGCGAGTTTGGTTAAAATCCATCAACTGGTTTAGAAGATAATGTACAGAAACCCTATTTTGGACATTTTATGGAAAAGAAGCTTCACAGATGCGGACCCTGACGCCGACTCTTCCACAGATGCCGACGGGATCCGCACCAAAAACAATATGTTCACCCCTTCCCAAACCTTCGGGCCGTAGGGACATAAGTTCTCACACAGGCATTGTATTGCGGCATTGTAAAATTACTAAGTGATGCTTGACCTAACATTTTACGGTAAATTACGTTACTTTTAGTGGTAAACGTCGTGTAGGGTACCTATGTTTATTGACCCCTAAATTAAAAAATTTAAGCACTAGTCATGTAAAAAATGCATTTTTCTCATTTAAATACACCATTTAATATCATATCTAAAAATAATCCATTTTTATAACAGGGCCGATTTTGCCTCTTCGTGAACCAAGCCCTTTGTCATGCGAACTTGTTTCTCGCCTTCAATCAGATTATTTACGAACATGCTGCAATATCTTGTATATTTTTTAAAAAGTATCACAATATGATAGAAACATAAAAAAACTCTGTCAATTTATTACTTGAAATAACAAAAAGCAAACAATAAAGAAAGTTTTTTTTCTCTCTTCTGTAAAATTTACTAAAGTGCACGTAGGAGGTTTTGTAAACGAACCAACACTGTAATTATAGTCCATATGAAAGTACAAATCAGCGCTTAAAGCTGCATAATCTGTAACTTTTGATATTTTCATTTTAGAAATAATGTTTCTATTTTTCAAGAACACAGTAAAAATACTCAAATTCAGGTATACATTTTACCTTTTTCGTAATAATTAACAAATTATTAGTGCCAAAACAACAGCAATTATGTTAAAAATCAACTGTCTAGAATTATTGGAGGGACGCAAATAATTACAAACAAGAGAAAATACACCTGTTTTTATTAGATGATTCACTTTTTCATGCAGTTTTCAGCTGTAGAGATTAGATTTATTGTGACAACATAACTTTATTCTACTTTTGCAAATGATTTAAATGAAAATATTTGTTTTCGAAAAATGTTCATAGTTACAGAGTATGCAGCTTTAAACTAAGAAATTGACATACACCTACTAGATTACATACACATATGAGCCAGTGCATTAGATTTCCAACAATGTGGTATGTGCGACAAGCAAAGGCTCAGACCAGCCTGTGCATACGCACCGACTGATCAGAGCATTTGCTAGTCGCTTGAATATTCTATTACTGTTAAGCTACTGACCGAACATCATTTGAGGTTTCTAAGCTAAACAGGAGGCTGCAGAGACTAGTCCGAGTCTACACATGTCAAAATGCCATTGTTGGAAATCTCATGCACTGGCTCATATGTCAACACAGACCAGCACTAACATAAGATATTTCCAAGCAGCTACAGTTAGCACAGAGCAACACTTACATGTAACCAATCATAATCTGATATACTGTAAATTCGGATTTCTGCGAAACTTCATATATGCGAAGTTTCGTGAAAATAAAATTCTCGCGAAATGGAGAATTAATCTGTCGTTTACTGATATAGGTAAATCTTGCCCTAGTCACGATTTTAAACGTCGCACATATGTCTTTAAACGCTATTCGCGAAAATTTCAATTCTCCCAAAAATTTCCGGATTTACAGTACTCAAAAGAAACCAGAGTAACATCAGATCATTCTTAAAACTAACATATTAGTGCATCTAATATTGGATAACATTTATCATATGACTGTGATGTTAGTCAGTAGATAATAACATGTCATAAATATTATGACCACACGTTACATACGCTTTCGGCGGGAACAATTAACGTCATGAAGACGTCCGTTACAACAATGCAAATTTTCATTGAAATAAACAAACTTTGAAGGCGGTAAAATTGCAATTAAAAGGTCATATGATAGACAAAATCTTGGTCTGTTCATTGAATCATGAACACGTGGGGTCTCTTGCAAAGTCAGTTAAAGCTGCATAGTCTGTAACTTTTGATCTTTTACTTTTTGAAAAAAAAATGTTTCTATTTTTCAAGAACACAGTAAAAAACTAAAATTCAGGTATACATTTTACCAATTTCGCAAATTTTTACAAATTTACAGTATCAAAACAACAACATTTATGTTAAAACTTGACTGTCTATAATTATTGGAGGGACGCAAATAATTACCAACAAGAGAAAAAAAACACCTGTTTTTATAAGATAATTCACTTTTCCATGCAGTTTTCAGCTATAGTGAACCGATTTATTGTGAAAACTTAACTTAATGCTGCTTTTACAAATGATTTAAAAAGAAAGTATTTTTTTCGAAAAATGTTCATAGTTGCAGACTTAGTCTCTTTAAGCCAAAGGGCTTCACGTTAACTTTGCAAGAAACCAAAAGTGTTCATGATTTCATTAACAGACCAAAATGATTTCTTCAATAAACCAGGGCCCAGAACTACAATCGCTGTAAGGCTTTTAAAAGTATTTTCTTAGTTAAGTTTTGAAGTTTTAACATGATGTTTTAAACTGTTTAATAAATTGCCAGACTATGTCTACAGTACATACGGTCATAGTGACGATAGTGCTCTACAATAAATGGGAACATCTTTTGATTTTAAGAAGTTTGATATGTAGTTTTTCGCATCATAAATAATCAATATTTAACTAAGGAAATACTTTACTTAACCTTTTGTATACTTATGAATTCTTCCATCTGTTTTGATATCTTGAGCACAGGATGGTTCATGTGCCTATCAAGGGGTCATTGGTAAGAATTTCCAAATTAAGATGTACTTCAGTCCATGAAGATTGTTTTTAATATCTTTTTTTTTTTGAACTTTTACACTATATTCTCCTCGTTATCTCACATGCAGAGGGTCGGGGAGGGCCACCCCTCTGTATGCCTTACAAACTACAGTAGAGGCATTTTATGGTTGATTGTATCTGTAGCTTACCCCTTTCATGCAATTTCAAAAGCACTTTTGAAAAACAGTTTACACAGCCGCGAAAGCATCATTCATTGATTTTATTTTAGCAAACAGTACAGACATTGATGAAATGCAGCATCATGCTGCATTTCATCAGGGTTTTCACTGTTTAAACAAGTACCCGTTTGAGGGTTTCCGATATACAAAGGGTTAGTTTAGTTTAAACATATTCTATTTCAACTTGGTAAGATACACATACAAATATATACAAGCTACATAATGTAAAGGATTAGAACGAAAGCTGGAAGCTTATGTTATTCTTCTCCTAGCAATTATCAAATGTAAATATAATGGCGTTGTTTTTAAGCTGTTGAAATATAATACTTTAACACAATCTTACTTGTTACGTCAACATAACATACTTATGCGCCAAATATGTGTATGTTACGTCTTCATAGATGGCACTGTTATTGTGCTGTTGCCCTCCTTAAATTAACACATACATTATGTGCACTATTCAGCACTTCGTTATGGCGATCTGAAATTTTAGCAGGTCTAATCATTCTATTTGGTGCAAAGGTCTGTTAACGTAATGTGAAAATGTAGAACAGAAAAATACTTTTTAACAAAAATCACTGAAAAGCGAGGGATTATGCAAGCTCGTAGTTTGTAAATGTTGATTTCAACGTTAGAAATGATATAATGCCAAAAATGCACTATATGTTTCTATGAAAATTGAATACTAACAAAAAGAAAAAAGTGATGATGAATGGGTAGACTTGGGACACGAATCTGAAACCTTGTAACATCTTTCCTACTTTTCGTTGTAATACTTCTATGTGATAGGTGTTGTTTTAAAATCGTTTGGTGTTAACAATATATGTTTGCACAGCTTCAAAAATTTCGATGTTTATGTTCATAGGGAGCGAGTTGTTACCAAATAAGAGAGTCTGTAGTGTTACGGAAGTATGCTGAGAAACTGCACGTACGGGCTCAATTCTTTGTGCTTGATAATTATGACATTTCTTGAGAAAGTGGTCGGCATTTTCAACATGGCCACAGAGACAGAGAGGCGATTCATTGATTCCTTTTTGATAGAGATCATTGTTTAGAGAGCTACATTTGGTACGAATTCTGACATGAAGTACCTGGGCTTTTCTGTTACCAGTGTAAAATATTTTGGGACAACATTTACAAAGGGTTAAAGTAGGCGTTGCCATGCGCGGATCCAGTGGGGGCGGCCAGGAAAAATAACAAAAAATATAGGGATTCTTAGCAACACTGGTCCAGATCCCTTGGAAAATGATAAAGCTACCAGGCCAGATTCTACGTTGGGCCGTCATCGGCACGCCAGTGAAACGCCATTAGAATGGCGTTTCGCTGGCGGGCCAATGATGACCCAATTTTAGTGGTATTTGGATTCTCTCTCCTCATATCACCCATCATCTAAAATAACACACAAAAAACGCTTTCAGAGTTGGACCCCCTCTGGCAAAACTTTCTGGATCCGCGCATGGTTGTATTAGTGGCCCTAGGTAGCCTAGTTACCCGTATGTGTTCTTTTAACAGAAACATCTCCTGTCTGTAGGTATAGTAATAGTCATTTCCTTTCATCCATGTCTCCCTAGCTGCACTGCCCACTTTGTCATACAGGAACCACACTGGGATGAATTTAGGTGTGGATTGCAATCCCACTCGTAGTGTTTCTTTTACATTCATATTCTAAAGTTTTGTGCTATTTAGGCCAGACTTTTTTTAATTAGTTGACATACGGGGGGAAAATCAGAATTATGGTGGGGGCGAAAAAAAAGCTCTGAAAATGACCAGTTGACTGGTCCTTTTCAGAGTTTTTTTTTGTAATTTTCAGAGCTTTTCTTTTCTTTTTTTTCTTTAATATCTCCAGACAAAAAAAAAAAAATAAACGAGTCTGTCCGTCAACCCATTACCAGTTAGTGAAAATGTTCATAACTTTTGAACCACATGGTACATTTCGATCACATTTTGCATACATATGCATGTCAACTTCCCCTAACCACTGGCATGCAGTAGTAACAGATTCACAGCAAGCTACTTATATAACTGATCTCTGAGTACTGTTAATGAACTCAAAATTTTGGTGTATTCTGTCACTGATAGAGACCTTATTCATAAGGATGTTCTGGTATTGCACAACCCTTTGGTCTGCACTATAACCATTGGTATGCAAAAAGGTGACGACGATTTGCCGAGCATCATTTGTGCCGGTCGAGGTCTTTAAGTGAAAATGCTCATAACTATTGAACCGCATGTTATTATTTAATCAAATTTTGCATACTAATACATTTTTAAATGATTAAAACACAGGTATGCAGAACACACGTTTTTTTTTCTCACAAATCCTAAGACCCTTGCATACGTTGTACAACATATGTGAATTAGCTCCCTTGTTGCTATTATATGTTTAGTAATCCCAGGTTAGGATCAATAGATCTGGTCCTTCTTCATAATTTACGGTGAAATCTGTTAATCTGTTTTGCTTTGTATGACAGAAAACTTACTAAAATTTTAGCGTTTAATTAAAATCGTCTTTTTAAAAAGCTACTCGTGTGTTGTGGTGTTCGTCTACCTTGATAGATATGTTAAAACACTCATTCTGGCTACCTGAACATTGATTTCAATTTAAATACCTAGAGTTTCATTCTAATAAGGAAACATTCAACGTGGGTCGTGCATATTACTGTCATTTGATTATCTATAATATTTATATTAAGATGACCTATTTTTTTCTTCAAAATAAGCCTGCCCGTGCGAGGCGACCGGCGAAGGCTCAGCCGATGTATTCTTAGTGTATTGAATTAAATCCAAAATAAAACAAAAATATTCCTACACAATTAACAGCGAAATGTAGCAATTATCAAAACCCTAAAAGTATCCTTTAGGTTAAATGTTTGAAGGAATCACGATCTGTTTACACTATCACAAAGTTTACTATATTCAAAACTGTCCACATGAAAACGACACGACATATAGTGAAGTCACATGCCTTCACACCATGCGCGGGTCCAGAAAGTTTCGTCAGGGGTTCCAGATCCAGGTCCGAAGTTTCGACGTTTTTTTTTTTGTTTTTTTTTAGTCATCAACTTATTTTACAGAGTGGGTCCGTACTAAAACTGGGCCATCAGAGTAAACTAGCTACAAGTATATGATATGACACATTGATGAAAAAATGTTTTAGGACTGGAGCCAGTCTAGGTCCGTACCATTATTCCTAAAAACGATAGTCTTATACCCCGTTGAAAAGCGGGCCTTCACCGACCCGCCAGCCGATTGTGGTCCCACACTGAATACTGTATGGGTAGCTTTGTGATTTTCCAGTGGCGGAGGGGAGTCGATACCAGTATTCCTAAGGGAATCACAGCTTTATGATTTTCCAGTGGCGGAGCCTACGGTCGATACCTGTATTCCTAAGGGAATCACAGCTTTATGGTTTTCCAGTGGCGGAGCCTACGGTCGATATCAGTATTCCTAAGGGAATCACAGCTTTATGGTTTTCCAGTGGCGGAGGGGAGTCGATACCAGTATTCCTAAGGGAATCACAGCTTTATGGTTTTCCAGTGGCGGAGCCTACGGTCGATACCAGTATTCCTAAGGGAATCACAGCTTTATGATTTTCCAGTGGCGGAGGGGAGTCGATACCAGTATTCCTAAGGGAATCACAGCTTTATGGTTTTCCAGTGGCGGAGCCTACGGTCCATACCAGTATTCCTAAGGGAATCACAGCTTTATGGTTTACCAGTGGCGGAGCCTACGGTCGATACCAGTATTCCTAAGGGAATCACAGCTTTATGGTTTTCCAGTGGCGGAGCCTACGGTCGATACCAGTATTCCTAAGGGAATCACAGCTTTATGATTTTCCAGTGGCGGAGGGGAGTCGATACCAGTATTCCTAAGGGAATCACAGCTTTATGGTTTTCCAGTGGCGGAGCCTACGGTCGATACCAGTATTCCTAAGGGAATCACAGCTTTATGGTTTTCCAGTGGCGGAGCCTACGGTCGATACCAGTATTCCTAAGGGAATCACAGCTTTATGATTTTCCAGTGGCGGAGCCTACGGTCGATACCAGTATTCCTAAGGGAATCACAGCTTTATGGTTTTCCAGTGGCGGAGCCTACGGTCGATACCAGTATTCCTAAGGGAATCACAGCTTTATGGTTTTCCAGTGGCGGAGCCTACGGTCGATACCAGTATTCCTAAGGGAATCACAGCTTTATGGTTTTCCAGTGGCGGAGCCTACGGTCGATACCAGTATTCCTAAGGGAATCACAGCTTTATGATTTTCCAGTGGCGGAGCCTACGGTCGATACCAGTATTCCTAAGGGAATCACAGCTTTATGATTTTCCAGTGGCGGAGCCTACGGTCGATACCAGTATTCCTAAGGGAATCACAGCTTTATGATTTTCCAGTGGCGGAGCCTACGGTCGATACCAGTATTCCTAAGGAAATCACAGCTTTGTGATTTTTGTGGGGACTGGACCCGCGTCTCCCCCACCCCCTATGGATCTATACATGCACAGAAAGTATTAATGTTGATGATTATTCAAGACAATAATCCCATACTGGCACCAACTATTAATTACCACCTTCTAATTCGCAAATTTATTTGCTATTCTGTGAAAGCGGTAAGTACTATCATACCATGGCCTGGCCTGTTTTAAATTTATTCAACGCATCTATGTGCACATAATCTCGTCGTTTTAAAAGTTCTTTAACTGCCAATGGCTGAATGGATAGGTGTTGATTTCATTTAGACGACATTTTAGTGCATTTCATACTTTTTTCTTCGTTATTTTTTTATATCAATGTAAATATTGGTTTATGCTTGAACAATTGTCCTGTTGATTAGTTTTGTATGACAAATTAATTCCTGACATGCGCGGATCCAGAGGTGGGACAGGGGGTCTGGACCCCTTCCCCCTCCCGGAAAATCACAAAGCTATAGAGTTCCTTAGCAAAACTGGTCCGGATCCCCTGGAAAATCACAAAGCTACCAAGCAAGCATTTAATGTTGGGCCATTATTGGCCCGACAGCGAAACTCCATTTAAACGGCGTTTCGCTAGCGGGTCAATGATGGTCCGCTTTTAGTGTTTTTAAGATCATCTCTCCCCTCATCAACTGAATAACTAAAGAAAAAAAAAAGAAAAAGAAAACGTTGTCAGAGTTGAGTTGGACCCCCTCTGACAAAACTTTCTGCGATGTGCAGCCAGTTATATCGCATGATTTTAACCTGCGTCGCTTTAGCGAAAGTATACTTAAAGCCATTAAAAACACAACTGGTACAAGTGTTATTTTTCCTATAAATACCGGATTGATACGCTTTGTTGTTGTACTAACAAGCGTCCCTAACGTAGGAGAACGTTTAACCAAAACTTGAACTCGATTGCACACTTCTGCCAAAAATTTTGGTGAAAAATGACAAATTCATCAAATGTTTTGGTAACCATATTCAATTTTCAAATTTTATTCAATTTCAGCGTGCAAGTACTGCGTTTCACTCAAACAAAAAAAGAAAACTTTACAAAACAAAATTCACTTTGTTTGAAGGACCTAAAATTTATGTTTTAAATTTCATTTTTCGTGAAATTTCCCAAAAATTTGAGAAATCACTAAAGCTTCCATTAAGCTGAATCATTTAAAAATTGGCATACGCAGGTTGTAAGGTCATAACCTAAGGTTATCATTTATCGCAATATTTACCGTCGAAAGTGTCGCATTTTCGTTAACTTCCGGTTTTCATGCTGAAATTTTGATGACCATTTTGAAGGTCAAAACTTCAAAACAAAAAAATTTTGTTGCGTGTGCATAGAAAGTAGAGCAATGTCGACATTTTCCTAAAGTTTGAATCTAAAAGAGTCATTCAAAATTAAGATCTGATATCCAGATTAATAAGGTGATTTTGCAGTTTTTGTGTCGAAGTTCGGGTTGTGTCCCTTTGTCAAAAAATACAGCCTGGCTTATCTGGAATGCTTTATCTGCACCAAAAGAGTATTGGCTTGATATCGCGACCATAGGTTTATCCTTTTTAATTTATAAGAATGATAAAATAGCATTAAATGTCTAGTAAGGTTATAATGTAAAAGTTGCGTTTTTACTGGCGTTAAGTATAGATCTAGTAGTGGGTCCACTCCGTCCGTCCGTCTGTCTGTCCGCAACACTTTAGGGGTGCCAAGTTTGTGTAATCTGTAACTCTTAAAGTTTTCATTCCTTTTTATTCAAACTTTGGCCAATAATTGTTCACATATTGAAGATGTGCACCTCCTATTTTGTGCACGTTTCATATTTTTATCTCATTTTTGAGGAGTGTTGAACTTAGACATTTTTTTCATCCGAAATGCTTAGGGGGTGCCTAGTTAGTGTAATCTGTAACTCCAGCAGTATTCATTCCTTTATATTCAAACATTGCACAATGATGTTCACCTCCTATCTTGTGCACCGGTTTCATTATTTTTTCTTGTTTTGACGGGTGTTAAGCTTAGACATTTTTTCATACGAAATGCTTAGGGGGTGTAACTCAAACAGTATGCATTCCTTTATATTCAAACTTTTGCATAATGATTGCTCACACATTGTAGATGTGCACCTCCTATTATGTGCACGTTTCATTTGTTCTCTCAATTTTGATGGGTGTTGAACTTAGACATTTTTCCCGTCCGTCTGTCCGTCCGCAACATTTAAGGGGTGCCAAGTTTGTGTAATTTTTTCAATTTTTGACGGGTGTTGAACATGGACATTTTTCTTTCCGAAATACATATGGGGTGCCTAGTTTGTTTAATCTGTAACTCCAAGAGTATTCATTACTCTATATTCAAACCTTGCATAATGATTGTTCACACAATGAAGATGTGCACCTCCTATTTTATGCACTTTTCACGATTTTTCTTTTTTTTTTTTTGGGGGGGGGGGGCCTTCAACTGAGTAATTTTTTCGTTAGAAATGCTTAGATGGTTTCTGTAATCTGTAACTCAGGCCGTTTTCATTCCTTTATATTCAACATTTTTATTATGATTGAACATATTCACCCTATATTTATGCAAATTTGAGTGCAAAAATGCACAGGTTTCATATTTTTTACATTTCACGCGGTCATACACCTTTAAACGACCATACCTTAGAAAAATGAGCCTTAACGTGATAAAATGAGTGTGCGCCAAGCAAAGACATCTGGGCATCCGCCCAGCCTTTTCGCTCTTTGTGTAACTGAGGGCCCAAGCTTTCTTAAAGCGGACAGCGAAGACAATAATTATCTAAATGTTTCGTGATGTACAGCCACAATGTTGGTTTTCATGTTTCCGTTTAAATATGGAAAGACAGGTACATGTACAATGTAGTTAATACAAATTAATGCCAGTAATGTTTCCACCAGTGATATTTCCAGGAAATATCTTAAGAACATTTGTTGCAGTAATGGACGTTTTTAGGCATTTAGGAATGTTTACATTTAGATTCTTTGCAAGTACGTGCTTCCATACAAGAAGCTCTAGCGACATGGCGTAAATTGTCGCCAGTTGCACTTGACTTGTTTACTCCCTTCTTCACAAAATTATTTGCAAAAAAAATATAAAAGAGCATGACCGGGAAATACCACAATCATATACTATAGACCAACCCAAGGCACTGCGAGGAAGAGTAAAAGATCGATAACAGCGACATGACATTCAGAACACACACAAACGTAAAGCAACCAGCTCATTCCCGTTGTATAGTTTTAGGTCTAGGGGTCCAATATGGAAATGAATCATACATGTATTTTTCAACGATGACTGTCATATTAATATCAGTTAAGGGTGTTTTATTTTTTCTTTAAGTGCAATGGGTTTTGTTCATGCATGTGCAGTGAGAAAGCCTGGATGTGTTGCACACGGACACCAAAGGCGCAGACAAACCTTATTATGGTATCTCTGGTTAAATACAATGCAGCTGATGTTCTAAGTGCGAAATTTCGATATCGTAGCTAGTCTGTGTAGCTAAGTAGACTGGTTCAGCTCTTACCTTGTCGCAAAACCCAAAGACAAGAAGATATTGACAGTTAAATATTTGTAAGCCCCCCTCACCCTATGACGACGGCTGCCATGCTGTATCCGCTCTAAGGAGGGATGATTATGTTGTTTGTTGTTTCTCCGTTTGGGCAGGGTCCTAGTGTCGTAGTGCGTTTTGGTTTATTTGAATTGTGTTGTGGCTGTTTGTTCTCTGCGCCTCTTCCTCGTGGTGCCGTTCGTTGGTCTGTGGTCAGTGATTGAGACATGTGCTGACCATACTCACTTCCTTATTGTCGCGACGAGGCATATATTAAGATAATACAGTAAACCCTGTCTTAAGCGGTCTCTCAAAAAGAAGACCGAAAATTGTTTTTCAAGACCGATTATCGCTTAATGCAGGTTAAAAGTGTTGCAGAATGCTCCAAGGATAGCATTCTGCAATACTTTCGACCTTCATTAGGCAACCATTTGTCATTAAGATCTTTGTTTTGTCGTTTTTTTGAGTGGCCGCTTAAGACAGGTGTTACTGTATATTCAGTACACGGGTATTATAATTGGGCCTCGCCGTTTTCGGGATTTGGGACCTGATAAGGTTCAAACCAGCCTTCTTAGCTGCAGAGACTATATAATAGAGAAATTTTGGTTCGTTATTTTACTTTCCAAAAAGCGAATAACGAATGCGCTGATAAGACTGTGCGATTGCGTTGGTCTGTACTTCAATGAGGCTTGTATGGGGGGGGGGGGGGTTACCAAATATCCCATATCCCTTGAAGTAAACAGGCAAATATCCCTTATAAATTGACAAATATCCCCATAATTAATTTTCCTAAATTTTCAATATCCCTGGAAGTAACGAACATATTGAACCAAGTATCCCATATCCCTTGAAGTAAAATGGATAGTATCCTATATCCCTGGAAGTAAAATGGCAAATATCCTGTATCCCTAAAACCCCTATACAAGCCTCTTTAATGTTCGTATGCAAAGAAGTCTGGTTTCACACGCCGATCCCCAATTATTAAACGATATTGTAAATAACTTCCAGCACCATTTGATGATAAAAAGCTTATAAGAGTGCATTTATATAAAAACTGATATTGCGTGTGCGATAATGTTTGAATGCTTTTATGGCATAAATACTCATTATTTCGTGTATGCATTTTAGAAAATTCCGATTTGAATTAATGATGCCATCGTCTCTTCCACCTACAACTTCCAGACTACAACTCCGAAAATGTCCTTTCTCATTTCACACCCATTAGACATGGAGCTTTAATTTATGCAAAAAAATGATAAATAATTAAATTAAGATAACATGCTGTTGTCATCCTTCCCAATTTATAGCACATCCACTATACCGTTTTTGTTTCAATACCGCAATGCTAGAGAAACAACATTGATCACGCTCAGATCAAGTACATTAATTTGTTCGCGTCAAAAAATAATATGTCAACAATTGTTGGCATTATAAAAATATGACAATGCCGAATGGCCGTGTGTGCTTCTCTGAGCAAGAGTATTGCATCAATTGTTTGGATATTTTTATGAAGGTGGTATGTTTTATGTTCATGTAAGTTAAGCATACAAGTGTTAAGGGGTGTTTAGACGGCATGATTTAGTCGTCCTGACTTAGTCGTACATTACAAATCAGCTCGTGTAAACACTGCTATTACAGAGTCATATATGATTTTAGAGTCAGGACGACATGTAATGGGGGATAGAACTGGTTCTATTTGCCATTACAAAATCATGGCGAATTAGCCAATCAGCTTTGAGGTCACTGGGGTTAATTGCTTTCAGAGCAAGATAAAAGAGATAACCCTAAACATGCCAGTATTTTGTCCTGAAAATGGTGTCTGCTGCATATATTCAAGTGCACTTCAGAGGAGATCTTGTCATGGAAGTTAACACTATAAACCCTGACCAGACTGCTTCCAGGGAACAGTCTGATCTGGGTCGATATTCTTCGCCATAAAGATTACCTAAGAACATAAGCAGATGAAATAGCAGATGACAAAAGTCGTGACTTGCAGGAATGAGTTTTAACACATGTATTAGCTATAGCAATGCAACAAATGTAGAGCATGATGAGATAGCTCAAGGTGCCCAGCCAATTTTCTTCACTGTTGAAAGAAATCACACATGACATTGTAATGCCGTCTAAACAGAAAAATCATACATGACAAAATCATGTATGACTTTGTCAGGCTGACAAAATCATGCCGTCTAAACAGGCCTTTATTGGGTTCGACTTCGTCAAATATAGAGTGAGGTTACCAAAGGTGGCATGCACCCATATTAATAGACTTTTCGCTTACTGTAAAGGCGGAAACTTTAATATTCATATCTGGGCGTTGTTCGGCTAGTTCACCTCCTTAACAAGAGAAAGCAGGTTCTATTTATAATTTGATAAAGAATTAGTGAGTTGCTTGGGCCGCGCAAACGTACGTGCATTTCATGAAAACCCTAACCGTATCCACACTGAACTCACTTTTATTAACCCTTAAAGCGCATAATCAGAAAATGTATGTTTTTGTCGGCCACTAAAATACTCAAAAACAAACAGTGCGGACCCAGATCTGACTGCTCCTGTAGGAGCAGTCTGATCTGGGTCCACAATGTTTGCCTCTATGCTTATGTTAAATAGACATTTTCACATGCAATTATTTTGTTGGCGTTTTAAGGACTAAATAATGTGTTTTGCGTCTATACTGAGATAATGGCGCAAGATGATACAGTAACTTTTGTATAAAACCACGCCTCATTTTCAGCTTTTACCTATGCCTAAGGTTGACCAGTCCTAATTACGCATTCATGAGGTGCCGCCTTTACAGTAAGCGAAAAGTCAAAGAATACCAGAAGGATACAACATGACGCTACAGTAACACATAGCGGTCCGGAGTGACCATTGCAGCTACGTTTTGTTTTCTCAAATATTAAGCGAGGCAATGACGTAGTGACGACGTTATGATGTTCGAAAATTACAAACTGACACCATTTTGTATAGAAAAAAGAATATTGAAATATTTTAGCAGCGTTTTCAGTGCGATTTTGGGAAGATCAGGTAAAATACAAACGTGTACGAGGGGTGATCAGAAAGCTCGCGGAAGTGCTATTACATATCATTGCTTTTCTCGATTGCAATAAAAATTCATAAATATAAACTATCATTTATAGCAAGTTGACTGAAATTAAAAATTAGAAAATATGACGTCAATGTTAATAAAAATGTATTAACGCTTGCCGGGTTCCTCAGAATATGTTTCAACGGTTGTGTGTTCAAATATCTTCTTCGGGGACTGGGCAAAAACAACAACAAAAAACAGCACATAAATATTTGGAAATCACATGCCACGGCTCAAAAAATTAAGATGCTAGAAGAAACATAAAAAAAGACATCAATATCTTGCACTATAGAGGACCTTCTATCAAAATAATTATTTTTTCAATTTAAAAAATAATTGCAGAAGAATCGTTAAGCCCCATTCTCACTGTGCCGATGTAGCCACGGTTCATCCCGATGCAGGACAGCCGGTATACCGTGATGCACCGGGACACATTTCATAAAAAAATAAATTGCGTTCTCACCTTGCCGACGTTACCCCGGTATAGCCCCGGTTCTCGAGAAAGCAAGACGCCGGTTGATCCCCGGTTCACCACGGAGCACTTACGGTGCAGCACGGTGGAGCCACGGTTCGTGCCGGTATACCCCGGTGTTACCCAGGTTGTTCACGGTGATGTCCCGGTAACTGCCGGTTGCGCCACGGTTACATGCCAGTAGGGCCACGGTTGCGTCCCGGTGCTACTCTACACTATAAAACCAGGATAAAAACGTGGAGTAACATCAGTTTTCTTCTGTCTCTATCGCATAACAGTTATGACACAAATTGGACTGCACAGCCATATACGAGTTACTAGAGGAATCATGATCTGTGTAGCGAAAGCAAATGCCTAGTAACCTCGCAGCTCATTTGCATGACAAATAAGCAAAAACAGACCTGTTTTCTTACGACGAGGTTTAAATGTTGTTGATCTGGGCCCAGAATTGCAATGCCTCCTTAAAGTTAAGGAAGACTTAATTTAAGTATTGATACTTCAACATGTACATTAAATGCTTAATAAATTGCCAAGACCGATGCAGTACTCATGGTCAAAGATATCATTGTGATCTACAGAAGAAATGAAACTATTTTGGTTTTCATCAGTTTGGAAACGTTATTTTTCGCATCCTGGAAATTCAATACTTAACTTAATACTACATAACTTTAAGGATACATTGTAATTCTAGGCCCAGATTGTCTTGCTTTTTCGTAAAAATATATAAACACTTTAAACGGGGCATGTGATTTCCAACAATGTGATATTTTGAGAAATGTAGACTCAGACAAGCCTGTGCAGTCCCCAATTAAGCTTTAAAGTTGTTCGGTCAGTAGCTTAACATCATAGAATAATCAAGCGACTAGCAAAGGCTCTGATCAGACTGCGCCTAGGCGCAGGCTGATCTGAGGCTTTGCTAATGGCAACTACCACATTGTTGGAATCTCATGTCGTGGCTCATATACGAGGGACGTTTTTTACGTTCGTAGAGAGGTAGATTTAATGAAAACGGCGAAAGTAAATGCATACCTTATGCATATATTTGGAAAGGTTTAGCTTTTATCTATACATGCAACCTTAAATTATTTCAAAATACAATACTTTAATGCCTTCTTAGAGGCAAAGACATACCTATATATCGCATACTGTAAATATGGTAGAAATGTGACGTTTTATGGACTTGTCTCTGACAGAACGTTAGAAACAATTGCATGAAAATGGGTCCATAGCCATGCACAGCTTCTGAAACTTTGGCTGCAGATCAAGGACACCACGTGCTACAATATTATATAAACATTATAGAAAATGCGCAGCAATTATTGGATATGGAAGATTTGTTTGGAACCTCAGCAAATTGAACAGTAGGCACATAAACTTTTATTGTAAAAAGTTGACACAAGTAGAAGTTGGACACGGGCTTTTGAATGTGGCTTAATATGTTAGCTGTAAAGTAGTATTATATTTTTTCTTGTTTATAGGGTAGATGGAAGTGTTATGGTAACTTTTATCCAAAACCAAAGTTAATACTTTTGTTTTATTAGAAATTAATTGCAAAATAAATAGCCTAGGGGGTGCTAAAATCCCTTATTTTGTACAAAAATGACGTCATGGAGCGTTACTTTATTTAGAAAATACGTTAAAACTGTTTTTGTTATTCTAAACAGGTGTTGAAATCACTGTAATAAGAAAATTATGCAGATCTGATTGTTATTGTGTTTTCTATGCGGGGTTGATTTACCCCACCCACTTTTTATAACATGGGTGTATGCCAGTACGGAAAGTTGCCAGTTACACGCTTAAATCGATACATCAATATGATTGAGTATACCATGTGCTATGCAAAACCAGAAGAAATTTTAAAATTTGTCAATAATAGTAATTTTAACAGATATGATAACTAGCACTTGACTGTGATTATTTTGGTATATTGATGGGTGTTTTGAAATTGTTATAGAAAAGCAAACAACAAACTTATAGTTTTGCTGCACTTGTCGACGGTTAGCGTTTGAATAATTAATTTTAGTGGTGCAAAAGAAAAATCGGCTTGAAAAATGCTTATATCACCATAGCGAATGGAACTTAACAGCGTCTTATTTCCTGCTTGCTGCGTGGTTAAAATGGCATGGATTTCGACCAGTGTCCTTTATTAGCCCTATTCAAAGCTATATATCTTGACCGAACTAAGCGCTAATGATGTAAAATTTATATCAGTTGATAGACAAAAGCTAGACCTTTCAAAATATATATACTTATGGTACCTTAAATTCTATATTTGTAGAGATACAGCCCGATTCTACGAACATAAAAAATGACCCTCGTATGCTTGACTCTTCAGTAACTATAGGTGCATTTATTCATAAGCTTTGTAAATGAGCACATTTATACTGCTGACAATTTAACCAACTTGTGACGAATGGACTTTCCCATCCTTATCATTTTGATGAATCCACTCACATTTTAGGTGCAGCAGGAGTGACTTTTCATTTTGCATTTTATTACATATACATAGGCAGTGGAACCGCACGGTTTATCACGGTGAAGACACGGATGTTCCCGGATTGCGCCGGTATCGCCCCGACGCCGTCCCGGTGGAGACACGGTTGCTCCCGGCGTCTTCCCGGTTTATCACGGTATTTGACAGCCTTCCCGGTTACTCCCGGTGAGTCCCGGTTGTTTTAAACATTTTAAAACAACCGGGGACATGAGCCGGTTTAACACGGTTCAACACGGTTTATCCCGGATCTCCAAGGTTGTCCACGATGCCGCCACGGTTGTGACACGGTTCATCCCGGATCATCAAACCGGGATGAACCGGCACCTTAAACCGGGGCTTTAGCGATGGCCGATAACATGCGTATCGTACCTGAGTTATAGTATTTGATGATAGCTATATATGTAGAGGATCTTACATGAGTGCTCATGGTCAATCGAATTTATTAAACGTGTTGGAAAAAAGAGATAAAATGCGAGGCTTGCCGAGCATTTTATCTCTTTTTCGCAACTTGTTTAAATTCAAAATAATAGGAGCACGAATGTAAGATTCTATTTATCATAAATTATGACATTACGATTACTTTGAGTCTCATTTCTGTCGTAAAATCGATAAAACATTGTCATTATGAACGCAACAATGTTATGGACGTAATAACTTTTCCCGAAAATCTATAAACCACTAGTGGTTTACCATAATGTCGATTTTATTGCAGTGCGTTGTTTCACTCCCAGACGTGACGTCATATGATAAATCATGTTTAAAGACATCCGTACAGATAAATACTATGAACCATATTGTATCATAACTTTTCCGTCTTTCCTTTGATCTATGATAGTCAATAATTTCCACAAGACCCTGTGAAGGGAGGAGCTTATAACTGACTTGAATGTCTGATGAATAAATTAAAAGGTGGTTGTTTTATTGGTCATGATACAAGTATTTTGTTGTACAAATTCCCGTCAATACATACAAATATTCCCTCTTGTAGGGGGAAACTCGTCTTCGACTCGTCGTACCTATAAGAGGGATTATTTGAATATATAAAATGGTACAATACATAAAACAGAAGCTATAATAATTATAATAGTATGTAATAATCAAATATATCTATTTTCCGAGTAGCTCTTTCGTTAGTAACATTCATTTGGATGTCTGAGTCAAATGCATAAAATCAAACAAACAGAAAGAAGATAAATAAATGTAATAAAATGCGTTGCGCCGCTTCATTTGAGATTTTTTTGTATAAGATATGTATGCTTAGTTCATGTATACGATATGTATGCTTAGATCATGTATAAGATATGTATGCTTAGTTCATGTATAATATATGTATGTTTAGTTCATGTATAAAATATGTATGCTTAGTTCATGTAAAAGATATGTATGCTTAGTTCATGTATAAGATATGTATGCTTAGTTCATGTATAAGATATGAATGCTTACTTCATGTATAAGATATGTATACTTAGTTCATGTATAAGATATGTATACTTAGTTCATGTATAAGATATGTATGCTTAGTTCATGTATAAGATATGTATGCTTAGTTCATGTATTAGATATGTATGCTTAGTTCATGTATAAGATATGTATGCTTAGTTCAAAACACGTACCTTGGCATGCTCACCATTCCCATTCCTCAAAATTAAAGTTGAATTTTCCATTAAAAAATATATATTCAACTCGAAATTCAAAATTCTGTTTGATCGGTTACAGGTCAAAAGATGTCGACGACAATATATGAGCCGCGACATGTGATTTCCATCAAATGTGGCATTTTGACAAGTGTAAACTCAGGCGAGTCTGTGCAGCCTCCTTTTAAGCTTACAAACTTCAAATGATGTTCAGTCAGTAGCTAAATATTTATAGAATAATCAAGCGACTAGCAAAGGCTCTGATCAGACTGCGCGTACGCGCAGGCTGATCTGAGGCCCTGCTGGTCGCCAATACCACATTATTCGAAATCTTATGTCGCGGCTCAATATCATTAATATATTTTCATTAATAGATGAGCCAGGTCCTATATATAAGTACATTTGTGTTAATGCGTTTTGTTGCTGATGAGCAGTGAATATAGCGACCAGTTTTACATCCAAACAGGCCGATCAGAGCATGTTTGGTAGCTCCCTGTAAATTATAATAGATATGTATGCTTCATTCAATTTTTCATGATTCTAGCTTGTTTATGTAGCAAAGCAGAAACGTTTTTGTTTTACCTTTTCGCAAAGCTCGGAGATCGGTTTTCTTTTGATGTGGATGACATATTAGCCAGCGCGTGAGAAAACCGACACATTCGTATATGCGCAAAGCAAAGACTCTGATCAGACTGGGCAAATGCGCAGTCTGATCTGAAGCTTTGTTCTGCGTATGATTAAACCATGGGACACTAGCTTCCCATTGAGCGCAAAACGAAGCATTTGACTTGACTAGGCATGTGTTAAGCTTGATCTAAATCTACGATGGGCGCACAAATCATGTTGTTGGTTTTGGCATTCACACGTTCATTAATCACAGCTCCGAGTCATCCAAATAAGCTAGGTTTGTTCTTTTTTTCTCGACACACTAACGTTGTCGACGTTCATTTAGAGCGTTTCGACGACCGAGACGCTGACAATGAGCCGTATGTATTAATATACATGTAGATTTAAAAATAATATTCAATATTGGGTGAAAACCAATTATTATTTTTTTCATTTGAAGCGATAGCATATCGACACGCTTTCTAGTTCTTTGATCAGGGAAGTACTTTAATTTTATATATTCTGTGCTCGAATGCATGCAATATTTAAATGATAAAAATCTCTGTTTTGTATTATTTCACAATAATAGCATGTTTATTCTTGTATAGGGGTACGCATCGAGCCGTTTCCAATAAGTACTTAGCGAAATGAGAGTAGTAAAGGCTCAGACGAGTTTGCGCATATGCGCAGACTCGCCAGAGTCTTCGCTGCTTGCATTCACAAAGATGTGATAAAGATGAATGCTCAGATAAAAAAGCAGACCTCTAGCTTTGCTGTATAGGTCAGCATCGACAATATTAGAGTAAGAAAGAGGGCAAAGATCAGGAATCGATACAATCGAGCACCACACCTGACCAAGGATACCAATGAGAAAGAGACAACGTCACAATTAGACATCAGACCCAGCAGGTGACCACAAGGCATCAAATAACAGACGCATACGCGAAACGTACAACAACCCTAGAAATGTTCAATTGTCTTCCAATGCGAACACAGTTATCATTGTTCTCGTTAGAAGCGGCTATACTTAGCATTACAACTGCGACAAACGAATGCTTAGGCGAGCATGCGTATTCGCACAGTCTCGCATGGGCCTTAGCTGCTCGCATTAAAAAAGGTAATATATATATATATATATATATATATATATATATATATATATATATATATATATATATATATATATATATATATATATATATATATATATATCTTAAAAACTTTTTTTTATCTTTTCCACATTGATTTTCGGCGATAACTTTTATAATTCTAAAATTAGCAAACTGTGTTCGCAATGTAAGTTGAAGAGAAAAATAGCCAATTTCTCCAAAAGGTCCGAAGTTTGTGGCGCAAACAGATTTTTGTTTATTTATAGGTATTTGGATCCTCTCTCCCCTCAACAACTAGAAAACAACAACAACAAAAACATTGTAAAAGTTGGACCCCCTCAAACACAACTTTCTGGATCCGCGGCATGGGCGCAAATTAAGTTCTATCCAAATGAAGTTGAAATGTTTCATTTGTTTTCAATGTCGAATAGGCCAAAAAATGGTCCCGTGTAAATTTCGTGACGATTTTGGTGACCTATTTAAAAAATAAACATTGGGGTATTTGCAACAATTTCAACCAGTTCACCCATCTGAGTTCGGCGTCTGGCCCGAGTAATGACGTCGTAAAAATGGCGGCCATCGCACAATTATAATGCGTATGTATTTAAGAAAAATCAATGTATGTTGGCAAAATATTTTTTTAAATATATTTAAAGCCAGTACTACTCCAGAGTTTAAACAGAAACAATATTTACACAGAAATCCACTTTAAAATGCAATAGGCCATCTTGCCAATGGGCCTAGGGCATGAGCCACGTTGTTGTCTATGTCGAAATGCCCGTGTAGATTTCGTGACGACTTTTGGCGACCTATATCAAATTAAACTTTGAGGCATTAGCAACAATTTAATCCAGTTTACACATCTGAGATCCGCTTCTGGGGTAAATAGTGACTTCATCAAAATGGTGGCCGTCGCGCTATTCATATGCATATACATATATATTAAAGTAACCATGTTAGCCGAACAAAGTTTTTTTATATAGTTTAGTGCTCGTGCCGCTCCAGATTATTAATAGAAACTACATATACACAATATTGTACTTACCAAAGGGTGTTTATATTTCGCACAATAATTGGCTATTGTGCCTAGACTATAACAAAGGTATCAGATCTGATCATCGATGTGACCTTGGAATCGAAGGTCAAGTCAAATATACTTGAAACCTATCTGTCTTATGACTCGTAACGCGAACTCCTCTTTCATGTTTTGACTAAGGGTGTTCATATTTGGCGCAATGGTTACCTGTGGTGTGTATATTACAACAAAAGTTTAAGATCACCGATATGACTTTGGAGTCAAAGGTCAAGGTCAAATATATTTGAAAATTGCCTAACAACTCTTAAAGCAAACTCCACATTCATAAATCCATCAACCCGAAGCGGAGAGGGGATTATAGGAATGCCTTTGTCTATTCGTCCGTTTATCCATAACTTTTGTAGCTCATGAACCCTTTAAAATTCTCTAAGCTTTGGTCAAATGTTCACCTCATACGGTGTGCAGAACTCATGAGTCAATAACGCAGACTCAAAGTCAGGGTGACAGTTACTGGTAATGGAATTTAGCCTTCAATTGTGCGTATGCTCCATATCTCCCCAAACCCTTGAAGGATTATCCTTACACTTTGATAAGATGTTCAGCTCAGTGCGAGGGTGTGCAAAACACATAGCTCAACCATGCAAACTCAATATCAAGGTCACAGTTGAAGGTATTTAACTTCATGTCCGCTCCATATTTAATTTTGGTCGAATATTTGTCTCAGTTAGATGATGTCCGAAGCGTGTAATTCAACTATGACTACAAGGTCATGGTCACCCGTAATGACAACAAGTTTGAGCCTTAAATTCTATGTCCGCACATCGCCTTTACCCCTGTAGTGATTTCATCAAATATAGGTGAAATGTCCGGATCAGTGAGCACAGTATGTAAACTGAAATAAACATCCTGTACCCGTTCCTCCTAGCTCTCGCCTTATAATCATGAATAACAGCACTCGTGCGTAACCAGTAGTCGGAAAAATGCGTGTATTTAGGTACATGTACACGTTTTGATTTATATTGTAAGCGATACGGACAATACACATTCGAACAAGGTAAGAAAAGCCATTTTATCTGTTTTATTCCGTTTTATTCCATGATTTTAACGGTTTCCTCCTTTGCATTTTGCTTTGTTAAAAAACGACTAGCTCACAATCAGAGCCGTTCTGTGCCGAAAACGAGCTTAAATGCCAGTTTCATAGTTTTAGTGGAATTGGCAATCACATGATTACATGGTTGTAACTGTAACAGTTACAAAGATCTATGGAAAATGAATTTTGATAGGTGGGCCCTCGCAATTACAGCTGTACCAACAACTCTCACATCACGATTTCCGACAACTGGTAACGCACGAGTGCTGTAATTCATATGTATAAGGCGAGAGCTAGGAGGAACGGATACAGGATGTATATTACAGTTTACATACTGTGGTGAGGGGATATGCAAAATTCATGACAACACTTAGGCTATAGCTCTATGTGACAATTTAAGGTCATGAGTTTCTACCTTTGAATTTCTTCCTGTATGCCAGAAGGATTTTCATTATAAATTTAGGCAAACATTCAACTCTTTCAGACTGTATGCAACCCGTATGTTTCATCCATGCTAACTCAATGTCAAGGTCACAGTTGAAGGTCAATAATTTGAACATTTGACTTCATATTTGCATAATGGCTTTACCACCTAAATAGTTGCATTATGTTTCTTTTAAATTGGCTAAACTAAAATGGTTTCCTCAGTGAGAAGATGTACAGAATACATGTCTTCAATATGCGGGTTCAAGGTCAGTGTCATAACTTCATGCCAAAAATAGTAAGTGAGTATGATCAGGAAATACCACAATCACAAACTGCAGACAACCCCGTGGCACCGCGAGGAAGAGCCGCTCAACCATCACGAGACACCAGGAAGACAAATTAAGCAAAGCAATAAGCTCTCTCTTCCCCATCAAGATGATTGCAATACTAGAATGGACATAAAGTAACGTACAACAAAACATAGAACAATTACAGACTCCCACAATGGGAGTAACAATAAACAAAAAGTCAACAACAAAAGAACCACCGCCTTAGAACGGACAGCAGCCTGCACCACCGGGGGGCTTAAATGCATTTTACTGGTACCAAATCTTCGCCCTAGATTCTGCTGTTGTTGAAGTACAAGAAATGTTCAGGTCGCATGGAGGCCATCTAACTAATGCAATGTATCATCATGGAAAACACTCTAATCTAATTAACACTCCATGATGAAACAAAGAAAAGGGCTCATGACTCACAGATAGTCAGAGCTAAAGAAAACCTCAAGTTGCGCCACGGTGGGTCCAGCTACAGATAAGCATCAGGCACCAACCCACCGATCAAAGATTTACGTCAGAGCCGTCATAGAGTCTGAGGCCTGACCCACCGTCGTGCAATTAAAATGGAAACCACAGCTATAAACCGTGATTGGGTCTAAAACTAGGCATGCAGACTGTCGCATGATATCCAAATTATATCCAACCCTTATATAACGTTTTACTATATTTTTGAATTGATCACTAAAATTAGGCTTTCCAACAATTCGTTTGAATTTATAGACTAAATCACCATAAAATATAGGTTTTGATATGCCTTGTTGCAGAAGAGTTTTTAACTCAATGTTGTATTTAACAAGCCTGGAAGGATATTCATTTAACTCTGGTTACATATTGACCTAAGTTAAAGAAAATGCGCAGAACTCATGTCCATGGCCATTCATGTTACCAGTCATGGGGCTAATGAATAATTTGCTCTTAGCAACAAAAAGACATACATGGATGCCTTGGTATTTCATATCCCTTTCAACAGCATTTTAGTCATGCTATGATAATGGATGGATGGCTAAAAGGCTGAGTGCAATGAAGTGCTGTATAGATCGAGCAGTAATCGAACCCTGGACGCTGTGATCCACAGTTAGGAGCACCAATCGGTCGACCACGCGGTCACTTCGGCACCAGAGATCCAGCTACTCTGTCGTTCTGTGGTAAGGGATAAAGCTGCCCTTCAAACTGAATTGAAGTTCTTTATTTGTGCCTGCAGTTGTTTGTATTTCGCACACTGCTTGCTTATGGTGTCTAGATGACAACGAAGGTTTTCAGATTACTGATTTAGTATCAGAGTCAAAGGTCAAGGTGACATATACTTGAAACATGTCTTAGAACTCGTTACACGAACTTTTTTATTTATTTTTGATGGAAGGTGTTCATATTTAGCACACTGCTTGGTTATGGTGTCTAGATGACAACGAAGGTTTTCAGATTACTGATTTAATATCAGAGTCAAAGGTCAAGGTGACATATACTTGAACCATGTCTTACAACTCGTTACACGAACTTCTTTATTATTATTATTTTTTGATGGAAGGTGTTCATATTTAGCACACTAATTGCTTATGGTGTGTAGATGAAAAAAAAGGTCTTCGGTTTGCCTATGTGATCTTTATTGACAAAGGTCAGGATGATACATACTTAGCAAGCAAACAGGCAGGATTCAAGATGTTGATACGATGGTTATAGGTTAAGATCAAGATCAGCCGAAATCAGCAAAGTCATGCAAAGATCTTTACGTTCACTTTTGCCAGTAAATGCTGCTGATATTACTGGATTAATGTCAGGCAAGGTAAAATATTATGTTGGAGAGCTTTCATTAACGCAGACTGTTCTGTCTATGAAGCTTTCAGGAAACTTGGTCATGTTCTACAGGATGACGGGACTAAGAATGCTCTCGAACAATATATATACCTAATTGACAGCAAGGAACAACCATTGACAAGATGGTGGATTTTTCGCAGGAAACTAAAATTCTTATCTTCAGAGTGTCTCGAAATGGCCATGACAGTTGACTGCCGGTGACTTTAAACCCAAAACAAAAGTATACCAAAATAGCTCCAGGTACCGGTGTTAGTCATATTTTCCGTGTCATATGACACCAAATCGATCAAATAAAGTAAAAAAACTTGATTCCAGCAAGAAATTCCCATAAAAATAATGCTTTGAATCTAATTACTTATATATGTGCATTGGTAGCACTTTGGCGGCCATTTTTATGACGTTATAATTCGGTCCAGACGCAGAACTCAGATGGGCGAACTGGTTTAAATTGTTACATATTCCCCAAAGTTTATTTTGATATAGGTCACGAAAATTTACACGAGATTCTCATTCGACATAGACTACTACAACAATATAAATATATGCCTAGTTGTATTCGGGGTTAAGACCAGGTATGGCTCAAACCAGCCTGCTCAACTACAGAGACTAGTAAGAACATTGAAAGTTTGATTGAATCTAGCCTAAAAACTATGCTTTTTAGAAAGCTAATATCATAGGGGCTGATCAGACTGCGCGGATGCACATGCTGGTATGTGCCTTTGTTAACCGTATGCAACAAGGTGAAGTTTTCTCGCTTCATGGCTCATACTTGTATCAGTTCTAATAAATCGTTTCAAAACTCAAACTATTCTAGAATCTTCTTCTCTCAGACCCTAGTCATTGGTTCGAAACGAAAACCCCAATGGCGCTGATTTATATACACTGACGGGCAAACAAACGCTACAGTAAAACGTTGTCAAGTAGTGCATGTGGCTCACAAACACGAGTTGCACAAGCTTATCGTGACTAGAATTTTGATTCAAGGCTCGGGGTTATTTTAATTTGTCGATTTTGTTAACCAGGTAAATGTATATTGGCTAATATACATGTATAAATTTTACCTGCTGTCACTATTTTGTTCCTTCTGAGTAATTTATCGCAAATTTTAGATGTAGCGTTTCTTTTGCCCGTCAGTATATTGCGTTATATACCAGACTCACTTTTTATTCACGGATGTTTTTGCTACTCTGTGGAAAGTATTATTTTCACTTTGTATTTCCTTAAGCAATATCGACTTTTTCTGAATGAGGTGGGGGATATTTTGTAGTTTTCTCAAGTTCATAGACCATGAAGATTAGAAGTTCTATCAAGTCAAGCGAGGTTGAATTTATCATAGTGTTTACAAAAAATATGAATAGGTTTTATGGTACGTTAAGGTGAATAACCGCTTAAACTGTACACAGTATGGAACCTGTGCAGAGTTAAATATTTTTATTACATGACGTCGTGCGTCGAGAGTGATATAACGCCATGCAATAAAATTGATAAACCAGGTTTAAATAATTTGTGAGTCATTACCATCGTAACGTGTTACATGTAATTTGATTTGATTATTTCTCTGTGATGATACGCTGCATTAGCTAGAAAGCCTCCATGCGAGCTAAATAATTTTGTGTTTTAACAACAGAATCGAGGACGAAGATTTAGCGCAAGTAAAATGCATTTAACCTCCCCCCCGTGACTTACTCTGCCGTCCTTTCTTAGGCGGTGAATCTGTTGTTGTTTATCCATTGTTTAATGGACTTATTTACATATGAAAATATTATACAATAAAAATGCCGCATTGTTGAACCTAAAAATTCACACTTCGTAAAATCCGTATCATGTGAAGAATTGGTACCTATACGTCACTTAAAGCAAATGTGAAATTTAGGTGCGGTCAATTTCCATAGTTTTCGGGGTGTAAAATTTGTTCTCTTTCTGTGAAAAATTAGTATCAAAACTCACATGTGTGAAAAATTGGTACCAAATCCCCACACATGTGAATGTTTGGTACAAAATTATCACAGATGTGAATAACTGGTACTTAATCGTTACTGATGTCAGTGACAAAACTTTGAAGAATGCAAAATGCAGCAGTTTTAGAGGACATTTTATCAATCTGAGGAATATGCATGTATGCTACATTATATTTGACTGCGTGCATATTTTTTTACAAAGTGTGAGATATCGGTACGAAATATGTGACGTATTGATATCAATTTTTCACGTGCTGGGAGGAATTTGTACCGATTCTTCAAAGCGTTAAATTTAGCCATTAGATCTTGAGAGAACTATACCCTTTTGTGGTTTCTTTAGTCCAATAGTTTCTAAAGGCTTCACTTGATTTAGCACGATGACAAATCATTTGTTAGGGTTATTTGTAATTTTTATTACGTAGTTTCTGCACATGTGACATCCTTTTAAAAGGATCATTGACACTAGCTATGGGTAAATGCCTATGGTTTTCAGTAAAAATAAAAGTTTGTCAACCGTCCCTTTCTTCACCTTGAAGCTACCCTGACCTGAGAACTTTATGGCTGTGAAATCTGTTTTCGATATTAAATGCTTCAAAGATGTACAATTTTGGGTAGAACAATCAGTTTTACATTATAATATATAGAAATCCGAAAACATTTTTTAAAATATCATTCCCTCCCCGTGTGCCAGCAAAAGCTTTTGCATGTATATGTGTTACCATATTTTACACATTGTATGGAAGTGGCTTGCTGGCACAAGGGGGGGGGAGATGTTCAGCAGCCCAAAAACCCGGGGCCTAAGCCCATAAAATGCCTTTATTACCAAATAAGAAATTATTGACAGTAATGAAGTTCTCTAGAACCAACCTCCTAAATTGCTTTGTATTCTGTGCTAGTTTAATATAAAGTACTTATAGATTAAAAGTAGAATTAGCAAGGTTTTATGCATTTTTTCATAATAAAAAATCTCACTGTTATTAAATGACACATTCTTTTGCAAACGTCCTGTACTTATCTATTTGCATGCTAGGGAATTGTTCATGTTTTTATTTTCGTCTGCTGACTTTCTTCAAAATTAAGTTTTTAAAAATATACCACCCAGGACCACCATCGGAGTGTCAAAGAGTTTGGATCCAGATCAAGACCGACATTCTTATGGCTTCATCTAGGTTCAAACTGTTTGCAAAAGGCTATTGGCAGACGACAAAATTATCCACTGGCATGCAAAGAGTTGTAACAGGTAAATACTTTAGTGTTCAATATATTGTCTCATATAGGGATATACATGTATATGTATACCATAAATATTCGGACACTTTAAATACATTTAACATGCTATGCCCTTTAAACAAAGTACAAGTAATATTCGAAGGATCTAGTTAGAATCAGTTCTACTTTCTAATGCTAAATGTGGCACTTTCATTCCTTCTTTGAGCTTTCAGTTTTGTATTATTTACGGTACATGAGGTCAAAAATGTACAGGTAATTTCTAAATTATCTCCCCAAAATAATTTTTTTACAAAACATATTTTGTTTTTAAAACAATTTCATCAATTATCGTGATTCGTTAATACTCTGCATGTGGTATGTTCAATAGATATCACCAGCCTACCAAATAAATCAAGAAAACGTGCAGAAATTACTTTTTAAAGCTCTTTTTATTTTCAAGAAATTTCAGACCCCTCCCCTTTCTACCCGCCATAACTCTCGAGTGCGTAGAAATTTTGAAAATATTTTGCTAACTGGCTCTTGCCATTAGATTCACCTATTGCACTGATACTACATGCACCACACTAGAAGCTCAGAAGCAGCGTTCTGGGAATCAGAAAAATAGGCGTATAAGGCCCAAACCGTCAATGATCCTTTGCCATGTTATATTTTACTTCCGTTAACAAACTTGCAGTCATGTCAGATGGAAGTATTCAGAATTATGGTATGCTTTATAAGAAGTATAATGTTGCTACAAAGTGAACAACCTTTAGGTACCATAGACATCTAATATGCCTTGCAATTATCTAAATATGGCATGGCACTAAAACTGAGAAGTACCATAGATGATATTGTTTTATAAAATGAAATTATTAGCAATCTTCCGGTACCATGTTTATTTTATCAGTTTGTAATTATCATATCAAAATAAACATTTTCCATTTGCATCTTATACCTTTGTCAATTCATGAAAATCCTCTGATACCAGGAGAATAAGTGTCATCTCACTTTAAGCCTGTAACGATATTAACTTGTGATTTAACTTCCGTTACTTTGAGAAATGTATCATTTTGGATTTGCAATGACATCTCAGTCCATGCTAATATTTGGTGAAAGTATGTTTTGCAAAACATGTTCTTTCAAAATTAAACAGTAATAGTTTGTAAGTTTGACTTCGATTTTTCAAGATTTTCTAACTCCTAATTGTACATCAGAACGTGGAATGTGTACTCTAACGCGGAGCCACTGCGCCACTCCCTTGGTTGTAGTATAGTTATTGGTGGCCATTCTAGTTTTGCAATTATCTTGCTCAGGAAGAGTAAGCTAGTTGTTTATGTGCGGATCCAGAAAATGTTGTTAGAGGGGGTCCAACTCCGGCAACATTTTTTTAGTTGATGAGGGGGAAGAGAGGATTAAAATACCACTCAAGGCGGGCCATCATCGACCCGCCTGCGAAACGCCATTGAAATAGCGTATCGCTGGCGGGCCGATGATGTCCCAACATTGAATGCTGGTTTGGTTACTTTTGCGATTTTCCAGGGGATCCGGACCAATGTTGTTAAGTTATAAACTCTATAGTTTTGTGATTTTTCAGGGTGTGGGCAAGGGGGTCCGGACCCCTGTCCCTCGCCCGCTCTGGTTCCGTGCATGCTGTTTCATTTTAATTGTGTTCTGTGTCTCTTCCTCGCGATGCCATTGGTTGGCCATGGTATGTCATTGTGACATTTCCGGGTCATGCGCACTTGTGTCTTCAGATATGTAACATTTCAGAGATTTCTGCAGACAGATATATTGTCCTGATTTATTGACACCGTGCATTCAGGAGAAAATTGACTTTATATCTAAGAAAATTATCTCAGTTTGTAGGAGAAAAACAAGCAAGTGCGGCGTCAGAACTCACGCGAAGTTAATCAGAAAATTATCAGGCAAATAATGTAGGCAAACATATTACGGAAATACATTGTATATCTCCGGGTAGCAAATAAACTTGTTAATAAAAGAGGGTGATCCAATTAAGAATTTTTCCAATATGGCTTCCTGTTCTTTTCAGTGAAAAATCACATCGGGTGGGCGGCAATCGAAAACGCTCTAAACAATCGACGAACGCGGATAAAAATCGATAGAAACAGTGTTTCGATTGCCATTTGTCGCCAGTCGGGCGACAAATGGCAATCAAAAACTATGTTTCTAACGATTGTTTATCTACGTTCGTCGATAGTATCGACGTTTTCGATTGCCGCCAACCCGGTGTGAAAATAATATTGAAAGCCGCATTTCTCGCCAAAATGTACGAATGTCCAATGCCTTTGGTGTCCGTTAAATATGAAGAATTGCCGTTTACAAGCAGTGCATTGGGGTTCAAGAGATGCACTTTACGAAAAAACTTCCAAGAACCAGCTGACAACATCCTTAAAATAATAAACTTAAAAAAGGCATGTGATCGTATATCTTGTAAGTTTCGTGAGGGTACTCCTTTATCTCCTTTTTATATCTTGATTCATATGTTTTTGGAGATGATGCATTGATAAGCAAGGGGCCTTTCATGCAAACCAAACATCTATGTGTCTTGATCCACATCTGAGCTAAGGTTGAGGTTGGCGCCGTGAAACCGGTTTAAGCCCTCCAGTAAAATATTTTACTAACCGTTCCGAGGCAGTACATCTTTATGGATCATTTGTGTGTTTGTGTCTTGTGTTTCTCATGCTTTCGCGTCTGTTCATTGCTACCTTGTGGTCACCTGCTGGGAAAGGGCTGACCTCTTGGCTCTTGTTGGTGATGTTTATTGTTTGTTTTTTATGATACTATCCCCTATTGTGGTATCGTGGGTCAGGTGTGGTACTCGATTGTATCGTTTCTTGATCTTTGATATCTTTCTCACTTTAAGACAATACGTAAATGCACCAGGATCGCTAATGGCGTTACGCTTTCCATTTTTCTGGCAACATTATAAGGCTTGGTCCCAGCATCTACTATTTACCCTACCCACAAAAGTATCAGGCATACCCCCCCCCCATAAAAACAATTCTGTACCTTGACCTGCTTAACAACATTTGTGGAGTGTATTGCATGTGCGGATCCAGAAAGTTATGTCAGAGGGGGTCCAACTTTGACGGTTTTTGTTTTTATTTATTAGTTGATGAGGGAAGGGAGATTCCAAGTACCACTATAAGCGGGCCATCATCGCCATTAAATGGCGTTTCGCTGGCGTGCCGATATGGGCAAACATTGAATGATGGCTTAGTAGCTTTGTGATTTTCAGGGGACCCGGACTGGTATTGCTAGAAAACCCTATATTTTTTGTGATTTTTCAGGGGGGTCCAGACCCCCTGCCTCCCTCTGGATCCGCACATGTATTGGAGTAAATTCCATCGTTGAACACAATTACCAGGAAGTAAGAAAGATAAAATGAAGGTTTTTATTTCATAATGTAAGTTGATAGTTCTGTTGTTTTCATCTTCAGGATCATATGAGTTTGCAATTGAAAAAAAAACATAATCGAGGCTCTAAAACAGCAGTTGATTTAAGAAAAGACCCACCTACGCGTATCCAGATAATTCTGCAAGGGGGGGGGGGGCGGTCATCAATTTATTTCACAGAGGGCCGTACGGACTTCCATCGAGAAGCGATTGGACCCACTGGGGGTGTCGATACCAGAATGTCTATGGAAACATGTCCCCCACCCTTTGGATCCGCCTGTGTCCCAAAACAATATTTGATTCAGCTGTGACACTCAGAGTATATCCACAAAACTTCCATGCCCCCGAAAATAATCATTTTTCTGACGCCCCACAAAAAAATAAAATGATAAATAATAAAATAGAAAAAAATCCAACCCCAAATTGGCCAAGCATATGTGTATGGAAACATATTAGCTCCCCTTTGATGCACAGCAAAACATTTCATAGCAACAGTTCAAGCGTCGTTGACAGACGGCATTGCTTTAAGTTATCAATCTATCTATTTATCTCTAGATACAGCCACACGCCCTCGCGGACATTCTAGGTACATGTAGATCAGCGCACCGTCTTTTAGTTTAAGACAGAAAAAAAGACAGATTATAGGAAGAAGATATGAGATCTCGTTTATAAGACGTGAGTAAATGAATACAGGGTTCTTGCCAATATTGAGGCTTGTCTTGCGCTGAACATTGTTAACATCGAATAGATTAAAACCGCGCGGCCCCTTCCCGACATGTTTTGCAACAAAACACAATGCACAATATTGCATTATCCCAGGTACCCGTTATATGAACGATTTGCACGCTACGCTTTTTGCAGCGCTTGCCAATACTTTTAAGAATGAACATACAACATGTAAATATTAGCATCTTGCAATACATGTACTTGTTCCATTTACTGTGTGACTGACGCGAAATGTACAAAGCACGAACCTTTGCCAATTAAAAGGTTTCATGTTTTGTATAGTTTACTCGTTTGTACAGCTTTTTGTAAACTCTGCTGCAGTGTCGTCTACTGTTATACTTAAAAGCCATAACGTCGGCTACAGTGTCGCCTGCTGTTATACCTTGACAACCAAAGGAGCACATGCATTAAGGGGCAAATTTGGCCCTCTATGGAGCCAAAAACTAAAAATTGCTTTTCAGCAATTTCTTTTGATTGGTCTATTAGAAGAATAACTGAAATGTAAAATTTTGAAATTTATTTAAATTTTGCCGTTGCTATGTTAACAAAAATGGCCGACAAAGTAGGCTTAAAATAGAGAAATTGTCATTTTGGACCAAATTTAAGGCATTTGGAGACCTACTTTTAAAAAAAATAGATATCAGCACAGCTAAATACAAAAAATCCTTTTAATATGTTGTGTGCTGTGATAATTCTCATCAGATGTTAAAATATCATTTTGGTATTTGCTTGTGCTCTATGTTCATTGGTCTGTCAACATCTCAAACGTGCTCCAAAATGGTCAAGCCTATTTCAGCCTATTTTTGGTGGCCATTTTCGTTGGCATAGCAACGGTTAAAAGTCAAACTAATTCGAGACTTTCACACTTTGGTTATTATTCTTATAAAGCAATGAGAGCAAATTAGTTAAAATGATTTTTGGAAACGATGTTTTCTCAAAACATCTGTTTCCAATGGTATCATATACACAAAATACACACAAAATCCCCATACCATCGAACCCCCGTTCAACATTGCTACCCAGTCCGCTACCTAGACCGTTACAGCCTGTGTAAGTCGCTGGGAACCAAATGGCCTTAATGCAAACAACCCTTGCCCTGCTGCTAGACAAAAACAATATTGGTATTTTATTAGTTTGTTGCGGTTTTCAGCTCTGAAATGTAAACCCAATGGTCAGAAAAACGTTGTTGTGCTTGAAAACTTGATTATTGAAAGCTTACATATGATTGAAACAGAATTATAAGTTTATTTGTACATCAAACGGAGAGGGTCTCAACGGGGTACCTTAAAAATCAGTGTTTCGTTTGTTAAAATTACGCTTTAATCAGTTTAATTTAAGAGAAATCAGTGATAAAAAAAAATATTTTGTAATGCTGAATGTGCTTACTGGTAAAAATGAGTTTTATGAAGACGCTAATTGGTAAAAATTTGGGACAAATTCGCAAATCAGTAAACCCCATTGGATGCCTCAAACGAGCGTCAGAAAGACAATGCCTTAGCATGAGAAAACCTGCTCTTGTACGACGAAGAACCGTTTGCAATATCTATGATGCAGCCAGATATTGCAGTTAAAAGCACAATATCTTGCAATCGTTTTTATCATTATACTTTTCTTTGCTTTTAAACATTACGAGACGGACAGGACAATAAACGCAGCCCTGTCCTTTTGTCATAAACGTGAAGAAGACACGTTTTCTTGTGGATTGCTAATGTTTTCCCGCCCTTTATGAACCTGACCGCCACTAAAACAGTTCTAAAAATATAGTGCGCTAAATATAAGTTTTTATGGACAGAATGATAGCAGTTGCGTTTGAAATTAAGTCAATTGCATGAAAAGACACTGTCGGTAGACAGAAACGAATAATAATAATAAAATAAATGCACCTTTCGTTTCGTTTCGCGCAACAATATCATCATCGAGTAGATTTATAGACTGGTTCTCTCCCTTTAATAGCTTGTCAGCATATGATTTACACATGTATTAGCTTTTCAAAAACGCTGGCGGTTGTTTAGCCATATTTGCACACTGCGTGCTTCCATTTTGAGCTTCTCGAGCATATCCATGTAGATTTGTTCTAAGATCTGATTATTAACGTTTCAACTGTAATTTTTTTACCATTAAACACATTCTTCCAGCGAGTATGTTGCTTGATCTTAAGCACCCAGCTTATGCATAGTATGTTATGGTAACGTATCTAGCATGAACGTTATTTGACAACATTGGACAGCCCGTTTTTCTAAAACTGATGCCAGAAATCAAGGCCTAGTCTTATATACATAATGAAAGACTGAAACCATCAATAGTTGACTAAAAGTCGCGATAATCACTGTGTCTCAACTCGGACCAGGGTCCGAGGTCTCAACATTTGTTTTCCACTAACATATTGCAGAATCATATACCTCATCATGTTTTGAGGTGTCACTAGATGCTCCGGGAATGGAAAATGAACAATTGCATGAAAAAAAACCCTGTCCTTCGGGATTGACTTTACTGTTGACTTGAAAATTTGGATATCGCAAGTGGATCTATCATACACATGCGCGGATCCAGAGGGGTATGGGGGGCCCGGACCACCTGGAAAATCACAAATTCTATAGGTTTCAATTGAAATTAGCATTTGGACCCCACACCCCTGGAAAAATTTGGACCCCCTCCCCTGAAAAAATGATAGACCCCCACTGGAACCTTAAAAAATTATAGTTTTCCTTAAAATAAATTATTGGACCCCTCTGTAAAATTGTAAAAGGCTGATGCCTAAGAAAACGTTATCAGAGTGTTTTTTCTCTGTCAGTTGAGCCTGGAGCCCCCTACCCCCCCCCCTATGACAAAAATTCCTGGATCCGCGCAAGATACTACCGTAAAGTCAACAGTGTTGGATGCACAGGCTCATCTTTGCCTACTAGCGTCTAATGCTCTTCACGTCGTTAAGAAAAAAAGTGAATTTCCGGTGCGATTTTTCGGTTTTGTGACGGTGTATCGAGGCCTTTTATGCACCCACTGGAAATTTAAAAAAAGGAGTTCTGGCTGTCGCCCGCCATTTGATAAAATTGTGGGGCATTGATAGTTTGAATTTGTAAAGTAAATTTCCGAGATCCAAAACAATTTATATTACATGTTTGCGAACGTGTACGCGATCGCAATGAGCGAAAGTGATGAGTTTACAGGAATTGTCTTTTCATGCCAGATAGCTCATGGGCGGATCCAGAGGGGGACAGACCCCACCCCTGAAAATTAGGGTTTCTTAGCATACTGGTCCGGTTCCCTTTAAAATCACAAAGCTACCAAGCCAGCATTCGATGTTGGGCCATCAGCGGCACGCCAGCGAAACGCCATTTAAATGGTGTTTCGCTGGTGGGCCAATGATGACCCGCATATAGTGGTGTTTGGATCCTCTCTCCCATCATCAATTAAAAAAAAGTTGTCAAAGTTGGACCCCTTTCTGGATCCGCGCATGCAGCTGAGCAATTATGTTTTATGTGCGAAGTCCGCTTTTATGTGCCAATGCACCACGTGTTACCCAACTCTTAAAACAGCACGTGGCATGAAAGCGGCGGATTTGATCTTCATGTCTGCGGCTGATATCATTAGCAGACAGGTTTGATCCAGACCAGGCCCGACAAAATGTTTAATGTTTGTATTCATAACAAAGGCGCTGATAAGAATGTGCGGTACCCAGGCTGATCTGCGACTTTGTTGGTCTCATACAACAAAGTCGGGGTAAAACATCTACAGACGTGTGGTAAGGATGTTTGCAAATTCTGATATGAATGTTACCGCGGATGATCTCAAAGTCTTTTGCTGTTTTCATTAAGATGGATGTTATAAAGACCTTCCAATTTTCTGTAAAAAAACTAAATGGAAGGAAAAAATCCATCCATATTGGAAGACTTTTCCTTCCAAAAAAGACACACGGTCTGACTGTTCATGAAAACTAATGTATTGAAAGTCGGGATACATACATCAATAGATGTGCGGTGGTTAAAATAAAGCGAATTCTTCCTGTATTCAAATTCACAGCCACCTAGTGGGGCTATTATCCTAAATTAATGAACGTACCTTCATCTACATCCCTTCTATGCTCGCAGTTAAGCCTGAAGGCGCTGACGATTTTCCGCAGATGCACAGGCTCGTCTCGCATATGCGATAGGTACCATAATCTCATGAACTGGCTTATTTCATGGAAATGCCATTCATCAAGACCTAGAATCATGATACAATCAAATTATACTCGGTTTGTGCGTCTGTGCGTACACTATCTCGGTAATCATGAACTCTCAGGACCTTCCGTATGTAGTTTCATGAAGACAGCAAGACACGCCACGATCGGCTAAACAATTTGTTAAAATGTTCCATTTGTTTGAACCTAGGAAAAGTCGTTATTACTACATTTATTGAGTTATTTACGCTCAGATAACCGAAATTGATATTCAACTGTATAAAACAAAACGTACGTAAATATCTAGAATTTGATTTGGTCTGAGCATGCTGAGTCTTCATCCACTTCAAACTTTATGTCAGTGAGCAGCGGGACCCTGATGAGATTGCGCAAACGCACATGCTCTCCTGGGCCTTGTCATAAGTACCAGCAGGCTATTTACGAAATATTCTGGTACCAGTTTATATGAGGCACCGCGCAAGTTAATTTCGTGTCGGGCCCGAGCTATGCTTTCCGGGTCGCACGCGGCTTGGGTGTCCGATTATAAAAGATATATGACACAGAAGTAAAATGTAACTATCCATTATTCTAAGGACACTTTTTGTAATGACCGTACAGAATATATCTCCGACGCATCGGCGACATAGGTCGTGTAAATTAGCATTCGCTCGATTTTCAGAAAACAAATTTTAATGTTAAATGCTGGATTTACGTTAGCGACCGAAGTCGTTAGATTGACAGACGAAAAGGTCTGTTTGGTGTAAGCACGCGAAAGTTAACAGGAACATATCGTTGACAGCCACGCTGATTAAAAACAAGCACCAGTGAAGGAAAAAATCGTTGTGTACGAACTAATAGAATTGCATATAAAAATGACTAGTGTACGAACTAATACATGACATTTAACGAACTATTCGAGTGTACGAACTAATACAAGATTTACCGTATTATAAAATCCAACTAACTAGGATTCCTTGGGATAATATATTAAGATAGATTCCAAGCAAGGATGAAATAGAAAATGACTTGGTGACTAGCCTTGACAGGGACTCTTATGATTGTTCTTTGATGTGCTGATGGTACTTTAACAAGCAGAAATAGGGTCTCTTATTCCATTCGTTCTGATTTGTTCTATGTACTTTATAGAGGGTCTTACACAAGTTATCATTTCATAACAAGGTGGTAGAGTGGGGCATTTTATTTTCTGCTGAAGGTTTCTGAGAGATGGTTCCTCTATTGTTGGCAGGATTAAATTTACTTGTCAAACTTTGTTGAGGGATGGGGGCCAGGAAGTATATTCTTTTCTTTGCGTTCCTCTGTGGGAGGAGTCTGACTAGACTGAATAATGTTGACCAAATATTTAAAGCTTAAGTCAATCAGTTTAGACAGCCTTAGGTTAGTTTAAAAAAATGATTTGAAATGGGCACAAATAGAAGATTCTCTCATCATATGAACTATAGCGAAATTAACACCTCCAAAGCTGGTTTATTTCAAAGAAAATTTACTTTGTTATTAACATAACTTCTTTGTATCAAAATTATGCAACCTGTGGCCATAACATTATTTTTTCATTTGATGTTACTGTTATTCAGTGGAATAGATCATGTCAAAAAGGGAGCGCAGAGGCTCAGTGGTAGAGTGCTTGACTCGAGACTGAGGGTTCAAGATTCACCGGCGTCACTGCGTCGTGGTCTTTGAGCAAGACGCATTTATCCTAGCTTAGTGCTGGTTCAACCAAGGAAGACCCGTCCCTGTTTAACTGAAATATTGTTGATGGGACGTAAAGAATCAAATCAAACAAACAAATCATGTCAAAGAATAATGTCATAGCCAGAAGTTAAATAACTCTTTGGTGACAAGAAACACAATTGGAATAAAAGTAAGTAAGGGTGCAAAGATCAGGAATCAATACAATCAAGTACCACACCTGACCCAGGATACCAATGGGAGAGTGACAAACTCACAGTAAGACACCACAAACGAGAGCCAAGAGGTCAGTCCTTTCCCAGCAGGTGACCGCAAAGCACATATAAACAGATGCACACAAAGACATAGCGAACACAAGACAGAACAAAAAACAAAAGATCCACAAAAGAAGTACCGCCTTGGAACGGTCAGTAAAATATTTTACTGGAGGGCTTAAACCGGTTTAACGGCGCCAACCTCACCCTTAATTCAGATGTGGATCAAGACACATAGATATTTGGTTTGCATGAAAGACCCCTAACTTATCAATGCATCATCTCCTAAAACATATAAATCAAGATATTACAAGGAGATAAAGCAAAGATAAGGACTCAACAGTAAATAAATCTGAATACTGGAGCAAAAGAAATCCAACAGGTAAACCCCAGTGGGCCCGACAAACAGCCAAAGTATCAGGCCCCTATCATCTCATCAATAGATAAGTCTTTAAGTCGGAACCATCATAGAGTCTCTTTGACTCTAAACACTCTTAAACACTCTTTGAGGTAAAGCAATAACTTTTTTTTAAAATTTCTCATGAAATGATCACTTCTGTAAGAGCCACTATGTATGACATGATGTTATCTACTGAATAACAGTAATGTCATATGATAGTTAAATTTATGTATAGATTGTATGAATGTTTCTAGTCATTTCATATAGGTCTGAAATAATGTATAGTCAATGTGTCTTTGCATATAGTTCTGAAGTAGATAATTGCACCCATAAAGCGCCACATCATTGTGTCCTAAGATAACCATTGGTAGCACATATATTAGAATTTTTCCAGCAAAGTGTATGTTCATTATAGATAAGTGTATTTTGCATATGCCAAGTAAAGGAAATGTGTGAAAATGCTTTATTCACATTTGCACAAACTTGATATTAAACTCTATGCAATAATCTTATGTGCAAGATCTACTTTGTATAACATGATGTTATCTACTGAATAACAGTACTGCCATACGATAGTTGAGCTTATGTATAGATTGTATACATGTTACTAGTCATTGTATGTAGGTCTGAGGTAACGCATGTATTGTCATTGTGTCATTGCATATAGTTTTGAAGTCTAGCGAGAGTCACAGCCTTGTTTCCTAAAATAAACATTGGTAGCACAATGAGTTATTTTTTTTACAAACAAAGTGCATGTTTGTTAAAGATATGTATATGCAGTGGCTCAGTGGTAGAGTGCTTGACTCGAGATGAAGGGGCCCAGACTCGAGCCTCAACAGCGTCACTGCACTGTGTCCTTGCGCAAGACACATTTATCCTAGCTTAGTACTGGTTTCAACCCTTACTAACCCTTTATAATTGAAAGATTGTTGATGGGACGTTAAGAATCAAATCAACCAAAAACCAAACAGTATATTTTGCAGAAGCATGTGAAAATGCTTTATTTGCTTTTTGACAAACTCCATATTATGTTTGATCTGTAAGAAGTCTAAATAGGCGCTGAAACCAGATATTATATTGTTTAAAAATTTTGTCAACAAATTGCTTGCAAATTTACAATTCGCTGTTGCGTGTACCTTTGCTATTTGAGCATACTCTGTGCCATTATGAACAAAACTCAACCTGGTGGTTGTAAGAATATTACAAATTACAAATGCTGATTTGGGTATAATTCAAGGAATTATGTGACATGAGATTTCCTGTGACCGGCAAAGGTTCGGGTTAAGTCTGATCAGAGCCTTTGTGCTAGTAGCCAATACCACAACTGGTCCTGACAGCAAACTCCATTTAACTCTCCATTTAACTGCTATTCCTTGTAGCAAACTTGCATATTTAGAATAGGAGCTTAAAATTGGATCAAGTGTGATGTTTTTCAATTATCATCGATTATTACCAAAAACACAATCAAACGAAGTTTTTGATTGATCATCGATTATAATTGGTGATTATAATTTATCATCGATGCAACGCTTAAGTTTACACTTGTCAAAATGCCACATTTTTGGAAATCACATGTCATGGCTCTTTTTTTTTGCTCTTTTTTTTGCTCTTTTTTTTAAGTGCTTTTTTTTACTTTATATTGTCAATGTTCTTAATGAAACCTAAGTTTACCATCTATAAATCTTCTTTTTATATCTATACTATATGCCAGATATACACAGTTAATATTGCCACAGAGCTACATGCATCAGGGGGGTGCTATTTTGGCCCACATATGGGCTAAAATGCTTTTCACCATTTTGTTCTTATTGGTTTATTTGAACAATATACCAAGTTTAAAAGTAAAACTTTAAAATTGACGTTTATCTTTGCTATGGCTACCAAAAACGGACATCAAAATGGGCTAAAAAATGGAAAAGCGAACATTTTGGAACAAATTTGAGACATTTGACAGAGAAATTAACGTAAACTCAAACAAGATATTTTACCAGGTGATAAAAATTATCAGAACACATAACATATTAAAAGCTTTTTAGGTATGTAGCTATGCTGATATCTAATAATCCCTGACAAAGTTGGAGGGATATAGTTTTGGCGTCGTCCGTCCGTCGCATTTTTGTCCATCCACATCTCAGAACTACTGGTCAGATTTGATACATATTTGGTACACAATAAGTATCAAGTACTCTGATATCCTATAAGTTTCGTCAAAATCGACCCTTAAAACTTTAGTTATTGCCCTTGTTGGAATTTTTAGGCAATTATAATGCAAGTCTATTTTAGCAAAATGTTAACGGGTTGCTCCACTGAACAAAATGTTATCAAGAGCTAGGCAAAAGGAAATGGCTATAAACCATCTTTCCTTAACCATTGTTTCCTGTTTGCAATAATTCATCACATTACCCTCAAAATAGGGCAACAATGAACCGAATGGAAAATCTAAAAAGAAATCTAAATTTCTTAACCAGTAATCCAAACTCTTAAAATAATTTCAGTGATGTATTCGGCATAATGCCATCTGCTAAATATGGGCAAAAGGTTTGGTACCAGTAAAATGCATTTAAGCCCCCCGGTGGCTTAGGCTGCTGTCCGTTCTAAGGCGGTGGTTCTGTTGTTGTTGACTTTTTGTTTATTGTTACTCCCATTGTGGGAATCTGTAATTGTTCTATGTTTTGTTGTACGTTACTTTATGTTCATTCTAGTATTATAATCATCTTGATGGGGAAGAGAGAGAGAGAGAGAGAGCTGGTTGCTTTGCTTAATTTGTCTTCCTGGTGTCTTGTGATGGTTGAGCAGCTCTTCCTCCCGGTACCACGGGGTTGTCTGCGGTTTGTGATTGTGGTATTTCCTGATCATACTCACTTACTATTTTTGATCCCACATAACAGAATGGCCACCAGAGCTTAAAAGTGAAATAGGGTTTAAAGACATACCAGCCCATGTTTGAAATAAAAAACTAAAAATAGAAATCATATCAAACTTTTCCTTCATCATTGGTCAGAAAAATATACAATATACAAATTCAAATATTCCTAAAATATCATCTACAAAAATGCACTCTGCTTAGCCTACAAGAACTAAAATCACAAGACATCGTTTCCATCAGTACTCTCAGTGCTTTGATTATTTTTTTAGCCTCATAGGGGGCCAAAAACACCTTAATGCACTTGAATGCGATCCTTATGGCCAGGCTGATCGGGTTCCAAACTGTTTGCTTGTAAATCAAAAGCATTAAAAACTGCAAGAGACGATGTCTGAGATGAGCAGACGTTCTAGTCAATTATTCAGGAAAAGAAGAACCAATATTTATTGTCAAGGCTCACATATTAAAAACCACTATCACATTCGCCTCTATTATAATATAAAGCTTTCTGTAGTCATGGATATGTGTTGTAAAATGAAACCTTAAATGTTCTCTGGTCGCAACTACTATCGCGCCAGCCAAGAGTGACAGTGACGTAATGTTTTGATTACAAGTGTTAAGTCAATTATTAACTTGTACACTCCACTTGAGCTAACGCGAATCGATAGGTCACTTGTGTATTAATCCTATTTTGCGGATAGGATTAATACACAAGTGATCGATCGGTTATAAATCACTGATAACTTTGTAGACAGTTCATGACGTCACTGCCACTCTTGGCTGCCAGGACACTACACGTAGACGATCAACGTTGAATATTAATATTTCTGCTTCTTTCAATTGGTTAAGCTAAGATAAACAAGTCGGCTGGTTGACTGTCTCCGTGGAATAACCACTGCATACACTGATATGCGGATACTGAATCGTGGAAGGTCTGGCCATAGCTTGTGGCTTGCATATGTATGTTAAGGTGTACACTGGCGATTGCTTCGTTGGAAATTTGTGAGCAGGTAACAAAACTCGATTCCATATGTTTCTAAAATTGATTTTCGTTTTTTTATATTATTTATTTTAGCAAAATTGTGTTGTAACCATTATATGAAGACTATTTTAACGTTGCAAAAAATGGCAAATCACGCCAAAAATGTTGTTGTTTTTGTACTAATTTTATTGTCATGTGATAAATAGAATCTAACACTCGTGCTCCTGCAAGCCACGTATTTTATCACTTTTCATCAACTCGTTTAATAAATTCAATAAAATATGAGCACTCATGTAAGATCCTCTATGTTTAGATGCACTCTTTGAACATTTGTAGCAAAGCGCACATAAATTAAGTCACACACGCCAGTCAAAAAGTTGCATTGCATACCCCAAGAAGGCGTAAAATCTCCATAAAAGTCATTTTTGAAAAGTAAAATTTTTTGCAATAATGTTCGTAACATTGAATGTACATACATAGAAAAACACAACTGCATGTTGTTCGGACACTTTCATCAAATTATTTTTCCATCGGTTTTCCAACTTACGAACTTAGTCATTTTCGCCATCTCAGATGCAATGAATGGGTACGTTGTGAGGGGAACGGACAAAAGCCCACTGGGACAAAAGCCCACTAGGACAAAAGCCCACTGGACAATATCCCACTGGACAAAAGCCCACTGCTTAATTTGGCAGGGTGGACAAAAGCCCACTTTTTTGAAAAAATCGGTTTAAATCTTATAAAACTTTCAACCCTGATCAGACTGCTCCTTCAGTGTACATATATTTTCACTGACATTATTATTTCTCGTGAATGTTGTGACAAACAACTTTTGGGTATTAAAAGCCATTGATAATTTACAGTTTGGGTCAAGCAATCAATTATAATTGGGAAACATATGTCTAATTAATCCAAATTACCTTTGATCTGGTAGTAACAATTAACAATTAGTATGCACTTTTATGAGAGGTGCCAAACAAAAAGAGATGTTTGAAATTTGAGATGAAGGGACATTTTTCATCTTAGGTCCGTCTGTCCCCTGGGGGGGGGGTCTCTGATATTTTCAACATACGTAGGCTTAGGCTATTTTTGGGTGTTCAAACTTTTAAATTTCAATATATTTTTTTTTTTTTTTGGGGGGGGGGGGGAAGGGGGTTCAGAAAACTGAAGATTTTGCGGATATTTTTTTTTGGGTCATCATAAAATTGGACTATATTTAGAGGCCATTTCTATGCATTTAAGGGTCTTTTCTGAAGCTAAAGGTACAGAATGGAGGGTATTTCGGGTTGCTAAAATTTCAAATATTTATTTGGGGTGCTTGAAATTCCTATTATTTTTTGGGGATGAACGGAAGTTGCTGGGCCCGAGCCTAGGAATGAAGAAAAATGAGAGTACCCCCCACTGGGGTTTGTCCATCAGTTAAAACCTATCCCTGTTAAAAGCATATAAGTGGGCTTTTGTCCTAGTGGGCTTTTGTCCCAGTGGGCTTTTGTCCTAGTGGGCTTTTGTCCAGTGGGCTTTTGTCCTAGTGGGCTTTTGTCCTACACTCACGTTGTGAGCGCACCTCCTACAACAATTTTATTCCGATTTTTTTTAAACTTCCCAGGTGTTTTGTATATTTTCTGAAGGTGTGCATGTGGTTATAGTGTTGATATGCATCTGTCCATACGCAAGATGGGGAATGTGATGGGTGTATCTCAAGGGTTCCACAAAGTGTGATTGTGTAGGACAGCAGGCTTCAACTGAGAGAGTTCATAATATTTGTGAATCACCTGTGGGGATTTACAATTTGTGAATGCTTGATGTAGTTTAGATGCAAGTGTTCAACACAGGTGAACTATTGACACTTTATGTTTTGATAGGAGTTCTTACACCAGTTTGTTATTTAAGAAATAGATCTGGCCCAGAGTTTATAAAAACTTATTTCATGCTCAGTCGAGCAATTTATCATGCTCATTAATGTAAAAATGCCAACAATTGTTGGCATTTAACATTTATTAGCTTGATAAATTCAACGTATGAGAGTTAGAAAGCAAGAAAAGTCTTAATTATTCAGCATTTAAGTTTTTATTAGCAGTTGAAAATGTACACTCAACTGAGTAGCGCACGAAAATAGTTTAATGACCTTGGGCCCAGCTCTAGCAGTGTATTGTTGAGTAACATTTCACTGCTTTGAGATCATTTGTAAAGAAGGTTCAATCACGAGCGCGCAGGGCAAGTGGTTTATCTTTGTACAACTGACTGACAAACAGTGACAATGAACGACGAGAAGACATTCGAAGGCTTTAGCTTCTTCCAACTTTCCGCAATAGCACTGAAGAAATCCTGCAATAGGTTAACTGTTTCGCAAACGTTTACATATATTTGAAACATCTTTCAAGCGTCAAAAGGATGTTACACCGTCTAACGCCATGGCTGGCGCCATTTTGCATTGGAAATTGACATCAGCTAGCGCGCAGTTTCAAAACTGTGCCTTTGTTGTTTCATGTAACACGATATTTAGCATTGGCTATATACTGGCGAGGAATGTGCGAATATTTCCTAAAGGCCATGTTGATATATCTGACAATTTCGATGAGATGGTTTAACACCTTAAAACGAGTGCGGGGTTAAATGTTACTTAGATGAATAAGTCTGACATTGATTGGCAGGATTGTGTGACTACGAGTACCTTTTGTATCTCCCTATTGGTTGATATATAAAAAAACTTACAAAGAAAGTGAGCACTTTACTGACAAATTGAAATACGATTGGTTAATGATGATGGCATTAGGTGGCGCTGGTGTCTGCATATATAACGTTGCGTTTAAGAAAAAAGATTGAGGCCCAGTGTTAGGGCGTTAGTTTCGGCATAGATTTGGTTTGGATTTAAATAAGATGTGGTTTTGATCTGGAACTTTTGGTTCATAGTAAGTTTCAAAAAGCTATTTAGTTTGACTAAAGAAGGTTTAATAAGATTTTAGAATTGTGAAAATTGTTGCTTAAAATAAAAGCATTAGAAATTATAAAGAGACTTTTAAAACACAACTTGAATATAGAAGATTAGAATCAACTACTACATGTACGTCGTATTTTGGGCATGCTTGTTATATGTGCCGTGTAATGATTTTGTTTTGTTTGTTTTGATTCTTTACTTCCAAGTCAACAATTTTTCAGTCATGTCGGGACAAGTTTTCCTGCGGTGAACCAGTTCTAAGCATATGATAAATTGTCTTACTTAAGGACACAACTCAGTGCCTCGGGGGAGGCTCAAATTTGCACACCCCTCGATCTCAAGCCAAGCGTACTATACTGTCATCGAGGCACCATTCTCCATGTAATGGTACCGTTAAACATGTTTAAGGCCTCCATTAATATTTTACTGACCGTTCTAAGGCGGAGCCTCATTTGTTGATCCTTTTTTGTTATTTGTGTTTGTCTGTGTTATACTGTCTTTTCTGTTCCTTGCGGCCTTGTGATTACCTGCAATTAACAGGGTTATACTCCATGCCCCTCGTTTCCATTTCTGTTTGTTATCAAGGTCTGCGTGTAGGCTTTGCCTATCTTCTGAGCAACCAAAAGTTAAACAGATTGGCAAATATTTTGGAAAATACTGAATTGTGTATGGCAGGTCATTGATATATGTTTTGAAGATAGCGTAGCACGAGTAAAACTGCTGATCTTTCACACTCACAAGATGAAATGCATTTGATATTTGAAGAATTGAAGAATTTTATTTTAATTTTCATTTTATACTAGTACAGAAAGCAGAACCTAAAATTTTCCTGATCTCCCACATACAGTAAAACCTGTGAAAAGCGGCTGCTCTCAAAAAGACCAAAAATGGTTTTGAAGAACAATGATGCATGTAAAAAGTATTGCTGGTTGCTCCAAGAGGAGCATTCTGCATTACTTTTGACCTTCAATAAGCTACCATTTGTCGTTACATGTAAAAGCGTTGTTTTATCTATGTTTGAGTGGCCGTTTAACACAGGCTTTGATGTAAGTGATATTCAAGTTTTGAAGATAGCGTAGTACCAGTAAAAGTGCTGATCTGTCACACTCACAAGATGAAATGTATATGGTATTTGAAAAAATGAAGAACTGTATTTTTCATTTTATACTCCTACAGAAAGCAAAAACCTAACATTTTCCACTTCTCCCACATATGTGATATTCGAGTTTGATATCAATAACAAAATCTGTAAATTATGCCAATTTATCATCTCAAGTCCAAATGAGCCCCGACATGAGATTTCCAACAATGTGGTATGTGCGACCAGCAATGCCTCAGTTCAGCCTGCGCATACGCGCAGCCTGATCAGAGCCTTTACTAGTCGCTTGAATATTATATGACTGTTAAGCTACTGACTGAACATCATTTGGAGTTTCTAAACTTTCCTCTTTAATTGTACGCCGGTGGGTCGGACTTCAGACTCTATGACGGTTCCAACTTAAAGACTTATCTATTGATGAGATGGTAGGGGCCTGGTACTCTTGGCTGTTGTAAGGCCCACCAGGGTTTACCTGTTGGATTTCTTTTGCTTCGGTATTCAGTTTTATGTACTGTTGATTCCTTATCTTTGCTTTATCTCCTTTTTATTTCTTGATTTATAAGTTTAGGAGATGATGCATCGATAAGTTTGGGGTCTTTCATGCAAACCAAACATCTACGTGTCTTGATCCACATCTGAACTGAGGGTGAGGTTGGCGCCGTGGAACCGGTTAAGCCCTCCAGTAAAATATTTTTACTGACCGTTCCAAGGCGGTACTTCTTTTGTGGATCATTTGTGTTATTTATGTCTTTGTGTTTTCATGCTTTCGCGTCTGTTCATTGCTGCTTTGTGGTCACCTGCTGGAAATGGACTGACCTCTTGGCTCTTGTCTGCGATGTTTATTGTGTTTTGTGTAACTTTCCCATGTGGTATCCTGGTTCAGGTGTAATACTTGATTGTTTCGATTCCCGATCTTTGCCGCCTTTCTTACTCGCTCCAAAAGACCGAAAATTGGTTTTCAAGAGGAGCATTCTGCAATACTTTTGACCTTCATAAGGCTACCATTTGTCGCTAAGACATTTGTTTTGTCTATTTTTGAGTGCCTGTTTTACACAGGGTTTACTGTATGTGACATTCAAGTTTGATAATAATGAGCCAATGCATGAGATTTCCAACAATGTGGTGCATGCGACCAGAAAGCCTCAGATCAGCCTGCGCAGAAGCGCAGTCTGATCAGAGCCTTTGCTAGTCGCCTGAGTATTTTATGAGTGTTAAGCTACTGACTGAACACCATTTGGAGTTTCTAAGCTTACAAGGAGGCTGCAGAGGCTCGTCCGAGTCTACACTTATCAAAATGTCGAATTGTTGGAAATCACATGCCGTGGCTCCATTATCAATAAAAGAATCAGTAAACTATGCCAATTAGTCATCAACAGATTTTAGATTCAAGTCCAGATAATCTTAAGAGCACACAGATTTTAAGATAGTATCGTCAGCATAATGCACTGGTAAAACTAGGCACATTGTCAGCTCATGTCACATTCTTTGAAGATCCAAATGACTCTGATGTACTTTAGGAACAGTTACTGCCTCGGCCAATTTCGTAGAATCACACCTCGGATTTACATCGAGGGTCTACTTTAATAACGTGACGCCAACGTCACAGAAAACATGCCAATACAATAACAAGTTTGATTGCAGCGGAACAAACGGTTGCAACATTCCACAAGATGCTATATAAATGAAGTTTAGGTTTTTCATTAAAATATTGCTACTAATATTTTATTGAAAAAAACTTAAACTTCATTTATTCTGCTGATAAAACGTTTAGGGTAATCAGAATAATGGATTATAAAGGACTGAACCCACATGCCCAAGTACTAAGTTCTGGCTAATAGAAAATCAAAAAGTAAAAATTAGATTAGTTTTGATTTAAAAGTAAGTCTGTATGCATTTATTACACACTTAATTCAGACTTACCCTTGGTACCGTGAGGAAGGACACAATACCAACATCCACATGCTACAAAAGGCAAAAAAGTAAAGCAACTAGGTCTTCACAAAACCTCAGAAAAATTGGGAGCAACAATAAGTGATGAATCAACAACAACAAATCCACCACGTTTCAACTTATAGAAGCCGCAGCCAATGCCCGGTTTAATTAATTTTACTGGCCAAAACTTCATCCTAGATTCTGCTGCTGTCAAAATTGCAATTAGTTAAGCTCACGTGGAGGCTTCTGTACTATTCCAATGTATCATTATGGGGAACCAATCAAAACAATTTATATACTGTGATGAAGAAATGAAAAGAATCTTCAACTCACTGATACTGCCGAGGACCTCTGACAGTTTCTTACTCAATCTGCCCAAATTTTTAAGCCTGTGGTTAGGATAATGTATAATTGACAATAAATGTTTGTGCTTAAATCAATCCCTTACATTTAGTGCACCTAGCAAGCTAAAAATATTCTGAAAATATTGCATTATTATGCCAGGACATCAAGAGTTTAGGGGGCTGGGGTAATTTTTTATGACCAAATTTATTTCACAGAAATTCAAAGTTTCGCCTTGCATTCGCCTAAAGACATGGAAATATAATGTTTGCAGCATATAACTTGAGATGAAAGTGATGTGTTTGCATAAAATACATGTTGGGTAGATTTCATCGTTTCTTCTAAATAAGTATGTTGTCCATAACGTTTGGCTATTACCTGTTGTGTTTCAAGTTCAGCCAGTTTGACGTGTTCACTGAGGTGTATCATACCTATATACTGTATACATCAGAGTCTAGATGAACACATTTTTTGAGTGTAAAATTGTAAATATTTTCTTACCCATCAGATTTAACCTATAATTTGGTGCTTAAAAGAACAGTCTCATTGTGGCGGTTCTTTTGAGTACCCACAACAATTGTTTTGGTTGAGAAATAAGACAGTTAATTATTTGGTATACAATCATAACAAAAAAAACAGTTAATTACTTGGTATACAATCATAACAAAAACCCTGATACATGCCATGATTGTAAATTGGTTAGACCCTACAGGTTTGTGCAAAATAAGTTCCTAAAAAGTTTTTATGATATTTTGTTTTTGAGCATTTTGACAGCATCACCCCGTGACCAATCATGCAATTTTTATATGATGTGTGAAATGTAAAACTACAACTGTTTGCAAAAGGATTAGTTCGGTCATGGAGGGAGGAAGCACTTCAGTAAAACTTTTTCTATTTTCTATGTGTTAAATAGCAAAAACAGAGTTTTCAACCCATATTTTACTTAGTACCTGCACTATGATAAAAACATTTTTGCGGATAATTTGAGGGTAGGACCTACTATCCATTTCATGGAAAAATTATAGTTTTCTTTGAAACTTTTCTCTAGCATTTTTTATGGGCAATAGTTCATTAAGACTGTCCGAGGTCTTTGCAGATAAAAGTATTTTATTCAGTATAAAAATAGTAAGTGAGTATGATCAGGACATACCACAATCACAAACTGAAGACAAACCCATGGCAACGCAAAGAAGTGCCACCCAACCATCATGAGACACCAGTAAGGCAAACTAAGCAAAGCAACTAGGTCTCTCTTCCCCATCAAGAGGATTGCAAAAGTAGAATGGACATAAAGTAACGTACAACAAAACATAGAACAATTACAGACTCCCACAATGGGAGTAACAATAAACAACAAACAAAAGTCAACAACTGAACAACAGAACTGCTTTGTTCATTTTTCCAATGATCTGTTCGTTTGTACACAGTGCTTCTGTGAGTCAGGGACTCCCAAAATTGGTCTTTGGAGTCAAAATTGATGACAGGTAGTCCTGATCCCAAATTTGAGAGAGATCTCACCAGCTTAAAAATGATAACAAGAGTAAATTGAGTTGCTTTCCTCTTTAATTGCACGCCGGTGGGTCGGACTTCAGACTCTTTGATGGTTCCGACTTAAAGACTTATCTATTGATTAGATGTTAGGGGCCTGATGCTTTGGCTGTTTGTCGGGCCCACCGGGGTTTACCTGTTGGATTTCTTTCGCTCCGGTATTCAGTTTAATTTACTGTTGAGTCCTTATCCTTGCGTTATCTCCTTGTTATATCTTGATTTATATGTTTTAGGAGATGATGCATTGATAAGTTAGGGGTCTTTCATGCAAACCAAATATCTATGTGTCTTGATCCACATCTGAATTAAGGGTGAGGTTGGCGTTGTTAAACCGGTTTAAGCCCTCCAGTAAAATATTTTACTGACCGTTCCAAGGCGGTAATTCTTTTGTGGATATTTTATGTTTTTGTTCTGTCTTGTGTTTGCTATGTCTTTGTGCGCGTCTGTTTATATGTGCTTTGTGGTCACCTGCTGGGAAAGGGCTGACCTCTTGGCTCTCGTTTGTGGTGTCTACTGTGAGTCTGTTACTTTTCCATTGGTATCCTGGGTCAGGTGTGGTACTTGATTGTATCGATTCCTGATCTTTGCACCCTTACTTACTTTGTTTAGTCAAAAAACAGTGTGTTAAACACATATTTTGAGTTAAACAATACTCTAGGAAAAATATATTCGTAGGTTTTTTTTTTTCATTTAGTGAGACATTTATTAAATGAATTTAAGAATTCCTAGGGCTAGCACTGGTTTAACAGTTTCACTGGGTTCTTGTAGTTTAAAACTAGCAAATAAGCACACTTAACAGGTTCATCATTTCATAATTTGCAGTGAGTTTTTGAGCGTGTCTGGTTTAGACCTGTAGTAAGTTCATGCACTGGAAAACAGCTAATTCATAAAACAATGAAATTTGAAAAAAATGTCATATTCAACATAAAAAGCTATCTTTGCACATTACTTTTTTCAAAATTGCTAATTTGCCCCCTTTCTGTAAACCGGCTAGCTTTTGACCCAGTCAAGTGATTCCTGTTTCTAATGAAAACCAGCTGATCAGAGTCAACATCTTTCATCCACCTACTGCTCTGGTATCAATAATAAAATTGCACCACAGGATTAACTGGAAATCAGAAGTTCAAAATAGCAAATCTGTCGACAGTCATTCGGGAAAGTCCGCCACAATTCGAGAATCGAATCATGGTTCGGGTGTATATAATTAGCATTATGCGTAGTACTATGTACCAAAAAGCTCCATTTTGTTAGCCGGAAATGGCGTATAGAAAACTAGTTCTGTAGCATGTGGGTTAAGCTCTATTAAAATCAAATATTCTGATTATCCAAAACAATTTATCAGCAGAATAAATGAGGTTTATGTTTTTTCAATAAAATATCGCTATAGCGATATTTTATTGAAAAAAAATAAAACTTCATTTAAGCCGTCTGTTTTGCTGCAATCACTCTTGTTATTGTGTTAACATGGTTTCTATGACTTCAGCGGTTTGTTATATAACGTCAGCGTCACGTTATCTCCCGCGTTACAAAGTGGATCGTTGATGTACATCCGTGGTCTGATTCCAGGGAATTTCGCGGAATTGGCCAGGCAGTTCCGACTGGTCCAGAGTATGTAGTGATACAGCTACAATTATTGTCTAGATGTTTCTGTATCAACTTTGAAGATTTTAATTGGCACTGTTACATCGTTGTAGCTTGTGTTGAAAATTTTAAAGTTCTAAACTTACTTTAATCACATAGAAACAATATAATTAAATTCACACATTATCATGAAAAAAAGGCTCACTACTCACAGAGAGTCAGAGCTAACGAAAGCCACAAGTTTAAGTTAGTTTAATATTTTTTAAAAACCAGCCAGACTTGCATACTACGGGGGAGGAGGTGGGAAGGGAGGGGGTTCACAATTATTATTTTTAATTCTCTGACATAGATTTACATACCCGCCAAATTTTGAGGGGGGCAGGGAAACAAAGACACAAAGACAATATTGGGGAACAGGGAAAATAAGAAAACAAATTTTGACAATGAGGAAACGGGGGAACAAGCCAATTCATTTCAGGAGAACAAGGGAACAAGTACCACTCCACCCCCACACTCTTGGAGGGACTCATCACTGGTCCATAAGTATGAGTTAATTAGTGCATAATTGGGTGTAAAATGGACTGTCTCATGTTTTATCAACCACGATAGCAACAATTTGCAAGTTATATTTGAATAGTGTATGGCATTTTCCTACTTGCAAGCGGATATAACTTGATGTTTACAAAGAAGCTAGCTTATTGAAAAGTAATAAGACAGCTGTGGCTTTCAATACCGCGTGCACTGAAAAAGATTGCTTAAGTCATTGATCTGTATGTTTGGGTCAGAAACCAGACAGTCAGGAAAGATAACGCTATTATAACTGAGAACGTTGAAACATATATCTGAGGAATATAATTAATTCTTTATTTGAATTAAAGTACATTTATTGTGGTCTAGATTGGTTTTGTGCGATATCAACTGGCTTTGCGAGACGCACCTAATACTCGTAATTCCGCCATATTGGAAGTATGACTTATTGAAGACCGTAGGGCCTGTCCAATATAATGGAATGTTTTTGTCTCCAGAACGAATTTCGGCACGAATTTGCACATTGATAGTTGAAACCCTATTTTTTATGACATATATGCCGCAGTGGGACCAAGTCGGAAAATTTAAAAAATTTTATCATATGACGTCGCGTCTGGGAATGAAATAACGCCATGCAATAAAATCGGTAAACCACAAGTGGTTTATCGATTTACGGGAAACGTTATTACGTCCATAACAACGTTGCGTACATAATGACAAAATTATAACGTTTTTACGTCAGAAATGAGATTTCAAAGTAATCTTAATGTCATATGATAAATAGAATCTAACATTCGTGCTCTTGTATTATTGAATTTATTAAACTCGTTGCGAAAAAGAGATAAAATGCTCGGCAAGCCTCGCATTTTATCTCTTTTCCTCAACTCGTTTAATAAATTCAATAAACCATGAGCACTCATGTAAGATCCTCTATGTAATCAAACTGGAATGAAATTACGTCTGACATATCTGTATTGCAAGTGTTTTTGCTTCGCCAATCTCGTAGGTCCAGCGTGTTGTCTAAGGTTACAACAGGCCTACGCGATTTGAAAGCCTCAACAATCAATGAATACAACTGGCCTATTTCGAACTGCATAAGATTTGGAAGATATGTGCAGCAAGCTGTTAAAATTGGGGTGTCGTTCTTCGCTTCGACGAAAAAGACGAAAATTTCGAACGTTTTTGTTGCTATGTATGTCTGATAAAATTCCTGCGCCTTAGAGTTGCTTTCTGACTGTTACAATAATTTTTTCAGTGTCATTGTGACAATCATATTTTAAACTAATGAAAAATTGCCAAAAAATTAAATTTCATGCAACAAAATGTCTTTTCAGAGCTCCAACTTAATAAAGCCAATGCCTCTGATACCGAAGCCGCATTTTTAGACTTGCATTTGTCAATTTCTAACGATATTGTTTCTACCAAAATGTATGATAAACGTGACGACTTTGATTTTGAAATTATCAATTTCCCATTTTTAGATGGTGATGTTCCTCGTTCTACATCCTATGGAGTCTATATCTCTCAACTCATTCGTTTTGCTAGAGCATCCAGCTATGTTACTGACTTCAACACTCGCAATAAATTGTTAACTCAGAAACTTCTTAAACAGGGCTATCGGTATCATAAACTTCGCAAAACATTTTCAAAATTTTATAGACGATACTATGATTTGATTTCTAAATCCCAAGTTGGACTTAAATCTCTCTTGCGCCAAGGACTTTCGGAACCTGATTTCTATGGTGACTTGGTGTATAAGTTGAAGAAGATTGTTGGCTCTAATAATTTTTCAGCGCAGTTCATTAAAATAATTTCCCATTATAAAAAGATTGGCCATAACATTAATGTATTGCAACAGACTGCATGCTTGGTAGTCAACCCAATCACGGTTGGCAACTTTGCTTTCCTCTTTAATTGCACGCCGGTGGGTCGGACTTCAGACTCTATGATGGTTCAGACTTAAAGACTTATCTATTGATGAGATGGTAGGGACCTGATGCTTTGGCTGTTTGTCGGGCCCACCGGGGTTTACCTGTTGGATTTCTTTTGCTCCGGTATTCAGTTTAATTTACTGTTGAGTCCTTATCCTTGCTTTATCTCCTTGTTATATCTTGATTTATATGTTTTAGGAGATGATGCATTGATAAGTTAGGGGTCTTTCATGCAAACCAAATATTTATGTGTCTTGATCCACATCTGAATTAAGGGTGAGGTTGGCGCCGTTAAACCGGTTTAAGCCCTCCAGTAAAATATTTTACTGACCGTTCCAAGGCGGTACTTCTTTTGTGGATCTTTTATGTTTTTGTTCTGTCTTGTGTTTGCTATGTTTTGTGCGCGTCTGTTTATATGTGCTTTGTGGTCACCTGCTGGGAAAGGGCTGACCTCTTGGCTCTCGTTTGTGGTGTCTTCTGTGAGTTTGTCACTTTCCCATTGGTATCCTGGGTCAGGTGTGGTACTTGATTGTATCGATTCCTGATCTTTGCAACCTTGTTACTTTAATAGATCAATTACGACTGCATGGCATGTACTTTCTTTCATACCTTTTCGACAACGATGAAAGTATAACGACTTCGTCGAGCAATTGTTTTAACAATGTAATTTAGTGGTTAATTTTGAAAAAAATAGCGACAGACGACAGCGAAAGCATGGAACATTATCCACCATGCAAAGAGTTGAACATGCAATTCCATCATAGACCCTGAGAAGAAAAATATTAGCGTAAAATTGTAATTATTTTCTTACAGATTAATTTAAGCATATTGAGACGGTTCATTTGAGTACCCACAACATATGTTTTGGGTGAGAAGTAAAGAAAACAGATTTCCAATACGCACTCTTTTCTGGAGACCTGATTTCATGGTCAAAAGTTGTATGAAAATGAAACTACGAGGGATTGGGACCCTCTGCATGCTGTGACCACATTTGACCAACAGCATGCATTCACAAAATCTTCGAATTAACAGTTCTCACATTCAATATATCTTTAACCCTTATAGGACCAGAACCCCTAAACGGATACTTTTGCAAACAGTGAAGACCCAATTAAAATGCCGCATAATTCATATTATCAGCTACCTCTCATATTGCATTGTTGCACGTTGCCTGATAAACGTTGTCTATCTCACGGCATGTGCCTTTATCAGGCCATGATGACGTTGCACTTTTTGAATCGCTGAATCAATGCAAAATCGAAAATTACGCCATAATCGCTAGTTTGAAGGGTGAAACAATGGGTAAACTGAAAAATAGAATACCAGGTTCGCGTCTTTTGATATCAAGTTTACCAGGCTCGGCAGTAGTAATGGGGGGCACTCTGGCACCCGCGATTTTTAAGCCTGAAAAGAACTTAGTTTTTTTCAGGATAAAATCGCGGGTGCCAGAGATGCCGCCCCTGGTAAGCTTGAGTGACTCTGGCTTGGTCTATGATTGTGATAGTTTACTGGGTTGTTGAGAATAACTTAGTTTATTTTGCGCAAAAGCACTGGCTGATCTGTGATTGTGATAGTTTTCTGGGCTATTGAAAATAACTTAGTTTATTTGCGTGAAGATCGATCTGATTGTGACAAATTCCTACCTGGTAGGCATATTGTGGTCATCTTTTTATAAAGACTAACTTTACTTGCATCACAAACAACAGGGTTCCTAATTTGCATATCGTACATCTAGTACATTGCAATAGCAAATTATATTTTACGTAAGGAATTTTGGGTTCATGAAGTTCTGCGTATCTTATAGTCTCTTTAGAAAAATAACTTAAGATATTCAAGGCTAATTTCTGTAGCTAAGAAATATTTCATTTAGCACAATTTTTCGCTTTTCGCGACTTTCAATGATAAGTTACGTCATATAGATTATACATGACGTCATTGAAAAGCAAGTAGTATCTTCTAAAAGCGACAACAAGTATAACTTTTCAAACCAATAGATAACTTGGTCATTTTAAGAGGAAAGGTATTCAGATATGATGGGCCTTTTTATTATTATTTTAGCTTTACATTTTGGTCAGACTCTTAGCTTGATTTTAAGTTAGTACTTTTAATAGTTGATTAGGGTAATTATATGCTAAAAGTTAAATTGTATAGAATGTCGCTTGTGGTTGTATCTCAAGACCTTAACTCCTAGATGTATTACTCTGTAGAATCAGCTAGGACTTTGAAAATTACTGAGTCATTTTTTATCGAGAGTAGGTGTGTACTTAGCAATGATAAGTCTGCTTGAATATTTCTAAGGATTATACTTTTTCAGGTTCTTGCATGGTGTCGTATTTGATAGCTAGTATCAATCTTTTGATTAAGTTAGAGCTTCTGTTGATACGTTAGATAATCATCATTGGCATGTAATAGTATTGGGGTTTAATGATAAGATGTTGATGAAAGTGTCCATGTCGCTTGAGATGTGGATGCAATGTGGACCTTCACACGTAAAATGTGGATGCAATGTGGATCCACCACATCTCCACATTTTGAAGGTGGATGTAATGTGGAGCAATCTGGATGTATTGTGGAGCAATGTGGATTTCCATATTTCAAATGTGAATAAATGCAGATATATTGTGGGTCAGCATAATGGAAATTTACGTTAATTCTTGGATAAATTCGAAATAATGTGGACCACCACACTAAAAATGTGGATCCACCACATCTTGACAATGTGGATCCACCACATCTCCACAATGTGGAGTTTCCACACCTACACATTCGACAATTTGACTTATACCCTCTCTTCAATCAATCCTATTTTCTCGCAATCTCTCAAGTTGATAGTAGCATGGTACAATATTGCAGCTTTCAGAGATATGACCCTATCATATTTGATTTGTTGGCAAGGTAATATTTGTTTCATTTGAGGCAAATTTGGATTTCGCCCTTTTAGTCTTCTATCATATTCTTCCTTTCTATTTTTTTGTCTCTGGCAAGATCCTGACTTTACTGTAATATTGTTGACTGGGACTTAATTCCATCTAAAAATTTCTAAATAGTTTACTTCTGATAATCTACATATTTGGTTCTAGCACCATCCATCACCTTTTATGGTCAATAAAAAATGTTTAGCCCATGCTTTATTAATTATTCAACTCTTTACACTGTGAATTTTCCACATTTACATATTTGACAAGTTGATGAATATGTCTAGGATTAAAACGCGGAATACACATCTTCACACAGTTGAGATTTCAGATCTGCATTACATACAAAGTCTGCTTGATATATATTTCATCTTCATATAATTAATATGAGAGTAGCCATTTCATATATATTACGTTAAGCAAAGTCTAATTGTCATTATATTTCTATCAAGTGTGGTGGTTGTTTCACATATGCGATCATGGACGAATTTTATCTGAGCTTACTGAGTGATAGTTCTATGGATATTTTCCCTAAAAATAAACAGTTCTCATTTACCATAAAGCTAAATCATCCTATTCAAGTCCAGAAAGAACAATGGGTTGTAGCGTTAGTAGAAATTATGACTCCGTCGGAAGTATATAACATTTCACATAACAGCAATTATTTTTATGTTCACTTCTATGATGAGAATGTTTTGGAAAGACTGGGGAAAAGTAAAATGAATACTGTTTGCATGAAAGATGGAAGTTGTCCTGAAATCAAATTGTTTATCCCAGCAGGAAACTATAATTCGCCTCAGCACTTAGTAGAGCAAATTCAGATTGCAGTTGAAGAAAAATGTGGAGCTATTCTACATCAAATCCACAATATGATCACATTAAGTTATAAGAAATCAGGTAATCGTGTAAACTTATATGTTGAAAATCCAAATAGAGTCCAAATTAGATTTTCAAAGTCTCTTGGAGAAATACTTCGATTGAATCCTGATCTTTCAAATAAACTGATTGGGAATGATAACCAGGCTTTTACATATGCTGTTGATTTGAACATGACCCACCATCAGATGTTTGTTTATTCTGATGTTGCAGATTACACTTACGTTGGAAATATAACAGCTCCTATACTTAGAATTGTTTCTTATTAACAGTCCAAATCTAGCACTCAATCGCATCAAGAATTTGTGAATTTACATTATGTACCTTTGGCAAAATCTTATATTGATCAGGTTCATATTGATATCAAAGATGAAATTGGCAGGTCTGTCCCTTTTGTTGGTGGGAAAACTTTAGTAAAATTACACTTCTAATGTATAAAAAGTTGATCAATTTTGCTATCAGTATAAATATGATGGTTCTGGTTGACATGTCTTATTGTTCTACGAACACTAAAAGAAGAAGAATGGATCTCTCAGCAAGACAGAAAAATACAAGCTGCAATGATGATATGATAAAACCTGCTTCTAAAAAATCAACTAAATATCAAATGAGCTATGGAAAAATTCGATATCTGATGAAAAGGCTGAGTACAGCGTTGGATAGTAAACTCAAGCAAGGAAGACCACCAAAGTGCTGTAGAATGTGCCATAGAGAACTGCGTAAGCTGATAGGAAGCCAACTAGAAAGACGGCCATTAGAGAATAAATATATTAAGGGAAGAAATATAACGGAACAAAGATGTGATATAAGAAATAATTTTTCTTCTGCAAAAGAGAGCAGCAAAACAAGAAATTGCAATCCTCTCACAAGCGTTGCAGCAAAAGAAGTACATGCAAATAATAAGACAGGGTAGAAAATGTCATATTTTTGTGAGAAATATTGACAAAACTGTGGATTTGTATGTCACTACAAGTATAAAAGGATACAATTAAGGAGAAACTATTCATTTACCAAAACGATTTCAATGGGTCAACATCCGTGTCCAAAGTGTGAACGACAGTTTGCAAGATCAGACAGTTTGAGACGACATCTGACAAGTGGTATCTGCAGTGAAGATATGGAGTCAGAAACAATGTCAGAAAATGAAGAATCTACTATGTCTGAAGAATCTGATGCAGAGACTTCCAGAAGTCATCAAAAGGAAGACATCTTTGGGAAATATACAGACAAAGATTATGGTATTTATGACGATAGTGATACAGATTGTACTGATGAAGATGATGAAGACCAACATTATTCTAGAAAAAAGAGCAAGTTTGATCCTTGGACATTTTTTGTTGATGGAGCTCATAGTATCCTACAAAACACATTCAATGAAGGTGTACAACATATAATAGAGAAAAATCCAGACATTGACACAGAAGAGGCAGAGGAGGTGACTTTCGATAAACTGGAACCAAGATACAGAGCAGAAGCCATTGGTCAATACAAGGCAATGAAGAAAGATCCCTTGCACAAGAAGATAACAGATACAGCAAAACAACTACGAGATGAAGATGACTTTGATGAGGATGACGCTTTGAAATATGCTATTAAAAAACGAAGATACCTCTTGGATGGGAAACTTGAAGAATTTGACCCTGACCCACCAACCTATTCCTTAGGTGAAGATGATGAATCAGATTCATTACAACAGAGTTCAGGATCAAAATATGCACCAAGTCAGCTGCAACAGAACAACTTTGGACCAAGACATATTCAAAGTCAACTTCCAAAAAGGCTCTGGATCGATGCTTAAAACATTCTAATTGAATTCTAATTTGTATATGGCATATATTCTTTATTTTCTCTTATTGTAAACAATGAATAGAGGGACGGCCCTAATCCTCTGTCATTGTAATGAGTTATAGTTAGCGGGGCAATAAAGTTATAGAAATGTTCATTTGTCTTTGTTGTTCTTTTTATTAAAAAATAAGTAGTAGTAATCTTGAGACGGCTAGCTATACACTATTTAACGCTACAGAGTGATGCCTCTAGGAGTTGAGGTCTTGATTGACCAAGAGACTCTTAAGACGCATAGAACTTAAGAGCCTTGACTATTACACACACATATATAACACTCTATACCCATCTAAAATGACTAAGTTATTTTCAAAGCTGAATTTGACTAAGTTATTTTATATATTACCACAGCAGGACCAGGAAACTATCATGGACCAACTAGTGGATAGGACCAGAAAACTATCACAATCATAGTTATTTCAGCTCAGCGCTGAAGTTTACCTGAAATTGAGAGAGGGTATAAGTCAAATTGTCGAATGTGTAGGTGTGGAAACTCCACATTGTGGAAATGTGGAGATGTGGTGGATCCACATTGTCAAGATGTGGAGATGTGGTGGATCCACATTTTTAGTGTGGCGGTCCACATTAATTTCGAATTATCCAAGAATTAATGTAAATTTCCATTATGCTGACCCACAATATATCTGCATTTATTCACATTTGAAATATGGAAATCCACATTGCTTCACAATACATCCACATTGCTCCACATTACATTCACCTTCAAAATGTGGAGATGTGGTGGATCCACATTGCATCCACATTTTACGTGTGAAGGTCCATATTGCATCCACATCTCAAGCGACATGGACACTTTCATCAACATCTTATCATTAAACCCCAATACTATTACATGCCAATGATGATTATCTAACGTATCAACAGAAGCTCTAACTTAATCAAAAGATTGATACTAGCTATCAAATACGACACCATGCAAGAACCTGAAAAAGTATAATCCTTAGAAGTATTCAAGCAGACTTATCATTGCTAAGTACACACCTACTCTCGATAAAAAATGACTCAGTAATTTTCAAAGTCCTAGCTGATTCTACAGAGTAATACATCTAGGAGTTGAGGTCTTGAGATACAACCACAAGCGACATTCTATACAATTTAACTTTTAGCATATAATTACCCTAATCAACTATTAAAAGTACTAAGTTAAAATCAAGCTAAGAGTCTGACCAAAATGTAAAGCTAAAATAATAATAAAAAGGCCCATCATATCTGAATACCTTTCCTCTTAAAATGACCAAGTTATCTATTGGTTCGAAAAGTTATACTTGTTGTCGCTTTTAGAAGATACGACTTGCTTTCCAATGACGTTATATATTTTTTTTTTTTTTTTTTTTTTTATTCTCCCCATCATCTGACATACAGAGGGTCGGGGAGGGCCATCCCCCTGCATGCCTTACAAACTACAGATATGGTATTTTGATGGTTAATTACTACGCTTGCTCACCTCTTTCATTCATCTATCATGCATTTTTTAAGCGATTTCGAGACAGTTGTACACAACCACGAGGGTGTTTTTCCCATGTGTTTTAGTATTTTGATGGATCGTGTAATAGATTGATGGTGAATCCATGTAGTCATTTGAAAAAGCCTTAAAATTATCACACTCAATCCAACAAGTGTAATGAGCACAGTCTCAGATACTTCATGCTAGTGGGCGTATTCACTTGTTGGGTAAAATGTGTTAATCATGGCACCCTCTTGCTTGTGCTATAGAAAAACATCATATAAAGTACATTCAAGGCAATTTATGCACCTACCCTCTACATCCAGACAGATATTTTGAGTCAAGCAGTGCAGACCTTGCTCAAACTTCGATATAGGGAATTAACTTGATAATTCTGGGTCTGCATTGCATCTCATTTTGTTATCACCTTTAACTTGCCCTGTTATCTATTGCTAAAGGGTCTATACTTACTGAGGCAGCAATTGTTTAGGGTATACTATTAAATCAGCGTGTCTGAATATTTAGGGTAAATACTTTTATTGCCATGCATATGAGATGACAGGAGAGTCAAATGGAAAAGATACATTTTAACAAAAAAATAATAATAATAATAAAAAAAAAATGGATCTCAGACAACCTATTTTCTCACAGCATGGCAGCACCATTGGCTCTTTATTTATGTAATAAATTTTGTTTTGTTTCTATGTAGATCTGTTTTTGTCCAGGGTTTTGTTCAGTCAATGAATTGTATTTATCAGGTCTTTGTATTTGCTCCATGTGGTTTCAAATTTATCTAAATAGCCTTTTCTTGTAGCTGTATGTTGCATTAGAATGTAAGAGTGCTTTACTTTATTTTGCAATGCTACTATGGATAGGGGGAGGTTGAGACGTTTTGCAGCAAATATATAATATTTGACAATAATAAAAATATGCAAGTCTGCTGACGAGTATATACTCCCTGTATTAAATATAAATAATTCTTCAAGAAATCTCAGATTAATATTGTTGTTATTGAGCCATATTTTGAAATCTCTAAGTAGGTTTTGAGATTCCTGGCATTGCCAGAGCATATGATTTATTGTTTCTTCCTCTTGACAAAAGCTACACCTTGGACTTGGTACATACTTCATGTTATATAGATACTTTTTAGTTGGTAGAATTCGGTGATTTATTCTTGTTTGAAACCATTGCATTTTTGTTCCTAAAGAAAGTTTAAAAGGAGAAGAGTAGATTGCTTTCCAATTTTCTTCTTCAATATTGTAAACGTTATTCCATTTATGCTGGGATGTAGGTTTATCTAAATTTTGGTTTAGGATTGTATAGAAATCACTCCCTCCCTTCTTGGATTTAATTAGGAGGTGTATATTTGCAGGCAGTAATGGCATATGTAGTTTTTTAGAAAAGCTTATAACATTATGTGTTCTTGCATATGCCACTATTGCTCGCTTTAAGCCTAGGTATTGAACAAAATTAGTTTTTATATTGAAAGTGTGTTCAAATTCATCTTGCGTGAAAAAATCACCATTTTCATGAACCAGATCATTTATATTTTTAACTCCTTTCTGATCCCATTCTTTTATATATATCGGTTCGCTACCAATTGTGATGGTATTATTGTAGAAAATTGGACTTGTGAGAATGTAATATTCAGTGTTCTCACCAGAAAGCTGGAGAACATCTGAGTATGCACGAAGTACATCAATCCAAAATTTATTTTTTATCTTATTTTGAACATCATTAGCATAACAACTACCAAATACTAATAATTTGTTGAAGTTTATTGTATCATTTACAATGGATTGCCAAGGACCATTGGATAAAATTACTCTTCTTAACCAAGTTAGTTTCATACTATTTATAAATGCTTTCAGGTTTATCATTCTTAGTCCACCTTCACAATACTGTTTTACAACAACACTTTGTTTAATTTTTGCTGGGCCATCCCACAAAAAATAAAAAAATATATTATTTAATTCTTTAATTATTTGTTCTGATGGATTTGGTATTGAAATAAACAAGTGATTTAATATCGGGAGTAGAAGTGTTTTTATTACTGTTATCTTACCTAATGGGGTAAGATATCGTCTGTTCCAAAGTTTAATTAATGATCTGATTTTTTTTATTTTTTCTTTGAAGTTTATCTTTTCCATTTGGTCTAATTCAATGTGAAAGTTTATCCCTAAAAGTTTGAAGTCGGTTTTCCCCCAAGATAGTTTCCACCTTGTTTTAATAGATGCTGTACTATATTTGTTCACCCCTATCCATACAGCATGAGTTTTTTCGAAGTTAACTTTTAGTCCTGAAAACTGTGCATATTCATACAAAACATCGAGTGTTGCATTTAGAGATTTACTTGTTCCATCTAAAAGAAATAGTGTATCGTCAGCGTATTGAGATAGTTTATGTTCCTTGTCATTTATAACAATACCTTTTATGTTCATGTTATTTCTGATCATTAAACCTAAAATCTCCGCACAGAGGATGAATAGAAAAGTTGATACTGGATCACCTTGACGGCATCCGCGGCCTATACCAAAATAGGATGACAAGTTGCCACATTGGCTCACACTTAACTTGACATTGTTGTTAAATGTTTTTATCCAAGAAATAATAGAGTTCCCAAAACCAAAGAATTCCATAACCTTATATATAAATGACCAAGACACTGAGTCGAAGGCCTTTTCAAAGTCTACAGAAAGCAGTAGCCCTGGTATACTATTCTCCTCAGTATATTGCATAATATCATAGATTAGTCTGATGTTTTCTCCTATGTATCTGCCAGCGATAAATCCTGTTTGATCAGTGTGTATCAATTTGTGCAGTGTGCCCTTTATTCTGTTTGCTATGACTCCAGAAGCTATTTTATATACACAATTGAGTAGGGAAATAGGTCGGTAGTTTTTAATAAAGTGGCGAGGCTTGTTTTCTTTTGGTATGCAAGTTATTATTCCTTCTCTTTGAGTGATAGATAGTTCACCTTTAGAAAACCCATAGTTAATAGAACGTACTACAAAATGACCCATCTTCTTCCAAAACATTTTAAAAAATTCAGCGCTAAAACCATCTGAGCCTGGGCTTCGGTTATTGGACATAGCCTTAAGAATTAAAGCAGCTTCCTGATAGGTTATTGGTCCTTCTATTGAGTCAGATTCATCTTTATTTAATTTTTTAATATCCTTATTATTAAATAATTCATACAAATTAATATCAATCAGTTGGCTATCTTTGTTAGAATAGAGGTTTTCGTAAAACAATTTTGTTTCATTTAAAATTTCTTGCTGGTCTGTTATTATTTTCCCATCATTTGTTTCTAATTTAGGTATAATTTTATTAGTGTAGTTATGTTTCTCTAGATTACAGAAAAAGTTAGTGGGTTTTTCATCTCTTCAATGATTTTTGCTCTTGCTCTCACTAAGACCCCTTGCATTTTGTTTTTTCTTATGTTTTTCAATTCTTCCTTTAAAGTTTCAAGTTCATCCAAGTTAGCACTTGACATGTTGCTTTCTAAAGTTTCTATGTTACTGATTATTTTTTTTTCTTTTTGTTCTTCCATCTTTTTCTTGTAACTGGAGAATGAAATTGATTTTCCTCTTAACTCCATTAAAAGTGTTTCGAGGAAAAGTTGGTCATTAATTACAAATTGGATTTCATCATCTGGTACATTATTAATTTGGTCCATATTATAAACAGGCAATGCATATTGTTTTTTAACTTCATCAATTTTATTATTTATTGCTTTAAGGTAGTCTTTATCATTCAAAAGAGAGTTATTGTGTTTCCAAAGGGGTTTTCCCTTTTGGAAATGAACAAAAGATATATCTAGAGTAATCATGGAGTGATCTGATCTATAACTTCCTTCAATTGAACATTTGTTAACTGAAGTGAGTAAATCTTGTGAAACAAGGAAATAATCAAGCCGAGCTTGCTGAATTGGAGATTTTTTCCTCCATGTGTATCTTTTTAATGATGGGTACATTTCTCTGAAGGGGTCAACCAGGCTATAATTTTCCTTAATTTGTAAATTTTTTTCATGTGATTTCTTATTATTGATAGTCTTATAGTTAAAGTAATCTAATTTTTCATTTTGAACAGTGTTAAAATCTCCACATATAATTAAGCTGGCATTTCCTATTCTTTCAGCTATGTTTATAATATTATCAAAAAAATTAGGGGTGTCTTTGTTAGGTCCATATAAGTTTATTAAGGTAAATCTATTTTCTTCAACTGCTAAGTCACAAATTAAGTAGTTTCCCTCTGGGTCAGATATGTGTTCATGTATTCTGTAAGCTAAGTTTTGTCTGAACAGTATTGACACTCCTCTAGAATTGGATGTGCCGGAGCTAATAATGCAATCACTGTTCCACTGAGACCTAAACAGACGTTCAGATGATTTGGTAGTGTGTGTGTCTTGAAGGCAATAGATGTCACATTTTCTATCTTTCAAGTAATTTAGAACATCCAATCTTTTTTCCAAAGAACCTATACCCTGACAGTTAGCAGAAAGTATTTTTACAGACATTATTTTACCACAAAGATGGGCTGCCAGGCTGTGAGTGATGGTAGAGAATCCAAGACCATAGAAAAATATAAACAAGAAAGCTTTGAACTTTCTCCAAACATAGATAGATACAAAAAAAAGCTTACAAGTTTTGTACAATTAGGTTGCAGCATTTAGATGTAGTTTTAAGGTTTCATACACTCAGTGTTTTTTGTCAATGGTATACAGGTACCTCACCAATAGCAGTCACCCAGCTGTACCACTGTTTTAAGGGCAAACTGGGATATGATATGCATAAATTATATGTATTGGTACAAGCATCATCAAAGGCAGGCACACCCTGTGTTCATGCAAGTGCATGTACACACAATGTGCATATGTTCAATGAAAATGTCGTTAAGATAAGCATATCTGGCATATCTATATGTCAATGCAGAACTATCCTTTACTTATCTAAATGAAGGATCACACTCGAGTCAGGGCATGCAATCTCTTTTGTATTGCAATGATAGCCAGCCAAGGCCTTAGCTATATAGCTAGCTTAGCCTGCTCTTACCAGAGCTAACCATGCTTATATGAATGTATACACAGGAGCAAAAATTTAATGTTGTCCATTTACAATGTATTAGGCTAGATTTAACTCCTTACTTGCTGGGTATTTTTTTGTCCCTGAAGCCACCTGCTGACTTTACGTCTTTTCAACTTTTACTCTCTCAAAATATTCTTTAGGGAGCACTAAACCTGTGCCAAACGCCTTGGATCCAGATCAGGATCGATTTTTAGCTGGTCCTGATCTGGGTCCAAACTGTTTGCAAAGATCGCCACCAGCAAGGAAAGAGCTAATTCCGAGCTAATCATTTAACACTCATTTAACTTACAAAGGTATATTAAAATAGATTATTTTGCAATCAAAGCTGATTTTGTTGTTTATGGTCCTATACTGGCTCATTTCAGAATATTCCCTGAGGGTATTCTGTTTTTGGCCTTCAGTGGAAACTGTTTGCCATATTGGCCTTTTGTCTAGCTGTGTTGTCTGCTGATGGCCTTTAGCAACACTTTTGTCGCAAGTCAGGCCCAACCAAGTATTAGGACTGATCTGCATCCAAAATGTGCATTCTGATGGCACCAAAATTTTTGAGAAAGATCAATTATCAAAAAACAATATAGATTTTGGTGACCATCAAGGATTTGTTCTGAAATTGAGGTCAGTTTGACTAAATGTCGTTCCCATCCAGACCTACAGCATGAAATGCCTGACATTCGGGAAACACATTTTATATCCTTTCAATCAAAACAATGTAAAACTTTGGTTACCCCACTTAAGACCCTTCAAAAGAAGGGAATCTTGAGGGAACCATAGTTGTCCAGTCTGCAAACTCCTTCTCGAATAGTCCTCTTGTCGAAACGAAATACAAGAGTTGACTACTTCTGGGAGCAGTTGCTAATAGCAAGGTCTATATTAAGGAACAGAGACACATAACATGTCCCTTTTGCTGATCAAAAGTATACATTTAGTGAACCCTACATTCTGTTGTGGGGCAGTGTAGATCCTGATAAGCTGGCTTCTACGAGGCCTGCTAATCAGGATCCACACTGCCTTCCACTCCAATTGCAAATCATGCAAGTTAATTTGTTTAAAATTGATGATGTGTGGTGTACTTTCAAACATCAGCATGATAATGGTTAATCCATTGGAATATTATTTTTATATTTACATGACGACCCAGTAAGTAAAGGAGTCCAAGGAATAACTGTAATTAACATTTTCCTGATATTTTATACATGTCAGTCCATATAATCCCAGAATAGGGTATACATTTTACCATATTGGCCTAATAAATGCTCAATGTGCATGACTACTTCAAGATTCTCATTTCAAAACAGTATAAAGCCAGATTAGTTGACTTCTGGTGATGCTTTTTCCCTGCTTATCCCAGACTTCGAACAACACAGTGCAACCAGTCCATTCACTTCAATTGAGGGTCTAGAAATGTAAATACCATCTGACAATTAGCGTAAACACAGACCAGACATTTCCATTAGAAGTAGGCTGATCCAGGTTGATGCCAATTGCTCAGGCCTGTTGGTCTAACCGGTACTGTAGTGCTGTTGGTTTGTAATGTACTGAGGCACGGGCCGGAATGTGCATTTGCAACTATATGTCCATTTACACTTTTGATAACTATTGTAGATCTGACCATCAAAGGCATGGTTTACACTGTGCATTTTTATCAGTTGCTAGTCAAGGTATACATTTTACCGTATTGACCTATTAAATGTTCAATAGGCATGTTCAAGATTCTCATTTCAAAACAGTATAAAGCCAGCTTAGTTGACTTCTGGTGAAGCCAGCTGATCAGGATCCAGACTGTTTTTTTGCCATGTTAGCTCCCCACATAGCATGAACATTCACCAAAGGATTGGTTGGTAATTAGGACTTTATTGTTTGTAAATACCATTGTTTACCCTGCTTAACCCATAGTTTGAACAACACTGAACAGATAAATGTGCAGTGTAACCAGTTCATTCACAAAAAATAGTTTTTTACCACATATTCCCTGCTGAAGTAATCTACGAACAAGCAGGACAGGGTTTAAGTGTAGTGTAATAAACCAAGTGTTCCCCGTGTTTGAAAAAAAAACACGCAGAAAGTAACAGTGTAGATCCCAATCAGCCAGCAGAAGCAGGCTGGTTGGCGTCCGCACAATTTCCTCAGGCTCTATCTTAAAATTAGACCCTCTCAGCAGGGAAAGGGTGGTTACTACTTGTAAACCGTATTTACCTGCAAACATGTCATCATGACTTATTTCCTTATAAAGTTAACATCATGATAGGATTATTGTATGCCAGAAGGCAGTATAAAACCAGATTAGTTGACTTCTGGTGAAGCCAGCTGATTAGGATCCAGACTGTTTTCTCACCAAGTTAGATCCCCACCTAACATGAACATTCATCAAGGGATCTGCTGATAATTAGGACTTTGTTGATTATAGATAACATCGTTTTCCCTGTTTTAAAATATCCCAGACTTCGAAAAACACAAAACAGATAAATGCACAGTGTATAACCAATCATACTCACTTCCATTGATGAACCAGAAATGTAGATACCATCTTACAATTAGTGTAAACACAGACCAGATATTTCCATTAGGAGTGGGCCGATCCAGGTTGATACCAATTGCTCAGACCTACCAGTGATGTTGGTATGCAGTGCACTGAGGCAAGGGCCAGAATGTGCATATGCAACTATATGTACATTTATACTTTTAGTAACTATTGTAGATCCTGGCCGTCAAAGACATGGTTACACTGTGCATTTTTATCAGTTGCTAGTCAAAGATGGTCAATATTCTATGGTTGTTGAGCTACTGACCAAGTTATCTATTGGTTTGAAAAGTTATACTTGTTGTCGCTTTTAGAAGATACTACTTGCTTTTCAATGACGTCATATATAACTATATGACGTAACTTATCATTGAAAGTCGCGAAAAGTCGCGAAAAGCGAAAAATTGTGCTAAATGTAATATTTCTTAGCTACAGAAATTAGCCTTGAATATCTTAAGTTATTTTTCTAAAGAGACTATACGATACGCAGAACTTCATGAACCCAAAATTCCTTACGTAAAATATAATTTGCTATTGCAACGTACTAGATGTACGATATGCAAATTAGGAACCCTGTTGTTTGTGATGCAAGTAAAGTTAGTCTTTATAAAAAGATGACCACAATATGCCTACCAGGTAGGAATTTGTCACAATCAGATCGATCTTCACGCAAATAAACTAAGTTATTTTCAATAGCCCAGAAAACTATCACAATCACAGATCAGCCTGCGCTTTTGCGCAAAATAAACTAAGTTATTCTCAACAACCCAGTAAACTATCACAATCATAGACCAAGCCAGAACAACCCTAAAATAATCTAAGTTATTCACAGCTAGTCACTCAAGCTTACCAGGGGCGGCATCTCTGGCACCCGCGATTTTATCCTGAAAAAAAAACTAAGTTCTTTTCAGGCTTAAAAATCGCGGGTGCCAGAGTGCCCCCCATTACTACTCTCGGCTTTGAGAACGCATATTGAATCGCTCGGCAAGCCTCGCGATATCAACAATCGTTCTCAAATAAATGTGTTTTCAATTGTGTCTTAATTGCGCACCTCATTATGACATTCTTTAATTAACTCTTTTCTTCACAAAATTTGTCATCTGCTGATTACTTTTGCGAACAGTTTGGACCCAGATCAGGATGGTCAGAGTGTCGGTCGTGATATGGCTTCAATCTGCCTTACACTCTTATAGTGTTCCTGAAAGAAAGTCTGAAAAAGGATACTATTAAACAATGGTGACTGAAGCATTAACAATTACCCGTCATACAAAGAGTTAGACATGTATGTACCAAGAATGTCGAATTTTCCCTGGAACAGCTCTTATAATGCTAAAGAGAAATGAGCCGCGGCATGAGATTTCCAACAATTTGACAATTTGACAAGTGTAGACTCAGATGAGCCTCTGCAACCTCCTTTTAAGCTTAGAAACTGCAAATGGTGTTCAGTCAGTAGCTTGACAATCATAGAATACTCAAGCGACTAACAAAGGCTCTGATCAGACTGCGTGTATGCGCAGGCTGATCTGAGGCTTTGCTGGTCGCACATAACACATTGTTGGAAATCTCATGTACTGGCTCATTAATAATACAGCAAACTATGGCAATATAATATAGTTCTTCAGATAAGATTCCTGTAACAAGTTGGTGTCATTTATAAGAGCGTTGATATGTTGTCTAGATTCTCAGAAATGAGAGGAGTGGATATTGGATATCCATTTTTTTTAATATGATGTGTATTTATTAATTTTTATGTTCAATTGTTTTAATGTATCTTTTTATTGCTTGATTTATTTGTCTTTTTTATGTTACTTGTTTTACTTATTTATTATGTAGAAACAGTATGAATGTTTTGCATCTAACATTATAGCAAATGCATTTGAGCCGCGACATGAGATTTCCAACAATATGGCGTGTGCGACCAGCAAAGTCTCAGACCAGCCTGCGCATATGCGCAGTCTGATCAGACACTTTGCTAGTCGCTTGAATATTCTATGGTAGTTGAGCTACTGACTGAACAGCGTTTGAAGTTTCTAAGCTTACAAGGAGATTGCACATGCTCGTCTAATTCTACACTTGTCAAAATGTCACATTGGTGGAAATCATATGTCGCGGCTCGTTTGTAAATAAGAGGACAATAAGGTCATTAAAGCTGCAAAGTCTGTAACTTTTGATATTCTAATTTTGGAAATAAAGTTTCTATTTTTCAAGAATACAGTAAAAATACTCAAATTCAAGTATACATTTTACCATTTTCATAAATTTTAACAATTTATATCTATCAAAACAACAGCATTTATGTTAAAAATCAACTGTCTAGAATTAAATAATTCCTAACAAGAGAAAAATTACCTGTTTTTATAAGATAAATCAATGTTCCATGCAGCTTTCAGCTGTACTGAACACACTTATTGTGAAAACATAACTTAATTCTAATTTTACAAATTGTATCTTGATTTGTATTTACTAGGAGATGATACATAGATAAGTTATTGGTATTTCATGCGAACTAAGCATCTATTTACCTTGATCCACATCAGAAGTAAGGGTTAGGTTTGTACCATAAAACTACTTTAAGCCCTTCTGTAAAATTATTTTTACTGATCTTTCCTGTTGAAGGGGGTGCTTCTGTTGTGGATCATTTTTGTTATAACAGTAAAACCTGTCTTAAGCGGCCACTCAAAGATAGACAAAACAAAGGTCTTAATGACAAATGGTAGCTTAATGAAGGTCGAAAGTATTGCAGAATGCTCCCCTTGGAGCATTTTGCAATACTTTTGACCTGCATTAAGCGATAATCGCTCTTGAAAATCAATTTTTGTCTTCTTATTGAGTGGCCGCTTAAGACAGGTTTTACTGTAATGTTTTGTGTCTTTCATGCTGTCTTTTCAGTTTATCGTAGCCTTGAGGTCACCCGCTGGGAATGGGCTAGCCTATTGGCTCTCTTGGATGTGATGTTTTCTTGTGTTTTGTCACTTTCACATGTGGTATGCTGGGTCAGGTGTGGGGCTTGATTGTATTACTTGACTTTTTGCTAACTGTAAAGGCGGCACCTCATGAATGCGTAATTAGGACTGGTCCACCTTAGACATAGGTAAAAGCTGAATATTAGGCGTGGCTTTGTTCAAAAGTAACTGTATCATCTTGCGCCATTACCCCAGTATATACGCAACACACGTTATTTAGTCCTTAAAACGCCAGAAAATTAACTGCATCTGAAAATGTCTATTTAACATAAGCATAGAGACAAACATTGTAGACATAGATCAGACTGCTCCTATAGGAGCAGTCTGATCTGGATCCACACTGTTTGTCTGTGAGGCTTCAAATATTTCAATGGGTGACAAAAACTTACAGTTTGTGATTATGCGCTTTAAGGGTTAATAAATGTGAGATTAGTGTGTAAACGGTTAGGATTTTCATGAAATGCACGCACGTTTGCGCGGCCCAAAAATCTGGCTCTTTACCAAATTATAAATAAAACCTGGTTTCCCTTTCTTAGCAGATGAAATAGCCGAACCACGCCCAGATATGAATATTAAAGTTGCCGCCTTTACAGTAAGTAAAAAGTCAAGTAATATCGACTCCTGTTCTTTGCATTCTTCCTTACTTTGAGAGAATCCCATCACCTAATTGGCTCAAATTTCTTTGATAATTCTAAATGTCTTTGTCTGTCTGACAACTTGTTTAAAATGGTATACAGATTGCAATAAGACGAAAGCTAACTCAATTCAGTTTCAAGAGGTTAATATATAACTGACACTTTTCTATATCGCCCTGTAGAGAGCTAAATAGAAGGAACATGAAATTAGCATGGGCTGCATAATATATACATGATCTGCTGTTTTACCTCACTACAAAGAAAATTATGACTCTAAATTAAATTTAACATCTGAATTAATTATTTTTATTTATCTTTGCTTGTTTGCGGCCTCAGTGAGTATCACATTTTGGGTAGATTATAAGAATCTACCATGAATGTGAGGGTGGGAACGAAAAAGTAGTCCCGAGGATCACCGTTTGGCATCAGGAGGCTTTCTGAGTGATGCCAACCAGTGATTACGAGGGACAGATTTTTCAATCACATCCTCATGCGAATAATGGTCACCATTTAATACCACATTGTGTATGCTAAAAAAGGCTCCCAGAAGTTCCTAGAATACGCTGAGATGATATGATGACGTCACTTTAACATAACAACGACGTCACTTGACAATCATGTGCGCGAGTTCCAATACACCAATGTTCACTGTACAGCCCTCACGATTCAGCCTGGGTAAGATAACATGGGTATGATAAGATTTTCTATCCCAGAATAAAATATCAGATATCCTTATCCAGTGTGCAAGATAAACCCTTATGAATCCCCCTTATCAATCTGTTCAAGCATGCAATTTTGGTCTTCCATAAACCGTCTTATTTAAAATGTCAATTTAAGTACCCACAACACATGGTTCCGTTGAGAAATAGCAATGATAAAATTTTCCATTACGCACGTTTAAATAGGCAGTCACTTGTGCACCAATATAGACTTTCTTGAGATATTGTTTTCTTAAAGAGACTAAGTCTGAAATCATTTGTAAAAACAGAATTAAGTTAAGTTTTCACAATACATCTGTTCACTACAGCTGAAAACTGCACGGAAAAGTGAATTATCTTATAAAACAGGTGTTTTTTTCTCTTGTTGGTAATTATTTGCGTCCCTCCAATAATTATAGACAGTCAAGTTTTAATATAAATGCTGTTGTTTTGATACTGATAATTTGTAAAGATTTACGAAATTGGTAAAAATGTATACCGGAATTTTAGTTTTTTACTGTGTTTTTGAAAAATTGAAACGTTATTTCAAAAATTAAAAGATCAAAAGTTACAGACTATGCAGCTTTAAAAACACTACTGATTACATTTCTGCCTGATAGTTTTTATAGTGATATAAACATAGGTGTGCGAATTCTTTTCCATTTTCATTCTACCACTGTCAAATGAAATTAGTGTTTTCAGGAGCGAAAACCCCCTTTGTCTCTACAATGACCCTATGTATCAAAGCGGTTGTAAATATGGAGGATAAATGCCCTTCAAACCTTGATGAATTTAATTTATAAATTAAATTATTCTTAAGGTGTTCATAGTGTTTAACCACGAACCAGCTGACATAAGCATAGTTACTATGTATCAAATTATCGTGGTTTTATATTTTAATTTACAGCTACCATATCTAGTTTGGCGTAGAAAATAAAATAAAATCTTAAATTATGCCCTAAACATCTGTCTTACTGTTCGCAGTGTTTAAACGCATATATTTTAAAACTTATTTATTCTTTTATGTAACACTATGCAAAGCAGACATCTTCAGTGGGAGGATAAAAGTGAATATTATGTAAGCACGCATTTTTATGAGATGTGCTTCTAAGCAATATATAAATATTTATCGAAACATTCCTGGGCAATTAAATTAAACTTTAAGGACATTTAAAGCAAATTGATATATTTATATAGTTTCAAAAGTAGAGTGCATTCATCTTCTTGCTTTATAAAACAATAAGCAGTATACTGAGATGACCATCACTGCTTCTGGGCTTTGCACAGATGTCGTTTTGTTATATAAACTCAAACATTTTCAAGCATTTTTTGATCAAATGTATGACATATATGTACATGCAACCATACAAAATCCAGCTGTATACCTGTTGGATACTAGGGTTGGCATTTTTCTACCTTGTATATTGATAGTCTAAAATGGTATCTCGTTATTGTTGTGTGGCTCTTTCTCTCGATGCCATACATTTGTCTGCAGTTTGTTATTGTGGTATTTCCTGACCATACTCACTTACTATTCTTGTTTCCCAAACTATTCAGCATTGTTCTGTTCAGCTTGTTTTTTTTTTGTTATCTGCATTAGAAAGAACCCATCAATTTCATTGTTGTTCTGTCCTTTCCGTAGCTGAACAGGCCTTGAGGTTATAAAACTTGAGTTCATTCTCAGACTCAAAATAAAGCACAATGATTGGCTTCTTGCGGACAAGTGTCAATAATTCAATTCTTAAATTTCTTTTGGACACCTTTTTGTATTTTGAACATTTGCAAGGGTTAAGCTTAAGCACAACTTCTACCAATCATTAAGACACTCGGTATTAGTTCGGGAACCAAGGTAGGGAAAATTCCAATCCTTGCACCTGTAAGGTATACAGCTGGATTTTATATGAAAACAACGGTAATTATATAGTGTATCTGAAGCCACTGTAAATAAGACTCGATCGACTAGCAGTCAATTATCTACGGAAACCCAGCAAAACATGTGAAAATGTTATTTGTCATATATTTTAATAAAAAAATATTGCTACTGAAAACAATAAGTTTATATGATAAAACGACATCCATGTAGACCCAAGAAGCAGTGGTGGTAATCTCAGAATACTTTTTATTGATTTTAAACCATGTGGATTAGGGCCTCTTGATTTTGAAATCAAATTTATAGATTTCTTTGCTTCAAATCTCTTTCAAACTGCATTAAATGCCCAGGAATGTATTTGAAAACTATTTATATATTGTTTAGAAGCAAATCTTGTAAAACGTACAAATTACGTGCTTATATATTATTTTGATCCTCATACTGAAGATGTCTACATTGCATATGTTTTAGATAAATACATTTTAAAATGTATGTGCTTTAACACTGCATACAGTCGGATAGACATTTGGGGTATATTTCAAGACAATTCATTTTACTTTCCAATGTAGCTGGAAAGTAATAAAAATGAGAAGGGTTATTGAAGAGACAAAGGGGATTTTTTCTGCTGGTGACATTAATTTCATTCAACAGCGGTAAAATCAAAATGGAAAAAAAACCTTACAACTATAATTATATCACCATAAAACCTATCTGTCTCTGTTGGGTATGCATATATGTAATCCCATAGTATTTATAAAGCAGAAATGCCCCTAGGAATACTATATTGTTCCACAAATGGCTGCCCATAAGTTAAATACATTTGATAGTGTGTTACTGTATTATTGAACAATCAAACGGCTTCTCATACCCAGATGCTTTGTTTTTTTCTTAACCAAAGCATATGTTGTGGGTTCTTAAAGTGACCATTTTACTGAGACGATTCTTTTGAAAACCAAAACAAACTCTTGAACTGATTGATTAGGGAAACATCCACAATTTCTAGCCTATGAAAGTTTGCTTAACTTGACTTACGGGTCCTTGTTTTGTTTTGCAGTACTTTGTGTCCTTTCTACAGGTCCACTACGCAATTTCAAAAGTTTTTTTTTCACATTTGTTATACATTAATGGTCTATGTTTTACCATACATGTAATTTAATTATCATGTCATTTTATTCTATAAATCATATCAACGTATAATCAGACAGCATTTGTATATAAATATTTAACACATTCCAATAAAAACGCAACAATATACTTAAATATTATCCAATGAAAGCATACCATCATACCTGTACGCCATAAAGTCAGTAACCGTTGCACCTCCCCTTGCTTACTAAGATCTGCAATTCTCCTTGGCATTGAATTGTAAATTTGTTCAAGGACGTTTGGTGCTACACTATATCACGCTTCACATACTCGCTTCCACATCTCTTCTTTTAAACACAGCAGTTGGTTACCAACCTCTTTCTTCCTTATAATCCAAACGTTCTCTATGGAATTCATTTCTTGGCGAATTCCCTGGCCATTTCAGATTTGGTACTCCGTTATATTCTAGGAATGTTCTAAGTATTTTAGAATTATCGCATGTCACAATATAAGGCTCAAAGATATATCCATCTTGTGGGAGCACAAAGCATTCACAGTCTGTATTTCACAGTCATAACAACCAATATAATTGTCGTGTTTGGTCCAAACAGAATGATAAATATACTGAAGGACTTAAGAAACGCACCACCTGCTACAATGTTAGTTTATTGTCAAAAATTATATTTTAATAATATGAAAAAAAAAGTTGACAATTCCCCTCATTTAGCTTGCATCCCGTAAGAAAATCGAAACGCTGTGGTTTATGGTTGCCGTGACGTCGCGATAATTCTGATACAACCCTAATTCAAAAAGTCACAGTCTACCATACCTGCCATAATGCGCGCAAAAAAAGTTTTTGAACCGATGTCTGCTCTTGAAATCAAAATGGAAGAAACAATCAAATCATGAAGTTAAAGGTAACGTTCATTTCGTCTACATGACGTCACCTACCTTTTGATGTAATCTGCCGTTTATTTTTCCTAAGGAACAGGAACAACCAAATGCTTTAAGTGCCACCTGGAAACTCATTAATCTGTTGCATAAAAGACACAAATATCTTGGCATGCGTGAACGTCATCCGCCTATTATTGCAGTATGAAAAATAAGACTGACTATTTGCTGACTTTAGCAAAGAAACGTTTCGCCTTGGAGTGTAATTAAACGACTATTACCAAAAACTTTTGTGCTTTTCCATTGGTTAAGACATCTGGCTACCAGCTAAAAGTGTTTACTTTCGAATTGAGTTAAACTCACATTGTCAGACGGCAAGTATAGAAAAACACTAACGTCAGTGTTACGTCAGAATGAACAGCATGAGCAAATCGAAATTATGGCAAATAATGGTTTTGTAGGGGATAGAAAATGATAAAGGAAACATCTTTGAATCAGATTTGTGGAAAAAAAACAGTGAATGTATAATGGTGCGTTTCTAAAGTCCATCAGTATATCATGCTTAGTGTATTCAGACTAATGTAAGATCGCCAGTAAGTGTGCAAGTCAGATGAGCCATTAGCAGCAGAAGCATGTCTTGTCTGAGAAAAGTGAATGATAACATGGATAGTATAAAATACCAGAATTATATTATTCCTGAAATTGAAATGACATGTTAATGCATTGTGTTCCAACAGAAGAGATATATCTTTATGCAGTATATCGCGCCATGCCATGATTCTAAAAGTACTGGAACATTCCCAGAACGTAAAGGAATTCCCATTCTGGAATGACCAGGGAATTCGCTAGACATGAATCTCATAGAGTATAATAATGAGATTGGCAACCAAATGCCGTGTAAAAAAGAAAAGATGTAGAAGCGAGTATGTGAAGTGTGGTATAGTGTAGCACTGAACTTCCTGGAGGAACCTTACAATGTAATGCCAAGGCGAATTGCAGATCTTATTAAACCAAAGGGAGATGCAACGATATACTGACTTTATGGTGTAGCGTACACTGTCATTGTGTTTTCATTGGAAATGTATTTAAAGTATAATATTGTATTTTTATTGGAATTTATTTGATATTTATATACAGATTTTGTCTGATATATGATGATATGATTTATAGGAACAGTGGCACGATAATTAAATTACATGTATGTTAATTAGAGACCATTAATGTATAATAAAAATGTGAAAAAAACTTTTGAAATATTGCGTAGTGAAATAACTTTTTTAATGGACCTGTAGTTTGGCTCTCATCTCGCTATGGAAAAGCGAAATGTTTACTTTACTTTTGTTGTGTTCTGAACTTCATGTCACTGTTATCGTACTTTAACTTCCCACTCGCTACCCTGGGTTGGTCATTGTGATCAAATGGGAAAGTCTGGCAAATTCAATAATCAAATCAAGCCTTGTGTGAACGTTAGGCGCATTACGCGTAATATCATGTACAAAAAACTCCAGTTTGTTGGCAGGAACTGGCGTAAGGAGAATTAGTTCTTTTGTTGTGTTCTAAACTTCATGTACAAAAAAGCTACAGTTTGTTGGCCGTAACTGGCGTAAGGAGAACTAGTTCTTTAGCATGTGGGTTTAGCTCTACTAAAATCAATTTTTTGATTACCCGAAAAACTTAATCAGCAGAATAAATGAAGTTTATGTATTTATGCGTAACATAAACTTCATTTGTAACCGCTTGGTTTGCTGCATTTTTTATTGTGTTGGCATGGTTTCTGTGACGTCAGCGTCACGTTATGTAACGTCAGCATCACATTATCAAAGTAGATCCTTGATATACATCCGAGGTCTGATTCAACGGAATTGACCAAGGCAGTTCTGACTGGGTCTGTAGTATGTGATTGTGTCATTTCCTGGTCATACTCACTTAATATTTTTCTATTGTAAAGCAATAACTATCAAGTCAGCATAAAGTCTTGGTCCACTATTGGCCCACAAGCAAACAATTTAAAATGGCGTGTCCTGACAAGCCAATATTGGCCTGCTTTTAGATGTTTAAGTATATCAACTAATACTAATAGTATGATCTGAGTCCATATTCTTTGCAAAGAACAAAATACATGATCTCAGTTTTATGCGAATCTTAAAGTTGTGAATATGGGAAAAATGGTTTACGTCCTCTATGTTGTCATCTAATACAGTATGTATGATTTTTCACTTTCCTTTCTTTTTCAGATATTTTGACGCTTTAACAATGACCAATGGAAGTGTGTTGTCTAGCACCAGCAACGTTACACAAAGTGTTATCCCTGATGGAGCCATAACTGCCTACACCATCTATTTGTCATTGATAATTGCTTTAGGTGTGCCAGGAAATCTTTTGGTTCTCTTTGTTTATTTGAAAAACAGAGCGGTAACCAGCACAGACTGGTTTATTATTTTTATTACGTTTTATGATCTTATATCATCCTGCATCAATGTACCAATCTATTTGACATTCACAACTGGGGCATGGAAACTCTTTGGAAGTGACGTTATTTGCAAGCTGCATATGTTCCTTAGTCAGTCAGTTGTCTTATCGTCAACGTTCCTTATTTGTGGTATTGCATTTGAACGCTATTGTAAAGTGTGTCAATCATCAAGAACCAAACTAACACCAGGCAAAAGCCGAAACATCTGTTTGGTCGTCTGTCTGATATCAGTTGTATTTTCCACACCAACGTTTGCATTCTTTCGCAACAGTCATAACCGTTGCATATCAGCAAATGAAGGATTGCTCAATACACTGATGAACATTTATTATACAGCGGTGTTGTTAACTTTTGTTATAGCGATAGCTATATTGCTATTTTCATATTCTAAAATTGCTAAAGCTATCTTTCAGAGTGAACTCAATTTGAGAAAGCACTTGCACACCGAGAATGAAAATATTACCCAAAGTGCCTTGAAAGAATGCTTCCGTAGTACATTCTGCTGCAACACTAATAAAATATACCCAACACTGCAGTCATCGGAAGATGGGAATGGTGTATCCCGCGCAAAACCAAAAGTGCTGTCAAGGGAAACAGAAAGATACGGGTGCAGTAAAACTTCAAATGAACGTGTCCGTAACAGAGGGGAACACTCAGGAGCTGCGACCGACCTGGCCAACATTATAGATGCACCACAGGAGATCTGTCTACCTGCACATCATTCCAAAGCTAGACAACGCTTAGGTGCACATCCTGTTATTGTTGCAGGACGTGAGTTTAAAGCTAATGGTAAAGGAGGCGCTACTGGAGTATATTTTCCAACCGAAGCTTGTACATCGACTAGCAAGGGACAATGTCAGGAGGATAGAGATACAAGTGGAACGAACACGTACAATACTCAACCAACCATCTCAAATACTATAAGACATACCCACCATCATACTAAGGACAACATGCAGGGCCAGAAAGACCAAACTATAGACAGAATACACACTTCTCAGCCATCTGCAAATGATCACATTGAACGGCCCATTAAGAGGCAGACAAGCAGTCAGTCTACACAATCAAGAAAGTCCACAGCCATGCTAGATATAAGATTGCTAAGCGAGCATACAAGGGTGAGGCAATGTCTCAGAACCACCAGGATTGCTTTCCTTATTTGTTTGATATTTGTTCTGTCGTGGCTGCCACCATGGATTAGTTTTATTAACTTCGTCCTCCTGCCCCCAGAGACAAAGCTTACACCAACGTATCTTACAATCAACATGTTTTGCAGGATGGCGTACCTTGTGAATACTTTCACAAATCCAATTCTGTACACGGTTTTGAACAGAAAGTTCAGAGAGAGACTACGGAAATGTTTGTGCTTGAAATAATAGGACAGGTACTGGCTAACAAGACAAGCAAACACTTTATATATGAATAATTCCAACTCAATGTTTTTATCGTTTTTTCGGCGATTTTGATTGGTCCATTGGTAAAATTAAATGATTTTTACACTTCAATAAAAGCACGTGTGTATGAAAATTTGATATCTGCCTTGATTTCACAGTGCTAATAACGAAATGTACATAAAACTTCGAACACAAGTGATAAGTAGGGTACCCATTGCTGTGTTCGAGATAAAACATTCACCAGTTTAAATATAGTTAAACATGTTGAAAGCTCATTTGAAAACCCTTACACCGTATGAGGGTGCATCTTAAAAAGCAACAGGAGGAACATTAAGAAATGAACCCGATGACGTGGTTATGTGACGTCACTTAACACAAACAGTCACGTCATCGAAGAGAATCGGCATCAAAACAATGGCTAGTTTGGCTACATCAACAAGGAAATGTTTCATACAGTTTGACAGCGTCAAAACGAACTTTTTAGGTTAACGCTTAGGGCCTACTAATGTGGGCATTTTAGGCAGGGACTTGTGAGGGTAAACTTGTGCTTTTTAAAACTGTCATTCCATTGGAAAGCCTTAATCTTTAAAGGCTCTTCAATGAGTCCAGCAAGCTAAAATAAACAATTCCAAACTAAATGGAGTTGCTTTTGAGCTCATACTCATATTCGCTCCAAATATAGTGCAATTTTAATCATTATTTAGCATAACAAAGTTTTGAACTGACACAATTTTAAAGATGGCTGCCCCATCCTTCATAGACAGCGGTTACAAACTATTTTCCTTCAGTGGGCTTTAAAATTTGATTGTCAACAACCCTTTACAAATGTGCTGTTTTGTTCCAAAGTTGGAATCATAAGGAATGAAATTTAATTTTTTGGGTTTTATCGATGTGTAAACTCCGGCGAATCACTTACAAATTTAACATAAAGCCCTTTGGGCTTTATTCAATTTGTGAGTGATTCGCCGGAGTTTACACATCGATAAGAACCCAAAAATAAAATTTCATTCCTATATCAAAGTCTTATTGACATATAATTGGTTCTAAGATAAAGTGTCATTCAATCAGGTGATAGCAGTATTCAAAACTTTCATTTGAGGAGGTATATCGTGGGATATACGGTCAAAAATATAGATTCAAGGTGACGGGTAAGCCATTAAACATGATCTCCAAGCGCATAATAATCTAGTGATGTACATGTAAAATACTATCGCAGATTTATGACATTGTCCAATCAGACCTTGCGTTACATTTGCATGTGTATTAGAATGTCACATAAATGTCAATTTTGCTTGAACCTAATGATGGTGAATAAAGGCTCATATATGAGTGCTCATGTATCACTGAATTTATTAACTTTTTATGGCTAATGGACCTTTTCATCCATATCAATTGGACGAATCCATTTCAAATTTAAAGTCATTGGGTATAGAATTCTATAGTAATTTCAGTCAGTATACAGTGTAAAACCTGATGAGACACTGCATTCCGTAGCGTCTTATCTGGTTCTGCACTGTTTGCCAATGTCTCATAAAATCGAACCTAGGCTATTTCCTGATCATACTCACTTACTATTTTATATGGTAAATATTTTTACTGGCCGTTCCAAGGTGGTGCTTCTTTGTGGATCATTTACGTTATTTCTGTCTTGATTTGTTATGCTTTCACGCACGTCTGTTTGTTGATGCCTTGTGGTCACCTGCTGGGAAACGGCTGACATCTTGGCTCTCGTTTGTGATGTCTAATTGTGACGTTGTCATTTTCCTATTGGTATCCTGGGTCAGGTGTGGTGCTTGATTGTATCGATTCCTGATCTCATGAGAGATATAATTAAATTTTCTTTTATGAAGTATGCAGTTTTGTAAGCTTGAGGTCTTTAATTTGGCATACTTGTATGTTTTACATGTATTAACAAAACATTCTGCAAGGAAGCAAAACTGTTTAAAGATGTCAAAACACGAAACATGTCCATTAAAATCAACAAAGCTAAAAATGAATAAAATAGTCAAAAAGCGACAAAACAACTGAAAATGAAAGAAAAGGTAGCAAATAAGAAAACGAAAAAGCAAGAAAATAGGAAAAAGAAAGAAAATAGGAAAAGAAAAAGACAAAGACAAAAATAGATAAGAACACAAAGGGTATAAAAATTGCAACTGAAACTGGCGCCAAGAAACTGGTTTAAGCCCTCCATAAAAATAGTTTTACTGACCGATTGAAAGGGGTACTTATTTTGGGGTTCATTTGTGCTATTTATGTATTGTGTTTGTTATGCTTTAGCGTCTGTTTATTGCTGCCTTGTGGTCACCTGCTGGGAAAGGCTGACCTCATGGCTCTCGTTTGTGATGTTTAATTGTGTTTTGTCAATTTCCCATGTGGTATCCTGGGTCAGGTGTAGTACTTGATTGTATCGCTTCCTGATCTTTGCCGCCTTTCTTACTTTCATTGTTGCAGCTTATGACATCAGTAGTCCAAAAGTTTCGTATACCTTATATAATTTTAATTTTTGCTTTCTGTTCATAAAATCTTCCATCACCGCCAAAGAATGACTCATGCTGGATTGGAAAGAATTAGGGTTTGTTTGTAAAAATAGACGTCAATCAATTTATACGAGTATATAACATTAAAACACACACATTCTTTTCAGTGATTTGTGGTGTAAGTTTCTTTATACGTGCTTTTAGCATTGTTAACGTCTGTTAAGTGCTTACTAGCAACATAATCACCTCGTTAGAAATTGTTAGTTATATTGTTTTTTAACCATATTTATTATACAAGTCATTTGGATACAGTTTCTTATCCTCTTGTAGCCTTGTGTGGGATGATTGTCACACTGTTGGACTCCTCTGTTTCTTTTTTCTCTTTTTTGTTGATGGGGTGCCTTTGTTTGTTTTTGCCACATGTATTAATTAACGAGTATGTTATTTCAAGTTTTATTTTTTAGAGTTGCAAGCATATTTGCCTCTCGGCTAATAAAAAAATAATTGTCAGATTCCTTTTGGTCATGAAGATTACTTAACAAATCGAAACGAACAAACACAAACTTTGAGTTTTCAAGCTAGATTTTAAACATAAGGCAAATCAAAATATGTCCCCCCCCCTTCTCATAACATACAATAGTATATATGGGGCAGAATAGATACCATTTACAATCCCATTAGCTATGATAACATGTTTAACAATGCGTTTACATCATTGTTACGATTTTTAAAGGAAATGGCTTTCCTTATAAAATGTCGCAACGAATTGCTATACAGGGTTTCGTATTACCGAATGTTCAAATATTCTTTGTGCAGAAAATCAGCTTTGCTACTTCAAGGGTAAGCATCGATGACTTTTTTTACGAGATATGCTGGCCTGGGCTACAGTCTAATTTGAGACGAACTGCAGAAGGGCATTAGAATGGGGAATACCTTATTCAAAATTTTCATTTAGGGAGGTAAATCGTCGGATATACGGTCGGAAATCACGTTTTATGGCTCTGCTCGCGCGTTACCGTAAAACTAAATTTCCGATCGTATATCCAACTTTATACCTCCCCAAATGTAAAATTTGAATACAATTATCCCCTACTCGCGAGGAGCCGATTTTTCTATGCTATCATCACACAAATATTGGATTCTTTATCATGCTCACCAGTAATTAACACATTTTAGCCGCAACATGAGATTTCCAACAATGTGGCATTTTGACACGAATAGACTCACACGAGCCTGTGCAGCCTCCTGTTTTGCTTAGAAACTTCAAACGCTGTTTGGTCAGTAGCTTAACAGTCATAGAATATTCAAATGACTAGCAAAGGCTCCGATTGGACTGCGCATTTTCCCAGGCTGGTCTGAGCCTTATCTGTTCGCACATACCACATTGTTGGAAAGTAAGTAAGGGTGCAAAGGTCAGGAATCGATACAATCAAGTACCACACCTGACCCAGGATACCAATGGGAAAGTGACAAACTCACATGGACACCACAAACGAAAGCCAAGAGGCCAGTCCTGTCCCAGCAGGCGACCACAAGGCACATATAAATAGACGCTCACAAAGGCAAAGCAAACACAAAAAACATAAAAGATCCACAAAAGAAGTACCGCCTTGGAACAGTCAGTAAAATATTTTACTGGAGGGCTTAAACCAGTTTAACGGCGCCAACCTTACCCTTAATTCAGATGTGGATCAACATAGATATTTGGTTTGCATGAAAGACCCCTAACTTATCAATGCATCATCTCCCAGAACATATAAATCAAGATATAACAAGGAGATTAAGCAAAGATAAGGACTCAACAGTAAATAAAACTGAATAACAGAGCAAAGGAAATCCAACAGGTAAACCCCGGTGGGCACGACAAACAGCCAAAGTATCAGGCCCCTACCATCTCATCAATAGATAAGTCTTTAAGTAGGAACCGTCATAGAGTATGAAGTCTGACCAAACGGCGTGCAATTAAAGAGGAAAGCAAAGTTGCCAACCGTGATTGGGTTGACTACCAAGAATGCAGTCTGTTGCAATACATTAATGTTAATCTCATTTTGCGTCTCATTTATATTTAAAATAAAGGCTCCCAGATTTTCCTTAAACGCTGAGATGTGACATAACATGATGACACCATTTAAACATAATAATGACGTCACTTAAAAAAAAACTTTGCACATGCGACTATTCCGTGTTTATCTTTTCTACGAGTTGGTACGAGGTATTTGAGATAGAATTATTTCAAACGGGTAAAACAGAGGAAACACTAAACTGGTGTCAGCAGAATTATATTTTTAATATGATGTAAAGGTGAAATAAGAAAATAATGATGCTTTGGTCATTGGTCACTATAACAAGGAACACTTTATGCATAACCTACTTTTTATATAAAAATATGTGACCTCAGATGCTGTAAGTTATAGTGTAATATTATATACCTAGCAATTATTTCCAGTTGTTGAGCAGTAAAATAATTTCAGTATCTTTGAGGAGTGAAATATTTCACTTGTGATGATATAGTTTTTTGATATCATCACTTCTAGTGTTGATATTTTTTGTTGGAACTACTTTTTTCAATACACATATGTACAAAACATTTATGAGTAGAAAGTCAGACTCACCATATTGATCCATCCTTGTCTAGTCTAAAGAAATTTAGGAGTTTTGAAGATTTTATGGCATTCTATATAAAAACTGACAATGCTGACCCGATGTCAGTGTGATCATTACATTGTTGACTGATAGCGAGCCCTCGCTCTATAAAAATGGCTGCGCCCAATAACAAACACATCAAATCCCTCCTTTGGTTGGAAATCGAAGGGAAACACCTTCCTAACTTCAGTTTAAATTGTTAATCTCATATATCGACACAAAGAAACATACATCGTCATTCTGAAAATCGAATCTGAAAATATTGCATGCATAGTCCCTGACGAAAACCCATTATTGTTTTGGTAGCCATCTTTGATTTTCGGGCAATACATCTATTGACTTGATTCACGGGTGCTTGCAACCACCTTGGCGAGCGCTTGCGTTCAGAGAGAAAGCACTTGATAGCACTCCAACAGCTCACATTTTTGAACATGCCTCAGCCAAATATTTACATCTGGGCTGTATTTTTTCTCCCTCAGTCCCGGTCATGGGGCTTGTACATTCTCTATTTTCCCCTCACATTCAAGTCCATCCTTTGCTCCTCACAAAACCCTCCTCATCTTGTGTGACAAACACGTTTCAGTCAATTTCGCGGGCTATTGCTGTCTGATCTGGCAAGAAACAGACCAGCAAATGGCTAAAAACCCGACCAAACTGGATCTCACGAAGATGTTTTGTTTTTGTCTCAGGTTGCATTACACAGTTTATAGCTCATTTTAGGCTCTACCTTGCCGTCCGACAAGGAAGTACCCTTATTTTTAAGGCAATGGTATATGAATAGTCAGTAGCAAGTTGGAAGCACTCCAGACATGCATCACAATCACTTATGAAAATAAAGCTATTAAGATGGACACACTTTTTTGTTTCATGCATGTAAACAAAGCCATACCCCTTATGAAAATGGCCTATTTAAGCCCAAAAGACACCTTTTTACAAGTTTATCATTTCCCCCAAAAAACAGAAAAAAATATGAATTAAGACAATTTGCCTGTAGACACACTTCAGAGAAATATGTTTATCAGCAATTCATCATCAATCATCCATTTTGTTTTTTCAGCACTCTTCTGCTACCTTAATGCACCAATATCAATAAGGCAAAAACGGACAACCAGTCAAAATTCAAGAGTTGCGTACTTTCCCTTAAACAAACATAGTAAGGTCAAGAAACACCGACAAAATGCATTTTTCCCACTGCTGGCTAAGACGTTGCCAGATGCAAGCCAACATTTCTTCATCAAATTTAGAACAAACATTTTACAGATTGACATAAAGCCCTACCCCTTTCTATTTAAAATTTTCCCCAGGGCCATTCCTGCGAAACTGTGGACTGCAGCCTCAGCTGCAGGCTTTTAGGGTGCTTTCCTTTGGTTTTAAGTTGCAATATTACGTTGTAAGGGTAACAACCCAAATATATGAAATAGTATTATCGTTAGACAGTTACAATTCTTTTGCTTCTACCAAGATCAGAATCCCGGGAATTTCGAGTGTATAACCTTTTACGAATACAGAATAAGTAGAAGGGAATAAACATAGCCAACATATTAGCTACGTGTGACATGTAGGCGGGGCCAAGTGATTTCCATGTCAATGGATTACTACGCACCCGGGGGTCGTTAAATTTGAGTTTTTTTCTTCTTCTTCGTTTTTCTTTCATTGAAAACATCACCGGAATGTTATATCATATACAGAATAGTAAACTGTGTTTCCCTGATATGAAAATTATGTCTCTCGGGAATGGTGGTGATTTTGGTAAAAAAACTTGTCCTCCGGACTCGTTGTTTACCAGAATCACCACCATTTGCTTTGCGACATAATTTTTTATATCACGGAAACACAGTTTACTATTCTCTATGTAATTATTCCACGAAAGAGTCCATGTCTCAGAACCATTGGCCAAAGATCTACTTGCATTAAGGGGCAAATTTGGCCCCATGTGAACCCCAAAACTGAAAGTTGTGTTTCATCAATTTCATCCAATTGGTTATTAAAGCAGCATAGTCTGTAACTTTGATCTTTTAATTTTAGAAATAATGTTTCTATTTTTCAAGAACACAGTAAAATAAACTAAAATTCAGGTATACATTTTACCAATTTCGTAAATCTTAACAAATTATCAGTATCAAAACAGCAGCATTTATGTTCAAAATTAAATGCCCATAATTATTTGAGGGACGCAAATAATTACCAACAAGGGAAGAACACCTGTTTTAATAAGTTAATTCACTTTTCCTTGCAGTTTTTAGCTATATACCCAGGAGACACACGACCAGAGTTTGAAATGTGGGGAGGAGCTTCAAAATCAGTGTTTGTTTTAGTGTTAAAAATCTGTCAACATCAATTTGCTAGCAAGACTCTCAGTTGTTAAAATAACAATCTGCATCCTGCATTGTGACAAGCATTTTTACAAATCTACACCAGAAAGCTTGATTAATGTTTAGCCAGCAATAACTTTTTTCTTAAAATGTTGTCTGCATTTCTGGTCTGCTGCACACATTTAAATGCACTTCAGACTAGATTTTTCATGGAGATTTCTTTTCATGGAAGACAATGTTACGGGGGAGAAGTCTGATCTAGGTCCATATTGTTTGCAATATAAGCTACATTAGAGCTACATAAGAACATCAATAGACTAGGGAAGCAGACAATAAGTGGTTAAATACTAACAGTAATCTTAATTTATGTGTGTTTTGTAAAACAAATGTGTAAGCTTTAAACCAAATTAGGTGGCAGCAAAACTGCCACCTCTTATAATATGAACTAACACTTATTTTTGTGCAATAAACAATCTGTGGTAAAACATTTTCCAGTGATGAGTCCTTAACATTTCGATGGCAGCTGAACTGCCACCCCTTATAGTATAAACTTACACTTATTTCTGCGCAATAAACAATCTGGGATAAAACACTTTCCTATGATAATTCCTTAATATTTCTACCTGTAATATAGTGGCAGCTGAACTGCCACCCCTTATAGTATAAACTTACACTTATTTTTGTGCAATAGATAATATGCGGTAAAACATTTTCCAATGATAAGTCTTTAACATTTATACCTGTAGTTAGGTGGCAGCTGAATTGCCACCCCTTATGGTATAAACTTACAGTTAAATAGCATACATTTCAGAATTTGGTGACAGCAGAACTGCAACTGAGCCTTGTGTAACATTACAATTGCTTTAAAAGCTATGTTTTATTCGATTGTCACGATCTAGATTACAGCAACAACAATAACAGGTAGAAATGTTAAGGATTTATCACTTGGGTTTTTTCATCTCATATTGCCTTAGTAAGAAAATAAGTGTAAGTTTATACCAAGAGAGATGACAGTTCAGCTGCCACCTAATAACCTGTAGAAATGTTAAGGATTTATCGCCTGAAAATGTTTACCTCGTATTGTTTTAGTATAGAAATAAGTGGAAGTTTATACCAAATGGGATGGCAGTTCAGCTGCCACCTAATAACAGGTAGAAACTTTAAGAATTTATCGCCAGATAATGTTTTAACTAATATTGTTTTAGTACGGTAATAGTGGTAAGTTTATACCAATAAGGTAGGCAGTTCAGCTGCCACCTAATAATAGGTAGAAATGTGAAGGATTTATCACCAGTAAATGTTAAACCTCGTATTGTTTTAGTACAAATATATATATCTGTTATTAGGTACATGTAGCAGCTGAACTGCCATCCCTTAATTTTGGTATAAACTTACACTTATTTTCGTACTAAAGCTGAGACATCTCTACCTGTTATTGTTGTTGCTGTGATCTATATTGTGACAATGGAATACAACATAGCTTTTATACCAATTTATTAATGCGATAAGCATTATAACTTCCAGTTTCCTAGGGAGCGCAGTGGCTCAGTGGTAGAGTGCCTGACTCGAGACCGAAGGGCCGCGGGTTCGAGCCTCACCGGCGTCACTGCGTTGTGGTCCTTGAGCAAGACACATTTATCCTAGCTTAGTACTGGTTCAACCCAGGAAGAACCGTCCCGCATAACTGAAAGATTGTTGAGTGGACGTAAAGAATCAAATCAAACAAAACAAAACTTCCAGTTTCCCAGGGAGCACACTGTATAAACAATTAATCTTGCAGTTTTGAAGAGCAGTTGACATTAAATAAATAGTTGCTGCTGTGGAGATGGATTTAATGTTAATTGACTTACTAGAATCTAGTAAGGCAATTGGTCTCTGTCCTATGGGTATATAGTGAAAAGATTTATTGTGAAAACCTAACTTAATTGTACTTTTACAAGTGATTTAAAAAGAAAAGAAAATTTTTCGGAAAATGTTCATAGTTGCAGACTTAGTCTTTTTAATAGAATAATCCAAATGTAATATTCCTGGCTTTTATTTTACTTTTACCGTTGCTATGGTAACAATAATGGCGGACGAAATAGGCTTAAAAAGAGAAATTGCCATTTTGGGCCAAATTTAAGACTTTAGGAGACCGATTTTTAAGAATTAGATTTTAGCACGAGCGAATGCCAAAAACATCTTTTAAAATATTGTGATAATTCTCATCATCTGTTAAAATATCTTTTTTGGTATTACCTTGTGCTCTATATTAATTCCTCTGTTACATGTCTCAAATTTGCTCCAAAATGGTCATTTTCTATTTCCAGCCTATTTCGGTGGCCATTTTGTTCCCATAGCGACCGTAAATGTCGAATCAATACCAGACTTTTACACGTTGGCAATTGTTCGAAAACACTAATCAGAAGAAACTTGTGTAGAACAACGTTTTTTTGACCTCATAGGGGGCCAAAATAGCCTCTTAATGCACGTTCCCATTGGTATCCATGGACAGGTGTGGTACTTGATTGCATCGATTCCTGACGTTTGCACCCTTACTTACTTTTCTTAATGCGCGTGCCTCTTTAGTGCGTTCTTGCTATAAATGACATGTAAAATGAATAGTAGCTTTTCATTAGGCTTTGTCAACACTTCACTCGCTTTCATTGAATAAGTGTGAAAAGGCAATTATAATATAGGAGGTATTACTCGACTTTTCGTTTACTGTAAAGGCGGCAACTTTAATATTCATATCTGGGTGTGGTTCGGCTATTTCATCTGCTTAGGAATGGAAATCAGGTTTTATTTATAATTTGGTAAAGAGTTAATACGCTTTTTGGGCCGCGCAAACTTGCGTGCATTTCATGAAAATCCTAATCGTAAAACCACTGAACTCACATTTATTAACCCTTAAAGCGCATAATCACAAAATGTAAAGTTTGTGTCGTCCACTAAAATATTTGAAGTCTCATATACTAACAGTGTGGACCCAGATCAGACTGCTCCTGTAGGAGCAGTCTGATCTGTATCCACAATGTTTGCCTCTATGCTTATGTTAAATAGACACTTTCAGATGCAGTTATTTTGTTGGCGTTTTAAGGACTAAATAATGTGTTTTGCGTCTATATGAGGTAATGGCGCAAGATGATACAGGTACTTTTGAATTAAACCACGCCTCATTTTCAGGTTTTACCTATGTCTTAGATTGGTCAGTTCTAATTACGCATTCATGAGGCACTGCCTTTAGAGTAAGTGAAAAGTCAAGTAATACATGTTTATTAGTTTGTTGTGTAATGCTAGGTCCTACTCGCCTATATTGTCTACAATACACGATTGGCGTAAATCATTATATGAGCCGTGACATGTGATTTCCATCGATGTGGCATTTCGACAAGTCTAAACTCAGACGAGCCTGTGCAGCCTCCATTTAAGCTTAGGAACTCTAAATGATGTTCGGCCAGTGGCCTAAGAGTGATAGAATATTCAAGCGACAAGCAAAGGCTCTGATCAGTCTGCGCCTATGCGCAGGCTGGTCTGAGGCTTTGCTGGTCGCACATGCCACATTGTTGGAAATCTCATGTTGCGGCTCATATGAGCTGTGACATGTGATTTCCAACAATGTGGCATTTCGACAAGTGTAGACTCTGACGAGCCTATGCAGCCATCTTTTAAGCTTAGACACTCGAAATGCTGTTCGGTCAGTATCCTAACACTCCTAGAATACGCAAGCGACTAGCAAAGGCTCTGATCAGATTGCGCGCATGCGCAGGTTGATATGAGGTCTTGTTGGTCGCACATACCACATTGTTGGAAATCAAATGTCGTGGCTCAATTATATTTATGGACTTTGAAAACGCATCACCCATATACAATCCTTTATTTCACAAACCCTGCGAATGTCATCGGAGTAATTGTTACCGTTGAATAATTGTCAAAAGTGCCGGATCAACGTACGATGTAGATGTAGATTGTTATTCCATATTATTGGCTGTCCAGCTTTTAGTTTGCCCTAGAAGATTCATGGTTGTAAATTTAGTTGAAGATATTGAAAAGTATCCGTTATAAGACAGGGGTGGTCGATTTTGAAGGACACCAATTAGATGCAAGTTAACCCGCGTTAGTTTTGATTCCTGACTCAACAGATTTAAGTCCTGGGCTTCTTTCACGATGGCACATTAATCATAGACCGATTAGAAATGAATTGACATTTCGGTAAGCTCAAATAAACACCCTTATTAAAGATACCAACATGCCCCACCCACTCTGATAACTATAGTCTAACAAAAAAAAATTCAAGATATTGGGCCTTTCAAAGTTTCGATTTATTTCATCCGGTTTTGTTGAAAGAAGCTAAGGGCATATACAAATGACAGATTATGCCTAAGTTACACTAGTATCACGTTTCTTTTGTATTGTGCAAGTGACGTTAATGTACTAAACATAAAAGACGTTCTCGATCACATGACAGCATATCTCCTGCCATGATTTACACCAAAACGTCTTTCCCACACACACTTGTCAGTGTAAATAGTCAATATCAGTAATGAAAGAGTGCATAAAGGTAACTTATGGAGATGTTTCTGAAAAGGAGCGATAAATTGATGTTCAAATTTGACGTTTATTTTCGAAATATTGATTTTATCAATTACTTTTAATTAGAAAAAATCTCTAAACTGCGTTGCTGGTTATGGTATTATACTCGCCACAGTTTTAACACAAAAATAATAAAAAAAAGCTTCAACTGGCTTTGCCGAATGCTGCTGGATGATGTATGTACATATGTGACGTCATCAGCTGCGTCACGCTATAGTGCAGTCAAATTAACGACTGATTCATATCGATTCTGGGTTGCACATTAAAACCTGCGAGTAAGAAAAGTGCAAAAATATGGTGATACGTTTTAAAAGTCCTCTAGTATATATCAAACAACGTTTTTTCGTGCCGTACTTTCGATACATACATACGAGGGGCATTTGGAAAGTTCGTAGCATGACATCCTTACTCCACAATGCAGTGATAAAATGCTATCTTTACTTGATGGTTTGGTCTATGTCAAAAAAAGGACTTCGCGTCCACGTGCAGCGCATGCTCGAAAATGGTGGGTGTATATACAGTTTACACTGACTGGTATTTAAAGCAAAGTGTTTTAAAAAACGAAGGGAAACTGGGGCGTCTCATATACCGTCATGATTTGACAAGTAAATGATTTGTTGCCAACTAATTTTTTATGAAAATATATTTTGTGATTACTTCTCGCAGATATTGTATCTGTACTGATGCTTGAAAGATGCATAGTAATGAGGAAATTCTATTTTTCACATAAACAGGAAAATCATGACTATTCACTGCCACGCGCATATGTAGTAACCTGTGGTCGGTTTAATATAACTGTAAACTGAGACTACCTGCATACCCAAATCAATGTAAACTCGCCAGTGTTGGTTTACATCGATTCTCATCTATCTTTTAGCCTACACTTCTACCACGACCTCTAAGGCATGACCCTCGATTTATTCAATGCATTTACCGTTATAGTCACGCCTCAAAGCGTTTGGTGGAAGTATACTATAGTGAGGTGATTAAATATTTCTAATAAACAGGTAAAGATGACTTATTCAACTTCACGTGCATCTGCAGTATTCTGCGGGAGGTTCATTATAACTGTTAACTGAGACTACCTGTATGCCCCCAAAACAAGTTAAACTCGCAAGTGTTTGTTTACAACGATTCTCAACTATCTTTGAAACATCAATACATCTGGAAATTGTTGACTAATAGGGCTGACCTCTTGGCTCTCGTTTGTGATGTCTGATTGTGAAGTTGTCACTTTCCCAATGGTAGCCTGGGTCAGGTGCGGTGCTTGATTGTATCGGTTCCTGATCGTTGCCCTCTTTTTCACTTTGTTCAGTGAGTTCTGTATTCAAGAAAATTATTTCTGATGCCAGTACCCTACGTTTTCAAGAAATAGATGGGTACCCAATCCCTCATATTTTTCTCATGGTATCACATTAATCATCACCAACTTGGTTGATTTCTACTCCAAAGGTATTCCTACTCGTTATTAAACTGTTGTTAGAAAAAAATCGGTAGAATCCACTTTTATAGGGAAAAGAGGATTTACAGGTAGAAATTGCTTTTCTTATATCTTCTCAGACGACAAAAGCAGTCGAATTTTGTTGTGATTGGCGCTTTAAGGGTTGCAAAACAACTGAACCGCAGACGACAAAGGCGACCAGCTTTATACAGTTAGTATGTCCGGTAAACGTTCTGCTGAAATGATTAGAGACCTTTCCAACAAACAGTGTCTTACTTATTTACAGACACATTGGTATATACTATTACTCACTGGTTAGGGCCTCCTTGAACCTATGTGGATTTTAGTCAAGATCAGCAAGGCAGACTGATCTATGATAGAACGGCTGTTGCTGCTACATGTATAAAGATATAGAATCAGGTTGCACAGCGTAATGAAGATCTGATTGCATGTAGCGTGCTTTTATCTGTAACTTCCTTTGGAATTATATTTACTTTACAGCCATGTCTCGAGTAACCATCTAAAACGCAAAGCTGCATATACTGGTACGGAGGTCGAAATGTTTTACACATGATATACGGATAAAAACGGCATACGTGTAATACAGGTTTAGTGATTACACATTATTGAACTAACCCAACAAACAGGCTGGCATGAATGACACCTTCAAAAACTGTAGTTATTAATCGGCTTTTGGGTCACTGTCTAGCCACGCCCACAGCTGGTTCCTGTCTCTGTTAGCTTTAAATAAGACTGGGACATCGCATACCACGTGGCGATACAGTGACCAAATAGCTGTATAATACCTGTAGAGTCAACCAGTGGTAGAGCGCTTGACTTTAGATAAAGTTGGACCCCCTCTGACAAAAATTTCTGGATCCGCGCATGACTGGGATGTAAAGTATCAACTCAAATAAACGAGGTCCACCGTTGCTTAGTGCTAGTTTGTTAGACCTGTAATCAATCAATCAATCTGTCTATTCAACTCCCCAACAGAAACAAAAATACCAACTACATACCTAGGTTACCTACATACATACCTACCTACCTCCCCCCACACACCTACACACACATTCCATCCATCACATCCAAATACTAAACTTTCATTAATTCACTTGGAAAGTTTAATAATTGAAACGTAGGGGTGTTATTATTGCACTTTTAAATTTAGCCTTTTAACTTCAGAGCTTGGGGGTTTACTATAAATGCAGGTTTTTTTTCTCAAACATACATGTATCAAATGTTTTGTAAAAGAGGACAGTATACCTGGGTATGTGAGTTACATATTTATGTACCTACATTGGTGCATTTGCGTCTGCGAACGCGTGTGTGTTTTTGTTTTAAAACGTATGGTGAATTCATTTATTTCTGACGCAGGCTTGTACACCGAAACATATATGAAAGGCGGAGCTCGTACACATGGATGTGTAACAGTCTAGTGAAAGGAACTCTTCAGTCATAAAGACGTATATTATCTAATAGAGGCGGCCTCAGCAACCGCTACAATAGTCATGAAGGTCCAGCGCTGAGGGTAAAACATATATTAACCCATAAAAGTCCTTTTTCTGGGACATCAGCAAACGGTGCATAACCAGATCAGACGCCGCCTCTGATCAGGTTCTCCACTGTTGGCTTACATAATTTTCTTTTAAAAATCGAATAAAAATGAAAAACACCCGCCAACACCCCTAAAACTTGAAATAAACTTGTCCTACTGATAGAGATAGGAAAGTTCATTCGGCTAAAATGGGTTAAATGAAACCCCAATGTTTCCAGGTCCAACATGTGCCTGACAATAGAGCCGCGACATGTGATTTCCATCAATATGGCATTTTGACAAACGTATACTCTGACAAGCCTCTGCAGCCCATTTTAAGATTAGAAACTCCAAATGATATTCAGTCAGTAGCTTAATATTCATAAAATATTCAAGCGACTAGCAAAGGCTCTGATCAGACTGCGTGTAATCGCAGGCTGGTCTGAGCACTTGCTGGTTGCACATACCGTATTGTTTGAATTTAAATCACGCCTAATCAACATATTGCTATTTTATTGATGTTAACTGGTAGCTGTTTATAGGTTTAAATGGATATTTCTCTTCATAGATTGCCATTATTCGTCGATCCCAATGAGTATAATATTTAAAAGTGACGCAAACACATATGTCCCGCGATTGCTCGCATGAACCAAACTAAATGCCGTTTTTTAAAAGAATTTTTCCATTTTCTGCAGTTTAAAATTATTTTAACCCCGCCCGTAGTAGACATACTATTAATGCATTTTTATATAAAAATTTTCATGATGTAAAAAGTCCAAAAAATAGTGTATGGAAGCACAAACGTGCCATAGAAAAGGAAATCCGCCGTTTTCAGTATGTTTCCAGTCCATCTAAAGCCTCGTTCATATGCACAATATACACCCCGGTGCAAATATACACCCGGGGTGTAAATTTGCACCTGGTGTGTATTTTGGTCATGTAAACGGTGCTGTATGAAAATGCACCGGGTGCAAATCTGCACCCGGGTGCTAATTTGCTACACCTTTGTAGGTGGTGCAAATTCGGTGGAGCAAATTAGCACCCGGGTGCACATTTGCCCCTAGGTGCAAATTGCGCACATGAACGCAACTTGTTATCACATATGTACAATTTGATCTTAGATTTTGATAAATTACCTATCTTTTCTATACGAACATGCGTATGAAAATAAACTATATAAATAGTCCCTTTATCCTTAATAGTCACTACTTAATCGGCTATGCCGGGTTGCCACGCAGAACAACTGGAATTTCTGGTCTAAGGGCATTGATTGGCACGATTCTATTTCCGAATAATATCTCTTCCTAACCTCAGCAATAGAAATCAGAGTTTGTGAGAACCCTGGCGCCATGCACGAGTCCATGCTATCTGATGTACACATCGGTGAAAAGGTCCCCCCTGCATAATAACGGATTGACCACCTTTACGATTCATGTAATCAACGTGATGTTCAGATATAGCAATAATTAAAATATGGCTACCCTCTATCTTACCCCCCCCCCCCCCCCCCCAATTTGGGAATCCCGAACCTCTTGTAGCCATTGAAATCCACGGTTGAGCCATTTCCCTTCGGAAACTTTACAGAGATTTAGAAGAGAAGACAAAACCCAGGACGTTTATTTTTGCTATTAAGAAGAGGTTCTCAATTGTCCAGCACCGCGCAGTCCTAAGTCAAACTAATTGAAACAGCTTAACGCACCCGCTCATTCCGTTGCAGCTATTCGCGCAGTTTGTCGCAGAGCTCGTGACATTCCGAAGCCATGGATCATCAGTACATGTATAAGTCTCAAGCACTACGTTCGTCCACCTCTCTTGGCCAGATAGTCATATATTTACTTAGTACTGCTGCAACAGCTTCTATAAGTGCCATTTCTTTAAACCTAAGTTTGAACTTCAAACCTAGGTTTGAAAATCTTAAACCTAGGTTTAAAAAATTTAAACCTAGGTTTGAAAGAAAAAGTGCACATTAATTCTTTAAACCAGGGTTTGAAGTTTAAAACAGGGGTTTTAGCTGGCCAAATGCACATTAATTCTTTAAACCTACGTTTAAACTATAAACCCTGGTTTGAAAATCTTAAACCTAGGTTTAAAAACTTTAAACCTAGGTTTGAAGGAAAAAGTGCGTATTAATTCTTCGAACCAGGGTTTGAAGTTTCAAACAGGGGTTTTAGCTGGTCAAATGCACATTTATTCTTTAAACCTACGTTTAAACTTTAAACCTAGGTTTGAAAATCTTAAACCAAGGTTTGAAAGAAAAAGTGCACGTTAATTCTTCAAACCAGGGTTTGAAGTTTCAAACAGGGGTTTCAGCCAGCCAAATGCACATTAATTCTTTAAACCCTAGTTTGAACTTCAAACCAAGGTTTGAAAATCTGAAACCCCAGTTTAAAAAATAAACCAATCAAAACCTTCAAATTCGATGATAGGTTTTCATTGGTTCTGCAAATAAGCCCCGCCCCTTTGACACGCCTTCTTACCGCGGATTAATTGCTATTACTCCGCGACCGTTAACGCCCTGTCAAAATTAACCGAAACTGGGCCAAAATGAGCTACGAATGAAACCACTACTGTGTTTCCATGTTTAAAGTGATAGTGACCCCCGTTTTTGCCAATTATTCTTTAATGGTGATTTTAATTGAAAAATAATTAGAAAAAAAATAAATTGAGATATAGACCACGTAATTGAAATTTATTTTTCTAACATAAATAGGCTGCGATTAGATGGAATTTTGGCGTGTGTTTGCTGCTCCTTTTTGAATTAGTCCCCAAGTGAACCTAACGATATAAATATGGCTTATACAGCTCAGTGGAGGTAATTCGTCAGGCACACAGATAAGAGTGCGTAACAGAAAATGTTTTTTTTCCTATATCTCAACCAAAACATATGTTGAGGGTACAGGAAGCAACCGTCTCGATGAGACGTTTCTTTTGAGCACACATAACATATGTTTAAACTGGTGAACACAATCGCAATTTCACGCTAAAAAATGCTTAACTGACCCAAGATTCGTGCATTAAACTATGATTCACCGCTTATACCGACTTATAAACTGGGACACCCTAAAACGCTGAACTTTCTGCTGAATTCAGCAACTTGCTGATCAACATACAAACTTACAAACGAACAAGCATGCATGCATGCATGCTTACATACATCCATACATCTACGCATCGTAGTATACATGTACATCAACCCAAGAATGCTTACATGCATCCAAGCATGCATGCACGCGTCCAAGCATGCATGCATGTACCAAGCATGCATGCATGCATACATACATATACATACATACATGTACATACATACATACGTTCGTATGTTAGTTTATAGGTACACACGTACGTGCGTACGTACATACATGCTGCCAGACAGACAGATAGACGCATGGTTGCATGCCCGAACTTAAGCACGCAATTATTCGTTTATACAAACACCCATACAGACACAGGAGTGTAGTCACGCACGTTTGCAAGCATGCGCGGATGCATAAAAGCTGACTGTAAACGTTAGAAGTAAGAAATAAGAAAAGTGACAGACGTCAGCAAACCAGTTTTTGGCCGATCATAGGCTTTGTTGACATTATAGAGGTAACTAACAGGTACTAGAGCCAGAACGTATGTGTATGGCTGATCAGGGTCTTCGTTGGCAGCATGATGGACCAACACATGAGATTTTATCATTTATAGCTCGAAGCAATATGCATTTTCTTTTGAGTTTATAGGACCTCCTTTAAAACGCCCACCAGCTTTTCAGCTTATGTATCCTTTTTCCTGCATATTTTTCTAATCTCGAACATAAAACACGATCCAACATTCAAATTGTAACGTTGAATATCAAATTCAATTCAACATTAAAATACAAATGTCGAATTTTATATAAAAATTATCAACCTCATCGAACGCTCAATTTTTTTGACTCTCGAATAACGAATATCAAACTCAATGCAACATTAAAATTTCGAATTTCGAATAATATATATTATTCTTATCCAACGCTCATTTTCTTGACTCTCAAATATTGAACATCAAACTCAACCCAGTATTCATTTTTTTTCATTACTTACGAATAATGAATATCAAACTCAGTCAGTTCAAATTCTGTGTAATATTTTCATTTTGATATTTGATACTCGACATTGATACCAATGAATTCAATATTCGACATTCAAAACATTTGAATGTTGAATTGAGTTTGTTATTCGAGATTGCGTTTGATATTCGAGATTCAACAAATTTGAATTTTGGATTGAATTTGATAAAAGCTATTTGACATTCAAAATTTGAACGCTGGAATGAGTTTGATATTAGAGATTCAAAAATAAAATGCTGATTGACTTTTATGTTCGATATTTAAAATTCGAACGTCAGATTTAGTTTGATATTCTATTTTCGAGATTCAAAATCTGAATATTGGATTTATTTCTATATTTGACATAAAGAATTTGAATGTTCGTGTAAGTTTATAAGTCGGTTTAAGCGGTGAATCATAGCTTAATGCATGAATCTTGGGTCAGTTAAGCAATTTTTAGCGTGAAATTGCGATTGTGTTCATCAGTTTAAACATATGTTATGTGTGCTCAAAAGGAGCGTCTCATCGAGACGGTTGCTTCCAGTACCCACAACATATGTTTTGGTTGAGATATAGGAAAAAACAATTTTCTGTTACACACTCTTAACTATGTGCCTGACGAATTACCTCCACTGAGCTGTATAAGCCATATTTATATCGTTAGGTTCACTTGGGGACTAATTCAAAGAGGAGCAGCAAATGCACGCCAAAATTCCATCTAATCTCAGCCTATTTATGCGAGAAAAATAAACTTTAATTACGCGGTCTATATCTCAATTCATTTTTTTTCTATTTTTTTCAATTAAAATCACCATTAAAGAATAATTGGCAAAAACGGGGGTCACTATCACTTTAAACATGGAAACAGAGTAATGGTTTCATTCGTAGCTCATTTTGGCCCAGTTTCAGTTAATTTCGACAGGTCGTTAACTGTCGCGGAATAATAGCAATTAATCCGCGGTAAAAAGGCGTGTCAAAGGGGCGGGGTTTATTCGCAGAACCAATGTAAACCCATCATCGAATTTGAAGGTTTTGATTGGTTTATTTTTTAAACTGGGGTTTGAGATTTTCAAACCTTGGTTTGAAGTTCAAACTAGGGTTTAAAGAATTAATGTGCATTTGGCTGGCTGAAACCCCTGTTTGAAACTTTAAACCCTGGTTTGAAGAATTAATGTGCACTTTTTCTTTTAAACATAGATTTAAGATTTTCAAACCTAGGTTTAAAGTTTAAACGTAGGTTTAAAGAATTAGTGTGCATTTGGCCAGCTAAAACCCCTGTTTGAAACTTCAAACCCTGGTATGAAGAATTAATGTGCACTTTTTCTTTCAAACCTAGGTTTAAAGTTTATAAACATAGGTTTAAGATTTTCAAACCAGGGTTTAAAGTTTAAACGTAGGTTTAAAGAATTAATGTGCATTTGGCAAGCTAAAACCCCTGTTTGAAACTCCAAACCCTGGTTTAAAGAATTAATGTGCACTTTTTCTTTCAAACCTAGGTTTAAAGTTTTTAAACCTAGGTTTAAGATTTTCAAACCTGGGTTTGAAGTTCAAACTTAGGTTTAAAGAATTAATGTGCACTTGGCTTGCCATACACCAGTCATTTGTATCCACTGCTCCCCAACCTATGGGGATGGACGGGGATAACGATTTTCACTTTCCAGAGCCCTGGTATAAGCCCCGCCCTGTGGGGACAAGCTGATGATAACAACCCTGCTCTTTGCCCCACCCTACACAACAGAAAATCCCAACAGGGTAAGTGTCCCAATATTATAACCCCCACACTTCCCCGGCACTGCTGGGACAATCAAAAAGTAATTGTCCAGCACCTTACCCCGGCTATTCCAGGGCTATCCCCGTAGGTGGAGGCCGTTAATACAAATGACTGGTGTATTATCCTCTTTAAATATTGTAAAAATAAATAAAGCAAATCAAACCAAATGGAGTTGCATTTTTCTCGCACGACGGTATCTTGAACTGACTAATAATCGAAACATTCTTGACACGTCGAATTTCTCCTTAATGTAAAACTGAAACATTTGTGATATGTTTAAAGAGCAAATCCAATAACATATGAACACAATTTATTGACATATGAACGCTACATAAGAGGGTGCAAATTTACTCCCGGTGCAATTTTGCTCCCGATAGTAAATTTGCACCAGGGTGCAAATTGTGCATATAAACGAGGCTTAAGATCGATGTTTCCATTGCAAATTTGTCGGGTGCGTTGCATTTAATCTTAACACAAATACTATAGTTTTCAACCTTATTGCTGGCAACCATGAGGTTCAAAAGCACAGAGAGAGAGAAAAGAGAGACACCACTGAATTTAATTATTATCAGATTTAGAAGGCATAGCTATGTATATTTTAATTTCATGTACCTATGACGTTGATCGTTGTTAAAAGCAAATGAATATCGACATGAAATGCCACGATCACAGTTTACAGACCAACATATAGTCCAATTAATTTACCACATGGGGTCCGTTGACGTCATTCAGAAACCATTTTGTCGTGAACATGTAGATCGTTAATGACACATCCCTCAGAAAAATATCCAGGCCTTTCGAATAAATTGAGTTCTCATGACCGAGTCCGCGGTTGAAATGACTAGACAATTACTGTTTCCTAATATTGTAGGTTCTCTTTATGTCTTGAAAGATTTGTTTTTTTCCAGAGTTTTATACAGGTGTAGACTTGAATTGGTAATTACTTAGATGCAACGGAAGAAGGTTGTGCAGCCCAACCAATTAAAACTAAAAGAATATGCAGCACTATAGTCTAGCGGCCAAACTGAGATATATGGGCTATTTTGCGATTTTGTTGAACCCCCAGGAAGAAAATATTTGTTACTATTTTCACTTAGGGACATGTATTGGGGCCTTAAAAACCCATGTTTTACTTATTTATTGGCTTTCTTACATTGTTCACAAGGTAGTTTTCGTGTTTTGTTGTTTATTTGCACAGCCGGATGGTGTGGAGTTGTTTGTAACAATGATACATGTTTTCACATGGTCTATGAAATTAGAAGTATGAGTCTTATAGTCAGTTTGTTGGTTTCAAAGATTTACTAAATTAAGCTAATTGTATGCAATGCCATCCGAAAATGTGAACAATACTGCGTACATTAGCTTGTAGACAGCATCTTAGTCTTAAACAGACTCATTCTTGTACCCATTTGTTTATACTGACATAGTTTGATGGCTGCCTTGTATACAGTGCAACGTAAGCATTTCAATTTAATTTTAAGTGTAAAGCCATATTAAGATAACAGATTTAAGTACTATATGTTACCAGTTACAAGAGTTAGCTAATCTTGTATATTGCACTGGTTTATACATTTAATAGATAACTGTAATGTAAAGACCAACCATGTATGCAACGAATCACTGTTTAAGCAAACTTATATGGTTAAAAACGGATTCATTATATGATAGGAAGGTGAGCTTCCTATCCTTAGGTATTTGTGGTACATCAAGCAAATTAGAAATATTAAACCAATTAAGTATGCATGTAAAGTATTAGATAAATCTTTTCTGATGTAATTTCTCCAAACATGAGACATGACCTCTAATTAACTGATGAAAGACTGGGTGAACAAATATTTGACCTACACATAAACATTAATTGCAGACGTCTGTGAGGTATGTTTCTGCTCGTCAGTATTAAGTATGTTACGTTTTATGTAAAATTGCAGATAATGACTTTTTAATTGAAAATTAGATAATACAAGTTACCCAACTTTAATTTCATAATGTAGATCTCTATTCTAATGATAAATTTCCATTTTTACATAATTGAAGCTGTTTGTAACTTGTAAATGCAGTGAAATAAATATTTAAATACGCTAATTAGCATGTAACTTGTAAGTTGGCTTACAAATTGTATATCCTGATTTTATATTTGAATCATGAAGGTGATATTATGTTCATTTGTATAAGCCATTGGTAAAAAATCTGCAAACAATCAAAGTTATAGTATTAATCAAAATTACAAAACTCTTTTAGTTTAGTGCTTATTAAGAATATATTGTCTATAATTGAAGTTACAAAACTCTCTTACTTTAGTATTTGTTACAATCAAGTACCACACCTGACCCAGGATACCCATTCGAAAGTGACAAACTCACAGTTAGACACCACAAACGAGAGCCAAGAGGTCAGCCCTTTCCCAGCAGGTGACCATAAAGCACATATAAACAGACGCGCACAAAGACATATCAAACACAAGACAGAACAAAAACATAAAAGAACTACAAAAGATGTACCGCCTTGGAACGGTCAGTAAAATAATTTACTGGAGGGCTTAAACCGGCTTAACGGCACCAACCTCACCCTTAATTCAGATGTGGATCAAGACACATAGATATTTGGTTTGCATGAAAGACCCCTAACTTATAAATGCATCATCTTCTAAAACATATAAATCAAAATATAACAAGGAGATAAAGCAAAGATAAGGACTCAACAGTAAATAAACTGAATACCGAGCAAAAGAAATCCAACCGGCAAACCCCGGTGGGCCGGACAAACAGCCAAAGCATCAGGCCCCTACCATCTTATCAATAGTTAAGTCTTTAAGTGGGAACCATCATAGAATCTGAAGTCGGACCCACCGGCATGCAATTAAAGAGGAAAGCAAAGTTGTGATTGAGTTGACCACCAAGCATACAGTCTGTTGCAATACATTAATGTTATAGCCAATCTTTTTATAATGGGAAATTATTTTAATGAACTGCGCTGAAAAATTATCAATGCTAACAAATTTCTTCAATTTATACACCAAATCACCATAGAAATCAGGTTCTGAAAGTCCTTGGCGCAAGAGAGATTTAAGTCCAACTTGAAATTTAGAAATCAAATAATAGTATCGTCTATACAATTTTGAAAATGTGATACCGATAGCCCTGTTTAAGAAGTTTCTGAGTTAACAATTTATTGCAAGTGTTGAAGTCAGCAACATAGCTAGATGCTCTAGCAAAACGAATAAGTTGCGAGATATAGACTCCATAGGATGTAGAACGTGGAACATCACCATCAAAAAATGGTAAATTGACAATTTCAAAATCAAAGTCGTCACGTTTATCATAAATTTAGGTAGAAACAATATCATAAGAAATTGACAAATGCAAGTCTAAAAATGCGGCTTTGGTATCAGAGGTATTGGCTTAATTCAGTTGGAGCTCTGAAGGGTTTATTTGACTAACTATATTGTCAAAATAAACATTATTAATATTTGAAATATTGTCCAAATATCTGGATGTAGTGTTAAACGCATCAATAACATCAGCCTGCTTATCAAAAGTCATTATATGCAATTTCGTAAAAAAAATATAACATAAGTAACTCTGATGAGCAGAAATGTTCACCACAGATGACTCCAATCGGTGTTAATGTCAAGTTCAAACATGTAAAGCTTAAATAATTTTATTAATACTTTTGGAAAATATCCCATTAGTCTTGTTTTTTGTGTTGCTATTTAGTATGATAACATTGATTACATGCCATTTACAGACGACTGGCTATAGAAAACTTAGTAAATCATGGGTTTCTAAGGCCACAAGACATGTCTCTGACTGAAAACAGTAACCAATCTTTTTCCTGGGGCTGGGGAACATTGTTTATTCTTATATGCAATTTATAAAGTCATTATCTGCAATTTATATAAAATGTAGCGAAAATTTATCTCACAAATGTCTGCAATTGATGTTTATGACTAGATCAAACATGCTAAGTTCAAACAATTTAATTAATACTTTTGAAAATATCCTAATTTAGTCTTGTATTTTGCATACTACTATTTTCTATGTTAGTAGGGTAACGTAGATTACAGGCCCTTTACAGAAAACCGACCACAGAAAACTTAGTAAAAATGGGTTTCTAAGGCCCCAAGACATGTCCCTAACTGAAAATAGTAACCAAGTTTTTCTTTCTGGGGTTGTAACAGAACTTAAAATTTGAGATTTGGCCACTAGACCACTAGAAATATTGCTTAATCTGCATGTAGTGAAGAGCAGCTGTGACATGTGACATGTCACATGTGTGTTCATGTCGCAAACAAGGTATTGTATATTTTTTTTGCGCTGCAGCAACATTGAATTACTGATTGATGAACTTGAAGAATCTCCTGAGAGTCCTTTGGAAATTGATTACAAAATAATATGAGCAATCTGACCCTTTGGAAATAGAGCACACACACAAGCTATGAAACAACATACTATTTTCTTTTTATTCTGCTTATAATTTTGTCCCCAACCAAATCCTAGGAAGGGCTCAAGTAGTATTCGGCTTTCAGCAGTAGTAAAGAACAAAGATATGATAAATTTTATTATCACCAACTCCAATTATGTGAATATATAATTGTTCTATGTTTTGTGCGTTAACTCATGTCTATTCTAGTTTTGCAACCATTTTGATGGGTTGAGAGAGCTGTTTGCTTTGCTTAGTTTGTCTTCCTGGTGTCTCATGATTGTTGTGTGGCTCTTCCTCGCGGTTCCATGGATTAGCCTGCAGTTTGTGATTGTGATATTTCCTGATCATACTCACCTACTATTTTCTATTTTGCATGGCGTAGATTCGTTACAATGTAACTGGACGCTTGTGACTTTCTGACTTAAGTTGTCAGCAAATCATAGGCAAAAAGTGATTCTAAATTCTAGAACGTACCTCAAAATGTTTTGACTTCATCAAAAGAAAATGAAGATTATTTACGACAGCAACATGTGTAATATATGACTCATTTCTCATATTTACATTATGAGGTCAGGTGTGTGTCAATTTTTATTTTTATATCGTATCAGAATCGCTACATTTAGTATAATGGCTGTGTTGTTTTATCCCAACAAAAGAGAAAAAATGTTGTGATCTTTTTACACCTGCTAACATTCACAAGAAAATACGGCATAACGCGCATCCAATTGAACCATTCACATCTCTGCTAAGTTAGTAAGTTTGAAAGTAAGTTTTGCTTTATTTACATTTAGGATTGCCCCGTTGGCCTTTTCAAGCATCCTCAGGCTGCTGTAAAGTAGCTTGCAAAAACACACACCGCATTAACATGGTATTTCCAATTTTAAATAGTTTTATAAACAAGCCAACCCTTTTCTGGTTGCACGATAAAGCACCATGCTTTAGTTGGAGGCAAGCCAGAGCCATGGCAACAGATTTTGTGTGTTATTTTTAATTAATACGAGATGGAGGGGGTAAAGCTGTTTAAAAGCCCATTATAGGCAAGCTATTGGAAATAGAAACATACCATTTGCTTTCTAATATGCAACTTGTATTTTATAGTATCATCATTGATGAAAATACAGAATACATCAACGGAAATGGGTACTCGTGAATGATTTAAGCCAGCGTTACATTATTTTTGGATGCTGCCCAGATATATTAGTTCGTGTTATGAACGTTGCATCTATGATGTTGGATCATGTGATCCCAACAATGCTTGAAAATTGTATGATTATCTACAAACCAAATATTACACAAAATGCATTAAATTTAGATGATTAAAATATATTGCCATCCAAATTCATTTGTCACAAATGTTACATGGTATTTCAATGTATGGGGATGAAGCTTTTAAAATTCATTGCGTACAACTTCTTAAAAGATAAAACCACATACATTGCTTTACTTAAAGACAGGTCACGTTGTTATTCAAGACACTTGCTAAAATATAAAACAAAATCACAAGAGAATAGTTTTTTTATTTAGCAATATAAGTCAGCATTACAGTATTCATCAGCAGTATTAGTTGCTGCATAAAACAGCAAACTCAGGTTCTAAGAATTCCAGCTGTAGATAAGATGTAAAATTTTAGACCATATGCATCCTTATAATATTGGTATTGTTTAACTGCTTATAGCTAGCATAAACCACAGACGTTCAAATGCCTTATACTAAGTTGAATAGTGTAAATATATGTACAATCGAAAAACAGGCAGATGACATCTCTTTTTACTACACGAACAATCACGATTAAAGGTAGGATAAGATTGCAAAATTCCCTAAGATTGGTCGGGGTGGCACTGTTCATTAGGCAAGGGAACTGTTGCTTTTTAGAAATCAATAACAAGACACTTTGTTACATACGTTACAATGATGGATAATTAAATCATCAATAATAATGTAAGAAATGATTTGTATGACTATTGTATTTAATTTGATACGATATTGCCAAAAAAGCGATGACAAAAACAAAAACGATTACTGGTCATTTCACGGTAAAGAAATTGAGAAGCCACATATATAGGTAGACGTAATATTCATTATTGTAAATGAATTGTAACAGTCATAACAACATAACATCTTGAGATAAAACATCTTTAATTCAACACAGAATTGACTACTCCTTAAGGTAATACTTTGTTTCATATTTGATAAGGAATTTCATATGTCCTGATTCTTGATTGGCGCCATGTAACGTAAATTACATTTATCATATTGAGTCCTCTACCCCACAATAATGCGTGAAAGTGTTGTGATTTTGTAGAACTTGGTGTATTCTTACAGAAAGCACATCATAAAAAGCAAGACATCTAGTTGGTTGTAATGGTTTGCCATATAAATGGTATAGTCTGTTAGGGTAAGGGGTACTTATCAGCTCATTACAGATACATTGATAATGGCAGAACCCAAAACGTTATTAAAAAATAAGACAAAACAAATTATTTATCTTGTCACTTCATTTTCTTGTCACTTCATTTGACAAATATTTCAAATGCTACAAAATTTATTTGCAAACGCAAATGACTTACATGATACCAACATTGAGATATTTAGAGGGAATGTTAAATATGTAACGTTCACCACGCAACTGGAAGCCAAACTTTTTTTTTGAATATAAAGTTATACTGCAGACTGTCAGAAATGTTTTTGACACATTCATTTGGGCAACGTATGTAACAGGCTATGAGTTGCTAGAGCCAACAGTGCAATTATCAATCATTCTACACATAACGATTACCCTTTAAAATAGGGTAAGTCTGCGGCATCACTAGGGTGAGTGGGATGTGAGCAATTGACTATCTAGCCCACAGTTTAATTTGTTTTCTTTAGTTTTACATGATTTCCAACCCCCTTCTACCCACTTAAACAACAAGTCAACAATCTAAAAAACATTTCATAACGAATTATCAGAATACTTTTTCAGGTAACATATTTAAGCATTATATTTGCGTCTATAGACGGTTGAGCTATTTAAAGAAAAGGTGAAACAAGTTTGATAAATACATATCCAAGCTAAGAAATCTCTTTTTTGCTATGTTAAAACGTTTGGGACTGTGCCCCACCCTCCCCTCCTGCCTGCCCTTTCTTTAATCCTTCACTTCTTTACTTTACATCTTGCTATCTTTTTATAAGGGAAATAATAGTAGTACATTTTAAGGAAAGATTCTACACATGCTTATAATTAATACCAAAAATTCATTTTTGACATTTTTCTTTACTTTTTGCAGGTTTTGCCCCCCCCCCCCCCCAAATGCATTTGGCGATTAAACTATTTCATTTTTTTTTCTTTTGGGTACCTTTTCCTTTTTACCATTGTGTCAAATCAAGATTTTAGGAAATTAGGTTTAGCCGAATTTTCAAGTAAATTGACTAGACTACAAACATTTGCGACAGTATATCCAACGATATACTGTAGGAAACAGTTTGACGTCATTAATGACGCCACATTTCATTGGATGACGTGCGGCATTATGCAGCTGCAACGCTACAATTTGAGACGAACCTGCAGAAGTGCATCAGAATGGGGATAACTGTACTCAAACTGTATATTTGGGGAGGTATACCTCCCCAATTGAAAATTTTGAATACAAATATCCCCTAATTTGAAGACTCATAGGGACCTTCAGTACCCAAAAGAGCGCACGGTGACTGCAGATGTATCTTTTGCCGCGACCCGCTGAGTAAATAGAGAATTATCAACTGACAGTAATGCGCACGATCCGTGGTGAACGTCAGTATCTAGTGCCAGACGTAATGTGCGGAGAGTAAATTGGCCATTTCAATCCACAATGGTTAGAACGATGCATAATTGGATCAAAATATACCTACTATCATGCCAATCAAGAGTGACAGTGACGTAATATTTTGTTTACAATTGCTAAGTGAATTATTAACTTGTACACTCCATTTGAGCTTACGCGAATCAATAGATCACTTGTGTATTAATCCTATCCGCAGGATAGGATTAATACACAAATGAACTATCGATTATAAGTCCCTGATAACTTTGTAAACAAAACATGACGTCTCTGTCACTCTTGGCTGGCAGGACAGTAATGGTTGAATTTTTCTAAAGCGATCATTTATTATGTAATGTATGTGTTTGATTTTTGAATTGCTTGTAGCATGGTCACTGATAAAGTTTTTTTAAAGCTACAGCTAAATTGTACAATCCAAATAATGCTAATTTGTGAAGTTCTGAAAACGTTTTCCATACCAGTGTCTAGACAATGTTACAATGTATAAGTATGCAAAACTTGATCAAAATATACCATGCGGATTCAGAGTTAAAGCATTTTCACTAAAAAAATAACAGGCCGAAATGAAGCTTGGCAAAGCCTTGCCACAGTATTTGCAGTCGTTGGACAATTTAGAAATAAATAAGCATGCACAATTTGATTTGAATATAGTTATGAGCATTTCACTAACTGGCTACGGATGGACAGACAGTCTCACCTATTCATTATATTGCAGACCCAAGGGTTGTGCAAGATTATAGTGCAGACACGAGGGTCGTGCAAGACTCTCATAGTGATTATAGTGCAGACAAGAGGGTCGTGCAGGACTCTCATAGTGATTATAGTGCAGACATAAGTGTCGTACAATATAGTGCAAATCCAAGGGCACTGCCTTCTTAATTGGGTCGTGCAATATAGTACAGACCCAAGGGTTGTGTAATTATAATCTGATGAGCACAGGTAATAGTCTATGTCGAATGGGCCAAAAAAATGGTCCCGTGTAAATTTCGTGACGATTTTTGGCGACCTACATAAAATTAAGCTTTGTGGTATTTGCTACAATTTCAACCAGTTCGCCCATCTGAGTTTGGCGTCTGGTCCGAGTAATGACGTCATCAAAATGGCGACCATCGCAAAATTATAATGCGTATGTATTTAAGAAAAATCAAAGTATGTTGGCAAAATAAACGATTTTGTTAATAGATTTATTGCCAGTTCTGCTCCAGATTTTAAACAGAAACAATATTTACACAGAATTCTGACTCGCCTGTATGTGTTTTACCATTGTAATCTATAACTGGCGGGACACTCGATTGATTTGGATCACGTGGCGGCTCATCCGATAGGCGCACTACTGGCGTACACCAATCCTGTCGAATTTCAACCAAGGCGTGGAAGCAGCGATGCCTGTTTCGCCTCTTAACGGTTCGTTCCACAAAGTAAGTACTGTTGCGCCGTTTTTGCTCGATTGCAGGGCTTATTACCAATCCCCGGTCATGTGATCGGCGTAAGCCGGAGGTGCAGGCGATCAGCTGTCTGTGTTTCTTTGGCACCAATTTGGCGTACGCCGCTGACTCGCCTGTATGGGTAGGTAGCCGCTGCAATTGTACAAAGACGGCGTAACCGTACGTACTTTGTGGTACAAACCATTATGAGGCGAAACAGGTCTCGCCGCTTCCACGCCTTGCTCGAAATTCATTGAGCTCGGCGTACGGCGGTAGTGCGCCTATCGGGTGAGCCTGTCACGTGAGAAGTTCCAATAAAATGTTCTCGCCGTTTCAACGCCACATGATCCAAATCAATCCAGTGCCCCGCCGGTTACAGACTACAACCGGAAGCCAAAAAAACAAAACAAACCCGCACCCAGTGGTTCAAATACAGGCGTGGCCAATACTTTTTTCTTTATTGTTTGTCTTTCCTGCTATTTTCAAAAAAATATACATGTACCACAAGTCGCATCGTTCTAAAATGCTGGCAATAATTAGATTGTCTACGTGGACCATAAGCCAAATTATTCACTGAACGTAACTGACTGAAAACAAAACAAAGTATCTTCAGTAATCCTTAAAAGCCAACAAATTAATGTTTTTCTTTTCTTTTCGTACGTATATTCCGCCAGACAATTGGCACACCACCTTTCGGTGTTTGAGTGTTAGTATTAATATACTGACGTCAGGAAAAACGCCTCATCTAAAAGTAAACGTGAATATTTCTTAGACAGATTAGACTACAGTAATGAATTTTAGTGCATTATAACATCTTATCAGTCAAGCGAATCTCATGAACACAAAATTGCTGAAAGAATATTTGAGGCTGAGAAAGCTACCTTGGTTTGAGACAGGGGTCACCAGTTTCGTGTGACACAATATTTTAGCCACATTTGCTTTGTTTCCAGACGCAATCCGTTGACAAGAAAACGTGTTTTACCATTGTAAAACAGTCTCTATTTTACTTAAAATGCGTTTAGAATGTTCAGACAATATTTGTATGCGTCTGCGGAACGCAACAACTTACCCCACCCACCTATTCGCCATGCATTTCAGTAAAACTTAAAAGTCATGACTTTGCGAAGTTGGTGAAAATATTGTAACAAATCATTTGCAAAAGTCTAAAGTCTTTAACCAGCGACAATTGCTGAGAAAACGCAATCTGGCATGTGTTCAAGACGGCCGTTTTGGGATGACGTTAACGTAGACCAACGACTGGCCATTGGGAGTTACGGCTCATCTTAAATAACGTAATTTTATGTAGGCATATTCTGTGTACATTAACTTATGTACCCCTTATCATTTTTCCATTACTTAAAGCAAAACGAGAATGTTGGAAAGTTTCGTAAACGGACCATATTTTTGTCTTTAATATGACGTCATAATTTTATAAAGTTATTACTCGCAAGCACAAATGTTTGGAAAAATGATCCAAATTTTGTTCATTAATTAGCAAAATATTAACGGCACAAACTGGGTGCAAATTCAAATTATAAGCGATTGATGCATAAAACCGCCATGTGTACGTTGAGCCAGTATGACGTCATCGGAATAACGCGTCACCTGCATATCAAATCAAAGTCATTTTCCAACATCGGCCAACCTCTACATAAAGAAGCAGTACGTGGCTGTTCATTTTTGTATATCATCACTAAGAAAGCAGTGATACATGTAATGAGTGAGGCGTTTTAGTTGACGTCAGTATAAAAGTAACTAATCTGCTGAACTGTTCACAAATATATACATGTACTTGTCTTTGTGGTAGAGGATTAAACTTTTTTTTTTAATTTTTTTTAGTTTATGTTTTTTTTAATTTCTTACGTTACTCATATTTCACTTCGTCTTTTATCTTTTTTAAAGATATTTCTTGTAATCTGTATTAGCGCTCATTTGTAATATTTGTTCAAATATGAATGCAAGTACTTCACTTATAAGCTTCGACGAAATGGTGTACATTTCTATAAAGGACTATATGTCAATTTTAAACTGGCACCAGACCTAAAGAAAAATACAGTATACTTATCGTTTTATAGCCTTTGAATGAGGGTCAATCTAGTATACCAGCAAACTCAATGCTTCGAACTTATAACAGTGATATAGACGAGCGTATAATTCTTCGATAAACAGGTAACATTTCTTGAATTTTCTAAGGAAGAATCCCTATTTCCTTATAATATAATTCTATGTTATTTGTGAAAATCCGACATTCTTTTGTTAAATGGCATCGAATTGTTTTCACTAAAGTCTCTTTATGTTTGCAAATAATAGGTGAAAAACGCCACCTTTCAGTTTTCAGTTGAAATTATCTAAAACAAAATGCACGAAGAAACATTAAAACTAGTTATAACTTAAAGCCAATATGAGTCAGTGCATGAGATTTCCAACAATGTGGCATTTTGACACGTGTAGACTCGGACGAGCCTCTACAGCCGCCTTTTAAGCTTAGAAACTCTAAATGGTGTTCAGTTATTAGCTTAACAATCATAGAATACTCAAATGACTAGCAAAGGCTCTGATCAGACTGCGCGTATGCGCAGGTTGATCTGAGGCTTTGCTGGTCCCACATACCACATTGTTGGAAATCTCATGCACTGGTTCATATGTTGATCGCTCATACTAAGTTGTTGCTACAAATTATTGATGGACAGTGGGTAATTTTAAAACACTGAAAACATTTTTATTAGATAAAAAAATCCCTTAAGTGAAGTTTTTTTAGAATTTATACTTAATTTTATTTTCATTACATTGCAGTTTTTTTTTCTAAAATGGAACCTAAACTTAAAGTTTAACTGCTATAAGCATTATTTACAATACAATTACTCACCAGAGTCCGGAATTACAATGCCTCCTTAAAGTTAAGGAAGACTTAAGATAAGTATTGACTTTTCAGGATGCGAATAATAACGTTTCAAACTGATTAAAATCAAATTAGTTTATTTTTTCTGTAGATCACAATGATATCTTTGACCGCAAGTACTGCATCGATCCAGGCAGTTTATTTAGCATTAAATACAGCATGTTTGCACATCCATGAGGTGCAGCCTTCACAGTGCCTCAATAGCTTAATTCAGACATTATTATTATTTTATATTAATATTGCTGAACTCTATATACCATACGCATTAAAATGTTTTTACATGTATTCTCTCTATCTTGTGATGCTATTTCTTAACTTATTATCATCTTTTCTTTCCTACTGCTATGTCTCCACAGCTTCAAACTTGAACAAATGTCTCTTCATCCTTATACCGTGTACTGAATCTGTAATTACCAAGTTACAATTTGTATGCTATCGCGCCCTCATATACTTTAATTGTAAATACAAATTGTAATAAGTTAAATGAATGTTGACTTAAGCATTTATAGGGCGCGCATAGGTCTGTATAGGTATAGATTATTTAAACTGAAAGGATTTTCATGCGTTACGAGGGCTGTTCAAATATGAATGAAAGTAGCCCCATAACTTTCTTCACATATATGCTACGAAAACATGTCTTACCTTTCTGGAAAGAACTATTTGTCACCTTTAAAATGGTACCAAACATAAAGAAAAACTCACTATATTCCTCGAGTTACAGGCGTTTATATAAAGGTTATTCCTGTATACTGAAGTTTTTCTGAAGCAAATTGCCATACACTTTTTGATACATGTGTGGATATAGTGTCATATCTTTGTAAGTTTGAGACAAAATGGCGCCAAATTTTAGATGCAAGTTTAATATACATTGGCAAAGTTGCTTGCAGAAAAAAGTTATATAATCCTGTTTCAATCTCGAGTACACAGGCACGTTTTTGACGTCATTAATTGTATGATAAACGTCATTTTGAGTTAACTCCTGGTGATGCAATAATGAACATCGCTGTGTCTTGCTTAAAGCATGCTTTATATGTCATAAGGAAATTTTCAAAACCCTCCGTCCTCTATTTACAGAGTTATCACATTTCATATCATTTTTCAAGCATTTTTCTGCTTCTAAATGACGTGTTTACATCAATTAAAATATGTTCAATCTGTCTAGTCCTCAAGACCAGGTAAGTAATTTTATTGTAAATAATGCCTATTTTGGTAAAACTTAAAGTTAACGTTCAAATTTATATTAAAACCGCAATGTTATGGCAACAGAATTAAGTATAAGTTCTATAACCCCTTCACTTAAGGCAGTTTTGACTTAATAAAACTGCTTTTCAGCGTTTAAAAATTACCCACTATCCGTCAATGATTTGTAGCAACAACTCAGTATGAGCGATCAACATATTGTCTTTGAGTTAAAACTAGTTTAAATGTTGCTTCGTGCATTTTGTTAGAGAAAAGTTTGAATGAAAACTGAAAGGTGGTGTTTTGTTTACCATTTATTTGCAAACATAAGGAGACTCTTGTGAAAACGATTCGATGTTATTTAACACAAACATATCAGATTTTCGCAACTTTCACAGAATCATTATATAAGTATATGGGGATACTTCCTTAAAAATTTCAAGCAATTTCGCCGATTTATCGAAGAATTATACGCTCGTCTATATCACTGGTATGTTCGAAGCATTGAGTTTGTTAGTATACAAAAGTGACCCTCATTCAAAGGGCTATAGCTCAATTAGTATACTGCATTTTCTTTAAGTCTGGTGCCAGTTTCAAGGTGACATATAATCCTTTATAGAAACGTATACCATTTTGTCGTAGCATATATGTGACGAAAATTATGAAGCTACTTGCATTCATATTTGAACAGCCCTCGTAATCATTTTGAGCTCGTTACATTTTTGACTATGCTACTGTACCCGGCTGGTGATGTAGAAAAGAATCCAGGTCCAGATAATAACTCGAACCATGACACATCCTCTCAATCGTCTTTTCCAGTTTTTCAAGGTAATTTTTCAGCTGGGCACTATAATGTACAGAGTCTGTTGCAGAAAATAGATATTAGTGAACCCGAATTATCAAATTTTGATCTTGTATCTCTGACAGCAACATGGTTAAATGAAAGGGTCTTGACCCAAGATTTAGCCTTCAACAACTATCGATTACCCTTTAGACGTGATCGGGTTGGTGACAGCCATGGTGGAATTGTTGTCTATGTTAAGGTAAACATTCCGTGTAAAAGGAGACATGACCTAGAACTAAATACAATAGAATGCATATGGCTTGAACTGAATATAAAGAATAAAAAACTACTTGTTGGAACATTTTATAGACCGCCGAATTCCACCCCTAGGCCTATAATTAGACACAGATGATGGGTCGTCCTTTTTAAATAAAGGGGAGACATTCGCTTCTTTCCAGATATCCGGAAATATACCTTTAAGATGGCATAAATAACGTAATTATAAAAGAACTTTCATCCCCTTTAAGTACACCACTAAGTCATTTATTTAATTATTCCATGTCTAAAGGTATATTTCCGGATATCTGGAAAGAAGCGAATGTATCCCCTTTATTTAAAAAGGACGACCCATCATCTGTGTCTAAATATAGGCCTATATCTCTGCTAAATACAATTGGCAAAATTATGGAAAAATTGTTCACAAACACATGTTTAACTTCTTTTCAGACCAGCATGCTATCACTTCTTTACAGTCTGGTTTTGTTCCAGGCGATTCCACAGTTAACCAGCTTGTTGATATTTACAATACTTTTTGCAAAGCATTAGATGATGGTAAGGAGGTAAGGGCTATTTTTTGTGACGTAAGCAAAGCTTTCCATCGAGTTTGGCATAAAGGCTTTTATCCTCTTCCTTCGGCTAAATGGTTCGCAGTAACTCACGCGAAACCGTGCACAACAATATATCCACAGATTTGCGAGAGTTCCTGTTTTACAAACAAATAACAACAAAGATTTATTTGAGGTAGGGATACTATATTGTATCATCAATTTGTTCTATATTATGATATTACTATAGCAAAAGTGTGGCGAGCTAAAAGACATTCGTTGAGTAACAGAATGAAATCAATGATATAAAATTCAACAAAGAACAATCAGCACATGATGGGGTAAAATCTGAGGTAGGGATACTTTATTGTATCATCAATTTGTTCTATATTATGATATTACTATAGCAAAAGCGTGGCGAGCTAAAGATTCAATGATTAACAGAATGAAATCAATGATATAAAATTCAACAAAGAACAATCAGCATATGATGAGGTAAAATCTGCCACAAATCAATGATATAAAATTCAACAAGGAAATATCAGCACATGATGGGGTAACTCTGCCAGCACAGAGAACAATCAAACAGTAAACTACTCAATTGTGGAGGAGGAGAGGAGGAGGGGGTAAATGAAGTCTATTTGGACGTCGACATCAGTGAAACAAAGCAGTGGTTTGATCTAACGCTTTCGCCAGCCGAAAATTGAATGAAGCACGCAGAGCGAGCACATGGTTTAGAAGTGGATGCTGGCTGGAACCCTGCAAGGCGGACATAATTTAGAGTACCGCAGATAAGGCGGAAACCAATAAATGTAAGAAAGGTAATTAAGTATACAGGCCACAAGAAAAAGAATGCAACAAAATAGAGAGCTCTAGTGTCGTTAGATAAAATGCGTTATGGAGACATAACGCACATATTATACAAACTCAAACATGAAGGAATCGACGAAACATTATTACAGTGGCTTGCCAGCTATTTATCTAATAGGAAACAAAGAGTTGTTATCCCTGGTGCATTTTCCGAATGGGTTGCTTTTACAGCTGGTGTTCCACAAGGCTCAATTCTAGGCCCTCTCCTCTTTTTAATTTATATCAACGATATTGTTGAAGACATACATTCACATATTAGACTTACAAGTTTATACCTGATAGTCAATGAACCTAATGTAGCTGCAATGCAGTTAAACTCCGATTTGACAAAAAAATCACATGTGGGTTGAACGTTGGCTTGTCATATTTAATCCTGCTAAATCGGAATCTATTTTAATTTCCAGAAAAACAATAAACCCTATCACCCTCCATTAAAAATGAATGATGAACCAATCAAAGAAGTTACTACTGATAAACATCTTGTCATTTTCTTTTCTAATGATGGAACTTGGCATCAACACATTGACTATATATCTTCTAAAGCTTGGACAAGATTAAATATTATGCGTAAATTGAAATTCTTCTTAGATAGACAGTCACTTGAAATTATTTATACCTCTTTTATTAGGCCAGTCTTAGAGTATGCAGATGTGGTATGGGATAACTGTACACAATACGAAATTAATGCACTAGAAAAAATACAAATAGAAGCTGCACGAATAGTCACTGGAGCTACTAAACAAATCTCTTTAGACATGTTATATCGGGAAACGGGTTGGGAGTCACTTGAAAAAAGACGACATAAACATAAACTATGTCTCTTTTTTGGCGTTTCGCCAAATTATCTATTATCACTAATTCCTGCTTCTGTGGAAGATTCTACCACTTATAACTTGCGGAACGCAAATAACTTTAGACACACTTTGTCCAGAACCCAGCTGCATTATAGATCATTTTTACCCTCTAGTATAAGAGCTTGGAACGATTTATCTCTTGAAGTAAGACAGTCAAACTCGATTCAAAGTTTTAAATATCAACTAAACAAAAATTTAAAGAAGCCCCCTAAATATTGGCAACCGATAATCTCAGATACAACATACCCGACTAAGAACCGACTGTAGTTCTCTCAATCATCATCTTTTTTCAAAAAATATTGTTGACAGTCCTCACTGTGCCTGTGGTGCAGTTGAAACTACAAAACATTACCTTTTCGAATGCCAAAGGTATAACGAGATCAGGACATTAATGCTAAATGAACTGACAAACTACTGTCAACCAGATTTAAACACCGTGTTATTTGGTATACCTGAATCTGACTTTCATACTAACCTGTTATTTGGTATACCTGAATCTGACTTTCATACTAACTATAGTATTATTGTAACAGTTCAAAAATACATATTTTATAGTAAACGGTTTGAGCGTTGAGGATGGAATCTCTCTCTCTCTCTCTCTCTCTCTCTCTCACACACACACACACACACACACACACACACACACACACACACACACACACACACACACACACACACACACACACACACACACACACACACACACACACTTTCTCCCTCACACACAATACATTTAGAGTAGAAAAGTTATTTGATTTGAATACAACTCATGTTTTTATTGATTTTCACCTGATATAATTTCAAACTGTGCACCATTTTGTTCAAAGGGAAACAAATTCGTATAAGTCGCATGACTTCTTTCTGAATCCCATCATGATTATATTGTAAACTATATATTTGTTTATTACTGTAAATGGAAATATGAATAAATATGTTTAAACCAAATATAGCATGTTGAAATATCAATACTTAACTTAAGTCTCCCTTAACTTTGAGGCTAAAGCTCGTGGATTGTCTCCACGTACAGGCAGACAACCCATGGTATGACTATTACGTAGTTATTCTCGGAATCAATAAAATCAAATTAGAACATAGCTTTCGTACATGTACAGTAAAACCTGTCTTTAGCGGTCACTCAAAAATAGACAGAACAAAGGTCTTAATGGCAAATTTTAGCTTAATGAAGGTCGAAAGTATTGCAGAATGCTCTCTTGCTCTCTTTGGGCATTCTGCAAACTTTTGACCTCCATTAAGCGATAATTGGTTTTGAAAACCAATTTTTGGTCTTGTTTTTGAGTGGCCGCTAAAGACAGCAGTTCACCTGTGGCAAATTTTGGTGTTACTTATTTTTTTCAATTTATAGAACTTTGTTTTTGATTTGACCTTTCTTCTATTTTCATACTTTGTATACGTGAACAGCAATAGTTCGACTTAGCATAGTTCCAAAGAGTGCAATGTACTAGGAGTTCGTGACGTGCTGGCTTAAAAAATTGGGCCTCGACGCGACAAAATCTGTCTTCTAGTATTCCAACAACGTGAGACTCAAACCAGTCTCCTCAGCTACAGAGAAGAGCTATTAAATTGAAATTTCGCTTGTAGCAAGTCTAGATATAATGCTTTCCAAACAATGAATAACGAAAGCGCAGCTTTGCGCGTTTGTTGTTGGCAAACCCCGAAGACATGGTTTCCCGTGTCTAGGCCCGCTTCACATTTAGCCAGCTTTTTATGGTCTTTCTGTGAACTTTTCTTTTTCTATGCCAAATTAATGGAATATATACTATTTCATTGTATGTCGGGTCTGTTCTAAGACACATATATGGAAAACTATTAATTCCCACAGTACTTTTCGTTAATATAGTACCATTTGCAGTATAATCAAGAAAATTGGAATTAAGCATTTGCTTTGAACAACATTTGATAGTACATTTTCAGAGACAATTTCTTATTCTGTGAGGAGATGCGTCTAATAGAAACGTGTATTTAATAATAAGACATTATTTTTTAATTTGCGTTCGTTTGTTTGTTTTCTTTATATAGAATTCACCTGGCCATATGTGCATGCCCGGTCAGTCGAACTTTTTTAATATATAATGACGGGCTTTAAAAACGCTACACTAGGATAGCAGCTTTAATGAATGTCTCAAAAAAGAATGTAACTCAAAAAATTTGATTGTATATTAAATAGTGCGCATTTATGAGTAACACATGAAAAACTTATTCAATTCAAATTAATTTAAAGCATTGAAAATGTAAACTCTTTGAGATAGGGGTCAACTCTTTAATTTGATATTTTTTTATCTGTGATAATCCCCTACTTCTTTAAATCAAGAAACACGAGACGCATCAAAGGTGCGTCATGAAACTTGTTAGTTATCGAGGATTGGCTTTCATTTTGAGTGGCTGGTCTGCCATACAGCAGGTTTGCTTTTTTTGACGTTAATCTGTGTGTACTCGTTCATTTGATGACTTAAAAACTCTGCTACTTAAGAAATGTTTCATTGACTAAAACTTTACGAAGCAATAATGTCGTCGTGTTTAGTTGTACAAGTAAAACTTTGGTGTTGACTGAAGAAGCCACTTCATGATAACACCATCGAAGCAAAGAAAGTGTGCATTCAACTGTCTTTTGTAAGATATAAGAGGAAGTTATTGTAGCGTTTTTAAAGCCCGTCAGTATATATTATATATGGGCCTCGACGCGACAAAACATATCTTCGGGTTTCCAACAAAGTGAGACTCAATTCAGCCTGCTCAGCTATATAGACTAGCTAGAAAATTGAAATTTTGCTTGTACATGTAGCAAGTCTAGATATGAGACTTTCCAATAAGCGAATAAAAAAGGCTCTGATCAGATTGCGCGTATGCTCAGGCTGGCCTGCGTCTTTGTTGTTCGCTACATGTAAGTATGCAAACTTTGATCAAAATATATGGTGGAGTTCAAGAGTTATGAGTACCTTGACCAGCTAAAATAATGCTCTGCAAAGCCTCGTCTACATTTTGCGTACCAGTGACTACACATTGTTAAAATAGATAAGTAAATTACTATGCAAAATTTGATCCAAATACTAGTATACCATGCGGTTTATGAGTCAGAAGCATTTTCACTAACTGACCACAACCGGCTAAAATTATGCTCAGCAAACCCTCGTCGATCAAAAAAAAATGCTGCTACACATGTCAGTGGTTAGATATTGTTGACATGTATTTTAGCAAACCTTGATCAAAATATACCGTGCGGTTCAAGAGTTATGAGCATTTTCACTAACTGCTAACAGACGGTCGGATGGTCGGACAGACGGACTCACATAGTGATTAAAGTACAGACCCAAGGGTCGTAAAATACTATTAGTAGAGTGTCTTTTGATACCAAGATTAAAGCTGCATACTCTGTAACTATGAACTTTTTTTCGAAAAAAAAATATTTTCTTTTTAAATCATTTGCAAAAGTAGAATAAAGTTATGTTGTCACAATAAATCTAATTTCTACAGTTGAAAACTGCATGAAAAAGTGAATTATCTTATAAAAACAGGTGTATTTTCTCTTGTTTGTAATTATTTGCGTCCCTCCAATAATTCTAGACAGGTAATTTTTAACATAAATGCTGTTGTTTTGGCACTAACAATTTGTTAATTATTACGAAAAAGGTATAATGTATTCCTGAATTTTAGTATTTTTACTGTGTTCTTGAAAAATGGAAACATTATTTTTAAAATGAAAATATCAAAGTTACAGATTATGCAGCTTTAAATGTACCTGGTAAAGTTTAGAGAACGCTTGTTGAATCGAGAGGCTTGCCGATACGACGATGTATAAGTTGCCAAGGGTCCAATATTTCTTTATAAGGATAACTTAGACTCTAATCAGACTTTGAGGATGTACAGACTGATTTGAATTTTCTCTGTATTAACATGCAATCTTTCACCTTATTCTGCACATGGGCTCATTGGAATCATGCGCGGATCCAGAATGTTTTGCGAGAGGGGGTCCGACTTCGACAAAGTTTCTTTTTAGTTGATGAAGGGTAGGGAGGATCAAAATACCACTAAAGCGGGCCATCACCGGCCAGACAGCGAAACGCCATAAAATGGCGTTTCGCTGGCGTGTGCCGATGATGACCCAACATTGAATGCTGGTTTGGTAGCTTTATGATTTTTCAGGGGATCCGGACCAGTATTGCTAAGAAACCCAATAGTTTTGTGTTTTTCAGGGGGTTAAGGGATATCCGGACCCCCTGCCCCCCTCTGGATACACGCATGGGGATAAACTAATAATGTCGGCTTTTCTGTGAAACGTCTCTGGTGATACTATTTAATATAGAAAACAATCAGGGAATATGATATAGGTTATTTGATGGTGTTGGTGGTCACAGGTATGTGTTAGTTACGAGATTATGTTTTATCAAGTTCTCAGAAATTAACTTTTCGTCTGCTAATTGCGATTTAATGTCGTCTGCTGGCCCGTTTAAACGTCTCTGTAGCAAACGGTGTGGACCCACATCAGACCGCTCCTCTAGGAGCAGTCTCATATGGGTCTACATTGTTTGTCTGTATATCAAAATTAGTCACTGGCGTAAGCATTTACATTCAGTAGTCGACTTCAGCAGACGAAATTTTCGGATGAAGTTTGTCATAGCAGGTGAAGTGTTGAACTTTTTTTGAACTTTTGCTAAGTTAATATTGCTTCTTTTTCTAACGGGTAGGGGATCTGTAATAAAGGACATCCTGTATCTGTAATAAAGGACATCCTTTGACATTGTTTAATTTAGAATAATGACTTTTCCGTGGAACAATCCAGATAATATTCAGAGATTACAAAATGTACCCAGTTTCTTCAGATACGCTTGGTAATGCGTTAAAAAGGTAAATCATTATTTGCCGGCTTGGGGCGTCGCCATTTAAAACAGTGCGAAACAGTTATATAATTATTATTAATATTTATGTTTTGTAAAATATAACGTTTACTTAATAAAGCTAACACGAATTTTGGGTTCTAGTGGGAAGCAGAATAGCGCTTTAGCCAATGCTAGAGGGCGCTAGAATTGTTGCACTGTCCATTAGTTCTCATCAGCAGACTCAATAAAACCAGGTCTGCTGTTTTCTAATATTATTGGTCCTTTCTATTTACGAAGGATCCGTTTTTCCTAAAGGATTTTAAATACTTTTGTTTTCAGCTGAAGTCTCATTTCCGTTCTATATATTTAGAAAAATATCAAAAGTCTTTCCTCGAACTATTTATCAATGTATTAGGTTGGTAGAATCTACCATCTTGACCCATGGCCGGGGCAAGTCGGTTCAATGGATGGGACAAGATGATATATTACGAAGTTGCATGATAAACCTGGTAAACAGTCAAAATTTTGTCGTCTTTGAAGATATTCATAATGCTTTGGGAGTATAATAATCTATCTGCCAGGGGACAACATTTTTTTTTATTTTTTTCTTCTTTTTTGTCCAACAGCCACTTGTTTATGCGTTGAAAGTACAACAAGTAAATCATTCAATGATTTAGCTATCCTGGCATAATCCATCACACATCTTCGGTAATATCATGTAAACATATAAATGCTCTGAGAATTCGACATATGTAGGAATAGGCCAATATGCTAAGACATCATTTTTCTCTTCAGTTGCTAATGAATCTGGCTGCATATCCCGGGGTTGTGAGTTTGATCCTGGCTTGGTCCCATATTTTCATCGAGATCGATTATGAAATAATTTCTAATGACATTCTCATATTTCTGCTGATTCAAGAAGGGTTTTGTTAGTTGCAAGCGAATGTATGTACACAAAGTACGGTTTAATGCTTAATCATGCTTGTCCCGTATGGTTAGTTAAACTGACCATCCCAATATGATGATAGCTTTTGACTGGGACGTAGAGCATCAAACCAAACAAACAAATACACCAAAATCTGTCTTTATTCCTTCGTGACTGACAACATGACCTGAATATTTCTCGCTGGTCTTAAACATTTCACATTTTGAAGGTTTTAACTTAAAACAATTCTATTTTAGCCTACTTAAAGCAGCTTCCATTCGTATTAGATGCTCTGTGATAAGTTCTGAATAAACCAGAATGTCTTCTAAGAAGATTAACCACTCTTTTAAATTGAATACTTCCATGCAGCCCTCCATGAGGCACTGAGATGTTGTTGGAACGTTGGTTAATCCAAAGGCTATACGATTACACTTAAAAAATATCTGTCAGCACGCTGAGTACCATTTAGTAGCCAATGCTCAGTCTGAGTGAAGTTAATCAGACATGCAGGTAGCGATATACAGTTAATTAAAGTTACATAAATTAACCTTTTTGCTGCCAACATGAAAGGTATACTATTACCCTCTACACATACAGTTGCATATATGCTTACAGGAAGGGTATTTACATCTTCTGGTTTCCTATTCCTACGAAAGTGAAGTACATGTAACTTAAGTCATTTCACAAGGTTATGCGTGATCATTGCATCAAGTTCTATTTTTATCAGGTGTACAATAAAAAATGGCAAAATCTACCATGGTTGATGGGATTTCACCAGTGAAAGATTTTTGCATCAAATGGCGGATGGTGACGGGATGCACCAGATGATATGTTACGTTTTGTAATTCTATGAAGTGCTGCAAAATATTCTTAGGACGTAAATGTATTGTTCTATTTACTCTTATAAGTGTGTTAGGTTTCATTAAAAAAATTCACAAGATAACATACTTATAGGGAAAAACATTATCTCCCATTCATTGATATAATGATAATTTGTATTCGAGTTTTGTGAACTTTTGCAATTTTTTCATATGTTTGAAAAATATTCTAAAACTAGTTTTAGGTTGGAAATAAACATTTCTATTTATAATTATGTTCACTTTTATACATAAAAGGTGCAAGGTGTGTTTGCTTTTATTGAAAATTAAGCCTTCCATACCTTTTTAAAGTAATAACCCAAAACTCTTAGAAAACCCCTCTGCAATTGTCTAGTTAATATATATGTATGCCCTGCAGTAGAAGGGTTTAAAGAAGAGTGCTCTGCAAGACAATACAATTCAACATATAGAACAGACACAGCATAAACCAGACAAACTTATATATTGCTGTGCCTGTGAGAGACAGTATTGCATTAAATGCTCTAGATTAATCCATACCCATACCATTGTTACAACAGACATTCTGAAGACCTTGGTCAGGATTAACATATTTATAAGGGAAACTGCACCGTAAAACACAGAGTAATTTACACTACACATTATATTTACAATATCCAATGTGGGACCATTTTACCCAACTTTACCTATATGGGCCAAGGACGGTACTTTAAACAGACGGCTAAGGTTAATGTTGTATATCAATGCTAATTATGATGCACTGTGATTATAATTATGCTCAATTTATTGTGTGCATAATTCATTGTGTGGAATAACAAAGACCCTAGCCAGCATGAAAATGTGCACAGTATGATCCAGGTACTTGCTGTTCATATAAAGGTAAAGGTTACCTTCCACTTTATCACAATTTAACCTACTTGCCACTTTTATGCCAAATAAGACCTTAACATATTGCTTTATATATTTGTCTATATAAAACGATAAAAGACGACCTAGATAAGATGAACTTATCCAAATCAACACTCTTTATTTTAGTGCTGATGCACAGCGTAAATTAAGGGATAACTGTATTCAAAATTTTCATTTGGGGAGGTATATCGTCGGATATACGGTCGGAAATTTAGTTTTACGACGACGCGCGAGCGGAGCCGTAAAACGTGATTTCCGAACGTATATTCGACGATATACCTCTCCAAATAAAACTTTTGAATATGGTTATCCCCATTCTAATGCACTTCTGCAGTTTCCTCTCGAATCGGAGCGTTGAAAGCCGCATAAAGCCGCACGTAATCTAACGAAATGTGACGTAATTAATGACGTCAAACTGTTTCCTGCAGGATATACTGTCGCAAATTTTTGAAGTTATCCAATCAGAAGTCGCGTTACAAAAGTAAGTGCATAGAATGCATATTTGTAAATATTAAGGTCATAAACCTGCTGTGTAGCGATGGTCTACAATTATGAAATAGACTGAACCACAAATTATTTGAATGTAAAATATTCCCAATGAATTAAATGATATGTGAAATGTTGAAGTGCCTTTTGTTTGTGATACAACTGAATACAAACTCTTTAATAAGTCTTTACTCTTCAGTAATCTAATAATGACAGAAAAGATCATGGATCGAGTTGAGAGAAACCCTGATTTTAGGAATGTACACAACAAAGGTAGAGACTAGGTTGCTATCAGTGCAGTCTTGACATGCGATATATGACCAGAAACTACATTGTGTGCAGGATTAAGATATTATTCATTTCAGGGAATAACTTAGCTAGAGCCATGTCCAGTTCAATTTAAAATAATGCAAAATTCTGTTGTTTTTGTCTCAGTATAATTATACTACAGGAGCATCTAGACTGGACCCTGTTGTTATTGCTATTGATTTCTCTTGGCATGTTTCTTAATTGCCTCTGCTGAACAATAACGACTTGATACAATTGCTGCATGTTTGAATTTAATGTTACGGTAAATGTTCTAAAATTTCAAACACTGGTTGCTTGACAAAAAGGTCTAGACAAACAAGGCAGACCCAGATCAGACTGCTTCTGATGAAGCAGTCTGACCAGGGTCTCCCCTGTTTGCTATTCTGACAAGCATTATGTGGATTCCAGCCCTGAAAACCAACATTTTGTTTAAGAAAAGAAGGGGAAAATTGTTCGAAATTTTAGAACATTCCTTCACATAAATTAAGATCTGCAGGCAACGGCTGATGACATAAAAGGCATAGATCCTTGTCTCTAAATCTTAAAAGTGCTCATTTTAAACTCAGTATACAGTTGTAAAAAAGCATTTCATGTGTAATGGTTTGATGTTCTTCAAGATGTGATTTAAGTAATAAATAAAGGATACTTTTCCACGGCTTTCTTGTTTAAACCGAGAGGTGGGCATAGCCTACCCAGCGGTTTAAACAGAAAGCCGAGAAAAAATCCTTAATTTAGCTTGTAGTATGGCGCAGGCGCAAATAAACACGTGTTACTGACACCTAACGAAATTTACATTCGCTCCTCCCTGCATCCGGCCTAAGCTGTCAATTATATTTCATTTACCTACGGGTTAATTTGTCGCTATTTTAGAAGTTCCTGCCTACATCGCTGTTTAACTAAAATTGGAAGTTAGAGTACGGTTTTAAGCTCCTCCTTCATCGTTATTCTGGGGTGTCTTATTTAAACGTCAGCAAAGGTCAAAGAAAAACGCATCGGCCATACTACAATTATTTATTTTAAGTGTAAATTATAACTTTGGAACTATAAGCAAATGAAGCTGTGTATGATGCTCGTAGCTGGAGTAAATCCTTAAATTTTTGGATGTTGGGGAACAAAATTCAATGTTTTCGTCATCTGATTTATTTTTTTCGAAATATTTTTTTCAAAGAATCCTCAGGATTATTATCAGAGAGGCAAACAGTTTGGATCCAGATCAGGCCTGACATTTTGTTAGTCCTGATCTGAATCAAAGGTTGATAGCAGACGACACTGGTAGATAAAGAGTTACAGTGCCTGTAAGAATTGCATCTGAATGCGTCGTCTGCACACTAATGCAAACATTGAGGACCATAAACTATTAAGTATTCTCCTAGACAAGCAGATTAGACACTGATAAGTCTATAAGTCTAATCTGGCTCTACATTGTATTGAAAGTATATACGCAAACGGAGTGGACCCAGCTCAGACTGCACTAGTCTGATCTGGAGCTATTTATACTTACATAACTATAGAAATACTCTGAACTGGGCCTATACTGTTTTTGAAAAGAATCCTTAACTTTTTAGCAGTCAACAAAACACATCACTTGTTGTGGTCGGCGCTTTAACAGACATCTAAAAGTGAGCATAACTTGCAACGTGTTAAATACGTTGCAAACAATGTGAACTCTATGATAGAGAACGTAGTGAAAATGGAAACACTGTTATCTGCAAACTTGTTCTTTCAATTAGACTTTCTGACTATCTGTGAGTCATTACCCCTTTTCTCTGTTTCATCATAGTGTGATAATTTGATTAGGTTGTTGAAGCCTCCATATCAGCTAAACAATTTTGTGTATTAACAACGACAGAATCTAGGGCGAATATTTGACACCAGAAAAATGCATTTAAGTGGCCCCCACCCCCCCCCCCCCCCAGTTGCTAAGGCTGCTGTCAGTTCTAAGGCGTTGATTCTGATTTTGTTTATTTATTGTTTTATGTACCTCCCATTGTTTGTGGTGGTTCTGTGTTGGCCTTTGTTTTGATATGCATTGCTGTATATCCTTTTTAGTTTTGCAATCATCTTGACGAGGAAGTGAGAGCTTGTTGCTTTCCTTTATTGTCTATTGGATGTCTTGTTACTGTAAATTACCTGTAGCTCTTCCCCACGGTGCCGTGGGTTGGTCTGCAGTTGTGATTGAGGTATTTCTTGATCATAATCACTTACTTTTCACAGATTGTGTCGCCCATGAAAATTACATTCGTTTCAGGTGACTCAGATATCTTTTCTAAGATTTGGAGTAGCCAACAGACATTGCCAGGAAACAGGCCAATTTCACTAACAGGAATTCACTGTTTACAGTTTAACCTAATGGATCAATCTGTCAAAATAGCCAGCACAAATGGCAAAGAAGGTAGCTATTTTTGCTGACTGCTGCCTCTTAACAAAATACTGCTGTCTAGTGAATATGTTGTGTTTGCAAAAAGAGCTGCACAGCACTAGAATGGCAATAATTTATCATCAATTAATGGCATCATTTGAAGAAAGTCATATCACAAGGTGTGTGAAAAAGTAGTACTGTTAATTTTCTGGAACTATCTCAGGTCTATATATTTTTGGACAAATACAACTCTTCATATAATGAATAAAACTACTTTACTTCGTTTCTTGTATTCAGGTTCATCACAAGGCCATTGAACCCACATATCAATTTCTAGCCTGTTTTAGTACGTTCTAGCCTTAAGCTAGGGTGCTAATTGCTCTATACAGATAAGTGTGGTCCAACAGGGGTTTATCATGTTGACTTTAGATATAGATATGTATATGAGTCTTATTCTTCTACGTTCGAACATCGTGTTTTACGGTAAAACTAAATTTCTGATGATATACCTCCCCAAATTCAAATATCAAATACAGTTATCCCTTAAGAAACAATAAAATCAAATTAGCACATTTATAATGATAAACTAAAAAAGGCTTGCGATTCACATATAGTGAGAGCTAAAAAGAGCCTTAAGTTGAGCCTAGGTTGGACCAGCCAACCTATCGATTAAAGCTTTACGTCTGAGGCCTGACCAATCATCGAACAAATGAAGAGAAAATCATAGCTATAAACGCTAATTGGGTTTACAACCTGGCATGCATATTATCGCATGATATCTATGTTCTATCCCACTCCTTTATAACGTTTATTATATTTTTTAATTGATCACTAAAAACTAGGGTTTCCAACTATTCTTATAAGGTTATGAACTAAATCACCAAAATATAGTCATTGATATGTCTTGTTGCAGAAGAGTTTTAAACAATTATTGTATTTAACAATCAACTCTGAGTGTCTGTGATAAAGTAACAAAGTTTTACGTAGTTAATGGTATTGACAACCTTGTTTTAATAACTTAGAAGTCAAAATTGGTTTATTTTTGTTGGAGTTTTCAACATTAGAACATACCCTTGCAAAACAAATAAGTTGTGAAATGTATATGTTCTGCGCAAAGTGAGAATCTGGACAATTCCAGAATCGCTCTGCGCAAAGTGAGAATTCCTAAATTGGCGGACAGTGTGAGAATTCTTACTTTGCGCGGTCACATTCCGGAATTGTCCGTGCGCAAAGTGAGAATCGGGACAAAGTAAGAATCGTATATTCGTAATATGTTTTGCGGGTAAAATTGATATGAAACAGAGGTTTCCAAACTTTTACAAAGAAGTTCAATTACATATTCGCCTTTAAGGGTAGGGTTATCGTTAATCAGCTGAGATGAGGGGGGGGGGGGGTAAACGGTTATATGGCAGGAGGACAGGGTACAAATTCTAACTTTACTGTGTTCTGGGTGCTGCGGTGTCAAAATAGAAGGGGAAATGTTGTGGGTGCGTACTAATGTCCGCATCGGCATTGTGCATATACACGTGGGCATGCCAGCGTGTTTTGCCCGTCCTTTTGTTCATCAGTCCGTTGCTTCTACTCGTCTGTCTGTGCGTCTTATGATTGTATACCATTGTGCTCGTCGTTTTATCTTCCGTCCGTCCATTTGTCTGATATTCCGTCCGTCCGTCTGTATGTCTGTCTTTATGTATGTTCACATGTACCTATGTAGAGACGAACGTACTAGCGTATGTACTGTGGACATAGAAAATTGAATTGACTTGACTGATGCCTTGTCTGGTTTTAGTCTTCACTGGACACTCATTTCATTTGGTTGTTTTTCGTGTCGCAGTTCAAACGACGGCATTGCCGGTATGTGCACCTTTTTTTGCAAAAACTGTGTTTACGATCGCCAAAAAAGTACACATATATTTGTGAGTGATAACATTATACTATTCCACAAGTCGTTTATGACAATGACGAAAGATAAATAACTTTCTATAACTGTAAGATCTGCTGATACCTCAAACTTTATACTAAAACATATTATGACCTCACTGTCGGACCCTCCTTGTTTAATAGAACATGAGCTTTACGTTGAAAACGCTGTTTGGATTCTCCATACATTGTCCACACGGGAATGTTCATCTAATGAGCGTCTCCGTCCCAGGGGAGGGGAGGGGGGGGTACTCTGTTATTTTCAAACATACGTAGGCTTGTGCCATTTTTTGGCTCAAAATTTTGAATTTCAATATTAATTATTTATTTTTTTGGTTTTCAGAAAAATGAATATTTTTGGGGGTATGAAGAATATTTTTTGGGGTGCTTGAAATTCCTGATATTTTGGGGTGATGAAGGATAGATGCGGGGCCCGAGCCTACGTATGAAGAACAAATCAGAGTACCCCCCCCCCCCCTGGGGTCTCCGTGCTGTGTTATGTCGGCTGAAGGGCTCATTAGAATGTGAAAAAAATGTGGATCCTGATGAGCTGACTTATCAAAAATTGCTTTTCAAAAAATCGGTAGAAACTGAGTAACCAATACTTTTCAAGTACATGGAGCTGATGACTAGCTTTGGCCTAAATTACATAACGTTTAAAGGTCATCGAAGATCCCGAGCAGCCCTACTCAGAGTGCCGGCTGACCGTGGCCTCACAGGTCTTTTTTGGTAAATTTGGTAGTTTCTAATAAACACCGATAAACAGGTAACATTTGGAGACAATACGGAAACTCCGCCCTCTGTAGAGAGATTAACTGACCATGTGACCCTCATGCCACGCCTTAAGCGTCGTTTCATTGGTTCCAGTTATTTTATTTTTACACCTAAATTATTTTATTCATGTCTTAAAAAACGAAATTAGGAATAAAGATAAATAAATGCTAAATTAGCAGATTGCCAATATATTTGTTCTAAAATTATTTTGAGGAGTTCTAGGATTTTATTTATTCGATTCTTTTGGCATTTACTGAAAAATGTAATAAGATAAAAGAAAAAAAATCTAACAACATTGTATCTAAAGCTTTGGTGAATAAATTTGACACTCCCATGGTGATTGAAATGGCAGTGTAAACCCTGATCAAATTACATTCTAATTTGAAACTAGACTGTATGATAAGGCATATTTATCGGAATATTTAACTTAAATGCGGAAACTGATCACAAAACATGTCATAAGCAAAACTTCAAGTGGTTGGTCTTTTCAGGTCAGCTAGATGGGTTTGAAATCACTTGTACTTTTATTAAATACAACTACACTCAAAACGCTTTTTTTTTTTTTTTTTTTTTTTTTTTTTTTTTTTTTACATTTTTGAACCCCAAAATCGTGAAGTAATAGAAAATTATTTCAAAGCATCGCTTAATTTAAGTCGATTGAAAGGCACATATTTGGGCAAAATTCTTTTCAATATCATAATAATTGGGGCGTCAGAAAAATGAAATTGAAAAGTGGCCACAAAACTTCTGTTCAGTGTATAACGTTTACAACAGAATGGGGTAACCTCTGTCAAACTTCACAGGATGCACGTAAAATCGGGGCACTGCCGGCTTGTCAGCGAAACACCATCGAATGGCGTTTCGCTGGCGGGCCGATAGTGGCTTGCGATTGGATTCTGGCTGGGTTTACTCTCGGATCATATATCAAATAAAAACAAACTGATCTGTAGCAATGGGTTCATGTAACTATAAACATGAATGGACACTCCTACGCATGTATAATAAAACAAACAGGATAGACCAATCCATGTGAGTTGAATTCAAAGTTTTGTTTTGTTTGATTTGATTCTTTACGTCCCATAGTTAAACAGGGACGGTTCTTCCTGGATTGAACCAGTACTAAGCTAGGATAAATGTGTCTTGCTAAAGGACCACAATGCAGTGACGCCGGTGAGGCTTGAACCCGCGGCCTCTCGGTCTCTGAAGTCTCAAGTAATATTTGATTTAAAATCTAATATTATTTTTCTTGTGACGATTTCATTGTGTTTTAAGTTAATGTTTTTAAATGGGTTGGGCGTGTGTTCTGGAAGATAACTCACGGGCCTAAGAGAGAGGATTATCGCTCGTATGTGCGACGAAACCTCACATTAACTTGAATGCGTATTGCACCGGCATGGACATGCACTGTGTACGTTGCGTGATATATGATGATAAATGAAATAATGAAGCCAACATTATGTATCGAGTTAACCTGCGATTCACCGCTTGTCCATTTTCTCTTTTCGGCACCATTTCGTCTGTCCAGTACATCCATCCGTCGGTCTTAGACAAAATTCAAAATATTATTTAATTTACTGACTTCTCGGATAAATTATACATTTGTATTTATGTTTTCATCAAAAGGTTGTCGCTATTTAAAAAAGGGTATGCTGTTCTCCTTATCATAATCGTTCGCTCTCCCTCTCTCTCCTCTCTCTCTCTCTCTCTTCGGCTGTACATGTAACTTGTTATGATTCTTCTCACAGACAGCCGTTTTATTTTAAGCCAAAATTTTGCTGATATCATCTATAAACTAGTGATGCCCGGAAAACTGTTGAATAAAGGACTTACGGGCATCACTCACATTTAGACTGTTTTTTAAACAATAAAGTGTTAACAGCCCATCTCTCTCTCTCTCTCTCTCTCTCTCTCTCTCTCTCAAAACTGGCGAGTTTGATACATATTAAGCGATACCCGGATTAACCTAACTCAATATATCCCCCCCCCGCTCTCTCTCTCTCTCTCTCTCTCTCTCTCTCTCTCTCTCTCTCTCTCTCTCTAAACTGGCAAATTTGAAACATATAAAGCGACACCTGGATTAATCTCTCTCTCTCTCTCTCTCTCTCTCTCTCTCTCTCTCTCTCTCTCTCTCATAGTTACATACAGGATAATCCCGGTAATGCAGAACATGCAAACAGCGCAAACAAAATGTAATGTGATGAAGTAGCTGCCGTCGGATTGTATTCGAGTTTGAAAATGAGAAAACACCTCTCTGCAAACGGTCAAAGTTAAAATGGGACTCCCATGCATGTTCACCCAATTCTCACTTTGTCCAGCCCATTCCTACTTTGCGCAGGGCCTGGTTATAGCAAAAATCGATAAAATACCCCTTGCGCAATTCTAGAATTGTCCGGTACAATTCCGGAATCGGCGGACAAAGTAGGAATTCTCACAATGCGCAGGTACAATTCCGGAATTGTACCGATTCTCACTTTGCGCTGAACATATACACCATAGGAATTAGAGCGAGGAACATCTTAAACAAGAAATGGGATGATATGGGTCCAAACTGCGCTGATAGTGTTTCTGAAAGAATTGTTTGAAAATTTGATTTTGAAAAAAAAATAGCAGACGAGAAAAAGATAAGTAAAAATTTTCAGGTTGGCAAAGAGTTAACTGAAATCTGATTAGATACCCAGCTGATCACTATGTGGCAAACTTTATTCATCCCTTATTGCGCCATTTAGCCAATAAAGCGCCACCTACAATTTGCAGCAGACAACAATTTCAAAATGCTGCTTTTTCGAAAATAACAAATAAGGCATGATATTTCATGAGAATTGTCCGCAAGCAGACAATTCTAATGAAATATCATACCTTATTATTTTCGAAAATTAAGAAAGATGACACAAAATTTGTTGTCTGCGGCAGTCGTGACTGGCGCTTTAAGGGTTTGTAGATATAATTAACTTGACACTAACTGGTGTGACAAAACCTTACGCTTGCAAATGAAACACAAAATTAAGTTTGTAAATTCAGTTCAGGAAATTATTTTATCACGTGTACAGGCAATAACATGATTTTTTGCGCCAAAAGTGTGTATTTCATTTTTTCACCCAGGTATTAATTTTCGGAAGTGATCAAATTCATGACAAGTAAAACAGTAGTTCTTGTGCTTGGAAGTAAGCTGGGTGTAAGTAAAAATTAATTTCAGTGATTTTAAAAAGTTTAAATATTATTCGATTTTGGACATAACTAATAGATAAAGCCAGTGATTCTTGTTTGTGGGAAAAAAAACTTCTTAGATAGAAATTCAAAAGTGGAAACCTACACAGACATGCTTAAATTATAAGGTATAATTTGATGCTTACCATACTAACTGTTTGGTATTGCACAGATAAAATGTTATTTGATTTTACTTGTTGTGGCACTTGGTCATATATATATATATATATATATATATATATATATATATATATATATATATATATATATATATATATATATATATATATATATATATATATATATATATATATATATATATATATATATATATATATATATATATATATATATATATATATATATTCAGTAAGAGGGCAACTGATTCTCCTTGGAAGGCCCTTATCTAAATGAGATTTTGACATCCTTTTCTAGGGACAGTGAATTATATGGTATATTATGTAATATATTTGGAAACAATAACAACCTCAAATATACAGTAATTGATACCTCTATTCCTTTATAAGCAATTATCTTGTTATGAGTCGACAAATGTGTGCTATTGCATAATTATAACGGGCAAACACATTGTGTTATTTTAATTGTTTTAAGCAGTGTATAGTTAGGCCTCGACTGCTAACCATTCTAAGACAATTATTCTTTCAATTCATTGGTTATCATAGCGTAAATGTCCAGTTCTGCAATTATTTTGCTAAAGAAAAAATGTTATATTTCTGTTGTGTGTGTTCTGTGTCCCATCCTCGTGGTGACATAGATTGGTCTATGGTCTGCATTTATGGTGTTTCCAGATTATATTCACTTGTTTTAAAACTAGAATCTCGCATTTGTGATCATGTTTTATTGGATTTATTAAATTTGACTTTTGAAAACGATAAAAAAACTTGTCAAATCCTCGTTTTATCGTTTTTCAGTTATTCATAAACTCATTTTATACATTCTATGAAACATGATTACTGATGTAAGATCGTTTGTTTCATCTTTTTTTCAGAGATATATTAGCTACAACTATGGCCAATGGAAGTTTGTTGTCTAACACCAGCAACGTCACACAGATAGCTGTCCCTGAAGGAGCCATAACTGTCTACAATATCTATCTGTCATTGATAATTGCTTTAGGCGTGCTCGGAAATCTTCTGGTTCTCTTTGTCTATTTCAAAAACAGAACGGTAACCAGTTCAGACTGGTTTATTATCTTCATTACAGTCTATGATCTTATTACAGCCTCAGTCAACGTACCAATCTATTTGACATTCACAAATGGGACGTAGAAACTATATGGAAGTGACATCATATGTAAATTGCATATGTTTCTTAGTCAGTCAGTTGTCTTATCGTCAACATTCCTTATTTGTGGCATTGCAATTGAACGATACGTGAAAGTTTGCCAACCATCAAGAACGAAATTAACACCTGAAAAAAGCAGGAATATCTGTTTAGTCATCTGTTTGATATCAGTTATATGTTCGACACCAACATTACTATTCTTTCACAACAAGGGTAACCAATGCATCATGGCAGGTAAGGGAATGCCACCCAAACTGATGAATATATACTTTATAGCAGTAGTGTTAACTTATGTGACAGCGATAGGTGTATTGTTGTTTTCTTATTCTAAAATTGCTATAACTATCTTTCAGAGCCAAATGAATTTGAGAAAGCATGCTCTCACTGAAACAGAGAACATAACTCAAAGCGCATTGAAAGAATGTTTCCGAAATGTGTTCTGTTGCATTACAAATAAAATACATCCCGCACTGCAGTCAACTAAAGAAAGGGGCAGCTCATCGGACAGAAATCCTGCCGTGCTTTCTCAGAAAATTAATAATTTTGGATCCAAAAGAGTTACTTATAAAGAAGTCCTTAATGGAGAGGGTCTCTCTGGCGCTGCAACCAACCAGTCAAACATTCTGGATGCACAACAGAGGCTCAGGACTAAATCAATGGAATGAATCCGAAGCTGGTGGAGCAAGAGCTTCTGCAGAAATAATTTTTCAAACGAAAGCCAGAACATGCATGAACACTACTCAGTCAATAAAGAGGCCTAACGAAACAGATACTTGTAGACAGCATCACCATTACACTACCAGCAACATACAGAATCAGGCGGACAATAATATAGACAGTACACATACTTGCCAACCAACTGCAAATGGACAAGTTGAAAGAAACATTATCAGACAGCCTAGCCGCCAACCCACAGTAAAACTAGATACAAGTTCGCTAAGCGAGCATGCACGGGTGAGACAATGCCTCAGAACAACCAGGATCGCATTTCTTATTTGTTTGATATTTGTACTGTCATGGCTGCCACCATGGACCACTTTCATCGTTTACATCCTCCTGTTGCCGCAGCTAACACCAACATATCTTACCATAACAATGTTTTGCAGGATGACATACCTTGTGAATTCTTTCACAAATCCAATCCTGTACACAGTACTTAATAGGAAATTTAGAGAGAGACTAAAGAAATGTTTGTGCTTAGAATAAATCGCTCCACAGTTATTTGAGCCGTGACATGTGATTCCCAACAATGTGTCATTTTGACAAGTGTAGACTCAGACGAGTCTGTACAGTCTCATTTTAAGCTTAGGTACGCCAAATTATGTTCAGTCAGTAGCTTAACACTCATAGAATATTCAAGCGACTAACAAAGGCTCTGATCAGACTGCGCCTATGCGCAGGCTGATCTGAGGCTTTGCTGGTCGCACATATCACATTGTTGGAAATCCCATGCAACAGCTCATTTGAAAACAGCTTTTAGCAATACTTTCTTGCACAGCGTACATGTATATAAAGGAGTTTATGGATAAGCCGTGGATTTTCCCTAAAAGTCTAAAATGAAGGATTCCAATAGCAACACGTGTAAATTAAGCAGCATTTCAACCCTTTGATTGGACAGATATATAAATTAAATGAAATTATTTCTGTACTGTTTACAATTGTCAACAGGCAAAGTTGTGGGATCCTGTAATTGTTTTATGTTTAGTTGTACGTTACTCTATGTCCATTCTAGTATTGCAATCATCTTGATGGGAGAGAGAGAGCTGGTTGATTTGCTTGATTTGTCTTCCTGGTGTCTCGTGATGGTTGAGTGGCTCTTCCTCGCGGTGCCATGGGGTTGTCTGCGGTTTGTGATTGTGGTATCTCATGATCATACTTACTATTTTTATGGTTGTTTTAACTACCACAATGTTCATATTTTCTTACGCATTTTCTTTCAGCACATACTTGTCATTGAAGTATGAATTAAGGTAAGCCAAATTGATAGATACTTTTAAACAGTCGCTTGACCCAGCTTCCCACTTACATATATTGTGTAAGCGGACCATATGACTATACAATATAAATGCCTTTCCTCAGGGTGTAACGCAGTCTGTCGACAATAATAACTGCGATAAGCAATTTCTCGCACACCAGATCGGGATTTCCGTTGTTTTTACCCATGTGAGCTATTTCTATCTCACACTCCCGTACCAGTCCTAGGGAAAGATAAAAAACGAACAGCCGCTCGCTGATGAAGTTTTTCCAATATAAATGACCAATATAAATGAGGTATTTAGTGGTGAGCAAGAAAAAGAATCCGTTATTCGTGTGAGGGTGGAATAGAAAAAATCCGTCCCTCGTGATCACAGATTGTCATCACTCGGCTAGCCTCGTGATACGAATAGGTGATCCTCGGAACGGATTTTTCTATCCCACCCTCATACTTATGAAGGATTCTTATACTATAGAAAACTAAAAACAAAGACAGCAACAAAAAGCACATTCAGGATTAAACCATTATTTGAGCAAAGCTTTTGTTTGTTTGATTTGATGCTTTACGCCCCATCAACAATCTTTCAGTAAAACAGGGACGGGTCTTCCTGGGTTGAACCAGTACTAAGTAAGAATAAATGTGTCTTGCTCAAGGACCACAACACAGTGACGCCAGTGAGGCTCGAACCCGCGGCCCCTCGGTCTCGAGTCAAGCACTCTACGACTGAGCCACTGCGCTCTCATTTGAGCAAAGATAGTAAGTGAGTATGATCAGATCAGGAAATACCACAATCACAAACCGCAGACAAACCCATGACACCGCGAGGAAGAGCCACACAACAACCACGTAACACAAAGAAGACAAACTAAGCAAAGCAACCAGCTCTCTCTTCCCCATTAAGATGATTGCAAAACTAGAATGGAAATAAAGTAACGTACAACAAAACATAGAACAATTATAGAGTTCACACAATTGGAATAACAATAATCAAGTCAACAACAACAGACCACCACCTTAGAACGGAAAACAAATGTTTTTTACAGGTACCAAATCTTCGCCATAGTCTGCTGTTGTTGAAGTACAAGAAATGTTCAGCTCGCATGGAAGCCTTCTAACTATTGCAATGTATCATCATGGGGAAACACCCTAATCAAATCAACACACTATGATGAAACAAAGAAAAGGGCTCACGACTCACAGATAGTCAGAGCTAAAGAAAACCTCAAGTTGAGCCATGGTGAGTCCAGCTACAAATAAACATCAGGCACCAACCCACCGATTAAAGCTTTACGTCAGAGTCATCATAGAGTCTGAGGCCTGACCCACCGTCGCGTCGTGCTATTAAAGAGGAAACCATAGCTATAAATCGTGATTGGGTTTAAGCCAGGCATGCAGACTGTCGCATGACATCCAAGTTATATCCAACCTTAATATAACGTTTGATAATCCTTTTAAATTGATCACTAAACAATTCTTTTGAATTTATAAACTTAATCACCATAAAATATAGGTTCTGATATTCATTGTTGCAGAAGAGTTTCTAACCCAATGTTGTATTTAACAATAAACTCTGAGTGTCTGTGGTAGAATTTAGAAAATGCTTTTCGAATTTTATGATATCTATATCTTTGTTTTAATAATTTAGCAGTTAATAATAAGTTTCTGATGTTGAAGTCATCAGCATTAGAATATACTCTTGCAAAACGAATAAGCAGAGAAATATATACACCATAGGAAGGGGAGCGAGGAACATCTCAATCAAGAAAAGGGAAATTTACTATTTAAAAATTAAAATCATCCCGGTTATCATAAAATTTAGAAGAAAGTATGCCATTTGTTATGGACAAGTTCAAGTCCAAAAACGGAGCTTCAGTATCAGAAGAATTCGCATTATTTAACTGAAATTCATTAGGATATATCTGACCTACCATTTGTTCAAAATAAGGATTATCAATATTAAGTAAGTCATCTAAATATCTGGAGTTGGAGTTAAAAGCTTCAATAATATCAATTTGATAATTGTCCGACAGAGACAACATCAAGTCTCAGTCATAACAAAACAAAAACAAATCTGCAACAAGAGGAACACAATTAGTACCCATTGGAATACCTACAATTTGTCTATATACTTTCCAGCCAAATCTTATAAATATATTGTCCAAAAGATAATGGAGAGCATCACACATTTTCTGACATGACCACAATTTATATCGTTTAGGTTGTTCAGAGGTAAAAAAGGCATTTTTATCATAACAAGCCAAATAAATTGATCCCTCTCTGTTAAATGTTTATTCAATTAATTATGTTAGCTTCTCTTTGATTAGGTTATGAGGCAATGCAGTATAGAGAGTAGAGAAATCATATGTAGACAAACTAGATGCTAGACAACCTCTAGACTTTAATTTATTATGAATTTCACCTGGATTTTAAATAGACCAAAATAATTGTTTTCCATTCCTTTCATAAAGACTATCTGACTGAAGTCATTTAACAAATTTCTAACAAAGAGGGCTCACCCTTTTTGGCTTGTTATGAGAAATGCGCAGTTTTTACAACCTAAAAATAAAATGATGATCATGTCAGAAAGTTTTCGACGATCCCCATTATCTTTTAGACAACATAAAATAAGATTTGGCTCACAATTATAAAGACAAATCATAGTTATTCCTTTGGGTACTAATTGTGTTCCGCTTGTTGCAGATATGTTTTTATTTTCTTGTGAGAGGTAATCCATGCTGTCTCTTTCAGACAATAATCAAACAGATGTTGTTTAAGCATTTAACTCTCCCTCAAAATATCTATATGACTTGCATTATATTGATATTTCGAACAAATGGTAAGTCAGCTATATCCCACTGAACTTCAGTTAAATAAGCCATATTCCTCAGATAATGAAGCCCCTTTTTTGGACTTGGACTTGTCCAACACAAATGGCATGATTGCGTTGAATATTTATGATAAACGGGACAATTTTAATTTTTAAAAAGTTAAAGTTCCATTTCTTGATGGAGATGTTCCTCACTCCCCCGTGCATACGTATTCGTCTTGCGAGAGTATGTTCTAATGTTGATGACTTCAACAACTGAAACAAATGTTTGACTTCTAAGCTATTAAAGCAAGGTTATCGATAACGTACCTTTCGTAAAGCGTTTTCATAATTTTATTACAGACACTCAGAGTTGATTATTATATGCATTATTTGTTAAAAGGCTCTTCTGCATCAAGGCATATCAGAACCTGCATTTTATGGGGATTTAAGTTATATTATTTAAAAGAATTGTTGGAAAGCCTTATTTTAGTGATCAATGTAAGGATATTATTGAACGTTATAAAAAGGTGGGATACATCATGGTTATCATGTTACTGTCTGCATGCCTGGTTGTAAACCCAATTACGGTTTATAGTAATGGTTTCCACTTTAATTGCACGACAGTGGGTCAGGTCTTAGACTCATTGACGGCCCTGGCGTAACACGTTTATCCGTTGGTTGGTGCCTGTTGATTATCTTTGGCTGGGCCCACCGTAGCTCAACTCGAGGTTTTTTTTAGCTCTGACTATCTGAGCCCTTATATTTGTTCCACCATAGTGTGTTAATTTGACTAAATTGTTTCTTTGTGTTGATGCATTGTACTAGTTGCGAAGTTGCATTAGTTAGTTAAATAACAAACAAAATGTTCAACTCGCATGGAGCAATGTAAGCTAAACATTTATGTGTTATTTAAGCACAAAATAAACTATGGCGAATGTATAAGCCCCCCACAGGTAGCTTAGGCTACTGTCCGTTCTAAGGCAGTGGATTCTAATGTGGTTGATTCATTGATTTTTTACCTCCCATTGTTTGTGGGTTTCTGTTTTTGTCTTTGTTTGGTTGAATTACTTTATGCTTATTCTAGTTTTGCAAGCATTTTGACGAGGAAGAGAGAGCTGGTTGCTTTGTTTTATTGTTTTTCGGATGTCTTGTTTCTGAAAATGTTCTGTGGCTCTTCCGTACGGTGCCGTGGGTTGGGCTTCAGTGTGTGATTGTGGTATTTCCTGATCATACTTACTTACTTTTTGATGCATATATGGACAGCAAATGAGGAGATCAGCCTGCGCATCCGCGCAATATGTTGCATATCAGCCTGCAATCCTCGCAGTCTGATCACCATCTTTGTTGTTCGCTATTTACACAAAATGATACCTCTTGTTAAGCATGCATTCAGATACGTGACCTTTAATACATAAAATAACTGTTTCTTTCCTAGATATATTTTAGTTAAACTATGGGCCTCGACGCGACAAAACCTGTCTTCGGGGTTTCCGACAGAGCGAGACTCTACCCACTCTCCTCAGCTATAGAGACTAGCTAAAAATGAAATTTCGCTTATTGCGAGTTTAGATAGGATACTTTCCAAAAAGCGAATGACAAAGGCGCTATTCAGTCTGTGCGGATGCGCAGGCTGGTCTGCGCCTTTGATGTTCGCAAACACCGAAGACATGTTTTCTCGCGTCGAGGCCCATATATGTTTGGATGCTTATTAAGGTAGTTCTTCTGAGTACCCACAACATAATATTTTCAATTATGCGCTCTTATCTGAAGGTCTGGTAATGTTTCCACATTTTCAATAATCTAGCTGGCCTATGTAGCGGACTGGTTTGTGCCTTCCCTGGTTGAAACCCCAAAGACATATTTCTCGCCATGAGACATACAGGCTTTAAGATATCGTGCAGTTTCCACTGAAATAAGAAAAATACTGTACACCTATACAAACTATTGGTATGAGGGGTCTTAAAATACATAGACGCGTCAGCATGATGTTTTAGAAATAATGTATGTAATACAGTCCCTGGAGAAAGTAAGCAAGGGTGCAAAGTTCAGGAATCGATACAATCAAGTACCACACCTGACCTAGGACACCAATGGGAAAGTGACAAACTCACAGTTGGACACCACAAACGAGAGCGAAGAGGTCAGCCATTTCACAGCAGGTGACCACAAGGCACATATAAACAGACGCTCACAAAGGCATAGCAAACACAAGACAGAAAAAACATTAAAGATCCACAAACGAAGTAACGCCTTGGAACGGTCAGTAAAATATTTTACTGGAGGGCTTTAACCGGTTGAACGGCGCCAACCTCACACTTAATTCAGATGTGGATCAAGACACATAGGTATTTGGTTTGCATGAAAAACCCCTAACGTATCAATGCATCATCTCCTAAAACAAATAAATCAAGATATAACAAGGAGATAAAGCAAAGATAAAGACTCAACAGTAAATAAAGTTGAATACAGGAGCAAAATAAATCCAACAGGTAAACCCCGGTGGGCCCAACAAACAGTCAAAGTATCAGGCCCCTACCATCTCATCAATAGATAAGTCTTTAAGTCGGAACCGTCATAGAGTCTGAAGTCCGACCCAACGGCGTATTTAAAGAGGAAAGCACAGTTGCCAACCGTGATTGGGTTTAATGGTAAGAAGCATGTCCCGAAAATTGTTAACAGAACTAGGAATACGAACAGAGGACGCCGAATGTAAACTAATGGGAGAAATATATAATTTTGTTAATTTAGATCTTATCATAAAAGTTGTGTAGTTGTGTAAAACATATTTGCCCCGCACAAATAGTAGGGGATTTGTCCCCAGCCATCAACACCAAAGAGCAAGGAATGCCACAATCACATATCCACAGACCAACCCACGGCGCCGCAAGGAAGGGATATTAATAGACTTTTCGCTTACTGTAAAGGCGGCAACTTTAATATTCATATCTGGGCGTGGTTCGGCAATTTCATATGCTAAACAAGGGAAATCCGGTTCTATTTATAATTTGGTGAAGAATAAGTAAGTTGTTTGGAACGCGCAAACGTGCGTTCATTTCATGAAAATCCTAACCGTTTGAACTCACATTTATTAATCCTAAAAGTGCATAGTCACAAAATGTATGTTTTTGTCGTCCATTAAAAATTTGAAGCCTCGTAGACAAACAGTGTGGACCCAGATCAGACCGCTTCTGTAGGAGCAGTCTGAGCTGGGTACACAATGATTGCCTCTATGCTTATGTTAAATAGACATTTTCAGATGCAGTCATTTTGCTGGCGTTTTAAGGATTAAATAATGTGTTTTGCGTCTATACTGAGGTAATGGCGCAAGGTGATATAGTTACTTTGAATAAAACCGCGCCTCATTTCCAGCTTTTACCTATGTCTAAGGTTGACCAGTCCGAATTACGCATCCATGAGGCGCCGCCTTTACAGTAAGCGAAAACTCAAATAATACAGAAGAATTACAGCTTTACGCCAGTAAGAGCATAACCAAAGTAAAGCAACCAATTTTCTTATTCTTTGTAAAATTTAGGTATGTTGGCACACATATTTTTTTTAATTATATTTGTTTTTCTGAAAAAATATAATTTTATGCATTTTGAAAGGCATTACTAGAAAATCTAGATATTACCAGTAAATTTAAGCAGGTGGGATCTTGTCACCCTTAACACAGGTTTTTTTTTATTTGACCGAAGAAGTTTTGAAATGAAAAAGAACATTCTATGGTGTATAACTTAAAGAAGGATCTCGGACACGGACAGTCTTAATAAACGATTGCCCATAAAAAATGGGCAGAGAAAAGTTTCAAAGAAAACGATATTTTTCTATGAAAAGGATAGTAGGTTCTACACTCAAATTATCCGCAAAAGTGATTTTCTCATAGGACAAGAATCAATTAAAAATATGGGTTGAAAACTCTGTTTTTTATATCTAGCATATAGAAAATAGAAAAAGTTTTACTGAAATCCTTTCCCCCGTGACCGAACTAATCCTTTTGCATACAGTTGTAGTTTTAAATTTCACACATTATATAATAAAATTTCCTTTTTAAAAGGAGGGCTTGCCTAGTTGATTGCTACAAAAAGTGCAAAACTCCTTATTCTTAACATGCATGCATTCAGAAATAGTGACTATGATCAGGTAATACCCCAGTCGCAATCTATACAGAACGTCTCAAAAGATTAAATCTTCCTACACTACATTATAGAAGAAAGCGCTACAGTTTGATACAGCTGTATAGAATAGTTCATGGATTTGATGAAATTGAGCCAGGAATGTTTGTTGATTTTGATGACAATTGTATTTAAGATACAGAAGCACAGTTGTAAAAAGAAATTGAGAATGGATTCTTTTCCAATAAGATGAATCAATAAGTGGAACTCCCTAAGTGAAGAGATAGTAACAAGCGACACAGTGCTGAATTTCAAAACGAGACTAGACGAATAGATATAATCTGGCATAAATCTACTGAAAGGACCATCTACAATTTAAACACAGGAACCAGAAACGCGAATTAGTTAAGAGTAAAGTTTAGAGAGAGTATTACAAGCTCCAAAGAGCTTTCGTGACTCTCCAACATCAAGAATCAAAGTGCAGACAAACCCATGACACCGCACGGAAAAGCCACACAACAATCACGAGACACCAGGAAGACAAACTAAACAATGCAATCAGCTGCCTCTTCCCCGTCAAGGTGATTGCAAAACTATAATGGACATGGGGTGCCTGGATAGCTTAGTCGGTAGCGTGTTTAGCTCTGACTAGCTGGATACCTCTTCCACGCACGTTCGAAATTCGCTAGCGTCGCTAGCAAAAATATTGATTAGTATGCAATGGTATGTATCTCAATAGTTGACTGTAACCTTCAGGGCTGTGGTGGTTTCACATTGTATTGCCTGTTCAAACGCCGAGAACTGCACTGGTTTTCCTCAACACTAGACAGTCAGCGTGTTAGAAGCAGAATCGATTAAGTCTACCGTCTATCTCCAGTAAGTAAGTAAGTAAGTAAGTAAGTAAGTAAGTAAGTAAGTAAGTAAGTAAGTGAACAAAGTAACACACAAAAGGCATAGAACAATGACAGGATCCCACAATGGGAGTACTAATCAACAACAACAGAACCACCGCCTTAGAACGTACAGCAGCCTTAGCCAAATGGGTGGGGCTTAAATGCATTTTACTGGTAGCAAAGGTTCGCTCTAGATTCTGTTGTTGATGAAACACAAAAATGTTAAGCTCGCATGGAGAATTCAGGCTGCCAAGATCATAGTAACTAGTCACAAAGTACGAAAAGGTGGTAAAGATTAGGAAACAATACAATCGAGCACCACACCTGACCCAGCATACCACATGGGAAAGTGACAAAAACACAAATAAACATCGCAAACGAGAGCCAAAAGGTCAGATCGCTCCAAGCAAGTGGCCACAAGGCAGCAATGAACAGACAAGACAACATGACAAACACGAAAATAATCCACAAAAGAAGCACAGCCTCGGAGCGGTCAGTAAAAATATTTTTACTAGAGGGCTTAAACCAGTTTCACAGCGCCAGCCTCACCCTTAGTTCATATGTTGATTAAGACACATAGATGTTTGGTTTGCATGAAAGACCCTAACTTATCCATGCATCATCTCCTAGAACATATAATCGAGATATATAAAGGTAAGGTCTCAACAGTACATAAAACTGAATTCTGGAGCAAAAGAAATCCTTTCTGGTCTTTAATTAGAAAAAAATTGGCCTATATTTTCTTTTATTTGTTTTTTTTTGGCAGAAGGCGTCTCTTGAATGAAGTCAAACACAGAATATGTATTGTATATGGTTTATACCATTAAAGTTGTGGCGGCCATATTGTTGATGTGACTTTCACAATTTATGTAAAACTTTTGTGTCCTTGTGTACAGGAAAATGAGCTTAACTGGCTTTTGAGATTTTTATTTACAGTCCTTATGTCGTAAATTCTGTTTTAAATGCATTTCGAGTTGCAATAGTCCTGAGGAGTATACAGTATCTTAGACTGACAGTGAATGCATTTGGACGGTAATGGTGAAAAGGATGAGAAAAAGTCACGCTTGTGCCTCTACCAAGTACCCTACTCTTTTTTATGTTGCTTTATCCTTAACCTCAGGCAAATGCGTGGCCAATTAAAGTAGGGAGTTATCTAATAACTTTTCCACAAAAGTCTTGCATTGGTCACGTAACTATGAAATATCCTATATATGAAACGTTGAGGAAACGTTTAGTTTACATCAGGGGAACATTTAATTATAGCGTTTAGAAACTCTATTTTTGCAATCAAATTTTGGTTTCCTAAACGTTTTTGGCAAACGTTACGAAATAACGTTGTCCAAACGTTGAGGAAAACGTTTTGTTTACGTTAGGGGAACGTTTGATTTTAACGTTTAGGAACCCTAATTTTGCAATCAAATTTTGGATTCCAAAACGTTTTCGGCAAACGTTTAGAAAACAAACCTTTCATAAAACTTCAAACATAGCCAATAGATGTATCCGCATACCAAATTTGAGATTTCCATGTCCTATAATATAGAAGTTTGCTCAGTACACGATTTTTATACAACTTAGGCCAGCGGTCAAGGTCACAGTTGCCATAAGAATATGCTACAATCTCCAACATCATGATGCATCCACACAAAACATTTGAGATTGTTGCCTCAAAAAATGTGGGATATTTATTGGTGATAGGATGTTTTCAAGTTTTGAGGCCAGCGGTCAAGTTCACAGTGACCTAAAACAGTATGCAACATTCCACTACCCCAAAATATATCCCCAATATGGGATTTCTATATCATATAGTATAGGTAATATGCTCAGTACACAATTTTAAAAGACCAAAGTCAGAGGTCAAGTTCACAGTGACCCTAAAATAGTACGCTACGATCAAGAACACCAAAATGCACCCAAACACAAAATTTGCTGAGATATGCTAAGGACACGATTATTCTAGGACCCCTGAGGCAAGAGATCAAGGTCAAAGTGACCCCAAAATGGTACACAACACTTTGGATCCTAAGATGCATCCACATATCGAATTTGGAATTTCTACCAAGCTGACAGTAAAGGAGGTATGCTCCAGGCACGATGTGAAGACTCAAGACTTAGATGGCTTTGTTTTCAATTGAAAGTGTGTTTACTTGGGGACGTTTTTTAACTCTTAAAATTCTACGCCCAACGTTATGCTCACAGTACTTCCGTTTTCAATAGTTATCTTTACTTAAGGTTTTAATATTGGTTCTTTAAACGTCTTCTTCCTACAAGTCCGTTTAAGTAGTTTATATAAATAGACCACCAGTTAGAGGGTGTCACTGTCCCAAAACAAATACTTGCGGCGAGAGCGCCGCAAGCAAAAATGGCATGATTTGTCACGGGGGGGGGGGGGGGGGGGACGCTGTCAAAATGCTAAAAAACAAAATATCATAGAAACTTAATAGGAACTAATTTTGTACAAACCCGTAGGTAAATATCAATCTTCAATGGCATATCAGGGCTTTTGTTATGATTGTGTACCAAGTAATTAACTGTCTTATTTCTCAAACAAAACATATATTGTAGGTACTCAAAAGAAACACCGCAATGAGACCAATTTGGCGCAATTAAGCACCAAATTATAGGCTAAAGCTGATGGGTAAAAATGTTAACTATTTTACACTCAAAAACTGTGTTTATCTAGACTCTGATGTGTACAGTACGTAGGTATGATACACCTCAATGAACAAGTCCAACAGGCTGAACTTGAAACATAACAGGTAATAGTCAAAAGTCATGGACAACATACTTATTTAGAAGAAACGATGAATTCTACTCAGCATGTATTTTATGCAAACGCATCACGTTCATCTCAAATTTTATGCCACAAACATTATATTTCCATGTCTTTAGGCGAATACAAGGCAAAAATTTGAATTTCTGTGAAATAAAATTTGGTCACTAAATACCACCCCCCCCTAACCTTGATGTCATTGCATAATTATGCATTATTTTCAAAATATTTTAGTTTGCTAGGTGCACTTAATGTAAGGGTTTGATTTAAGCACACACATTTAGTTGTCAATTATGCATTATCCTAACCACAGTCTGTCAAAATTTGGGCAAATTGAATAGGAGACTGTCCGAGGTCCTTTGCCATTATATAGAACGATGTTTGATATCGCCTTACACTAATTTTGATCATAAGAATGCTCATATATGGGGTTGAAAGGCTTACAGATAGGAACATATACCTAATTTCAATAAGACTGTCTGACAACATATATAACATTTTATTTGGGGTCATCATACTCAACAGCAATTTGTTTGCAGTTTTGATATCCTCAGTTAATTGCCATTTAGGGTCATGATATCTTGATCAAATAAAATTAATGAAACTGTCTGACCTTATATAACATTTTATTAAGGGTCATCATACTCAACAGAAACTTGTTTGCAGTTTTGAAATCGTCAGTTAAATGTCATTTAGGGTCATGGTATCTTGATCAAATAAAATTAATGTTTTTTACAAATGTAACCGTAACATGAAGCAATATACATGGAAGTAACACTCTTCTGCTTGGGTAAAATACTCTTAAAAATAGCACATACATATAGATGGTCAAAAACAGGGCCGCGAAGCGCAGTCGGTAATGTGTCTGGCAACAGATGCGAGTCTGACTGCAGATCCAGGGGCCGCGAGTTTGATCCGGGCCCAATCCCATACTTTCTTGGAGATTGATCATGAAATAATTTCTAAGGTCATTATTCAAGAAGGGTTTTTGTCAGTTACAAGCGAAAGTATGTGCACGAAGTACTGGTTAACGCTTGTTCGAGCTTTTCAAGGAAAAAGTGTGGATAGGCGAACTGACCGTCCCACCATGACCATAGCTGTTGACTTGGAACGTAAAGCAACAAAACATACAAACAATAGATGGTCGAAAAGTTATCAGAGCTTAGGCCAGAATGGTTTTGTTAGTTGATTTACAAACCCTCCTACTGTAGTCTCCAGAAAGTAGCAAAAATATAATAATTGCTTAAATGATTTTTTTTTATATTTTATCCACCAACTCTAAATAGTACTTATTTTGTTGCAAAAAAAAAATTAAAGGTTTAATACAGACTGTTTGTTTACCTTACTAGTTTTAGTGTTTGTTCTGGAGATATTTAAAAAAGGAAAAAAAGAAAGCTCTGAAAATGACCCTGCAGACCCTAAATCTGATATAATTATCCCGTAAATCAACAAAAAAAATCTGGCCTTATGTTCACTGTTTTATATTGTCATGCCGTCTTTAAATAAAGTTTCTTATCTTATCTTATCTCATACAAGCTTTAAAACAGGTATGTAACTGCGTCAAAGATAACAAATGGGCATGATTGTCATACAGCCCTACATTTCAGTGTCAAAGCTTAAGAAAATAAAGACAAAGTTCCTACGTTGTACTTGTTACCTAAACTCCATAAAAGCCCTATAAAGCAAGATTTATTGCTAATTCTAGTTCTTGTAAGACAACAGAACATTCTAAATTTCTAGCCTCGTGTCTTACAGCTGTAAAAAGCATGTTATCAAGTACTGAGAAAATGTATAAAAACCTATTTTGGTCTATCAAAAATCCAGGTGAAATTTTAGTTAATCTTAAAGCTAGGTATGTCATTGCGACCAGCTTGTTTACTTATGATTTTTCTGCTCATCACACTACTTTACCTCATAATTTAATTAAAGATAAAGTTATTGATCTTATTGAAATAACCTTCCAGAGAGAAGGCTCTCCTTATCTTGCATGTAATGACAGAAATGCATTTTTACTGATAAAAAACCTAAAAGATATCCTGCATGGTCATGTCAAAAAGTATATGATGCGCTGACCTTTTTGTTGGACAACATTTTTATTCGATTTGGCACCAAGCTGTATAGACAAGTAGTTGGGATTCCTATGGACACTTTGTGTGCTCCACTGGTTGCCAATTTATTCCTGTTTTGTTATGAGAGGGACTTTATGATGTCTCTTTCTGATGATAAGCAGGCTGATGTTACTGATGCTTTTTACACTACATCCAGATTTTTGGACGATATTTTAAACATTAATAATGTTTATTTTGACAATATGGTAAGTCAAATATACCCTTAAGAGCTCCAACTTAATAAAGCCATTACCTCTGATACCAAAATTGCATTTTTAGACCTGCATTTGTAAATTTCTACCAAAATTTATGATAAACGTGTTGTTTTTGATTTTGAAGCTGTCAATTTCTCATTTTAGATGGTGATGTTCCTCGCTCTACATCCTATGGAGTCTATAACTCTAAACTCATTCGTTTTGCTAGAGCATCTAGCTATGTTACTGACTTCTTCACTTACAATAAAGTGTAAAACAGAAACTTCTTAAACAAGGCTATCGGTATCATAAACTTAGCAAAATTTTTTATAAATTTTATAGACGATACTATGATTTGATAAGCCTTTAGAAATAATAGCTTTAACTTTGGTATGAAGGTTGCATTGTCCACTCAAGATTCATCAAAATTCAAATTTCACGTGTCTATAAACATATGTCACTGAGATTCTTTGATCCCGTCTATCCCAGTGGCTGAAAATTACCATACTTACTAACACAATTATATACTCAACCGTGACTTTAGTTTTTGGATTACATTAGTGGCAATTAAATGACAATTGTACTTTCATAATCATTAGTTATAATTGATGAAAAACACATAGATAAGTTAAATAATTTATTTGTGCATGTATCGCATGTTGTGTATGTCTATTGATGCAGGAAGAAACAGTGTGCGGCATGTAATGGTGCGTAAATCTTGATGGCTATATAAGCATTCTTATTATACACACATTATGAATTTATTCATTTATAGGACGTGTAGCTGACATCAATATGGAATCTTTTAATATATAAAAGGATCATTTATATTTATATTTATATACAAATGTGCTCCCTAGCATACCTATGTCAGTCACGATCATTCATTACAATGGCTTTTCTCTCTGTTATTTAAGCCAATTATTTCCTTATCATTACCTTGCCGAAAGGAGATCAGCATATTAAGTCATCTGTTTTATTAATTTTATTAGGGGGTTCATAAATTTAAACCACAAGTGAAATAATTTTTTTTTAATAATTTAGATGTGACACTGTCGCTATATAAGGTAACAAAATTTATTTAAGATTGACCAGAATTTCAAATTACGTGTTTAAACAGAAAATATGTTTTTTTTTCCTGTACAAATATTCCTGGATGTTGTCATTGATGATGATGATGATGATGATTGATGATGATGATTGAAGGTGATGATGATGATTGATGATGAAGATGATGGTGATGCTGATTGATGGTGATGATGATGATTGATGGTGATTGATGATGATGATGATGATTGGTGATGATTGATGATGAGGATTTTATCATTCAGCATTTTTTTCATGAGCCATACGTTTGATTAAATCTTTTACATTTCATAGAAACTTTTAACTGGATAGCTATGGTAACAACAGTGACTGGTCATTTGAGGCTCATCAAAAGTTATTTCAAGGGCGTGACATTCATCCAGGTAGCTTTGCACTAATGTAACCGTTTGATATGAGCTCTTAGATGACAGGACTGTGTTTGAACTACAATTCAATGGCTAAAAATAAACATTAATTGATTGTCTGTTGAAAGGAAAGTTAATGCTTTTATTTCTTCTGGTTTATCTAAATTTCAAGCTGGACTTAAATCTCTCTTGCGCCAAGGACATTCGGAACCTGAATTCTATGGTGACTTGGTGTTTAAATTGAAGGAGATTGTTGGCTCTAATACTTTTTCAGCACAGTTCATTAAAATAATGTCCCATTATAAAAAGATTGGTTATGCCATTAATGTATTGCAACAGACTGCATGCTTGGTGGTCAACCCAATCACGATTAGCAACTTTGCTTTCCTCTTTAATTGCACGCCGGTGGGTCGGACTTCAGATTCTATGATGGTTCCAACTTAAAGACTTATCTATTGATGAGATGGTAGGGGCCTGATGCGTTGGCTGTTTGTTGGGCCCACTAGGGTTTATCTGTTGGATTTCTTTTGTTCTGGTATTCAATTTAATTTACTGTTGAGTCCTTATCTTTGCTATATCTCCGTTTTATACATGTTTCTTGATTTATATGTTCTAGGAGATGATGCATTGATAAGTTAGAGGTCTTTTATGCAAACCAAGCATCAATGTGTCTTGATCCACATCTGAATTAAGGGTGAGGGTGGTGCATCGTTAATCCGGTTTAAGTCCCCAGTAAAATATTTTTACTGACCGTTTCAAGGCGATGCTTCTTTTGTGGATCATTTATGTCATTTCTGGTTGCATTGTTATGATTTTATGCACGTCTGTTTATTGATACCTTGTAGTCACCTGCTGGGAAAGGGCTAACTTCTTGGCTCTCGTTTGTGATGTCTAATTGTGACGTTGTCACTTTCCCATTGGTATCCTGGGTCAGGTGTGGTGCTTGATTGTATCGATTTCTGATCTTTGCCCTCTTTCTTACCTTAGTGTACACATTGCCAAGTATCAATTTAGCTTGTTTACACTAAGCGTTGCTCCTGCAATCGTTAGTGTCGACACTATAGAACTTGGTGTACACATTGTCAACCATCATTTTCATTTTTTTACACTAAGCGCTGCCATTCGACCGTTAGTGTTGACACTACAGAACTTGGTGTATACATTGCCAACCATCATTTTTATTTTGTATACACTAAACGTTGCTACAGTAACCGTTAGTGTCGACACTAAGAACATACTGTACACATTGCCAATCATAAATTTGATTGTGTTTACACTAAACGTTGCTACTACAACCGTTTGTGTCGACACTATATAGGACTTGGTGTATACATTGCCAACCATCATTTAGCTTGTTTACACTAAGCGTTGCTACTGCAACCGTTAGTGTCGACACTAGAGAACTTGGTGTACACATTGCCAACAATCACATTTATCTGGTTTTCACTAAGCGTTGCTACTACAAACGTTAGTGTCGAAACTATATACAACTTTGTGTATACATTGCCGACCATCATTTAGCTTGTTTACCCTAAGAGTTGCTACTGCAACCGTTAGTGTCGTAACGATAAAATATGGTGTACATGTTGAAAACAATAATTTTTTAAAAAGTGCTTCGGGAAAGCGCCCCTTTTGTTCAACTCCTGCCTACATGTAGAACGTCACAGGAGCGAAATGTCAAAACGCTGAGACGTCCAGGCACCAAGATGTCTCGGAGACACAAACAACACTAACCGGAGCCTCCATACCCATAATGTCCTGGTCCCTAAAACGAAACGTCTCGAAAGCAAAATATAAGGAACAAATGTTTTGAGATGAAAATTCCCTGTCAGCGCAATGTGCCTCTAAAAATGTTCTGAGACAGAATGTCACAGACAAATACGTACGAGTTCGAAACACACTGTGACATAAGCATTCAGAGACCGAAAAATCCTATGACTGAAACAGTCTCAGGACAAAGAGTCACAGAACGGATATGTCCTGAGACAACTAGAATTATCAGAGAATCTAACTATAGCCCCGCTTCAGCGATATTCGATGTTAAGTGCACAATAGTAACTTTTTTAAATAACCATGTAAACAACGAAATATATAAAGGGCCGTTAATCTGTTGCAAATTCGCAAAAAATGACGATTTATAATCCAAACGTTGATCTTGTCAATGACAATATGTATGCAAAATTTGGTTTCAATAAGTCTATTTGATCTCAAGATATTGACAACAAATTGAATTATGACGGAAATGAAGGGCTGTAGCTCTGTTGCAAATTTGCGAAAAATGACAATTTACTATACCAACATAGATTTTGTCAACGATAATGTGGTAAAAATTTTGGTCTCAATAAGTCTATTTGTTCTCAAGGTATAAAACAAAAAAAAAAATGAATTTTGACGTAAATCAAGGGCCCTAACTCTGTTGCAAATTTGCGAAAAATGACAATTTATAATCCAATATGGATCTTGTCAATGATAATGTTATGCAAAATTTGGCCTCAATAAGTCTATTCGTTCTTAAGATACTTAACAAGAACCGAATTCTGACGTATATCAAGGGCTGTAATTCTGTTTCAAAGTTGCGAAAACTTACGTTTTTCAATCCCAAAGAAGTTCTTGTCATTGATAATGTGTATACACACATTAGCCTCAGTTAGTCTATTCCATTCGTTCTCAAGATATTGAATAAAAATGAATTCTGACATCAATCAAGGGCGAGAACTCTGTTGCAAATTTGTGGAGAATGGCGATTTACAATCTAAGCGTAGATCTTGTTTATGATAATGTGTATACAAATATCGGTCTCAATAAGTCTATTCGTTCTCAATATATTAAAAAACAACTGATTTCTGATGTCAATCAAGGGCCGTTACTCTGTTGCAAGTTTGCGAAAAAATACAATTTACTATCCCAACATATATCTTGTCAATGATAATGTGTATACAAAATTTGGTTAATTACTGTCCATTCAGGTTAACAATATGTTTCTAAACAGGTTTAGATAGTAAATAAAGACAATGAATTGTGAAGAAGACATATACTAAGAATGCTAACTGTTGAGTATTAATTGCTTAGAAATTATCACGCAAAACCCTGACGTATAACCTAAATCACGAATTGAATAATAAACTGGGCTAACGACGGAGAGGACTTTGAAAACGCATCACCATATTTTTGCACTTTTCTTGCAAAACATATATGCAGTTGAAAAGTTACTCGCAGATTTTAATGTGCAACATAGAATTGGTATGAATCAGTCGTTTATTTGTCTGCAATATCACGCGACGCTGCTGATGACATCACATGGGTACATACAGCATCCAGCACCTTTCTGTACAGTTAAATGAAGCTTTTGATTATCTTTATGTTTAAACTGTGGCGAGTATGATACCATATCAGCAAAAGAGTTTATAGACTTTTTCTAATTAAAAGTAATTGATAACTTCAATGTTTCGAAAATAAACGTCAAATTTAAACATCAAATTATAGCTTCTTTTTAGAAACATCTCCATCAGTTACCTTAATACTCGCTTTCATTACTGATATTGACTACATACACTGACAGTCATGCGGGGAAGACGTTATGCTGTAAATCATGGCAGCAGATCTGCTGTCATGATATCGAGAACGTCTTAAAAGTTACGTTTACGTCACTTGCATAATACAAAAGACACGTGATACAAGCGTAATTTATGTATAATCTGTCATTTGTGTATGCCCTTAGCCCCTTCCAACGAAATCGAACGTAAAAATCGAAATTTCGAAAGGCCCAAGGCGTCGCATTTTATTACTAGACTATAGTAATCAGGGTGGGTGGGATATGTTGGTGTCTTTAAATGGGTGTAATTTTGAGCATACCGAACTGTCAATTCATTTCGAATCGTTCAATAATAAATGTACAATCGTGAAAGAAGCAAAGGACGCATTTAATCTGTTGTATCAGGAATCAAAACTAAAGCGTGTTAACTTGCAGCTTAATTAGTGTCCTTCAAAACCGATCACCCCTGTTTAAAAACGGATAATTTTTCAATACTCTAAAGTAAATTTACAACCATGAATTTTCTAGGACACACTACAAGCTGGTCAGACTATGATATGCAATAACAATTATCTCGCTGACATACTCAGGGTTTGTGAAATAAAGGATTTAATCAGGGAGACGCGTTTTCAAAGTCCGTAAGTATATATACCCACCCACCGAGGTATGATTAATTAGAAGTAGCAGTTAAAAGATTCATTTTTCCTATATTTTGACAAGAAGTGAATCAAGGGATCAATAAACCTAGTGTCTTATGCCAAGAAATAAATCCCCACATTGTGAACAATAAGCGTTGAATATGTACATATATATTATCAGCACGTGCGCCGCTTATTGTCGGCAGTATACAATAACGGTTGCAGTTGCGTAGAAACTCCAAATGATGTTCGAACAGTAGCCTATGAGTCATTGAATATTTGAGCGACTAGCAAAGGCTCTGATCAGACTGCGCGTTTGCGCAGGCTGGTCTGAGCCTTTGCTGGTTGCACATACCACATTAATGGAAATCTCATGTCGCGGCCCAAACTCGGTCATCACTTGTATAATGACTTGACCATATAGGGGCCTACCAAATGATACCAAAATATCTAATTTCATCAAATATTGTTAGTGCTCTGCACACTTTTCAAAAGGTTCAAATGGTTTCCTATTCCATTGACATTTTGATTTTTTCAGTATAAAAACAGTACATGTATTCACAACAATGTTTTTCGTGTCTGCATTATAGCATCCTCGTGAAATTTTAGTCATAACATAGAGGAAAGATAGCGGAAACCTGAATGGTTTTGTTAATCGGTTACTGAGATGATATGCCAAGCTACATATACTGACGCCAAGAAAAACGCCTCATCTAAAAGTAAACGTGAATATCTCTTAGACTGATCCAACTAAAGTTATGAATTTTAGTGCATTATAACACGCATATCTCATGAAAACAAAATTGCTGAAAGAATATTTGAGGCTGAGAAAATGACCTCGGTTTGAGACAGGGGTCACCAGTTTCGTGTAACACAAGATTTTAGTCACATTTGCTTTGTTTCTAGGCACATTCTGTTGACAAGAAAAACGTGTTTTACCATTGTAAAACAGTGCCTATTTTACCAAAAATGCGTTTATAATGTTCAGTCAATGTTTGTATGCGTCTTCTGAACGAAACAACTTACCCTACCCACCTTTTCGCCATGCATTTCAGTAAATTTTAAAAGTCATGACTTTGCAAAGTGGGTGAAAATATTGTTACGACTCATTTGCAAAAGTCTCGAGTCTTTAACCAGCGACGATTGCTGAGGGAACGCAAACTGACACGTATTCCAGACGGCCGTTTTGGATGACAATAATGTAGACCAACGACTGGCCATTGGGCGTTACAGCTCATCTTAAATAACGTAATTTTATGTAGGCATATTCTTTGTACATTGCGTAATGTATCCCCTTATCATTTTTCCATTACTTAAAGCAGAACGAGAATGTTGGCAAGTTTTGTAAACGGACCTTACGTTTTGTCTTTAGTATGACGTCATAATTTCATAAAGTTATTACTCGCAAGCACAACTGTTTGAAAAAATGATCCAAAATTCGTTCATTGTTTAGCAAAACATTAACGGCACAAACTGGGTGCAAATTCAAATTGAAATCATAGCGATCGATGCATAATGCCGCCATGTGTACGTTGAGCCTGTATGACGTAATCGGAATAACGCGTCACCTGCATATCAAAGTAAAGTCAATTTTCAACATCGCACAACCTTTACATAAAGAAGCAGTACGTGGCTGTTTATTTTTGTATATCATCGCTTAGAAATCAGTGATAATGAGTGAGGCGTTTTAGTTGGCGTCAGTATACTTTGCAAATGCCCCTCGTAAGTACTGCACTAGTTAATAAAAAAAAAGAGAAAAAGAAACAATTTTGTCAGTTTATGTTTGCTTTACTAGTAGGTTGTAGATTTGTGTACTCGTTCTTAGAAGCTAATGCAGAATTTTCTTTATTTACGCAGTATGCAAATGACTTTCAATACATTGCAGCCCACGTATTGGATTCCTATTCTGAAGGAAGCCAACTCGTTTTTGCAAATGTATAATGTTTGCGCAGGGGCATATGTATCTTATTACGGCATGCTTAATTAGTGCAAATTGAGAAATTTTCGCGCATGTTTAATGGAGAAAGCACACCGCCTTTTACTGATGTTGGTTAATAAGGCACCAGTCGCGAATTTTTACATCGCAAATATGTCTTTAGATGATATTCTCATAATAAAATTCCCGCGAAAATGTCCGAATTACTGTAGTAGATCCAAGTATGTCGTTTTTTCTGCAAAAACGGCTCTCTTGGGATACTTTTTATACCGCAAAATTCTAAGAATATAATATTGTGTTTTATATACGTTTGCAGGAACAAGCAGGTGTCATTTAGTGTCGTGCCAAACAAAAATGACAGTGAGGTTATATTTTGTTTACAATTGTTAAGTAAATTTAACTTGTACCATCCACTTGAGCTAACGCTAATCGATAGATCACTTGTGTATTAATCGGATAGGATTAATACACAAGTTGTCTATCGATGATAAGTCCATGATAACTTTGTAAGCAAAACATGATGCCACTATCACTCTTGGATGGCAGTAAAGTACCAGATATATGTGTGACTGAGTGTTTTTTTTTTATATTAAAACAGAAATTAAACTAGTAAAGGCAGTCATTACAGGAAATGCCTTGATTGTGTATATTATGACTTTTTCACTGTGGTCATACTACTACAACGATTTGGGGTTCGTCACCCACTCCGGTGTTATAGTTAAATTACCTTCAAAAAGAGGCTGACAAAAATGAGAACTTTGAATATGTTTGCTTCGAGATTGCATCGTCTAGTTAACAATCTCTGTGTTGTTTTGCCAAAACGGAGATAAAATAGGATTTTAAATGTGTTTTATGTTAAAAATGTCAATTACGGTTTAGTCATAATTAACGGTTTTGTAATTGAATAATTATTCACGATGACAAAAACGTAATCAGTTATTTCATGCCTAGACATCAAAAGTTAAAGATTTCATATAATTTTAAAGCTAAAAATACAAAGTGAATTTGATAAACAAAATCAATCGGGACCCAAGCGTTTATATGTGATTAAATGAAGAAATTGAACATGATGAGAAAGTAACCTTGACACCGGATAAGTGACGAAACCCACATTGCCGTAGTTGTATGACAACAGTGTTTTGGATACTGTAAAGGCGGCACCCCATGAATGCGTAATTTGGACTGGTCAACCTTAGACATAGGTAAAAGCTGAAAATGAGGCATGGTTTTATTCAAAAGTATCTGTATCATCTTGCGCTATTACCTCAGTATAGACGCAAAACACATTATTTAGTCCTGAAAATGTCTATTTAACTAAGCATAGAGGAAAACATTGTAGATCCAGATCAGACTGCTCCTACAAGCAGTCTGATCTGGGTCCACACTGTGTGTTTATGTCAAATATTTTAATGGACGACAAAAACATACATTTTGTGATTATGCGATTTAAGGATTAATAAATGTGAGTTCAGTGAGTACAGGATTTTAATGAAATGCACACACGTTTGCGCGACCCAAACAACTTTTTAATTCGTCTCCAAATTATAAATAGAACCTGATTTCCCTAAGCAGATGAAACAGCCAAAACATATTAAAGTTGCCGCCTTTACAGTAAGCGAAAAGTCTATTAATACCAATAATGCTGGCTTTTCCGTGGAACAACACAGATAATATTCAAATATAAAATCACAGCGAAGTTAATCATAGTTTTTCATGTACGCTTGCAGTAACAGGTACGTAGGTATGTTTTTAAAGGTATTGTGAATCTTCAAAAAAAAGCTTTTTTTTAAACCCTTATTGATGTAAAAGCCAGTAATGAGAGAAACAGAATATCTTAAGCCCCATCGAATAATTCCAAATAGTTATCAAGTTATGAGGGTTTCAAAATTTAATTAGATGAAGATATGCGAGAGGTTCATATGGCGTCAATTGAGCTTTTTGAAATATTAAATTCAAGATATTTCATTTATTTTAACATTATTTGATATTTCATTTGCTGAAAATGATCCATTATGATAAAATACAACTTTGCATATAAAAGCTTATTTGTGATGTTTTTTCTATTGCTTAGAAATCACAATTCATAAAACATGACATTTTGAAAAAAAATTATCTCAAAACAATAATATGGGCGGGGCTTAAATGCTAATTTGCATAATTTTAAAACTTATATAACTTTTGACTCGGTTGGAATTTTAAGATCGGGTTTTCTCATCACTTGGAGGTTCACAAGACCTTTAAGGTAAACAGAAATTAAATCAGTAAATTTTTCACCTTGGGTCACTATATTATACATGATTTACTACTGTACTGTTAAACCACTTCGTTGGCCTTCTTTCACTTGTCAAAATTAAATGGATTCAAATGTAATTCCTTCAAATTGAGTTTCTCAAATTTTGGAAAGTAACGCTTTGTATTCCGAGGGATTTTACCAATAAGAAAGGGATTGTCCATTAGACATTTTAATCGATTAAAGGTCGGAATTTCCAAAATATGATATATATCTGTTCCTAGGGATTGTTTACGTTAGCAAACAGTGTAGACCCTACTGAAATGCCGCATTATTTCATCTAGATCTTCACTATTTGCCAAAATCCCTGTTTAGGGGGTCCATCAAACGAAGGGTTCACATACTTGTATGATGTACCAGCTTTGCTCTATATGAGAGGATAAAAATTTACCGATAACGAACTGTACTTAAAACTATAAAACGTTCACCATATATAGTTAAGCATGTTAAAGGCTCATTTTACAACACTTACGCCGTAAATGGTGGTGCATCTTTAAAGCAATGGGGGTGGGGGGACTCTAAGAAATGAACTGGATTACGAGGTAATGTGGCGTCAACAGTCACGGAAGAGACTCGTCAATGCTACATCGACAACGAAATGTTTCAACGCAGTTTGACGGCGTCAAATTGATTTTAAGGTCCTCGCCCACTAATGTGGATAATTAAAGGTGAGTGTTTTTTTAAAACATGTCGACCTGTCACCCAACCCGTGATAGGGCCTAAATCTAAATGTTCTTCAATGAGCCCAGCCAGCTATATCTCAAATTAAATGGAGTTGTTTTTGAACTCATACTCACATATTCGCTCCAAATAGAATGCCATTTTAATCATTATTTACCAAAACAAAGTTTTGAACTGGCAGAATTTTCAAAGTAAGTAAGTAAGGGTGCAAAGATCAGGATTGATATAAATCAAGTACCACACCTGAACAAGGATACCAATGGGAAAGTGACAAACGCACGGTTAGACACCACAAACGAGAGCCAAGAGGTTAGCCCTTTCCCAGCAGGTGACCACAAAGCACATATATACAGACGCGCACAAAGACATAGCAAACACAAGACAGAAAAAACAAAAGATCCACAAAAGAAGTTCCGCATTGGAACGGTCAGTGAAATATTTAACTGGAGGGCTTAAACCGGTTTACGGCGCCAACCTCACACTTAATTCACATGTGGATCAAAACACATAGATATTTGGTTTGCATGAAAGACCCCTAACTTATCAATATATCATCTCCTAAAACATAACTAGGAGATAAAGCAAATATAAGGACTCAACAGTGAATCAAACTGAATACCGGAGCAAAAAGAATCCAACAGGTAAACACCGATGGGTCTGACAAACAGCCAAGGCATCAGGCCCCTACCATCTCATCAACAGATAAGTCTTAAAGTCAGAACCATCATAGAGTCTGAAGTCCGACCCACCGGCGTGCAATTAAAGAGGAAAGCAAAGTTTCCAACCGTGATTGGGTTGACCACCAAGTATGCAGTCTGTTGCAATACATTAATGTCATAGCCAATCTTTTTATGATAGGAAATAATTTTAATGAATTGCGCTGAAAAATTATTAGAGCCAACAATCTTCTTCAATTTATACACCAAGTTACCATAGAAATCAGGTTCCGAAAGTCCTTGGCGCAAGAGAGATTTAAGTCCAACTTGGAATTTAGATATCAAATCATAGTATTGTCTATAAATTTAGAAAAGGTTTTGCGAAGTTATGATACCGATAGCCTTGTTTAAGAAGTTTCTGAGTTAACAATTTATTGCGAGTGTTAAAGTCAGCAACATAGCTAGAAGCTCTAGCAAAACGAATGAGTTGAGAGATATAGACCCCATAGAATGTAGAGCGAGGAACACCACCATCTAAAAATGGGAAATTGACAATTTCAATATCAAAATAGGTCACATTTATCATAATTTCTGGTTGAAACAATATAATTAGAAATTGACAAATGCAAGTCTAAAATGCGGCTTCGGTATCAGAGGTATTGGCTTTATAAAGTTGGAGCTCTGAAGGGTATATTTGACTTACAATATTGTCACAATAAACATTATTAATGTTTAAAATATCGTCCCAATATCTGGATGTAGTGCTAAGCGCATCAATAACATCAGCCTGCTTATCATCAGAAAGAGACATCATAAAGTCCCTCTCATAACAAAATAGGAATAAATATGCAACCAGGAGAGCACAATTAGTGCCCATAGGAATCCCAACTACTTGTCTATACAGCTTGGTTCCAAATCATATAAAAATATTGTCCAACAAAAAGGTCAGCGCATCACATGCATTTTGACATGGCCATGCATTGTATTTTTTTAGCTTTTTCTGAAGTAAAAACTGCATTTCTCTCATTTCATGCAAGGTAAGGAGAGCCTTCTCTCTGGTAGGTTCTTTCAATAAGATCAATAAGTTTATTTTAATTAAATTATGAGGTAAAGTAGTGTAAAGAGTAGAAAAATCATAAGTAAACAAACTGGTCGCATTACAATCTCTAGCTGTAAGTTTATCTATAATTTCACCTGATTTTTAATAGACCAAAATAGGTTTTTACCAGATCTCTCATATACCTTTTCACAATACTTGATAACATGTTTTAACAACTGTAAGACACGAGGTTAACAATTTAGAAAGTTCTGTTGTCGTACAAGAACTAGAATTAGCAATACATCTTGCTTTATAGGTTTTTTATGGAGTTTAGGTAACCAGTACAACTTAGGAACTTTGTTTTGTTTCTCTTTAGATTTGACACCAAAATGTAGGGCTGTATGACAACCATGCCCATCGACAATCACCCTCTCACTCAAAGAAGGCTTCAGTTTATAGGCATTAGTGTCAACAAGCTCACGCTTAAGAGTATTAATATAATGCAATCGTCAACCAACTACAACATTGTTAGCAGCTTCATCTGCTGGAACCAAAACATACTTCATATGAAAATCCTGGATACCTCGTTTAAGATGACGAAAAGAAGATTTAGGTTTAGGGGGAAAAAGATGTGTATTACGAGAGTAAAATGAAATATGAGTATCAATAATTTTAAAAATGTTAATCTTCCATTCCTTCAAGGCATCAGGTTCAACATTTTCCCGTTTGCACCAACGATTACTTAAGTCATTTAAAGAAGCAGCGATCTCTCTACGACATTTAGGGAAATCAATATTAGAGGGAAATCTATATTTAGGACCTTTAGAAATAATATTACGAACTCTAGCGTCAGGAATGACATTTAGATTAGCTGTAATAACATGCCCTGCAGAGGGATATAAATAGTTAGAATTTTGACAATCTCAGGAGTCAGGAGTATTAGAATCTATATCTATACGAGTATAAGTTACAATTTTATTAAAGTTAAATATATACTTAACGCCAGTAAAAACGCAACTTTTACAGTTTAACCTTACTCGAGATTTAATGCTATTTTATCATTCTAATAAAATAAAAGCATAAACCTATGGTCGCGATATCAAGCCAATACTCTTTTGGTGCAGATAAAGCAGTCCAGATAAGCCAGGCTGTATTTTTTGATAAAGGGACACAACCCAAACCTCAACACGAAAACTGCAAAATCACCTTATTTATCTGTATATCAGATCTTCATTATGAATGGCTCTTTTGGATTCAAACTTTAAGAAAATTTCAACATTGCTCTACTTTCTATGCACACGCGACAGATTTTTTTGTCTTGAAGTTTTGACCTTCTAAATGGTCATCAAAGTTTCAGCATGAAAACCGGAAGCTAACGAAAATGCGGCACTTTCGACGGTAAATATTGCGATAAATGATAACCATAGGTTATTACCTTACAACTTACGTATGCTAATTTTTAACTGATTCAGTTTAATTGAAGTTTTAGTGATTTCTCAAATTTTGGGGAAATTTCACAAAAAAATAAAATTTAAAACATAAATTTTAGGTCCTTCCAGCAAAGTGAATTTTGTGTTTTAAACCGTTTTCTTGTTTGTTTGAGTGCAACGCAGTACTTGCACGCTGAAATTGAATAAAACTTTAAGATTTAATATGGTTACCAAAAAATTTGATGAATTTGTCATTTTTCACCAAAATTTATGGCAGAAGTGTGCAATTGAGCTCAAATTTTGGTAAAACGTTCTCCTACGTTAGGGACGCTTGTTAGTACAAAGACAAAGTGTATCAAGCTGATATTTATAGGAAAAATAACACTTAAACCAGTTGCGTTTTTAATGGCTTTAAGTATAGTAAACCTAATTGGTTTGTTATATTTATTACAAATGATAGGAGTTTAAGAATTATTCAAGTAATTTGGAAGAGATGAAATCATTAAATTATCCTTGAAGATACTATGTAAATCAATAAACTAAATACCTTTGTTAATGAATTCAATTTTGATAAAATGTCGGTTATGGTTGACCTCAGAATCGATATAAGGACTAAGGAGATGTGGAACATCACACCTTGTAAGAAGTGCTGCTTTATATCATTTGTTTGCTCTATGGTTTTTATTAACCTCTAACTCTTAATTACGTAAACTGAGATAGGCAAGGAACTTAAAAATGAAAATAAGGTATGCTGACCATGATTAGTTAAAGCCAATGAAAGATCCTTTAGAGAAGTATTTAAGGGTTTTTCAGTAAAAAGGGGTATGTGCATTAAGCGGCTATTTTGCCCCCCCCCCACAAATTTCTTTTGTATTAGTTTATTAAAACAATAGCCAATGTGTAAAAGTCTGGCATTGATTTGACTTTTACAGTTGCTATGGTAACAAAAATGGCCACCAATATAGTTTGAAAATAGAAAAATGGCCATTTTGGAGCAAATTTGAGACATGTAATGGAGGAACTAATATAGAGCACAAGCAAATACCCCAAAAAAAAATATTTTAACAGATGATGAGAATTATCAAGGCACACAATATATTAAAAGTTTTTTTTTTGGTCTCCAAAAGCCTCAAATTTGGCCTAAAATGGCATTTTCTCTATTTTAAGCCTATTGTGTGGGCCATTTTGGTTACCATAGCAACCGGTAAAAGTAATATAAATGGCAGAATTTTACACTTGGGTTATTATTCTAATAAACCAATAGGATGAAATTGGTGAAAAGCAACTTTCAGTTTTTGGCTCTAGAGGGAGCCAAAATAGCCCCTTAATGCACGTACCCCTTTGCGCTTAATGTTGCCATTTTTACGTTTACCATGAGATCTACTTTACGTTTTTTTACATTCCAAAGCAGAAAAAACCCATCAAAATCTGGCATTTTAGAAATCTTACCTTCATGGTATATATTATCATTAAAGCCTAAAGGAAAAGGTAATTGCAAAAATTTAATCCATTTAAGTTCAGTTTAATGTCTCTTTATATTTTTAATCTAGTTGATGAATTTGGATCATGTATACTTTTTTCAACCAGCTGAACTACAATTTTACTAGGTGAATGACCATTACTTTTGAAATGGCGATAATGAAATTTGTCAATTTTTTAGGATTTTTCATTTTATGAAAGTGCTCACGAAACCTAGTCTTTAGGGATCGGCCAGTTTGTCCAACATATTGCATTCCAAAATTAATTTCAGTTCAAGTTATAACATAAATCAGATCAGATGAAGTTCAGTCCATATCATCATTATTGATTATGGAAAATTGCCTACCATTTACAGATGATGTAATGTTACTTTAAGGTCATTAAGGTGTGCAACAGACACACCTCTTAGCAACGCACTTAGAAACATTAGGATACATTCCGCGTCTCTTGAATGCATTAAATGGTTTAGTATACTTCCTGGTAATAGGTGACCCACGAGGAGATAACCTAATGGTAGGAAGCATATCCCGAAAATTGTTAACTGGACTAGGAATACGAACAGAGGATGCCAATTGTAAACTATTGGGAGATAAATGTAATTTTGTTAATTTCGTTCTTATCATATAAGTTGTGTGGGTAAGTAGCTACACAATCTTTCATGGGCAGCGGTCACGAAATTCTTTCCTTCAGTGGGCTTTTAATTTAAATTTTTGTCAACAACCCTTTACAAATGGGCTGTTTTGTTCCAAAGTTGGAATTATAATGAATGAAATTTAATTTTTTGGTTTGTGTAAACTCCCGCAAAACGCTTCTTGCTTTATTCAATTTGTGAGTGATTTGCTGGAGTTTACACATTGATAAAAACAAAAAAATAAAATTTCATTCCAAATATAATTATGGATAGCAAGTGACTGTCAAATTATGTTGATTTTAGCAGTTTACAAAATGTAGAGAAATGGGATTTTTACATATTTTGAAGCCGCTTTTTGAAACTTTCAGCAAAAGAGTCCAAGAAAAACACTGATATGAGTATATATAGCAATGTACCTTTTGTTAAAATAAAAAAAAAACTGGAGGGAGAAATCTATATTGATGGCCAAGGTCTTGAAAACTCCTTTTTACAGTAAAAATCTTTAAAATATGGGATTTTCATGCATTCTGGACCAATATCTGGATGAGCAAGTGAAAATAATAAGAAAGTTTATGTTCCATGTGTTATGAACAGCACACCAGAAAGAAACACAATATTTAAATACATGAAGTTATTTGAATGTGAAGGCAAATGTTCTCAAATGTAGATATCAAAAAGTAAAACATTGGGATTTTCACATGTTTTGGAACAATAGTTGGATGAGTACTTGAGAGAAAGTAAGAAATCCACTGGTTTATACATTAAGAACAATACATCAGTTACTAAAACAACACTCTAATGAATGAAGATAATTAAATGTGAAGGTCAAGGTCATCAAATGAAGAATTTTAAAACGCAGAAAAAACTGTGATTTTCACATGTATTGGAACAAAACTTGGATAAGTGCATGCATGATAATAAGAGAACCAATGGTCTGTGCATTAAGAACTACAACAGTTAACAAAATCAATCACTCAAATAAACCAATCAGAAAATTTCGGCTCAATCAAGAATCAAGCCTCGGACGCATAATTAAACATTTGATAACCGGGACACACAACATTAAATGAAATAGAAAATGTTTGAAGCTTGGTCGGGCAAGAAATTAAAATGAACTTCAGCAGTAGTATAAAAACTTGAATTAGCAGTTAATTAAACAGCGATGTAATAAAAGTAAGAAAGGCGGCAAAGAGCCCTTATTAACAAAATATACATGATAAAAGTATGTCACTTCAAATGATTATTAAATCATCTTTTCAGACATACACAAACAACAGCGATGGCCAATGGAAGTTTGTTGTCGAACACCAGCAACGTAACAATAAGTGCTATCCCTGAAGGAGCCATAACCATCTACAATATATATCTTTCATTTATAATTGCTTTAGGTGTGCCGTGAAATCTTTTGGTTCTCCTTGTCTACTTGAAGAACAGAGCAGTAAACAGCACAGACTGCTTTATCATTTTCATCACATTCTATGATCTCATAACAACTTCAATCAACGTACCAGTTTACTTGACATTCACGACTGGGACATGGAAACTATATGGAAGTGACATCGTATGCAAGGTGCACATGTTCCTTAGTCAGTCTGTTGTCTTATCCTCCACATTTTTAATATGCGGCATAGCAGTTGAACGCTACCGGAAAGTGTGTCAATCATCAAGAACCAAATTAACACCAAGAAAGAGCCGAAATATCTGTTTTGTAATCTGCTTGATATCAGTTGTATTTTCTATACCAACTTTTGCATTCTTTTACAACAAGAACGACCGCTGCATGGTGGCAAATGAGGGAATGCCTACCACACCCATGAACCTATATTATACGGCACTGCTGTTAATTTTTGTTATAGCGATAGGTATAGTGTTGTTTTCGTATTCTAAAATCGCGAAAGTCATCATTCAGAGTGAACTAAATTTGAGAAAGCATGTGCACATAGAACAAGAGAACATATCTCAAAACGCATTAAAAGAATGCTTCTTTAGTGCGTTCTGTTGCAACACCAATAAAATATATCCAGCACTACAGTCAATGGAAAATAGGAATGGCCCACCAGACACAAAACCCTCTGTGCGATCTGAGGCGATTAAGAGATATGGAGGTGGGAGCAAAATGATTTCTAATGAACAAATCCTTAAGGGAGAGCTTCTCTCGGATGCTGCAAATAAACAGAGCAATATTTTGAATGCACAACAGGGCACCAGTCTAAGTTTGTACCGTCAAGAAGCTGTTCTTTGCCCAGGACTAGATCCTATAATGGAACAAGAGACTATATTCGAAGCTAGTGGATCAAGCGTCTCAACAGAAGTATATTTTCCAACCAAAGCCAGTACATCAACTAGCGATAGGCACCGTAACGGTGATAGGAATGATAGTAGAAAATGCATGTACACTGCTCAGTCAACAAATGGACATACATGTACTAAAACGAATTGTTTCAGAAAAACTCACCATAACATTACCAGCGACAGGCAATATCAGGTAGACTATAATATAGGCAGAATATTCACTTCCCAAATACCTGCCAATGGACAAGTAGAAAGAAATATTTTCAGACAGACCAGCAGTCAATCAAAACAATCCATAGCCAGTGTAGATATTAGCTCTCTAAGCGAGCATACAAGGGTGCGGAAATGTCTAAGAACAACAAGGATTGTCTTTCTCATTTGCTTGATATTTGTTCTGTCGTGGCTGCCACCATGGATTAGTTTTATAAACTTTGTCCTCCTACCCCTAGAGACCAAGCTAACACCGACGTATCTTACAATGATCATGTTTTGCAGGATGGCGTACCTTGTGAATTCTTTTACGAATCCAATCCTATACACAGTACTTAATAGGAAATTTAGAGAGAGACTGCGAAATGTGTGTGCTTAATAATTCTCCTAGAAGTTGTCCACAAGTAGTCTAGCACATACTTTCTCGCACGATGGATTCGTATAGCTTTATATCTAATGATTTTTCCTGGGATAGAAAGTATTATATTGCTTATATACTAATGACATAAAGATTAGTGTGACGCTTTGGTGTCACCGTATTTAACTTTCCAATATAGCTCCGTGTATGAACTGTAATAAGATGTGAGATTTGTAAAGCTGTTAATTACACAGGGTTAAATTATCGTTCACTGGAGTAAACATTGTTTGGCCGGTACTTGATTTGTTGTAAATTGGAAAGGACTTTATATATTGTGCTGGGAAATGATTTTGTGTGTGTTTTATCGGAGGATGTTCTTTTGAGAATAAGAGAAGTGTGCTGCTGATTAAGCGAGCTTGGGTGTACGTGCAGTCTAGATGTGGTTGTCGTCCCCTTCTTTTTGGATCAATTTCACAAATGAACTTATACAATCAGAGGATCCTACAAACAGCAGCTAAAATGGATTCAGTCCAGTTTCATTAATTTAATAAAAACTCTTACGATAGTATAATAGAGCTGGATATTTGGAAATCAAATGGGTCTCTATTTATATAAACTATAACTTCTATGAAGTTAAATGAAATTCAACATATTTTGAAAACAAATCCTTAGTTGGGTCGACATTATAAAACTTTATAAAGGATAACCAGTGACAATGCAAAAAACCTGAAATATGGTCTTCACATATGGTGGCAGCGCTTCCCTGACGTCCTATAAAGAAATACAAATGAAGAATCAACTATCTCCAGTGGTACAGGTACAATAGAGTTCTGGCGCAATCGATCATTTTGAGAGATTTTAAGGGGAACATTGGAATTAGATTTGTGACTACGACTTATGATTTAAGAGGTGTTGTTATGAAACAAGTGACACATTCAATTAGTTCAAAATATAACCGTTAGTGGATTTAAATAGCAAGTGTATCCTAAATTTGTTTTTGAGTGTGTGATTGAAATTATTGCTTTAGCGTTCTAATATGGCTGCGAAACCAGTTCATGATTGGTTAGCTCAGGTTTTAGGAAAAGGCGGGGTTGTTGAGCAATGTATGGGACTATTAAAAGAAGTGAGAGAGTCTGAAGAAACGGCTGCAGAAAGAGAAGAGAAAAGCAGAGAGAGAGAGAGTAAGAGAAAGCTAAGATTGAGGAGGAGAAAAGGTGGAAATAGTTAAAAATTAAAGCATAAGCAGAGGCTCTGAATGAAGGTGAATAAACAGAAAGAGTAAAATTTAGGCCAAAGGTAACATTACCTAAGTTCAAAGAAGGTGAAGATATTGAAGTTTTTTTTAGATCATTTGATACAAATGGAATGAATCAGAATGGGCAGTTAGATTGGTCCCTCAGCTGACAGACAAAGTTCTAAAGGCATATTCTAGAATGTCAGTTAGTGTAAGTGGTAGTTATACCAGTTTAAAAGGGGCTATTTTAGAAAGATCTGGTTTAAATGCAGTATCTTATAGAGAAAAATTAGGCAATCAAAACAATGCTTATGTCATGAGATGGAGGTTTCTATTATCTCACCATATATATCAGATGCAGTTATAGCTTTGACTATGAATTGCCCTTTTGCTGATGTAATATTAAAAACAGCATTTGTGAAGAAAATACAGTATAAGAGAGAATAGAAGTGATAAGTTGGATATTAAAGATCAGCTAGATCAGTACATTAAAAGTATGCCAGAAAATGTCAAAGATAGCAGAATGACAGGTAAGGGTTTGATTGTAAACAAATCTGACAAAATGAGTCAAGAAATGGTAAGTGGTGTAGAAACAAGAAGTATGAGGTTTGCACATAGCTCTAATGAAGTCAAAGAGGCTAAAATAATAGCAGGTTATCTAAATGATTGCAGCACTAATAAGATCAATGAAACATCAAACACTACAGTAAGTATTGAAAACAGATTGAGCCTGAAACAAGAACAAGAGTCTGATACAACCTTAAACAAGGTAAGAGAACTTGCAATAATTGTGCCTGGTGATAAAAAAGGAAGAAACCTATTTCTTGGAAAGAAATGACATTTTGTTCCATCACTTCACACGTCAGAATGATGAGGTAATTGAACAGATCTTTGTGCTATCCAAACATAGAAGTAGAATTATGCACTTGGCCCATGATAGACATTTAGGAGGCCATCTCAATAACATGAAAACTAGAGACAAATTCTCAATCATTTTTACTGGCCTGGAATATTTTTAGATGTAACAAAATATTGTTGGTCATGTGACAACTTTAAGAAATGTATCCCAAAGGAAGAATTCTTAGAGCTCCATTGATTCCAATACAGCCAATGGATGAGCCTTTTAAGCGTATTGCCATGGGCATTGTTGGTCCCCTAAACAGGTCCGCTAGAGGTCATAAATTATTTTCGTACTCTGTGACTATGGTACAAAATACCCTTAAGATGTCCCTCTTAAATCAATTGACAGTGAAACAGTTGCCAGTGCTATGATAGAAACTTTTAGCAGGGTAGGTATTCCAGATGAGATTTTAACAGACCAAGGAGCAAACTTTATGTCAACATTAATAAATCAACTGTGCACAGTGTCCACAGGCCAATGGAGTTGTTGAAAATTTTAATGGTACTCTGAAAAAGATGTTAAAATGCTATGCACAAGAGGAACCGAATGTTTGGGATAAACATATCCAATTCGTTTTGTTTGCATATAGAGAGTCACCACATGAATCAACTGGATACTCACCATATGAACCCCTATATGGGAGACAGTTAAGGGGGCCCCATTAAAATTATGAAAGAAAACTGGGAGGGGCAAGATGAAAAGGTAATCAATTGCGCACTTTCTATCATTTTAGAAACTAGAGCTAGATTAGAAAAACTGCATAAAATGAACTAATTTAGAGAAGACAGTGCTAAGAAAAGAAAAAGAAGTATTTTGACCAAAAAGTAGAGTTAGAGAATAAGAAATAGTCCAGAACGCATTAGTACTTCTTCCCACATCAAACATTAAAATGCTTACACAGTGGAAAGGACCTCGTAGGGTTTCAGAGAAGGTAAGTCCAGTGGACTATGAAATACAGGTAAACAGACATAAATGTCAAAGTGTTTCACATTAACATGTTAAAACAGTTCTTTGAACGTGAGTAGAGTGGATCAGAAAGAGAGGAAGCAATACAGTGTCTAAATGCCATTTGTCACACTGGTCAGTGTAAACGCACTGGTGGTTGCTACAGCGAGCTGGTGGTTGCATTTTTCAGCACAGGTGGTGGCGTAAAAGGTAAAAAAATCTATACCTGTTGACTTTATTATTTATTCATAAACTTGCATTTATTTTATTTGTGATGACATCTGGCGCACAGACCATCGGTAACATTGCAGTTTATGGCTCTGTCAAGCAATTGGTGATTTAATTCATGGTTTGGACTGCAAATCCAACAAAGTTCTGGAGTTTTGCCGTGACAGGTGCTTTTTTCTAGTGTAACTGTCTAAATTAAGGGAAATCTGCATGTCTAAGCACAGCTGTTGTCATTTTCCCATGAAATAACGTCCAAAAAACGATTACTACTTTGTATTTTTTTTTTTTTTGTAAACTAGCAAATGTTTTATTGAAGAATTTTATCACAACGCATTGGGAGCGTTTTTTGAAGCATTGATACAACGCACTGATGGCTGCACAGAAGTCCTGTGGTTGCTGGTGCAGACTCACCACATCATCCGCTGTTCACATAAACGTTGCAAAAGTCGCCATTTCAACCAGCACATGATATTTCGATACTGTGAAGAAGGCTCAGGCGAGCCTGTGCAAACGTGCAGACTCCCAAGAGCCTTTGGTGAAGCACAAGTGATCTTGATATTTATTACATTGTCCAGTGACTGCCTGTGCAAATGTGCAGACTCACCAGAGTGTTCGCTGCTGGCGTGAATAGCACACAAGTCGCCATTTAAGGCAGCACAAGAGATTTTGTACAGCGACGAAGGCTAAGGTAAGCCTCTGCAAATGTGCAGACTTGCCAAATCCTTCGCTGCTCGTACAAAATGGCATTCAATCGCCTTTTGAGTCACCACATGATAATTTTGAACGGTGGCGAAGGCTCAACCTAGACCAAGCAAATGTGCAGACTCGCCAAAGCCATCGCTGTTCGCATGAATAACACCCCAAAATAGTAAGTGAGTATCACAATCACAAACTCACAAACTGCAGACAAACCCATGGCACTGAGAGGAATAGCCACACAACAATCGCGAGACACCAGGAAGACAAATTAAGCAAAGCAGCCAGCTCTCTCTCTCTTTCCCATCAAGATGATCGCAAAACTAGAATGGACATAGAGTAACAAAATATAGAACAGTTACAGAATCCTGCAATGGGAGTAACAATCAACAACGAATCAACAACAACAGAATCACCGCCTTAGAACAGACAGCAGCATATATCTCTTGGGTGCTAAAATTGCATTTTACTGGTACCAAATCTTCGCCCTAGATTCTGCTGTTGTTGAATGACAAATTTTTTAAGCTCGCATGGGGGCTTCTTAACTATTGTAATGTATCATAACGGACAAACAATCTCATTAAATTAAAAGTTTTGGGGCCAATCTGAAAAATAGGCGGAAACACTCTCAAAGTAAGAACAGGGCTAGCTCTTGAGCGTCTCTGGTGAGGCTACACATTTGCAAAGTCACGCTTGAGCCTTCATCAGTGTGCAAAATAACACAAAATCTATGCCTATTGACTGCATGAATTCTTTATAAGCTTGCATTTATTTTACTTTTGATGACCTGATGCGCACAAACCATCAGAAACATAGCAGTTTATGGCTCTGCCATGCAGTTGGCGTTTTAATTCATGGTTTGACCAACAAATCATAGTTGTGGAGTTTGACAGTAACAGGTGCTTTCTTTCTATTGTGACTACCTAACTTCAGGAAATTCTGCATGTCTAAGCACAGCTGCAGCTATGTTTTCACAGTCCCATGAAATAACATCCAAAAACGATTACTACTCTCTATTTCTCTACACAGAGAAGGCTCTGACGAGTCTGTACATTTGCACAGGCTCACCTGAGTCTTCGTCCTGGTACTGAAATATCATGTACTGGCTCACTGCGATTTATGTACCGTATATAAGGACAGTGAATGCTGTGGTGAGGCTGCGCCAGCAACCATGGCACATATAGGCAACCATCAGTGCGTTGTTTCAATGTGTCAAAAATGCTCCCAGTGCGTTGTAACAAAATTCCTGAATAAAACGTTAGCTTGTTTACCAAGAAAAAAGATACAAAGTGGTAATCGTTATTTGGATGTTATTACATGTAAATATGATACCAGCTGTGCTTAGACATGCATATTCCCCTCAATTTAGGCAGTTACACTAGAAAAAAAACACCTGTCACGGCAAAACTCCAGAACTTCACCACTAACAGACCAGACTACAAAAGTCGTTCCAAATAGGGTTGTTTAGACTGACGAATTGCAGGTAGTTTTTGACGGTTAAAAAATCAATAACGTCCTATCTAGAATTAAGAAATCTAGATTTTGATAAGATTTTCATTTTCCAAACAGACAGCAGTGACAAGGGTACTGGAGCTGTTTTACTCCAAACATATGAGGGAAATAAGTTGCCTATTGTGTACATAAGCAAGAAATTATTGCCCAGAGAGAGACAGTACACAGGAGGACTTTCAAAACGCAAAAAATGAAAATTATTATTTTTTGCATTCAGAACACTTTTTGCCTTCTTTAACAGATAAAAACGAATGATGACGACACTCTGCTTCTATCTATACCCAAAACCGGTGTTTTTATAAACACTGGCTACCACCAACTCTGCATTGCTGGTTTACTATGTTTTGCATGTAGCGTCCCCACAAATCAATGAAGCAAAATATTTAATCATTCCACATGTAGCTTGTAAGTAAACATGTATAATAAACACAGCAGCTTTAGTTTTATAGCTTTATTATTCATGCCTAATTTGTCTGAACATGACCGATCTGGCGCAATTGGAATGTTAAAAGCTGGTGTGATTGTTTCTGACGTCGCCAGTTATCATAATTGCCATCCGTCAACTATACAGTGCCTAAGAGATCGTTACCAGGCTACTGGGACAGTTAAAGATGACACAGGTCTGGTCAGCCAATAATGGCGGCCGGCGATAAGAGCGAACTATGCTGATTGTGTATCGACCATATTTACATCAACAATATCAGTTCCGGCCAGCTATTGTCTGTGCCAGACGAATAGTAGGGCTCCCAGGATATTTTGTTTCTGATTTTTTAATAAAATATTTTATCACAATAACTTAAAATTGTGTCCAATTTTAGACAAATTTCAAAATGCAACCTTAGAATCATAGTGTCTTGCTATATGATAGACTGTTGCTCTTAGACATTATTTATTATTTTGACATAAAATTTAAAACATGTTTTGCTGACATATTGATGTTCATTTTTACCAAATCTCAATAAAATTGAGACATTAAAAAGTAGTAAATGTTATGAATTTCGATTTATGCGTTTTTAAAGTCCTTCAGTGTATAGCACTATTGAGGAAGAATGCCTTACCATGATAGACTGTTGCTCTTAGACATTATTTATTATTTGACATAAAATTTAAAACGTGTTTTGCTGACATATTGATGTTCATTTTTACCAAATCTCAATAAAATTGAGACATTAAAAAGTAGTAAATATTATGAATTTCGATTTTTGCGTTTTTAAAGTCCTTCAGTGTATAGCACTATTGAGAAAGAATGCCTTACCATAGTTAGAGCAGTGTCTCAGTTCAGAGAATATAATGAAGGTAAGGAATTCATCATATAATCAGACCATTACCCACTGCAATTGTTAAACAAAGTTAGGGGCCATTAACAAAAAAGCTTGGATGGAGTTTACTCTTGCAAGATTTCACATTCAAGGTCCACAAATTAAAGGCAAAGACAATAAAACAGCCGATATGTTATCATGCTCTTTTGAGGGTGTTTAGAGAGCCTTTAGGGATTTTATTTGGGATTATGATACATATATCATCTGATGGATGGATGGTATGTGAGACTTTGGTGTCTTTCCAATATAGCTCAGTGCATGAACTGTAATAAGGTGTGAGAATTGTAAATCTTTTAATTACTCAGGGCTAAATAATTGCTCACTTAACAAAGTATTGTCTCCCAAGTACTTGATTTGTTAAAAAAATGGAAAGGACTTGATATACTGTGCAGGGAAATGATTGTGTGTGTGTGTTTTATAAGAGGGTGATCTTTGGAGAATGTTAGAAGTGTGAGGCTGATTTAGCGATCTTGGATGTATGTGTAGTCTAGATGTGGTTGTCTATCCCGTCTTCTTGGACCAATTTTAACACCGTTTTTAACAATCAGAGGATCCTACAAACAAAGCTAGAATTAATTCAGTCCAGTAGCATTTATTCAATAAAAACTGTTACGATAGTATAATAGAGGTAGATTTCTGGGAATCAAATGGGTCCCTATGTATATAAACTATAACTTCTATGAAGTAAAATACAATTCAACTTATTTTGAAAACATATTCATTTATTTATTTAATAAAAACTGTTCAGATAGTTTAATAGAGCTGGATATCTGGGAATCAAATCGTTCCCTATGTATATAAACTATAACTTCTATGAAGTAAAATGAAATTCAATTTATTTTGAAAACATGTTCCTAGTTGTGTCAACACTATTAAACTTTATGAAAGATAACCAGTGAAAATACACAAATCTGAAATATGTTCTTCACATTAAGCATATTATGGTTGTGTTGCTAATTTTTTTTTCCAGAATATCATTTTTTACAAAGTTATCTTGCTCATTAAAAAGTACTGTTATTCTACTATCCAAAAGTCAGTAATATAGAAATCTACAAATCCTGATGACGTCATAGGAATGTGAGAGCTGTACCTACTAAAACACTACTGGAGACCAAAATGTTGATTTTCTCCAAAATTCAGGAATTATTTTGCTGACTGTCTGTCAAAGTTTGCAGATAATCAACCATGCTAAATCACACAGGCATAGCTGTGTATGGCTCTGGCAATTTTGAATGGGTTTAAATAATGACGATTATTTTGCCCTTTGAGACTAGGCTGCATTTAGGATAAAGGCTAGGAATACTGTTTCCTGGATCTTGTCGTCTGTAAATGCCATAATGGTTCTTCTCGCCTCACCAAGCACTATTTTGCTGCAAATGGGGACAGATTAAAATGTCAAATAACAAAATTATTGCATGAATTGCATTTTACTAACACATTTCATGACCAAAATTTGTACATTTTTGCTTTCAAAATTCTCCTTACCAGATCGTCTAGCATGTCAAACGTTGCTGTAACAAAGTAGAGGGAACATTGGTCTAAAATGTCTGAAAAACTTAGCCATTTCATATCCGTTTTTTTTTTGTACACAGCATCGAAGTATGTAAGGATGCAAAGATCAGGAATCGATACTATTCAGTACCACACCACCTGACCCAGGATACAATTTTGAATTTTGCATACTGAGAGTTGACCCAGAAAACCCGTTCTTTTGAGTCATTGAATAAGTTTGGGAAAAAAAATCCGTTTTCAACTCAAACTAAGTATGGTAGACTAATGTAAATAGCATTTTATGTTAGGCCGTCTGAATTTATTATTTTTCGTCATACGAAGTACAATATGCTTAACTATATGTCAGTGGTATATTATTTTGCCCATATTATCAGATCCAGTCAGTCAAGTGAGAGTAGACACACAGGGTCGTCATACAAGTGACGTCATATTGTAATATGTATCTCAGCGTACTTAAAATTTTCTAGGAACATATGTTAAAATAAAATTGCAGAATTCAATGTTTTCTCAGAGTATGATTGAAAAATATTGCCCTCGGAATCAACATTTGTCAGCACTTGTGATGCTAAGCTGTGATTTCCAGGACATATTTTTTTATCCAAAGTAAGTGACACTCATGGTAGATTCTTATATTATTCCTGGTCAAAGTCAGAAGGAAACGACGCCGATATGTATCAATGTCACCTCATGTCTATGTTTGCAAGGTCCTCATCCAGCTTTATTGCTTCTAGCGCTCTTGTCGGAGGAGGGATATAGAGAATACTAGGTGAGTGTTTTTGATATCAAGTTTACAAGGCAAGGCTTTGAGAACGCTTGTTGACATTGCTAGGCTTGCCGAGCGACACAACATGCGTTCTCAAAGCCAGGCCTGGAAAACTTAATATCAAAAGACGAGAACCTGGTATTCTATTTATCATGTTCCCAGTGTTGAACAATCTTCAAAATAGCGATTATTACGTATTTTTTATTTTGTGTTGATTCAGCGTCATTAGCGACGTCATTCAAAAAGTGTAACGTCATCATGACCTGATAAATGTAACATGCCGTGAGATAGGAATCGTTTATTAGGTTATGTTGAAACAATTCAGTTATATCAGGGGTGACTGATAAACTTGAACCCATACCAGTCTTGTAAAAAGAAAACATAATCTGGAAATCAAAGTTGGTTTTGCTATTTTTGATCAAACTTTTGTATGTTACATTTCTTGTAAGTAAGATAAATTACATGAAGGAGCATATGTACAACTGACTCTCGGATACTGAAGCCAATGTCATTTTGTTCAAAAATGAATTTTGAAAAGGAATTTCCTAAGAGTATTTATTGTTCTGGTCAGTTGAGAACAAACCCAGATTCGATTCCGTATTTTTTGAAATATCATCAAAAACATAACAACAATCAGTTTATGGCTTGATTGTGAGGCAGCGAACCCTGCTTTTTTACGGTCAAAATAATAATAATTATAGTAGAGTAAGACTAAAATTTTTTACCTGGAGATTGATATTAGACCATAATTATATCTGTAAAATTTGAAAACAATTGGACGTCAAATAAAAAATATAAAGAAATTCTATGAGCTTTTTGCTCAGCCCTCGTACATGTATCTTGTAAATTTGAACTGTTTTGCAAAAATAATCGTTACCTAACCATTTCCCTTTTGTTAGATTCTATTTATCATATGATATTAAGATAACTTTGAAATCTCATTTCTGCCGTAAAAACGTTTTAATATTGTCATTATTTACACAACGTTGTTATAGAGGTCATAACGTTTCCCGAAAATCTGTAAAGCCCTAGTAGTTTATCAATTTTATTGCATGGCGTTATTTCAGTCTATTCTTAACTTCTAACAAAGAAAACAAACACAGTTTGCATGTTGGCGCGCTTTAATATGAGCAAATGAGCAGCGTGACATGGAAGGACGTTGTAGACCTTGATGAGATCTATTTAAGAAGTGCTTGTAAAAGCCCTGCCAGTAACACAGCTTACTTAACCCTTAGATCTTCTCATTGCCGAAGTACCTGCCGTCCAGCCCACATGACACCAAACTTTCTATTTTTTGTTTGGCGAAAACTTGCTGTGATTTTAAACAGTGCAGTATACCACATAGCAATGACGACGTGCAAATCAACACGGCAAGATCTCTTGCTCGAATCTATACAAAATTTTGTGTGTTGCTCACATCTGTGAAGCCGCCTTAGAACTGATTTTTCACGACACTTCGTTCACAAATACCTGATTATTCTCAGTCCGTGCGCGACGACTGAGTAATAATATACTGCACAACCTTTGTTAATGCTAGTACCGACTAGACAAATATTCTGCTCTATTCGATGAAACGAGCAGAATGTTAAGTCTATTCTTAACTTCTAACAAAGAAAACAAACACAGTTTGCATGTTGGCGCGCTTAGAAATTACAAATGTTAGAGAGCGACAAAATTTTGTATAGATTCTTATTACGTTTTCATGTTAAGTCACATCACAATGTCTCACATAGACTTGACCTCTGTAATGTTTAACATTTCGACTCCAAACTCTTCAACGTACGTACCTGCAACAAATGAAAACAAATAGCCTTATATAAGTAGCCTTATTGTCAATACATATTATTCTTATTTTCATTGCAATCATGCTGAAATCTAAAATTTATTTTCCAAAAATATCATTGTTTTCATGCCCATTTGCATATAATACTTTGATTAAAATGACTGTATCTGGTACTAATTTTATTAAATTATTTATTTACTTTTGTTTTGCTAAATGTATCACCTATTAAAATTAGATAATCAGGTGCAAACGGCTGGTCTGAAACTCTAAAAGTACAACAAACGGCCATCTCTATTATACTCAACATTTCCCCTCTGCTAACTCTAATACTGAGCTAATAATCAGGCAACTTCTATACTGGGAACCCATTTGGAATTAACTTATGTGTATCTACGTTATAATATACACTGAACTTGTCATTTATTTGTGATCCCATATATCAGTCAATTTAATTTTCTTCTTTCTCTGATTTAAATAAACGCATAGCTTATTAGAAATATACCATATCTATTTTATTGCCATTTTAATTTTGATATTTCACGTAACTTACCACCATGGCGATATTTTGAAAATCACCTTTTCTACTCCCGATGATTTTTTTTTTTTTTTATGAGTGAATTCATTTTCTTGTTATTGTAATAAACATTGACCTCATTTTTTATCTTCTAAATACTGTTCTATACAACCATATTTACTCCTCCATATTTGTTCATATGGAGGACATTTTCTCTCCCAAAACCATACTGAAACCAAATACTTTGTTGTTTGAAAGTCTACCCTTATTTTCATCTGAGATTTTTTTTTGTTCATTGATTTTGCTTTCTTGGACTTTTGCACCTTTAGAAAATTAAGACCTTCAATCTGCATTTTCAACCTGGCTTCCGCTTCCAGGGAAATCTCAACTATTACCATATACCAGGTAAATACCCTTTTCCACTTCCGAAAAATTTGTTTCCACTCCTGGGAAATCTCAATTGTTACCAGGTAAATACCATTTTCCACTTCCGGGGAACTCTTTTCCACTTCCTTGGAAATCTCAATTATTATCTTCTACCAGGTAAATACCACGTTCCACTTCTGGGGAACTTGTTTCCACTTCCTGGGAAATCTCAATTATTAGCTTCTACCAGCTAAATACCATGTTCCACTTCCGGGGAACTCGTTTCCACTTCCTGGGAAATCTCAATTATTACCTTCTACCAGGTAAATACCACGTTCCACTTCCGGGGAACTTGTTTCCACTTCCTGGGAAATCTCAATTATTAGCTTCTACCAGCTAAATACCACGTTCCACTTCCGGGGAACTCGTTTCCACTTCCCAGGAAATCTCAATTATTACCTTCTACCAGGTAAATACCACGTTCCACTTCCGGGGAACTCGTTTCCACTTCCTGGGAAATCTCAATTGTTACCTTTTACCAGGTAAATACCCTTTTTCCACTTCTGGGGAACTCGCTTCCACTTCCTGGGAAATCTCAATTAGTACCTTATACCAGATAAATACCTTTTTGCACTTCTGGGGAACTTCATATTTCCACTTCTGGGGAATGGACATGTGACCTAGTCACCAACCGATTTTAAAGCTCTCTTATGAGGAAAGTTTGCTATTCCCACATAAATCTACTGCTACTATGTATTTTTTTTCTTACCTTTGGGATTACCCTTCTACCAGGTAATACCTTTTTCCCACTTCCGTGGAACTCAATCCACCTCCTGGGAAATCTCAATTTTTACCTTTTACCAGGTAAATACCCTTTTTCCACTTCCTGGGAAATCTCAATTAGTACCTTATACCAGATAAATCCCTTTTACACTTCTGGGGAACTTCATATTTCCACTTCTGGGGAATGGACATGTGACCCAGTCACGAACCGATTTTAAAGCTCTCTTATGAGGAAAGTTTGCTTTTCCCAGATAAATCTACTGCTACTATGTTATGTTTTCTTACCTTTGGAATTAACCTTCTACCAGGTAAATACCTTTTTCCCACTTCTGGGAGAACTCGTTTCTACTTCCAGGGCAACGTCAATTATTACCTTATACCAGATGAATACCTTTTTCCACTTCAAAGGAACTTCATGCTTCCTCTTCTTGGGAAATTACATGTGACCTAGTCATCAAACGATTTCTGAGCTCTCTTATGAGGAAAGTTGGCTCTTCCAACATAAATCTACAGCTCCTATGATATATATTCTTACCTTTGAAAATAACCTTCTACCAGGTAAATACTTTTCCCACTTCTGGGAAAATCGTTTCCACCTCCTGGACAATCTCAAAATTACCTTATACCAGATAAATATCTTTTTCCACTTCTGGTGAATTTCTTGTTTCCTCTTCTGGGGAAATGACATGTGACCTAGTCACCAACCGATTTTTAGAGCTCTCTTATGAGGAAAATTTGCTCTTCCCACATAAATCTACTGCTCCTATGATATATATTCTTACCTTTGGAAATAACCTTTAAAATTCCACTTCTGGGAAAATCAATTACACAGCAAGTGTATTTGGATTTTTTAATTTTGTCTCACTACTTATAACATTGTCCATATCTGCATAGCCAACATAAGCATCACCGTTTTTCGTTTGCAAATAATTCAGAATCGAATGCAGTATTCTCTTTCAACACTCTGACATTAGCTTTTAACGGCTACGCCTTTAAAACAACTGACCCCTTTTCAAAGGTGAATGACTCATTTTTATTCTAACAAGCATACCTTTAACTGACATGTCTCTAACATCTATTGTACTGTAGATGCAGCGATTTCTGCTCGTACGCTCTGATAACTTTATGTTTCTAATTGAAATCTCCTTTCTTTGATTATCTTTTACACTTTCTCCATCTTTCAGCATACATAAACCTAACCGTTTTCAAGCAGAAGAAATGTATGAATCATTTAACATGCACAAGGGGTTCAATTGATAATTTTCTTCAAACAGAAGAAATCCAAATTTCATTAAATAAAGAAAAAAATCGATATCAGGAATAAGGGCTGCCTATGAGCAAAATTTAAATGCATACTGCGTTATAAGCTTTGATTCCACATAAACAGTCATTTACAAATGCAGTCATTCGTTGACCGTTTACCACTGTAATAACATCACTGTTAAAACTTTCCACAATATTTGAACAATGCTCGCCAATTCCAGTAAAGAATTCTGTATGTAAAATGCTTCCTTACCTGCGTCTGACCGTGAGAAAGCTGAAACCGTTCCATTTGACTGAGCTTTATCCATGTAATTAATATAAGACTCACCATTTTCAAATTAGCTCATGAAATATCAATTTGAAGTTGTTGTCATGTTATCTTGTAACTTTTTTTCTTTTTTTCTTTTTTTTTTGGTATTTTAAACTTAAATTTATGCAAATTACTGCTTATGCTATTACAATCCAGTACTAATCTATGCTTTGTGCCTTGTTATTTTTACAGTATAGCATTAATCGCATGAGGCTACTTTTCAATTTTAAGAATACATTTCTGAGATAGTAATAAGTAGATCTCTTTGTTGTCTTATTACTGTGAGACCTCTTTACATGTCAGAAATTTCCATCTTTTTATTTTTTTAAGATAAACACTCTCTGGCAAAAAACAACAGTATTTGTCTCGATCAGTACAGCAAATAGATATATAAAGTGTAATCCTCTTCTATAACCAACGTAAAGTACTAATATGACCATGCATCTATTTATATTTAATATTTAACCTATTTCATGGGGATTCATCTGTACTTTACTCTCTGCAAATCCACCCACCTTCGTTATCGTCTCTCATGATCTAACTGATCTGTACTACCGACCTTAGTATAGCGCCAAGATTCACATCTATATCTGAAATGTCTATCTGATGAAAACAAGAAAACTGCTTTCTGTACTTATCTTTACATTGTGCTTTAGATATGGACTTTCATATCTCCAATGCCGACTTGGATTGAGCTCTTCAAATGTGTTCTGATCCTCCTCATCACTGGCGACCTCCAGATGTAAATAACCGTCAACTACTTTCTAGCCAATGTGGATTCTAATAACCTGTCGTTGTTTCAAATATTGGAAACTGAAATGTAAGAACGTTAGATGTAAAACTGTGATTGATTCCATCGTTGACTTAACAATTTTATTTTATTATTATAATAACTATTATTATTACTATTAATTTATCTTCTTTGCAAACCCAGGAAATGCCGCCCAATTCATGAGGATGTATAGCCTGCTCTTGACGCCTATATTCGTAACTTGTTTGAAACTATGATCGTGGTATTCCTGGTATAGTCTTTCATAATGTGTATGTAGTGTGTTGTGTTACTTTTTATTTGCCCTATATTTTACAACATTCTCCGCATTTGAGCGTTTCAGATAAACCTGTATAGCCTGCTCTTGACGTCTATATACGTGAACATGTTTGAAACTATGATATCCTTGGTATATTCTTTCTAGTGAGTTGCGTTATTTTTTATTTGCTCCATATTATACACCATACTCCGCTTTTGAGCGTTTCAGATAAACTTTTATAGCCTGCTTTTGACATATGTATACATGAACGTGTTTGAAATATGATCGTGTTATCCCTGGTATATTCTTTCATAATATATATGTAGTGTGTTGCGTTATTTTTATTTGCTCTATAGCATACAACATTCTCCGCTTAAAGGCGTTTCAGATAAAAAATGTACCTTTCGCTAAATTCTTCATCTTTATATACCGTTTAATAATGGTTTAGATTTCTGTCACAATCATCTATTTTTTGAACATGCCATCTTCTACACATTGAACGCATTTACCTTTTGAGTTATAATCTGCAGATGCGACAGACGCACTTTTGCTACCTAAAATTCACAAAATAAGTTTTTGAGTGTCACTTATCTTTTTAATTCTGTAGAAACCAACTTGATCATCTCGTTCTGTCTGCTGTTAATACCCTAGGTCGATGCCATGCTATCTTTTTACTCCAGAAACATAGACAAACGTCCTTCGCTTTTTGTGTGTTGCTCACATCAGTGAAGCCGCCTTAGAACTGATTTTTCACGACACTTCGTTCACAAATACCTGATTATTCTCAGTCCGTGCACGACGACTGAGTAATAATATACTGCACAACCTTTGTTAATGCTAGTACCGACTAGACAAATGTTCTGCTCTATTCGATGAAACGAGCAGAATGTTAATTCCCAGACGCGACGTCATATGATAATTGAAATTAACTTTACGCACAAGTTCATTTTATTAATAGTGAACTAACTCTTATTTAAAAACTTATTAGAGCATTATGAGAAGTCGCCATAGGTACGAGCTCGTAACGGGTAGGATTACACTAAATGTATATACAAAAATGCCATAGTATTCATGCCAAAAGAAAGTTCTATTACAAATATACTTTAATTTACATTCATAATATATTTACCGGTAAAATGCAAATTATATCAATATTTTTTTTCTGCAATTTATCATGGTAATGTGTCCTATATACATGAACATTACTTTCTAAGATGAAATAAGTGAGTGTTTGTTTACATGTAACCTGGTTTTACTTTTTACCGTACACATCACTTTTCGGCCTTTAGAAACTGTATTTAAAGCTTGTTATGTTGCAATATATGGCAGAACTGTTTACTAGAGCATGAATCACGCATCTTGGCGTGTTGTACCCCCTACACTTATATGTATACTCAAACAAAAAAGATACGTCCGATTTTCAAGGTGCAGTTTCTTTCGATCCAGTAAAAATGTCGCAGCATAAAATAAACCAAAATGTTTACCCAACGCCTGACACACAAAAATTGGTAATTATTTGATCTTCTTATCTGGAAGAGTTATTAAACCTAAAGTGAAAAAAGCTTTCCCACTATCATCAGCAAGTTGGTCATCAAAACGCGACACATTTTACGTTAAACGGCAACCAGGAACGTCCAACAACGAAAAAACATCTAAAAATCGCAAATGTGCTCATTACACGAGCGTCATTGCAATTCAAAACCATTAATTTACAAAACTGTCTGAAATTGCCTCCCTTTGAATTAAACAAATAACAATTAAAGAACCTCCGATTCTCTTTAGCCTAAAATCATTTCGTCGAAGTTTTTGTTTTAATTTGTTGTGCTTGTTATGACAACGATTACACAAAAGATAAAAATAAAAACTATGGTTGATGTCCACGAAATCTGTGTTTTATACCACACCCTTACTGAAAAAAACACATGTGATTTTCCAGTATCGATTGTTTTGATGCTTATTAGTCTTAATTAATGTTAAAATGTTTGTGATGACGAAGCAGAACTTCAAATTTGACCGACTCTGTTGATTTTCGAAATGCTGGACCAACAGTGAATTTTCAAAGTGTCTTCACGCACGCTCTTGATCGATGTTTTTTGACATCAGAGTACGTGACAGATTAATGGTTGTGGCCATAAAAGCAATGCACAAACATGCATATCATCTTACTTGAGAGTTCGCTCAGTAATGTAGAAATGTGCTTGAACGGTTCAGAATTATGATGGACACACAAGCTATTGTTGTTGTTTTAAGGGTACCCGTGTTCTCTCAGTTGTCAGCGGTTCTACTGGTTTTCAAATGAATTCAGTTTAGGTGTATAACGTTTCTAAATGATAACAGTTTGTAATGTAAAAAATTTGAGTGAAATGTGTTCATACATTTAGAGCTGGCAGACATAAACGTTAAGCGGACATAACCTTATTGTTTGAGTATATATACCTATAAGTGTAGGGACTCCCTACACTTAAAGGTATACCTTTACGTTTAAGTGTAGGGGGTCCCTACACTTACCGATACGAAGAGTCAATAGTCAATCATTTCAGCCCCTTTGTTTGTGTTGAATTTTTACGTCCAAATCAGCAATGTGTTAGTGTTGTTGGGATGGGTCTTTCTGGGTTGAATCTTGTTCAAGTACACAACGCAGTGCATCCAATGAGGCTCGAACCCGCAACCAATCGATCCCGCGTAAAAACTCTACCACTGAGCCACCGCGCTCCTCCCTTTATGATGATACTCAAGATGTGTTACATGTATGCTGTGGAGTTAAGTGTAAACGTGTTAAACTTGTTAAGGGTGTATGTTACAAGAGAACCACTGTGAGTGTTCATCTAAAAGTTATATTGGCAACGGTCAATATGTATTGCATCAATTCCTATGGTGGACTAAAATTAAATTGACAGCGACTTAGCTATCCGTCACATGACACTTTTAAATCAATCGAAATAAATCTTAACATTTAATGATGAACGAGGCTTAACAAAGTCATGGCCATGTTTAGAACTGTTAAACTGTCTTTCTTCATTCACAAAAGTCAATCCCTTATCAGCATTAAATATTGATTAATAATAAAGTGAATATGCACATTGACTGCTCAAGTACTTAAGATCAGCGCATTAGCATGCGAGCATGCATCCAAAGCCGGTATCAAACATGTTTTTCTATGCATTAACATCTGCTGGGTCCCGAGGGTGGTTTTGAGACTCGAGTCTGAAACCGAAGGGTCTAGCAGATGTCAGTGTATCAGAAAACCATGTTTGATCGACATTATTGGCATCATTTGTCACTTGAAAAACGCTTCGTAAAGTCCATTTTTGTATTACTCTAATGGCGCGCAAACATGAAGAATTCGTAGGTTTTGAATACAAATGTTCCAGAGCAATGAAATGCGTCACGTCATTCTAACGTCACTAAATTACATTCATTTATGTGCACGTTACTGTTGATGACGTCAATTTTGTTACGGCCTAGAATGATTATATGTAAAGTACAAAAGTCGTGTATCAACAGCATGTGAATTGCCTGATTAATACATGGATTTTTGTCGGTTAACACATGGCTGCTAATAGTGTGAGAAACGGCATTATAAGCAATAATGTGCTATATACATTACCATTTGATTATCAGAAGGTAGTTTTTGTTGAGGACTACTAGAATGAAAGTTCATACATGCCCGGATCCAGATGGGGACAGGGGTTCCGGACCCCTACCAACCCCCACTGAAAAAAATATAGGGCTTCCTAGCAATATTGGTCCGGATCCCCTAAAAATCACAAAGCTACCAAGCCAGCAATCAATATTGGGCCGTCATCGGCACGCCAGCGAAACGCCATTTAAGGCGTTTCACTGATGGGCCGATGGTGGCCCGCTGATAGTGGTATTTGGACCCCCCTCATCAACTAAAAAAAAACCATTCTTAAAGTTGGACCCCCTCTGACAAAACTTTCTAGATCCGCGCATGATGAAAGTCTGTTTTCTGATATACCAATGTTTCAGACAGTAAGGCTTCATACAAAATGAATGGATCCCTTACACGGCACTGTGATAATTGTGTACGAAGGTGTGAAAGGTGTTTTCACCATATCACCATTAGACAAAAGTGTGTTTGATTAAAATGGCAGCTATTAGTTACAAAAACAAATAAGTATGACGAGGAAATGCCACAAACCCTAGACCCATCCACGGTAACGAGAGAAAGAGACAAACATTTGCTAGCTTTTTGTCACAGCTCTAAAACTTTAAAACAATCGAGCATAAAATGTGGTGATATTACCAATTTAGTAAAATTATTAAAGACATATGCGGCTATTTTTTATGCGCATCAATCCCGCGTCGGGAAACAGTTAAAGTTGTCAGGGTCCTGTATTTCGACTAATTACGGATTCGGATCAACACAGCTTTCAGAAACTCTTATGTCATATTGATGTTCCGACATTTTCTTGACAAAATAAAGTAATTAAAGTGTGTCCGAAATATCTATTGTCCTTTTATCAGAACTGATCGCCTCAGTACCAAAGACAGATAAATGTAGCTCAGACGAAATCAAACGATGTGCACACAATTATCCTGGTTACAAATACGAAAGTGGCCGAGTCTCTTCTATTTGTACGATAATTTAAAGCGGTGCACGACCTGACCTCGTGGCCTAGTGGTAAGCGTGTCTGGCTACGAAACCAAAGAACCTGGATCGATTCTAGCGTGCGCACCTTTTTTTAAAGTGTATTTTTCTTTCTTTTTTAGCATTTTAATGTTAAATTGCTTCATACTAGTAAAATAGCATCATCAAAACGACCGAAATGGTCATTCCTGATTTTTTTTTATTAAATTATGCATGAAAACCTATGGGGGTGGGGTTAAATTTGGCCCTCCTGAAAGAGAATTAGTTTGGTGACCCCAGATTTTTATTCTTTTTTCTGAAAGGTATCATAATAGTCCATGAAATGAAAATACATTTTTAAGATTTTCAACGTCAGATTTTTTAATATATTATTAATTCTAAAAACAAATTCCCATTTTTTACGAATTGCCAAAAAATATCATGCATTATCTTGTCAAAGCTTGGGATAACAAATAAACTTGCACATTTTTAAAAAGGTTTTGGGTCATGGACAATATTTGAAGTTTATAGAAAGAAGCTGACTGTAGATTACAACAATTTTAGCTCGATAAGTTGGCTGAGTGTTATTCTTTCGCCTGTTTAGGAAATTGGTCAAATGTTAAACACTTCGAGATGTGATTATGAACAAATAAGCACGGTGACATATCCTTTTTATTTCATAAATGGATAGCCCATGCATAAAACAAACTGTATGTAAAGTATTGAACAGATTTCAAGATGGGAAGTATTTAGTAGCATATGTCCTTAAGTCAATTTTATTTTCCTTCTGTACCTTTCCGTAATCCGTCCGTGTTTCATCTTTTCAAGTAATTTATAGTTATTTCACATGGCTAAATTAGCCAATCAAAATTAATACTGGATGCGTTAGGTCAGCTTGAAATAACAGCAGTCATTCTATTTTATCAGCATGTATCTTGCCTACGAATTTATACAACAAACTGCCATATTCATTTTACTAAACAGTTCCCCTTTGGCTAACTCTGATACTGAGCTAATAATCGGGCAACTTCTATACTGGGAACCCATCTGGAATTAACTTATTTGTATCTACGTTATAATATACACTAAACTTGTCATTTGTTTGTGATCCCATATATCAGTCAATTTAATTTTCTCCTTTCTCTGACTTAAATAAACGCATATCTCATTAAAACTATACCATATCCATTTTACTGACATTTTAATTTTGATAATGTCATGTTATTTACCACCATGTCGCTATTTTGAAAAAAAAAACACTTTTTCTACTAATTTTTTTTATGAGTGACTTCATTTTCTTGTTATTGTAATAAGCATTGACCTCATATTTATCTTTTAAATGCTCCTCTATACAACCATATTTACTCCCCCGTCTTTGTTCATATGGAGGACATTATTTCTTTCAAAACCATACTAAAAACCAAATGCTTCGTTGTTTGAAAGTATACACTTATTTTCATCTGAGATTTGTTTTGGCATTTGTTCAATGTTTTTGCTCTCAGGGACTTTTGCACCTTTAAAAAATTAAGCCCTTCAGTCTGCATTTTCAACCTGACTTCCACTTCCGGGAAAATCTCAGTTATTATCTATTTACAGGTAAATAACTTTTTCCACTTCCTGGGAAATCTCAATTATTACCATCTACCAGGTTAATACCTTTTTCCACTTCCGGGGAAATTTGTTTCCACTCATGGGAAATCTCAATTGTTACCTTCTACCAGGCATTATACCATTTTCCACTTCCGGGGAACTCATTTCTGCTTCCTGGGAAATCTCAATTAATACCTTCTACCAGGTAAATACCCTTTTCCCACTTCAAGGGAATTCGTTTCTACTTCCTGGGAAATCTCAATTATTACCTTTTACCAGGTAAATACCATTTTCCACTTCCGGTACCTGTTTCCACTTCCTGGGAAATCTCAATTATTACCTCTACCAGATAAATACCCTTTCCTCACTTCTGGGGAACATGCTCCCACTTCCTGGGAAATCTCGATTAGTACCTTATACCAGAAAAATACCTTTTTTCCACTTCCAGAGAAACTTCATATTTCTACTTCTGGAAAATGACATGTGACCTATTTACCAACCGATTTTAGAGCTCTCTTATGAGTAAAGTGTGTTTTTCCCACATAAATCTACTGCTCCTATGTTATGTTTTCTTACCTTTGGAAATAACCTTCTACCAGGTAAATACCTTTTTTCCACTTCCTGGAAACTCGTTTCCATCTCCTAGAAATCTCAATTATAACCTTATACCCAATAAATACCTTTTTTCTACTTCAGGGGAACTTCATGTTTTCTTTTCTTGGGAAATGACATGTGACCTAGTCACCAACCGATTTTTAGAGCTCTCTTATGAGGAATGTTTTCTCTTCCCACATGAATCTACAGCTCCGATGATATATATTCTCACCTTTAAAAATAACCTTCTACCAGGTAAATACCTTTTTCTCACTTCTGGGAAACTCGTTTCCACCTCCTGGGCAATCTCAATTATTACCTTATACCAGATAAATACCTTATTCCACTTCAGGGGAACTTCATGTTTCCTTTTCTTGGGAAATGACATGTGACCTAGTCACCAACCGATTTTAGAGCTCTCTTATGAGGAATGTTTGCTGTTCCCACATGAATCTACAGCTCTGATGATATTTATTCCAACCTTTAGAAATAACCTACCAAGTAAATACCTCTTTCCCACTTCTGGTAAACTCGTTTCTACATCCTGGGCAATCTCAAGAATTACCTTATACCAGATAACTGCCTTTTCCACTTCTGGAGAACTTCTTGTTTCCTCTTCTGGTGAAATGACATGTGATCTAGTTACCAACCGATTTTTAGAGCTCTCTTATGAGGAATGTTTGCTCTTCCCACATAAATCTACGGCTCCTAAGATATATATATTCTTACCTTTGGAAATAACCTTTGAAATTCCACATTTTGGGAAATCGATTAAAACTGCAAGAGTAACTGGATATTTTAATTTTGTCTCACTACTTATAACATTGTCCATATCTGCATAGCTAACATAAGCACCGCCGTTTTTCGTTTGAAAACAATTCAGAATCGATTGCAGTATTCTCTTTTGATACTCTGACATTAGCTTTTGACGACTACACCTTTAAAAATAACTGACCCCTTTTCAAAGTTTGTATGACTCATTTTTATTCTAACAAGCTTACCTTTAACTGACATGGCTATGACATCTATTCTACTGTGGATGCAGCGATTTCTGCTCGCACCCTCTGATAACTTTGTGTTTGTAATTGAAATCTCCTTTCTTCGATTATCTTTAAAATTTTCTCCATCTTTCAGCATACATAAACCTACCCGTTTTCAATGCATGAATCGTTATAGTTTTGATTCCACATAAGCAGTTGCTTACAAATGCATTTATTCTTTGACCGATTACCACCATAACAAAATCACTGTTAAAACTTTCCACAATATTTGACCAATGCTCGCTAATTCCAGTAAAGAATTATGTATGTAAAATGCTTCCTTACCTGCGTCTGACCATGAGAAAGCGGAGACCGTTCCATTTGACTGAGCTTTATCCATGTGTTTAATATAAGACTCACCATTCATGAAATATCATTTGTTGTTGTCATGTTATCTTGCAACTCTTTTGCATTTTAAACTTAGATTTATACAAATTATCGCTTATGCTATTACAATCCAGTACTAATCTAGGCTTTGTGCCTTGTTTTTTTTCCAGTCGAGTATTTATAGCATGAGGCTACGTTTCAATTTTAAGAATACATTTCTAAGATAGTAACCAGTGGATCTCTGGTTTGTTTTATTACTGTAAAAACCTCTTTACATGGCAGAAATTTCCATCTTTTTTTCTTTTTAAGATAAGCACTTTCTGGCAAAAAAACAACAACAGTATTTGTCTCAATCAGTACAGCAAATAGATATATAAAGTGTAATCCTCTTTTATAACCAACATAAAGTACTAATATGACCATGCATCTATTTATATTTAATATTTAGCCTATTTCATGCAGATTCATCTGTACTTACTCTCTGCCAATCCACCCACCTTCGTTATCGTCTCTCATGATCTAACTGATCTGTACTACCAGCCTTTGTATAGCGCCAAGCTTCACATCTTAAAACATCTTTATATCTGAAATGTCTATCTGATGAAAACAAGAAAAACTGCTTTCTGTACTTATCTTTACAGTGTGCTTTAAATATGAACTTTCAAATTTCCATTGCCGACTTGGATTGAGCTTTTCAAATGTGTTTCTAATCCTCCTCATCACTGGCGACCACCAGATGTAAATAATCGTCAACTACTTTCTAGCCAATGTGGATTCTAATAACCTGTCGTTGCTCCAAATATTGGAAACTGAAATGTAAGAACGTTAGATGTAAAACCTTGATTGATTCCATCGTTGACTGCATGATTTTATTATTACTATTATTATTATTACTATTATTACTATTATTTTTTTTCTTTGCAAAACCAGGAAATGCCGCCCATTTCATTAGGCTGTATAGCCTGCTCTTGACGCCTATATTTGGACATGTTTGAAACTATGATCGTGATATCCCTGGTATATTCGTTCATAATGTGTATGTAGTGTGTTGCGTTATTTTTTTATTTGCTCTATATTAAACAACATTCTCCGTTTTTGAGCGTTTCAGATAAACATGTATAGCCTGCTCTTGACGTCTATATACGTGAACATGTTTGAAACTATGACCGTGACATCTCTGGTATATTCTTTCATAATGCGTATGTAGTGTGTTGCGTTATCGTTTATTTGCTCTATATTTTAAACATTCTCCGCCTTTGAGCGTTTCAGAGAAAATTTTATAGCCTGCTCTTGACGTCTTTATACATGAACATGTTTGAAAATATGATCGTCTTATCCTTGGTATATTCTTTCATAATAAATATGTAGTTTGTTGCGTTATTTTTATTTGCTCTATAGTATACAACATTCTCCGCTTAAAGGCGTCTCAGATAAAAAGGTACCTTTCGCTAAATTCTTCATCTTCATGTGCCGTTCAATAATGGTTTAGATATCTGTCGCAATCATCTATTTTTTGAACATGTCATGAACATTTTTTTCTACACATTGAACGCATTTAAGTTTTGAGTTATAATCTGCAGATGCGACAAACGCACTTTTACTACCTTATAATTCACAAAATAAATTTTTGAGTGTCACTTATCTTTTTAATTCTGTAGAAGTCAAATTGTTCATCTCGTTCTGTCTGCTGTAATATCCTAGGTCGATGCCGTGATACTCCAGAAATATAAACCAACGTCCTTCGCTTTTTGTGTGTTGCTCACGTCTGTGAAGCCGCCTTAGAACTGATTTTTCACGACACTTCGTTCACAAATACCTGATTATTCTCAGTCCGTGCATGACGACTGAGTAATAATATAATGCACAACCTTTGTTAATGCTAGTACCGACTAGACAAATATTCTGCTCTATTTGATGAAACGAGCAGAAGTCAATTAAGGTCTTCCCAAAGAAGTATATGTTCCAGCGTGGTCAAAATCTGGCCATTGGTTCAGGAGATACAGTACAGACAAGGGTTTTCATGGAGTTAAATTTTTCTGATGACCTTGAAAATGAGGCCATTGTCACCAAAATGTCATCATTGGCTGTCCCAAATAAATTTCAGCGTAAGTTTGGTCTTAAACCATCTAACGGTCGGATAAAACGATATAATAATTCCAAAAGGCATTGGAAACTACCCAAAGGCAGTTAGCAAGGAGTAAAGAGCAACAGCTTTTACCAGTTTATGGTACACACTATATCTATACATGTAACTGGTATCGGAAGGAAATGAGATAAAATAAAGAAAAAAATGTCCACCCCGCATAATGGATTTTCCGACGCTGTCGCCGATGGGATCCATACCCAAACAATATGTTCCAAACCCTTCGGGAGGGGACATACTAAAGTACCCTTTTCTGTTAGGCAATAATATAAATGATATTACTATGCGTTTCCCCATGTTCAACAACGGGGAGGTGTACATGTACCGGGTGTCCCAAAACACAAAAAAAATTGCAAAGGGCGATAACTAAAAAAATAAAATGATTTTTTTTTAGATTTTCACCAGGTACTCCTTATCCTCTATAAGTTGAGCAAGTTTGAAGCTCCTAGCTGTAATCGTGTTTGAGATATCAAGTTCTAAATTTCCAAATTTGCAAAGGGCAATAACTAAAAAAAATAAAAACATTTTTTTTAATTTTCACCAGGTAATTTACTAATTATTAGCTATAAGCTGAGCAAGTTTGAAGCTCCTAGCTGTTATTGTTTTTGAAATATCTTGATTGAAAGAGGCTCTTGCATGGTATGGGAAATTAACATGGGAGTCTGCCCACGCTTGGAATTTGATAATATTATAATATTTAATTGTCTGCGGTATGACTTTTATATTTATGGTGCATTTGAGTTTTTATGCAATTCCATTGCTAATTTATGACGTCATGAATGATATCACTATAATACCTTAGGGTACCCAGTTATAATCATTTCTAAAGTAATTGACATATCATGTAATGGGCGCAGAAATGTTTTACTAAATAACTATATCATTGATAAGTTCGTTGTTACTAAAAATGGCTTTGTACGTATTAGGATATTGGGTTAGCATTCATTTGTATGGCATGGTACCCCAATTTTCAACTGTATATTTTGTGTTCAGTCAAATTTGGAATGGACATTTTTACACGTTGCAGTCTTTGTCAAGATACCATTTCAACATATAAACTATCCATATATGTTAAGAATATGTAGACCCAATTTCATTAAATTCAAGGACCGGTAACATATTTTTTCAACTGGATGTAAACACATGGCCCTTATTCACCCAAATGTAAAATATACAATAAATCTGTTTCAGTGTAAAACATACTTGAATACTTGCTTAGTTTGAATTACCATGCTAGTACATTATTGGTAGAAAATGAAACGTTCAGTGTTTTTCCCTATTATGGATTGGAAAAAGAAAAAAAAATATTCTTTGATATTAAGTGCCAAGATTCTTATTTATGAAGTGCTTACACAATAATATTAGCCAAAATGATACAATATGGTGACACCTGTACTTACCACATCTAGTTTCAAACGTTAAAACTACATCTAACCAATGTTACACTTAATATGTAACATTATTAAAAATTTTAATTCATACAGAGGAGAAACCTTATGACAAGTCAGTTCATACAGGAGAAGAACCTTATATCTCTGATTTTATAATTGTAAGCATCATAAATAAACCTGGTTCACAAATATAACCCCATGTCAAACATATTGGTTATAATTAACCATTTGGTCACAGAAAACTCTTGGCTTCAAAGGTATTGCTAATTTAGTGCTTAAATCTTCTCTTTTCATTCTGTTTTGTGAAACTGGTGCTGATTTCCATCACATAGCAACATTTATACTTAAGCTGGCTGTATATTCTAGGCATACATTTTCGTTTCTAGACCTCACTTATTCATGTAGATCACTGTTCTATGATACCTTTGATAAGACTCTGTTACACTTTATCCTGGTCACGGCACCAAAATATGGTTCCTTTAGTTCAGTTGAGAAGTAAGGAAATATTTAGTCTTCTTGTTTTCACACGTTTATTGTTAGGATATTATGTTTCTTAAACACTATCATGCGGGACTTGAGGAAGTAATACACATTGTCTTGGCCCCATAGTGCCATGACATAGGGCCATGACCTTTGGCATTTCTGACCATTGAATCATTTAAAATTGTCTAAACATGTCTTTTTTCTAAGAAAAGTGGAAGTGGATTTAAAAACAACCTCCTTATGTCGAATTATTGATTCATTTCAATTAAATAATTAATTTTGCTAAAACTGACCTATACCCATAAGAGGGGGGAAATGACAAAGTTACCGGTCTTGAATTTTCATTATATTTGGCTCAGATTAGCAGGACATATATGGCATGTTTTTGTGATGATATGATATCTTGACAAAGACTAGAACATATCTATCTTTTGAATTGAATGTTGAATGTCTAGGATTTTTTTGAAAAAAAAAATATTGAAATTTTATAATCACTTCTTCTGAAAACGTAAACCATAATTTATCCAAACGGTTTCGTGGTATTAATAATAATGTCTATGGTATTTTGGATTCAATCTAGATGACAAATCTTAGAAATAAACAAAAATATTGATTTAGGACATGGAAATGTAGAGACAGGTACCACCTCAAAGGTGGGGTACGTCAGGGTTGCTTCCTAAGCCTTATACTTAACTATCTAATTCGATAAATACATTTTCATAGTTCCTATATAATGAGTTAACAATATGCAAAGTTTAAAGAAAATCCATGCGTGGGCACAGATGAAAGTACCCCTTTTCATTATGACCCTTTAAGAGGGACAAAACTCCACAAAGGGAGATAATCCAGAGCAAAAAATATATGGGCCAATCCATGTTTGATGAGGAATCCATATCTGAAATTTCAAAACCCTATCTTAAATTTGTAACAGACGGAAGGAAGGACGGATAAGCCCAAAGCAATATGCCCCTTCAACTTTTTCAATTGGGGGCATAAATACCTTGAGAGTATTGTGATTGGAAGTTCTTATGCCATCGACAAAATGTGAGGGGTTAAGTTACCCCACCTGCTTCTTGAAAGGTATGGGTAGTGTTATTAGGAATAACTTTCTTGAATACAGAACAAAACAAGCCACTTTTTGCGCGACGAAATGTTTTTATGCATTGTTCGTTACAAATAAAGCAAACGCAATAGACATATTTCGTGCTCCTGTAGTGACACAATTTATAGTAAAAGTATAAAGAAAATTCGAAAACAGTCCCATTTTTGAAAGTTTATCATTTCTCTATTAGTCAACATTTTCCAAATAAAAAGGTGTAAGTCGTGCAAGCAGTGGTCGCATAATATATTTTGATAAAAATTAAGTTGGCATCAAATCGTTAATTTGTCAAGCCATGATCCTAAATAAGGTTCCCAATTTTCCTTCGTTCTTTTACAAATATTTTGCTTAAAATTTCAGCCAGTGTGTAAATCCTACTCATTTTGAGCATGCGGTGCACGTGCACGCCGAGTCATTTCTCAATAAAATTGAACCCACCAAGTAGCCGTTGAATTCTAGTTTCCAAAAATGTATTATTTGATAGCATTTTTTCAACGCATTGTGGAGTTATGGTGCCATGCTAAGAACTTTCCAAATGCCCCTCGTAGCTTATTGGCATATATTATATCTACTATCTATACTTTCAAGGGGCAAACTTTCATTTTCCTAGGTAGTCTCTGAAACTGAGGAGACTGATTTGAGTCTCACTTTGTCGGAAACCATAAAGACAGGTTTTCACGTCCAGGCTCAAATGTGATTGATTAGAAAATATTCACAGTTTTATGCTATCTGTTATCAAGCCCTGTGATTAAATGTTAGAAAATAAGAATCTATCTTTAGTGTGAGGTTGGGATAGAAAAGTCTGTCCAGAGGAAGAATGATTGGCGTCACATGGCTTGCCGAGAGATGACAAACAGTGATTGCAAGGAACAGATTTTTAATTTCATCCTCATACGAATAATCGATTCTTTATCTTGCTCACCATTAAATGTCACATTTTTACGTTTTAAAAAGGCTACTAAGATATCCTGAATATGCTGAGATGCGATATAGCAATTATGCCACTTAAACGTGACAATAACGTCACTTGTCTCCCAACGTGTGGCTGTTATCTTTTTTTATCTTTCCCATGTGGTACATGTATATGAGACAGAATTAGCTCACATGAGTAAAAACACCCGAAACCACGATCCGGTTTGCAAGAAACTATGACCTATTAGTACAGAAACGGTGAAATTAAATCCACTTATTTTCTCCCTCTCTTAGATATTCCAAAAAATGTATTGTCTTTTCTAAATGCCTTTAGTATATCTTGAATTTAATTCAAATATTTTTTCAGAGAAAAAGAAAATAATAGATGTTTAGAAATGCCACTTCCGTTTCAAATTGTTGACATTGCTTTTACTTATTATATAATTTGTACGAAATCAAACAAAATCCACATACAATACTATAAATCGTGAAAGTTCGGCACAATCCGAGAATTGAATCAAGCCTTGGGTGTACCTAAGGCGCATTACGGGTAGCACTTTATACGAAAAAGCTCCATTTTGCTAGTCCAAACTGGCGTAAGGAAAATAAATTCTTTAGCAAATCGGTTCAGCCCTATTAAAATCCATTTTTTCTGATTATCGGAAAAGTTTGATCAGCGGAATAAATGAAGTTCATGTATTTTTCAATAAAATACAAACTTCATTTATAACCGTTTGTATTGCTGCAATCACACTTGTTATTGTGTTGGCATGGTTTCTGTGACGTTAGCGTCACGTTATGTAACATCAGCGTCACGTTATCAAAGTTTGTTATATGACTGGAAAGAATCCTGCCTCCTGATTGGCCCAATTAGTCTTCATAAATCTCTATGTCTACCTGGAAACTGGTCTAAATTGGTCCACAGGTTAATATTGCATGAAAACCAGCTTGAACTAGTTTTTAGAAGTTAATATTTTTGACATTTCTGCAATATTACCCTCTAGATATCTAAAAATAGCATGGTGAGTGTGAAACTAGCATGTTCTGCATGAAATTGACATGGTTTGCTGTTTCACCTCCCAACAGGTAAATTAAAGACTTTTATGAACTTTTTCAACACTTTTGTTTTGTTTTGTTTGCTTATTCATCTTTGTTTGAATAAACAAACTGTAAAAACAGTTTAATGATAACATTTTACATTCCTCATTAAGAGAATTAATATACATTTGAAAATGCAAAATACTACATTATGATATTTTATTAACAGTTGCTAAAACTTATGAGAAAGTCCTTAGATGTCTTAGATTGAAGGTTGAACATATCTTTAACAACGAAAATGATAGTAGCAAAATTTTCAATCTTATCTAAAAAAAACATATAACAAAACAGTTTTTGACTTCAATTTCGGTAGACATAAGGATTTATCTAGCGGCCTCAGTGAATTATCAATTTTTTTTGGGGTAGATACATTGTAAATCCATATGTCTACCTCATTGAAGTCAATAATTGTATAATATCCTTGATGTGCATCCGATGTCTGATTCCACGGAACTCCACAGAATTGGTCGAGGCAGTTTCGATCGACATTACTATATATAGAAGCTGTATCGTCTTTCCAACCTATGATACACCCAGAGCACAACCATTTAGTAACAATTCTTTCATTCATTACCAGTCTTACAAACTTTGAAATTCTTTTAAAGCTTTGACATATATCCCACACTTGACTGAAGTATATACTAACGTGCCCCTTATTTATACACTAACTAAGTTAATCTTGAAAACAACTTTATACTCGAGAAAACTATGAATCAGAATCTTTTAAACGACCATAGAATATCCAAGTTATAGATTAAACTTCGAAGTTCAGAAACTGTGTTATAAAATCTATAAACTGAATATGATATACTTGTATCAAAATCAAACGACCAAATTCAAATATTTAAAATTACTCTAATGCACTGAAAGATTTGACAAACAAAAGAAATGCCTTCGACTTTTCTGAAGCGGAAACGTCGACTGACTATAAAACTCCTAAAATTTTGATACACTAATAAAAGCTCACTACAGAAAAAAGTGAAACTTAAAACGATATTTAGAAACATGCTTCCAAACCAGCGTTTAAATCGAAAATCTCACGAAAGTGCCTTAGCGTTGATCAATAATATTCGCTAGAAAGACCGACCCTCAAAAAATAATTTAGTGATCCGCATGATCAATGGTTTCTTAATCAGTTAATAGTGGCTCCAGTCCTTAAAACAATTTTTCATCAATGTGTCATATAATATACTTGTAGCCAGTCTAACTCTGATGGCTCTGTTTCTTAACACAGAGCCATCAGAGTTTGACTGGCTACAAGTATATGATATGACACATTAATGAAAAATTGTTTTAAGGCCTTGGGCCAGTCTATCAATCAGTTAGTGTTATTGCAAGCACAAACATTTCTTAGTTTTTCTCTGAAATTCTTGTTAAGAACTGTGTAAAGAATTGGATTCGTAAACGAGTTAATCAGATACGCCAATTTACAAAACAGACCCGAGGTAGAATATGTTTGTGTACTCCGAGCCTCATTAGACAGAAATAAATTTGCAATAAAAATTAACCAAGGTGGTAGCCATGACAAAACAAATATCAAGCAGACCAGGAAAGCTATCATAGTCATTCTAAGAGATTTTCGTTTACCACCACGCTCAATTGTTGAACCTTTATCAAATGACGTTGAATTTGAGTCTTGTCGTTTACTATGTCGTTTGACAGTGGAAGTTAAACTCAAGGACGTTAAATTAGAGACGTTGCTTTTACTTATACCATGTCGATTAATAGCAGATTTAGTAACCAAGGACATTGGATTAGAGGTTTGCGGTCGATTTAGTGGGATCATTGTTTGATCGATTAGTTCATAAGAAGCACACCTTTTAGTTATTTTACTAATACTTTCGTCATGGTTTTCACCTGTTTTCCAAATACTTTCGTCACAACTTTCAGTTGTTTTCCAAATACCTTTGCCCCAGTTTTCAGTTGTTTTCCTAATGCTTTCGTCACAGCTTTCAGTTATTTCCCTAATACTTTCGCCACAACTTTCCGTTGTTTTCCTTATGCTTTCGCCACAGCTTTCAGTTGTTTTCCTAATACTTTCGTCACAGTTTACAGTTGTTTTCCTAATGCATTCGTCTGGTTCACAACTGTTCTTTTGCTTATCCATGGCAAATCCAGCTATTGCTTTGGTGTCATTTGCACTATTTGTGTCCGTTTGTCCATATTGTATCGCTTGGTGACATGGTTCAATTACTCGTGAAGGAGCTTTATGATTAACAGCTGAAAAAGCTTGATGTTCCGTTGAAGTATATCCATAGTTATCATTCGTGTTAAGATTTTTGAAGTGTTCATTGGAATGATTGTCAATACGCTTCTCAACACATCCGTTTTTATTAGTTGATCTATCCTGTACGTGGTCTTGCAGTACTGTCAGAGCTGGTGTGACAGAAGATCCTGGAACAGATGTTGAAACGCTAGGAAATATTTTGCTTTTGTTGCAGAAAAATGGACAACAAACATAATTCTTCAAGACATTCTTATTTACGCCTTCTCGTTTTATGTTATTGTGTTTCTTCAAATTACGTTCACTCTCTAAGATAGCTCTCGCTATCTTGGTGTAAGAAACTATCAATATTACTATGGCTATAATAAACGTTAGCAACACTGCTATATAATATACATTTATCAGTTCATCACTTAACCCTGTACTTTTTGCTTTACATATCTTGTATTTGTTATTGTGGTATAGTCCAAAGGTTGGCATGGAAAGCAAGGCAGCTATCAGAATGATGACCAAACAGATATTTCTGCTTTTTATAGGTGTCAGTTTTGTTCTCGATGCCTGACAAACTTTCCAATAGCGTTCGACTGCAATGCCGCAAATCAAGAATGTCGACGATAAGACAAATGATTGGCTGAGGAACATGTGCAACTTGCATATGATGTCACTTCCGTATTGTTCCCATGCACCGGATGTGAACGTTAAATAGACTGGAACATTGATCGTTGAAGATATAAAATCACAGAATGTAATGAAGATAATAAACCAGTCAGTGCTGGTAACTCGTCTGTGTTTCAGATAGACAAGGAGAACAAGAAGATTTCCTGGTACACCTAGTGCTATGACTAATGACAGATAGACATTGTACACGGTAATTGCTTCATTTGACGGACCGATCTGTGTTACGCTGCTTGTGTTTGAAACATAGCTGTAATTTGCCATTGCCAAACCCAATCGTTATTCTGAAAGACATAAAAGAAATAATTGGAATATATCAATTATATTCAGGTTTAATTAATTCAGTGATACTGGAGTACGGATTTATCAAATAGCTTTAAAATTGTATTTTGGGCGTGGAAACGTAAACACATTGCCTTTGTGTATATGTATAAAGTTTTATGAACAAGTGAGGTTGACGCCGTGAAACCGGCTTAAGCCTTCCAGTAAAATATTTCTACTGACCGTTCCAAGGTGGTACTTCATTTGTGGATCATTTGTGTTTTTTGTGTCTTGTGTTTCTCATGCTTTCCCGTCTGTTCATTGCTGCCTTGTGGTCACCTGCTGGGAAAGGGCTGACCTCTTGGCTCTTGTTGGTGATGTTAATTGTATTTATGTTACTTAACCATGTGGTATCCTGGGTCAGGTATGGTACTTGATTGTATCGTTTCCTGATCTTTACCGTCTTTCATACTTTTATGAAGTCATAAAATAACGTTACAAGATATGTAAACAACTGGTGGTTTATTTCGTCATAAGAATATATTGTGAGTGTGAGGGTGGGATAGAAAAATCCATCCCTGAGGATCACCTATGGTTTCATGAGGCTTGCCGAGTGATGACAAATGGTGATCATGAGGGACAGATTTTTCTATCCCATCCTCACACGAATAATGGATTCTTTTTCTTGCTCACCACTAAATACCTCATTTCATATTGGAAAACATAAAAGGTTTCCAGAAAATCTTGAATGCGCTGAGATGCCACATGGTGACATCATTTTAACATTACAATGACGTTATGGATCGACGTGCAGCCGACGTGAGGCTGTTCGTTTTTTATCTTTCCCACGGGCTGGTAATGTACGGGTGTGTGGGATTGAATTATCTCACTTTTATCTTTCCCACGGGCTGGTACGGGTATGTGAGATTGAACTATCTCACATGGATAACCCTGATCTGGTGTGCGAGAATATATCACTCCCAGACGCGACGTCATGTCACATGTATCAATTATTTTTTTATTTGTGAACCTGAACTGTGAGTATTCAAAAGAAGCGCCAAAAAGCTGGTTCTTATAATGACCTAAAACATATATGGAAATGCAGGTTCACAAAGGGGATCTAACTTTTATATAGAGGATCTTACATTTACATACGAGGGTTGTCCCAATAAATCGTGGACTTGTGTATTAAGACGAGTCTGTCTATCGGGAATTCTATAAAATTTAAAAGACCATAAACGTTCAATTAATGTGACAATTAGCCTATCCGGATCTTCACTGATTATATGAAATGTCCAATATTCAGTTCTTGTTGAATGTTTGCTCGTTTGTTCAAACCACATATCTGTCTGTCTGCCTTGTCTGTCTGTCTTTCTGTCAGTCACAAACCGGTCTACGCTCATATGACTTACAAAAACGGAATATAGGGCGAAGATCAAGCGCTAGTAGAAAGCATTTAAGCCCCCCCCCCCGTGGCTTAGGCTGCTGTCCGTTCTAAGGCGGTGGTTATGTTGTTGTTGATCTATTGTTTAATGTACTTCCCATTGTGTGTGTGAGTTCTGTGCTTAATTTGTATTTGTTTTGTTATGCATTACTTTGTGTCCATTCTAGTTTACAATTATCTTGAAGAGAAAGCTACCTGCTTTGCTATTATTGTCTTACAGCTGTATTGTTACTATACATGTTCTTTGCCGCATTGTTTTATGAGCTAAAAAATAGGCAGTCGGAAATGAGTTACCTCAGTGAGCGAAAGGTATTTTGTACTTATATAAGATCATTGTCTCATTAGTTAAACATTTCTTTTGTTTGATTTGATTCTTTACGTCCCATCAACAATCTTTGAGTTGTTTAGGGACGGATCTTCCTGGGTTGAACCAGTACTAAGCTAGGATAAATGTGTCTTGCTCAAGGACCACAACGCAGTGACGCTGGTGAGGCTTGAACCCGCGGCCCTTCGGTCTCGAGTCAAGCACTCTACCACTGAGCCACTGCGCTCCCGTTAAACATTTCTCGCAAGTGTTATTATTTCGGCATACATGTTAACGGACGGACGGACGCAGGAGGTATTTGTATACTAGTTAATAGCTCGCCTGTGAGCCTTCGGCTCAGATGAGATCAAAAGTAAAGTACAAAGTCATAGTCTATTTTCAGTCTGAATAACCGTTCAGACGACTGTACAGCTACTATTTTGCAGGGCCCCGTTTCACGAAAGAGTTTTAGGACAGAAATCCGTCATTCAACATAACCCAGGGCAGTTGTCTGTCCTAAACCTGTTTCACCATCCATATTTTAACTTTGTGAGCTCCTAAAATATGTTGTAATTTTATGACATCTCCATAGGTGTTCTAAATAATAATAATATTCTTTATTACCTCCACAAGTGAAGAGCATTCATGGGTATTACAAATGCATAAGCAATGAAAGCAAAACATAATTCATATATACATATGTACAGCATTAACAATGCGTCCAATGATGCATTATCAAACAGGAGTATTCTGCTTGATAACGTGAATAAATTTCATTTTCAAAAGTACACTTTTGATAATCTGAGATGAAATTCCTCAACTCTATTTATACCAAATAAGTTCTCATGCCAGGCCCAATGAGTTTCAATTGCGACTAAGGTCCACGCGTCGTCAGCTTTAGCTCAATTACTACAACTGACGGTTGGTCACGCAGACCACAGTCACTACCAAAACAACACTCCTGGGCTATACCATCGACCAATATTTAACTTGTCAGAGGCATTATTATTGTATATAGTTATTTACGCCAAATAATTCCCTATGCAAGGACAAATGAGTTTTATTTGCGACTATGGTTCACGTACCGTCAGCTTTAGCTCGATTTCTACAACTGACGGTCGGTCACGTAGACCACAGTCGCTACTAAAACTACATGCCTGAGCTTTACAAACAAAAAGTATAAAATTGCCATTTACATTTTTTAAAATATTGTTGTTGTTTTTTTGTTGTTTTTTATTATTATCATTTATTTATTTATTTACACCAAATACTTTCTTATGCAAGGTCTTGTGAATTTCCTTTGCGACTATGGTTCACGTGCGGTCAGCTTCAGCTCAATTGCTACAACTGACGGTTGGTCACGTAAACCACAGCCGTTACTGAAACTACATATGCATAAGGTGTCTTGCTCATGGACACACCACAGTGGCACGCCATTTTTGGCCAGAGCTTATACCCCGCCATTTTCTGAGCTATGACGATCATCTCCATATATTGTGTTTCATAGACGCAGTTCCAGCAGACAATGATCCTTGCCGTAACGAAATGCAAGAACCACTGGCTGTCTTAAACCGCTGCATTGTTTATCTTGACAAACAGGAGGGCGTTTCGTCTAGGAACAGAAACAATCATTTGCATTATTTGGAGAATACAGATATTGTAAAACACTTGTCAAAATGAGTTGTCTGAACACACACACACACACACACACACACACACACACACACACACACACACACACACACACACACACACACACACACACACACACACACACACACACACACAGCCTACTGGGCACTTTTCATGTTTTTGTCGTCTGCTGATTTATTTCTACGATAAACTTTACGAATCTTCTTCCAGGAATACCATCAGAGTGTAAAACAGTTTAGGCCCAAATCAGACACGCTAGTTTGGGTCCAAGGAATATCAGCAGACGACACCGGTAGGCAAATTTTTAACGCTGCACGAGTGAATTCAATGAAGTTCAGTGAGCATGGGAGATTTAACAATTCAATTTATATAGCTGCCATATGCTATATAACAATGCGATTTTGCATCGCACTCGCGCAGTTATTAAACGACGTCTCACCGAGCCCAACCGTTATACGGTATAAATTCATGTAAAGTATTCTCTACGTAATTTACTCTTTAATTTCGACGACCAACACTTCAAATTCTCTAGGCAAATAGTTTGCATTTCTCTTGACGGCAGGCATTTACAAAGCGGCTGCTTAGATTTGTAGAACCGTGCATTTATACAAGTACAGGTGTCGTGAATTAGATGCTGATAGATATACATGTATCTATAAATATTCCAATTGTCAGACGATGTTGCTTCCGTGTTAGGTCACTGCTGCATTATTTCGCAGGTTTACGCGCGCGCGCGTGCGTGCGTGCGTGTGTGTGTGTGTGTCAGTTACTCATACGTGAACTTATAAATGCAAATAAGCATTTAGATATGAAAGGCATCCGTGTAAAATTAATGGCCGCATGACACGGTTACAAAAAAAACATTCAACCAGGTTTAATCGTGACAATTACGAAAAGTAAATTCAATCTTTTATCTTTTTGGCTCCATCCTCATAAGAAAGCTAGTTGACAAGCGCTATGCAAAGACAGCAGAAAGAAGAGACCATACCATACCATCATATCTGCAGTGTAACATTCTAGTCAATAAATATGTCACTAAAAATCAATCCGAAAAAAAACACGTGCTGTTCGAACCCGTTCGGTCAAAATCGGATCTTCATATAGTAACGCCACCAGCGGCGAAATAGTAGGAAACGTGCATAGCTATGACAAAACATATACTATTTGGGAAATGTTCTGTGATCTTGTCCTTAGTTAGGATAGTCATACAAGAGTTTCGTAAGTTGGTATGACTGTCATAAATAGATTCCATATTACGTCTTTTAGGATACAACTTAAAGATGTTTTAAAGTTTTTAGTGAAACGAGTCCCTGATCACTAAGCCATTTTGCTTACAATATTGAGCACTGCTAATATACGGCGCATTTTGCGGTCGCAGCACCAGCTCAGACCCTCACAGGTACTTTTTATAACCCCTTGGTGAAGAGGAGCCATTTGTTGAGAATGTCTTATTCAAGCACATTCCTGTGCATCATCGGAAATAAGCTAGTAAGGTTGGTAGGAGACGACTCGAACTCACGGCCCATGGGTTAAGAGTCAAGCGCGCTACACGTTAATTGATTAATCCCTCCTATAATTTATTTATGATTGACATAACCACAGTGCTTTTCTGGTACTTTCCAAACAGACAGGCACTACCGTGACAGACATACATATACAGGGTTTTGCCCTGTCTGTTGCGTGCTCTGTTACTCATTTGATTCTTTGTTACCCCCAAAAATTAATCTTGCTGAGAACCGTCTTTGATCGTCTGACAAAGAGCCTTCATATTTGGCATGTATGGTTATTCTAAAATATACGAGTAGATAGACAGGTGTTTATGTGAGGTGTTTTTTTTGCGATTTTACTTCTTTGGCACGTTTAAATAAAATATAAAGTGGGTATCTTTGTGAAAATGCGTTCGATCTCAGGCATTCTCAGACACATGGATTAGATATTCCCGCTGTATCCTGCATAAGGTTTGATAGAGCTCAAGCGGAAAACTGTCGATAGTGTTTTGTTTCTCCTTAGAGGACATGTAGTTTCTTAAGTGTATCTTTAAATCAAAGCTCACTTGTCAGACAGGGAACTAAAGCCTGTAAAATATACTGACGTCAACTAAAAACGCCTCACTCAATATCACTGATTTCTTAGCGATGATATACAAAAATGAACAACCACGTACTGCTTCTTTATGTAGAGGTTGGGTGATGTTGGAAAATGACTTTAGTTTGATATGCAGGTGACGCGCTATTCCGATGACGTCATACAGGCTCAACGTATACATGACGGCATTGTGCATCGATCGCTTATGATTTCAATTTGAATTTGCACCCAGTTTGTGCCGTTAATGTTTTGCTAATCAATGAACAAATTTTGGATCATTTTTTCAAACAGTTGTGCTTGCGAGTAATAACTTTATGAAATTGTGGCGTCATATTAAAGACAAAATTTAAGGTCCGTTTACGAAACTTGTCAACATTCTCGTTTTGCTTTAAGTAATGGAGAAATGGTAAGGAGGTACATTAGGTAGTGTACACAGAATATGCCTACATAAAAAAACGTTATTTAAGATGAGTTGTAACGCCCAGTGGCCAGTCGTTGGTCTACGTTAACGTCATCCGAAACGGCCGTCTGGAACACGTGCCAGATTGTGTTTCCTCCGCAATCGTCACTGGTTAAAGACTAAAGACTTTTGCGAAGGATTCGTAACAATCTTTTCACCCACTTTGCATAGTCATGACATTTAAGTTTACTGAAATGCATGGCGAAAAGGTGGGTGGGGTCAGTTGTTTCGTTCAGCAGACGCATACAAACATTGTCTGAACATTATAAACGCATTTTTGGTAAAAAAGTGACTGTTTTACAATGGTAAAACACGTTTTTCCTGTCAACGGATTGTGTCTGGAAACAAAGCAAATGTGGCTAAAATCGTGTGTCGCACGAAATGGTGACCCCTGTCTTAAACCGAGGTCGTTTTCTCAGCCTCAAATATTCTTTCAGCAATTTTGTTTTCATGAGATACGCCTGACTGATAAGATGTTTTAATGCACTAAAATTCATAACTTTAGTCTGATCAGTCTAAGAGATATTCACGTTTATTTTTAGATGATGCGTTTTTTCTTGACGTCAGTATATGTATAGCTGTTAGCATATGATGTCGCGTCTGGGATTTAAACAATGCCATGCAATAAAGTCGATAAACCACTGGTGGTAACGTAAGGTATACTTCCACCAAGCGCTTTGAGGCGTGACTGTAACGGTAAATGCATTGAATAAATCGAGGGTCATGCCTTAGAGGTCGTGGTAGAAGTGTAATTTAACATACATTTTTACGATGCGTAAAAGATGACAAAATATTGACGTTTTCAAGCCAAAAATGCGATTTTTAAGTTATTTAATGACATGTGATTAATAGAATCTAACATTCGTTCTCCTTTATTATTGAATTTATTAAACTCGTTGCGAAAAAAAGATAAAATGCTCGGCAAGCCTCGCATTTTATCTTTTTTCTTCAACTCATTTAATAAATTCAATAAAACATGGGCAATCATATTAGATCCTCTATTTAATTTCTGATAGAATTATGTCTTAAATAGTCAAATAAAGGGCTCAAGTCTGAATCTGAGGTCTAGACAAGCCCAACAGTTTGGTGCGTACAATTGTGTTATTTTCCTAACCATCATTTTAAACATATGAGCCGCGACATGTGATTTCCAGCATTGTGGCATTTTGACAAGTGTAGACTCATACGAGCATATGCAGCATCATTTTATGCTAAGAAACTCCAAATGATACTTTGTCAGTAGCTTAACTTCACGAGACTAGCAAAGGCTCTGATCAAACTGCGCGTATGCGCAGGTTGATCTGAGCCTTTGCTGGTCGCACACACCACATTTTTAGAAATCTCATGTTGCGGCTCATATAATGTGTTATGTGCTCAAAAGAACCGTTAAGACTGTTCTTTTGAGTACCCACAACATATGTTTTGGTTGAAAAAAAATATAAAATTAATTTTTGATCACACACTCCTATCTGGAGCTAATGCATTATGAATTAAGTTCGAATTTAGCGGTACTTCGTGCAAACAAATTTCGAGTAATTGAGGTTTTACTTACATCATAGTTCAAAGGAAAGCGTGTCGTCCAGATATCAGCATCCTAGTCCGGAAACAATTAAAGATCTGCAATACTCAACATCATATTGATTATAAATCTATGTCAAATGCGAATTGACTTGCAGCTCAACATTTTACAAATACTCGCTGCATTTAATAATTGGTAATCTCTTGGGGCCAATGCGCAGACGAGATTCCACAGATAAGCAAGGTCAAGGGACCAGATCGATTCATGCGTTAAAATCCGGAATTGCACATGTAGCATAGACTATTTATAAATCCATTAAACCTTTGTGTATTAGTGACCCCTAAACGCAAACAGGGTATCGATCATTTTTTCAGTAAAAAATAGAACTTTTTACAATATTCCAATCAAGATTGTGATATTTTGTAATCAAAATAGTATTGGTCTTATATATTTTGCTGATAATTGGATCGGCATGTTTTAGTCCAAATTGATAGACAAAAATAGAATGTTCTTGGAAATGAAAATTCTGCAATGTATTCAAAATGACGTAGTTGTCAATTTCAATGACGTCGTAAGAATTGCGCTTTGAGCTTTAAATATTGAATCAACATAACCTGTCTACATTCTAACATTTGAATGGACATTACAAGTAACAAAAAGTAAAAAGACAGTACAGCTTTATTTTTAGTTTTAAAGATGCTGGGCTTGAAAGATTCAGATTCAAATATTACCATTATTCTATAATATGAAAAAAGGCCAGTGGTATGGAGTGGAACATATATAATGTGCTGGTAATATTAATCGAAACAGTACAGCTAGAAAATATTAGCATCATTGTAAGGTAAAATCTAGATCTTTTGGATAGTGCATAGTATGCCTTTTAAAAATGTCTATGGACAAAGCTACAAGACAACGATCAGAATTTTTGGATCATCTTTTGTTCCACTGTAGGAGGAGTTGCGCGCACAATGTGCCCACTAGCTATTCACTTTGATAGTGATAAGTGGCTAAAAATCGACTAAGTGAAAACAGTTACAAAATACTTTAACCACATGCACATCTTCAGATCATGACCAGCACATATGTAAAGTTTCAAAACAATTGGCATAAAACTGTATATGGAGTTGCGCACACAATGTACTCACTATCTATTCACTTCGCATGTAATAATGCCTGAAAAATGACTGAAGTTCATTTAATGAAAAAGGTAACAAAACTAATCTGAAGATTATATTAAAAACACATGCACATCACCAGACCATGACCAAAACATCTTTCAAAACAATCGTCAAAATGTAGGAAGAGTTGCACACACAAGGTACCCACTATCTATTTACTTTTAGTGTTATAACACCCTGATAAATGCCTAAGTTCAACTTGTGAAAAAAGTAACAACAATAATTTGAGGGTTATACCCAAACCACATGCACATCTTCAGATCAAAACACTTGTAAAGTTTTAAAAGAATCGACATAAAACTGAGTTGCGCACACAAGTTAGCTGATGGAAGGATGGTATCAGGGAGGGCCGATACTATGTCCCCTCGCTTTTCTTCTTAATGAACCGTCTCATCAGGGTTGTCACTGATTGCCTAGTTAGTTAATTTTTATTCCAATAACTAAAATATGAAACAAACAAGGCCACAATCCGAATTAAGCTGGCTGTCTGAATTAACCTGACTTTACCCAACTTAGTGTACTTTCTAGTTTGCAATACATTCGCTGAGAGAGAGAGTTAATTGCTTTTTTACATTAATTGTCTTCTTGCTGTTATTTAGTGTTTTGTGTCTCTTCCTCGTGGTGCCTTAGGTTATAGGTCTGCAGTGTATGATTTTGGCATTTTCTGGTCATACTCGCTTACTTTTGGTATACTCGCTTACTTTAGGAAGAAAACGAATCCGAAGCTTTTGACGCCGCTGAAAAAAGTTCGCAGGTTCCTAATTTTGTGCTTTTCCACGAGGTTGTATTTTTTAAGCATTATCAAGTGTTTGTAATATGACTGTGTTAAACGGAAGACAGTGATGCTCTAAACTATTAATTGATTTTAACCACTAGACAATTCCATTATTTAATAGTATTTAATGCTGCAGATCAATAATACAACAATCAGTGCAGAAACGATTTAGGACTTGCGGACGGCGTACATCAAAAGTGCTGAATCCTCTCCCCCTCCCCATCATAAAAAAGCAAATTTATTCGTACAGTAAAACCGCGAAAATTTGAACTCCGATTGTTCGAAATACTGGCTTACGCGAAGTAAATACCAGATAAATGGATTCAGAAAATATGGCTAATTTATTTATGATTTTAATTAATGTCTATAAAAACCTGTGTTTTGCGCAAGACGTTTCTTTTACGCACCAAACCACATGTTTGATAGGAAAAGAATCGATAATAATCATTTTGGAGGTTTATATATCTTATGTCTACCTCCCTATAATTCGAACTACTGATTATTCAAAATAAAACTTCTGGTCCTTAAGACTTCGAATTTACGGGTTTATACTGTTATTCCCCAACGAAGAAGAGAGAGTTGTATGGTTTTCTGTGGCTCTTCCTCACGGTGTTGTGGTTTGGTCTGCAGTGTTTGATTGTGGTATTTCCTGATCATACTCACTAACTTTTTATACTCATCCATTCTTTTAAGATTCAGCATAATAGTGGAAAAGGGGTTATCGTGCAATTCCTAGAACAAAGAATATAAGTCATGCGGAATACTGAGCAGCACAGTCTGGTCAGTCGTGGCTGGCCATGTGATGATAGCTATACATAGAGTTCACACAGGAAGTAACAATAATTTTAGACAATAATAGGGCTGGGCCAATCATTATCCAGGTAAATCTTATATATTTTATCTGGGCAGAATCTATTCACATTGAAATGATAAGGAACTTGAAATATACCAGTATTATATTGTAAGAGCTTGGACTATGCCTACTTTGTGTCTCTTCCTCGCGGTGCCATGGGTTGACATGCAGTCGGTAATTGTGTTATTTCGTGCCCATACTCTATTATTTTTTGAAACTATAATAATTGTTGATGACAACACCATTGCATTACAGATTGCATCATAAATCTGTTGAAGCTTAAACAAATTAAAAATCATCCGATGATCAGAGACAAAAGTCATAAGCTTTCGTGGGCTTTATAATTTGCTATATTTTATGGTGCTGTCACATATTACACGGATAAGGGTAACGGACGCCGAACGACAGAAAAATTGCAAAAACTATTTATCCGGTGTTCATCCGGTGATGAAAGTCGTCTCCGTGGCGATGAGGGTCTTCGCAGAACGTGTAAGGAGCGCATAAAACGCATGAGTAAGGTATATGTAACGGACAAGCGAAGGACAAAGAACGGTCACCTAACGGACTTTGCAGTATGAGTAACGGATGTATAACGGACAAAACGAATATGTACCGTATACGTTCGTTGAACGATCACAGAACGCACTTGACCAGTCAGGTGACGGATAGTATATCTTTCGTCAGTTGGGTCAAAAATTTGGTTCAAAACTTCATGATGCCACCCAAAGAAAAGTCAACAAAACGCTGCAAAGGGCAGGGGAAGAGGGCGTAAGCCCAGGGGGCTGGGGGGAAGGTACTCGGATACTTATACTCATAAAAACGTAGGTTCGGAACATATTTAATGGTTCAAACTTTGAAGTTCAATATTTTGGAGGGGTTTCAGAAAGATAAATTAATTAAAGAAATTGGGTGGGGAGGGGCGTGGGGGTATGATGAAACTTTGGATATTTTTTGGGGGGTGGGGGGCATCGCAAAACTGGACTATTTTTTGGAGTTATTTCTAAACATTATATGGCTTTTCTTAAGGTCAAGATACAGAATTTGAATAATTTTGGGGGTTGCTAACTTTCAATTATTTTTGGGGGTATGCTTGATACTTCTGATAATTTTTTTTTTTTTTTTGGGGGGGGGGGGGGAATGGTGGTAAACAAATAGTCCAAGTTTAAAGATGTATAAATCAGTCACTTTTAATGTTTTGGGGAACTGAGCGAATGGTGAGCAATGAGAGGTACTGGTGAGCGGTATATCCGGACTCAACTATACTAAATAAATAACAACACTGGAGACAGATATCAAGTTCCAATTTTCTTCTTCTATTAACGTTACTCAAAGCTTAATGTTCATTACACTTGTACTATGAGCCGTTCAACTGGTAAATCCAAATATTCTAAACATATAAGTTCCTCAACTATCATGTAATATAACGTATGTTCAAATAATATGGCTATGCTGGAACATTCCAAGCGATACTTTCCGAATCGTAAATATTGTATTTCTAACTTCAAAATGGGTAAATTACCAAAATAGAATAAATGCCATAAATTTTCGGTTGGTAAATCCAAACAGTATTATATCTTAACCGCTGAGTTGGTAGATCCAAACTATCTTAAATTATCATGTCTTAACCGTTTAGTTGGTAAATCCTAACTGATTTTCATAAATCAAAATTCTAAAAAAAAACAGACACGCCCATATTCTAAAATTTACAGCATTCGCCAATCACCTTGGCAGAGCCATAATTGGCCTTGAGCTGGCTATAGACCCCCCTGCCCCCCAGGGGGAATTTTGTACACTACGATTTTCTGAAACTACATTATAGAAGACACAGAATAAAAGATGTTAGCCCTCTGAGAGTGGCAGCGTTAATGTGTAACATCACGTTATATACGTTACCCCCCCCCCCCCCCCAAAAAAAAATAGCACAAAATGTCCCTGATAATGTCTCAACCATGACATGTTTGTACATACTTGTATGCTGACACAGGCTTATGAACTTCTTATAACACAGTTACATATTTCTTGTATTGATTTTATAAATATCTTGAGTTATTACCGTTATACACGTTACTTAGTGTTTCCTGCGTTATTTCCGAGTATCGGTATGGTATTTATTGAATATACGTGTATTACATCTGTCACAGAATATAGTAAATCTAAAAGGCTGCTACCTAAATGATTAAGAGTTATTTGTTATGGTCGGTTACACTATTTTTCAGGCCCATGTTATTTATGTTACCTTCAAAATAGCATTAAACATTCAAGTTAATGTCTCTAACAAGCCCTGTTTATACTTATTTGCATGCTGGCACAGGTTTATGTACTTCTTTTAACACCGTTTACCTATTTTAAGTATTCATTTAATAAATGACCTGAGCTTTAGCTGTTATGTGTGTTATCAAATGATACATAAGCTATTCTGAGTATCTGTATAGCAGTTGTTGACTATACATGTATAAAGTCTATCAGAGAATTTAGAAAATGTACAGCTCAGTTCTGGGCAGGGTATATGGATATAATTCAGACGGTGTTGACACTGATTATGGATACAAAGAAAACAAATTTGAATTGCATGTCAGCTCTATCTGTATGCATTGTTCCCAATGTTCATTGCAAACGACCACAACAACTACGCACAATATGTACCTGTGTAACTGATTACACTCATCAATTTATCTGATATACATCGCAAATGCAAAGAACTTCTGGAACAAAATGGGTTTTTGTGACAAAAACATTAGTTCTTTGCTTGAGAAATGCTTTTGACATAACTATCAGGAAACAATAAAGAGGTATTATAGGCTTCAGCAACTAGAACTACACTTCGTACTACAGATGGAATGGTGTATTACTCATCACATCAGAGCTCAACATATTGAAACAACTCTTCAATGCACTGAAATGAAATACGAGTACTAGAGGCTGTTTCAGGCTACACCAATCCTTTAAGGACTGCATTGAATAACTTTAAGTTAAAAAATCTGTCTTTCACAACCCCATAAAATGCTACAAGCTAATAAAGTTTGAGGTCTGCGAGGTCAAGCAAAAAGATACTGTCCAATTTACAAAACGTAAACAGCCAGATGAGAGCTTAAAGGAGCGTCTTTGGTCAGCATGAAATTCTTTCTAATGGACATATTGTTGACCTTGAGTTGACACTTCGGTTCCTTCTGGGACCTGTACCATGGTCACTGTTAACTCCTGATAGAATTTCCGCCAAAACTGACAAGTCCCGACTTCCGCATGGCTTGCAATCACACATTGAACCAGCATTAGATTGGCCATGTAGTGCTGCACATAACTTTGATGTTAATGCCATAACTATAGAGTTTATTAGCGTTTCCTGTCACCTTCAAGGATCTGATTGCACCAGTATTCAACCAGGCACTAAAGGCAGGGCATGTTGGTTTTGTCACTGATACATATATACAATGTATAAGCAGCAGTCTATAAAGTTTTAGAAACGTTCTCGCAGAGGACAACCTGGGTGTTTTTTCAACAATGGTGTATGCAACAAAAGGTGAATTTTCTGAACGTCAACAACATTGGCCAGGATATGGGGGAAGAGATCTACAGTAATACATAATTTAACAGATTGTGACACTACCAATGTGCCGATGTGTTAGTACCACAGAAAGGTTATTCCTACCAAACTGATAGAGAACCCCTCCCCCCACTAGTTCATCAACATTCTAAGCAGGGTAGGAAAACAAATAAAGAATTGCTCTAGGCACTCATCGGTGATATGAAGCCCTAACATGTGCTTTTTATGTAATTGTGAATAAGCTGCAGTACAACATGTTTCTGAAAAAGTACCAAAGCCATACACATATATTGACTATTTCAAATGACATGAAAATGAGATTACCTCAGCCCTGCTTTTCTGTCCTTAAGGTGTACATACAGAGATTTAACTATCAAGTCTTTCCCATGAAAACAAGTGAGGCTTTCCAGATATGGACAAAATGTGTGGAAAATAAATGGGAAGGAAATTGAGTACCTCTGGGAGAAAGAAATCTTGATTGTACCCTAACGAAAGAGCCACGGAATTATATTTCACATTTTGTGTGATATGGGGTTACCATGTTCAAAACTCAACAACTCGAACCATATAAAAAATAGAAAAATAATATTTGCAGTTTCAAAAAGGTACGTTAACATTCTTTTATACAAAATGAGTTAGTAAGCACATTGACTTTAAAAAAATATCAAACTATATTAGTTTCATAAATCATTTCTTAGGAATAATGAAAAAAGTAACATACGTAACACTTTGGGTGCATATTTGTTTTCAAAGGTCCATATCTGTGATGTAAAAATAGCTTACTTGGATGATATAGCCCATTTGTAAATCTTACCTTATGGGGTGCACTTTTCAGAAGTCATGTCATTTACTAAAATTATCAAAGATGTTGATGGGTAATATATATAATTGGCTGTTACAAGGTAATGGTGCCATTACCAGAATGCTCGCATATTGCATATTCCTTGCAAGATGAATCTGATAGAGGATTAATAAGCTGTATGGGAAAATTATTCAAACCCTTGGATAATATACGAAGATTTGCTCTTTAACTTCTACCTGATGGGTTTTCTTTGATCTTTTAAGTTGTTACTCGCACATTGCACTGTATGTTACAAACTTTCCATGATTACTATGTTAACTATATTTTATGTCTCTATAAAAGAAAAGAGTGTTTATGGTAGCTTATGGTTTGAGTTGCTTCCTCAGCAAATGAGCCAGAGTAAAAAGAAGTACATGGACCTGTGCCAGCATGCAAATACGTACAAGCAGGTCGTGTTGGAGACCATATCTTGAACGTTTAATGGTATTCAGAGAGTAACGTATGTAACCTTGGCTGTAAAATAGTGTAAGACACCATAATAAGGAACTTTAATTCATTTGAATAGCAGCCTTATAGATTTACTTTATTCACTGACGGATGTAATACATGTATAGTCAATAACTGCCATATTTATACTTGGAAATAAAATATGAAACACTAAGTAACATATACAATGGCAAAAACTCAAGACATTTATAAAATAAATGCTAAAATTATATAACTGTGTTATAAGAAGTTCTTAAACCTATGCCAGACTTTAAAAAAACTGTGAATCTGTCATGTTGAAGGCATTTTTAGGAAAATTTAATGTTATTTTGCGGGTAACGTACGTAACATGATGTTACCCACTAACGCTGCCACTATCAGAGGGCTAACATATTTCATTTTGTGGCTCATATAATGTAGTATCTAGAAATCATAGTGTACGAAATTCCCCCTGGGAGGAGGCGGGGTCTATAGCCAGCGTGATTGCGTGATATGGGGGTACCATGTTCAACATCTAATAACACCAAAAGTATATAAGATAGAAACGTAATACTTGCAGTTTTGAAAATGTACATAAAATTCTTTAATAAAATACCAAATTAATGAACATAAACTGGTTTCAATAAAATTTAAGACAAACTATATTAGATGCATTTATCATTTAAAAGGGGGTTCAATGAAAAAATGTAACATACACTACATCTGGGGTGACTATATTTGTTTTCAAATGTCAATATCTGTGGCCTAGTAATAGCTTTCTTAGAAAATATAACCAATTTGGAAATCTTACCTTATCTTTTGCACTTTTCTGAAGTCTTAAAAAGAATTTTAATTATCAAATATTTTGTAGGGTAACGTATATAACAGGCTGTCAAAGCTTAACGCTGCCATTGTCAGAGGGCTAACATGTTGCAAAATCCTTGCAAGACATTGGGCTTCAAGAAAAATATGGTCTACAAAATTCCCCCTGGGGTGAGGTAAACCATATCCAGCCAGTGGCCTATAAGGCGGTCCTAAAACATATAGATTAACATTTCATTAAGCAAATCTCTTTGACGGACAGTAGCGCCGCCGCCAAACGGATGCGGTTGACAGACGTTGTGATCTCAACTCCCGTGAACATGTTTGCACAACTGAAATCATGTGTGAACAGCGCCATTGTTCGTCAAAAATAAGACGCTAAAATATGATCAGATTCACCTTAATCGATGTCAACACCTGCCAGAAGCTTGGGTTTGACTCAGTAATTAAGAAGATATATTCTGGTCTAAAAATGCAAAAAAACTTAAAATCTTCAAATTTGAATTAAATAATTTCCTAGTCAAACTATCGCACAAGAAACGTTCATCCACCGGACACCTTTATCCGTTGGCATCCGTTCTGTCCAAAACTTACCAACGGATAAGACCGGATAAAACGGATATTACCTGACACGGAACGCATTTACCGCACGAGGAACTGACTTCTTGTATGTGAACGGACACGAACGTACAGAGAATTTTACTGTCCGTTACGCGTCCGTTAGCGCTATCAGGTAAGGTGTGACAGTCGCTTTTTTTTGGCATGTATTATTCTTTTTTTGTATTGAACATTGATCATTATATATTGTTTGTTGCCAAACTTTGCATTTTACAACTAATATTACATGATTTAAATTATAAACCTACAAGGATACCTCCATTTTAGCGCTATTTTGAGATACTGCCTGCCTCGGGGGTATTCCGTTGCGCATAACACTTTTGTGTACCAGCTGTTTTTTTTTTAAGATTTTGATTTTTGAATTCAAAACACTTTCTAACATGAGAACACACCTATAAACCTTTTGGCCTCAACCACTTGATTAAACCTATTGCGGGCTCTCGGACTGTATGTTGTTGGTAATCAAAAGAACCGTCTCAATGAGACGGTTCTTTTGAGTGCCCGAAAACTCGTTAAAATTGATGGGTGAAAATATATTTACAATTTAACGCTCAAACTGTTTGTTTATTTTGGCCTATTAATGGAACTGATACTGTCAAAGGTGGCATCTAGCCTTGGTAAATTTAACACGTACAGAATAATAAGCGCTGTTAGATCATTAGTTAGTGGCTTCATTTTTTATTTTCACTTTCTTTAGCGAAAAAAACAAACAATATTAGCCGCGACATGTGATTTCTAACATTGTGGCATTTCGACAGGTGTAGACTCAGACGAGCCTATGCAGCATCCTTATGAGCTTAGAAACTTCAAATGCTGTTTAGGCAATATCTTAGCAGGCATAGTATATTCAAGCGACTAGCAAAGGCTCTGATCAGACTGCGCGTATGCGCAGACTGATCTGAGGCTTTGCTGGTCGCACATATCAGACTGTTGGAAATATCATGTCGAGGCTCATATATACTTAGACAATATACAATATATGAGTATCTTTTGTTTTACAAAGAATGAACATAATAAAGTAATTATAACCTCAAATAGAGACAAGTTGGCGACACTGCATGTCTAATTAAAATATGAGATGGAATCTAATTTCAGAAAATAAAGAATGACAAAAATAAAGACCACCCTTTGAGAACGTATCACCTACTGGTAGTCTAAGAGTAAAAAACTGGCAAAAAGTCACATAGTTAAGGCGGAACCACTCCCCATCAGTAAAATGTAAAACGATCGCATGAATGGTGTGGAAAGATGTTGAAGTTTCTTGGATCGCCAGAATTACTCTTTCAAAGAGGGGCAGTGGTATCAAAATTTGGCAAAAACTTCATTTTTAGGAGCGAAATTGCGAATTTCGGAAATCCATTTGCAGCAAAAGATACACGACACCAGCCAAAATGATAATTGAATCTTATATACTTAAACGCAAAAGTTTCGCAACCGTTTAATATCTGTATTTTCTTCAGTATGGTCCATGTTAGAATATTAATATAATCATATTTTATGCTCCTGCACAATGCGGAATGATTTACCATTAATCGGTTTTGATCATACTCTTCATTCTGACGTTATAATGACGTCAGTGTTTTTCAACAATTTACGTCTAGAATAAAGATTGTTATCTCGATTTGAAGAAAAAACGGTGCGATGTGATAGCCAGATGTCGTATCTGACGGAAAACATTGTAAGGTTTAACAATAAACGTTTATCAACGCTCAAAGTCGCTGTGTTTCTTTGTTTACGTCAACCAATTTATCAAAATTGTTCATGTTATTCCTTATGTCGCGCGATACTTCTGTCTTCTATGCAACGTGTTGAAGGTTTTCACTTGTGACATTAAAAACTCGATTATTGATATTCAGTTGTGCTTAAACGGCCAATTACGTCAATATTGAAAACTTTACGTTGACGTAATGAACGTTACCAAATGCATAAAATAACCTGCTCGAATTTGTCTGCCCTTCCGATTTTAAAAACAGATAACGGTTAAACACCTTTTCCGAATAAAATGTAAGGTGGTGTAACACTGTGACTCGATAAAATGTAAGGTATTGTAACTCTGTGCCTTTTCAAATTTGGGTTGCCTTACATTTCTTGTCTAAGATCGGCAATTGTAAGTCTCACTGGTCTGATTTTCTTGTTGTTTGGACGGCAAATCATTTGACTTGTTAATCAAAATATCATAGAGTAAAATTTTTGGCTCAAAAAGAAGGAAACAGCATTTTAGTAAGAGTTGCGAAACTTTTGCGTTTAAGTATATTATACAAATAAAATATAGTTTAAACCAAAGCGAGACTCAAACCAGCCTACTCAGCTACAGAGACTCGCTGGAAACTTGAAAATTTGTTCGTAGCAAGTTTAGATAAAAGACTTTCCAATAAATGAATAACAAAGGCGCTGATCAGACTGTGCGGATGCGCAGGCTGGTCTGCACCTTTGTTGTTTGCAAACCCCCCAATACAGGTTTTCTCGCATCGAGGCCCATGTATCCTTTTAAATACAATACATTTACAATACAATTATACAAAAACACAATACATGTATTCACTGCTCCATCTCAACACATACATGAGACATTAACCCTTTTATGCCGAATGTAATATCTCATTCTTATCAATTAGACGAGTCCATTCTAATTTTAGGGTCGTTGGCTGGTATTTTTCATTTTTATTTAAATTTAAAAAGAAGCTCCTGTAAGCAAACAGTGGAGAACCTGATCAAACACCGCGCTTTGCGGCGTCTGATCTGGTTTTGCACTGTTGCCGATGTCCTACAAAAAGGTCACTAGGCTTATATGGGTTTTGTTTTGTTTGTTTGATTTGATTCTTTACGTCCCATCAACAATCTTTCAGTTAAACAGGGACGGGTCTTCCTGGGTTGAACCAGTACTAAGGTAGGATAAATGTGTCTTGATCAAGGACCACAACGCAGTGACGCCGGTGAGGCTCGAACCCGCGGCCCCTCGGTCTCGAATCAAGCACTCTTCATGTACCTGTACCAGGAATCAGACCACAATTATGTCCCTTGATTGGTTGAATAGAATAAGGATGTTATTTCGCGCAAATAGTTCCCCTTTTAGTGGGCTGTAAATCTACCAATTCATGTGAGCATCCTTGTTATTGGGTATGTCTGATCTGCCCAATGAATAAGCTTTCAGAAAATGTTGCTTCTGTCCCGGTAACTGGTAATTCTAGGAAAATTGAGGTCTCTGCACTCTTAAGTAAAATGCTGTTAAGATAGCCAACACGACTGCTGTGTCACATAGGGTTTGTCTAAACTCCTGTGGTTCCAAAACGAGCCGAACTTGCCCTATCTAGTCAGTGATCAGAATGACTCCCAGGCCATGTTTGAGTGGGGAAATGCTTCAGAAGAAAGCCAGCTTCATCATGTATAATAGGAGGTGCTGTAATGAATGATTAAATTATATAGTAAAATTAATTGTGGTCTCGTGCCTGTTCTGAGCGATCTGGCAGTTGGAGCAAATTTCTATTTTCGGGTTTTTGAGATGCTTGGGTGTTTACTGACATGATTTTTTGCCTAGAGATATGAAATTAGCTCAAGTACAAGCTTTTGAAGAAAAAATGAGCCATTTTTTTAAAATATTTCGTTAAAACTGAGAATTCTAGGCTTTTGTAAGGTGTCGACAACTGGTACATGTCGAAATAAGGTGCAAAAATGTATTCCTAACCCATCTAGACTGTAGATTCAAGTCAAAATGGAGTTGTTTGTTTAAAATAACAAGCTGCCTCTGAGACAGGCAGGTCCCACCTCAACACTGACCAGCTACTTTGTGGCCTCGGACAGGTCAAAAATGCCTATCGGGACAGTGAACAAGTCCGAACTTTATAGCCCTTGTCAAATGTTGAATCAATATCTACTGTTGCTCTCATTTTGTGTGTTTGTATGTGCCGAGTGGGGAGGGGGGTGGGTAACTAATTTACAAGGTAGTTTATAGTGCCCTTCCTTATTTTTTTAAATTTGTCTTGCTGAGTAAGAGAGCTGCGGTCGGCTATTATTGTGTTCTTGCTATTGTGTGGGTCTCTGTGTTAGAGTGTCTCTTCCTCTGGATGTGATGGCTAGTTGATCTGTGGCTTGTGATTGTGGCATTTACTGACCATGCTAACATGTTTTCTTGGTACTAGACTTAAATATGGTAACTACCGTATTTACTCTAAATATTGGCACACCATAGCTTCTCTGCAAGCTTATCATGAACTCTTTTGAACCCCCAACCCCCCCCCCCATTTCACAAGTTGTGATATAGGCAAGTTATATAAGCCCTGATCAGACTGCTCCTATCCAAATTGTCTGATCTTGGCTGAAACTACTTGCTCATGCCTACCAGGTGGAATATTTAGAGTAAATACAGCATAACCAGTGTGATCTCAATCGGTGTTTTTGTCCATAAATAGTTTGGACTCTGATCAAACTGCTGTTGCCCTTGGAGTCTCTGATTAACTGATTGAAACTAAAAAAGTAACTCTGTGCCACTTGTCAGACAGTGTTTCAAGGAGTAACTATCATTCGTTTTATTTATGATTAGGTTATGGAGTCTATGGGAAGACAATTGAACAAGTCCACCAGTTATAAGTGACAACACCATGCCAGACTACACAGTGGTTCTTCCATTTCGAGCAGTCACCTTCATATAACAAGAAACCGTCGATTCCAAAACCTTCGGTAAGATTTTTGTACTGAAGTTCTTAATTCTAGGTGAATTAGATACCTCCTTGGAGTCTACGCAAGCATCATTGGAGTCTGCATAATGAGTGGATATGACCTGGAAGGACAAAATGCCCCACCTTGAATTGTGTCTGACACTGCTGATTATGAAAAAGATAAAAAAGGACTTTCCTGTCACATTTATACTCATTTTTGCATGGTGTCAGAATTGGGGGAATTCTCAGCAATAAAAGACATCACAGAATAAGTGACCCTGTCTTTTTTATGAAAAAGAGCTGCATATGCATATGTCGTCCAGGTGGTGTTGTGTATCCCTGTCGACAATTTGTTGACGGCTCACAGACGCATGCTGTGTTTGACTGCTTCACATTCTTCAGCATCACACACACATATAATGGACTGCCTCCTGTTGTATTTGGCATTGTTATGTAAATAATCAAGACTAAAATTCAGCAGTTTTGATTGTCAATTTCCTCTTTAAATTTGAATTTAAGACTTGAAATTCATTGAATTTAATAAAGATGACTGAAATTTAAGTTTAAAATTGCCATACACCTACTGGGCTGATATTTTCCATTACTTTTGGATTATGTTGAGAGGAGGAACTTCAGAGATTCTGGCATTTTTTAATTCATTCTAAAATTTCAAGAAATAAGCAAGTTATTGCAAAAATATTATAGTCTCGGCCTGGAAAAAATGCCCCCTCTGAAGGCTGTTTTTTCCGAAATATGTTATATGTGTTTGATTGGCTGTCACATCTTGAATTCTCATTCTGTTGTTCTCATATTACTTTCACAAGTTCGGTGAATGTATAGTTGTTGGTATATAGATTTATTTTCTCAATAAAGAATAAAATTAGGGTCTGATAAGCTTTCAGAAAATGTTGCTTCTGTCCCGGTAACTGGTAATTCTAGGAAAATTGAGGCCTCTGCACACTTAAGTAAAATGCTGTTAAGATAGCCAACACAACTGCTGTGTCACATAGGGTTTGTCTAAACTCCTGTGGTTCCAAAACGAGCCGAACTTGCCCTATCTAGTCAGTGATCAGAATGACTCCCAGGCCATGTTTGAGTGGGGAAAAGCTGCAGAAGAAAGCCAGCTTCATCATGTATAATAGGAGGTGCTGTAATGAATGATTAAATTATATAGTAAAATTAATTGTGGTCTCGTGCCACCACTGAGCCACTGCGCGCTCCCACATGGGTGTTTTGAGCGTCTGTTTATATGTGCCTTAGGGTCACCTGCTAGGAAGAGCTGACCTCTTGACAACGGAATGTGTCAAATATGCAAGATAGCAGAATCTTGCAACCGCCTTTACAATTGACGCTATTACATGTACATGACGAAGTGATACATGTGAGAATAATATCATGATCATAGTTTCGTTGACTCGTTTGACAGGGGGGCAACCCTTAACCCTTTGGACCTGACGACAGGTACTTTTGCAAGCAGTGAATCGCCAGATGAAATACGGCATAACTCAGCATTTCATCATAGTCTGCACTGTTTTCTAAGACAAAATCGATCTACAGAGATGAAATTTATTAAATTATTGCCTGTGACCCCTCAATATATGCGATGGACCATCCTGAATTAATCATATCAAGCTTTGGTCTTAATAAGGTTAAGTAGGTAATAATAAAACACACATGTTTCTTGTTTCATAATATATTAACATATTTTTGCTATATCATTGCTAAATCAGAACTGCCTCGGCCAATTCCGTGGAATCAGACCTCGGATGTATATCGGTGATCTGCTTTGATAACGTGACGCTGACGTTACATAACTTGACGCTCACGTCACAGAAACCATGCTAACACAAAAACAAGACGTTAGCGTGATTGCAGGAAAACAGGCGGTTATAAACGAAGTTTATGTTTTTTTTCAATAAAACATATCATAGCGATATTTTATTGAAAAATACATAAACTTCAATTATTCTGTTGATTAAACTTTTCGGGTAATCAGAAAAGTGGATTTTGTTTCAGCTGAATCAACATGCTACAGAACTTATTTTCCTGACGCCAGGGCCAGCTAACAAAATAGAGCTTTTTCGTACGTAGTACTACGCGTAAAGCGCATTACACCTGAGGCTTGATTCGATTCTCCAATTTTGCCGGACTTTCCCGAGTGTATCATTGCTATGTTAGACTTAGGTGGCATCAATATATCAAGGTGCCTAAAATCTCTATATTGAATAAGACCTTTCATAATCTTCCAAGCGATCTTACTCATGTAAATCCTGTCTTCGATGTTTTTTTTACCTGGTCCTGAGGTTTTGTAATGCTCAACTCAACTGAGAATAGATTTATTCATCTTAGATTATAAAATGGCAACCATAGTGAGTTGGCATACAGTATAAGCAGGATTGATGCATCATTTGAATTAAAGTTGTTATCAAAGTATTGTACTTTCTAGGGACAGTTGAAATGTCATGCTCAGTTGAGAATGACAAAATGTATAACCTCGGTGCATGAAAACACTCAGACAATCTACTAAACTGCATTACCTCTGATAATGATCAGATTCAGATCGCCAGAGAAGATGAAGATAAAGATAGACTAGCTATATTAAGTTCACAGATTGCAACAAACAAACGAACAACCACTGACGCTGACCAGTTTGCGAGCATGCGCAGACCATGCACAGACTGGTCTGCGCCATTGTTGTTCACTTATATCAAACATGGCATCTCAAGGCGTGGCTCCAATAATACGCAAACATTCACGTCATCAAGTAAGCTACTGACGTAAGCAATTAAGCAGATTATGTCAACCTGATGAAGGACCGCTACCATTTTCTTGCTGTTTAAAGATTTGAACTAATCTTTAATCGACCAAAAGCTCAAATGCCACCATGCCTGTATCAAGAATACGATTATGCTGGATATTCCTGGCGTAGACCCTGCACTCCACCATAAGCAATATTGCAGGCATGGGATTTTCGAAACGTGCAAACACTAGTGGAGGTTTCCAGTCAGGCTGCCCAAAGTTTGGGTAGTATTTGAAAGCGAATCCATTGGACGGGTAGTATGTCACGTCTCCCATGTTGTCACGTGAACTGGCATCCTAGAAAGGAAAGCGGAATCCATTTAGTTCTTATGCAAACATGTCAATAATGAATACATTTCGTTTTTGTTGTTGATTTTTTTGTAAGTTTGAACTGAGCACGTGGCATTCTTATTTATATTTCCCTTTGTTTACATTTTCATAATAAATTAGAAAGAAAAATATAGAACTTATAATATAAAGTATTTCAGACATAGTTTATATTTACAAATACCAAATACAGGCTCGCTTAGTGCACTAGGTTACATGTAACCCTTTCCTTCATGAATATTCATGCTAGGCTCCTCCTACTTTTTTCTAACACAAGTATCCAACCGTAGGAGCATCCGTCCGTTAAAAAATTAAGAAATAATGACCCATATTTTTATAAATCTGGATTTAATCTGGATTATCTCCCTTTGTGGAGTCCCTTTTAAAGGGTCATAATGAAATTTTGTAATCAGTATATTTAAAAAAACTAATACAGCTAGGAGCTTCAAACTTGGTCAGCTTATAGAGGATAATGCGTAGATTACCTGGTGGAAATTTAAAAAAATCATTTTTGGTTATTGCCCTTTGCAAATTTGAATATAGAAAACTTGATATCTCAAAACTCGTTACAACTAAACTCCAGCTGTTAAGTTTTTAGACTTAATTTTTCGCAATAACTTTTTTGTCTTCAATTTTAGCAAAATGTGTTCGCGATGAAAAGTATTTAGGAACATCTCCGCCAACTTCTCCAAATAGTTCCAGCATTCTAGATGCTGCAGGTTCTTCTGTGCTTAGATGCACTCATTGAGTATTTTAAACAAAGCGCAAATAAACTAAGTCCAAGATGTCAGTCAAAAATGTTCATTGCACCGCCCTAATTCAATTACTAAAGCGATGGATGGCTTGTTCAAATAAAATAGAAATCGCGCCTGATTCGCTCGTGCGTTAAACTAGTAGGGTCATCTCAAAACCGTTCATTTCATAGCACGTGCATAAGAGAAAAATTGCACGTCATGCCATAACCCAGCCTTTGTTCCTGCAAATGAGCCTGCTTTAAGTTGATTCTGCATATGCACGGTAAATTCTGAGTATGTTAACGGCAGTTTTATGTTATGTACAGCCTTTGAAAGAACGGGATATGCACCGCTTCCGAATATTTATTTTGAAACTACCCCTTTCTGTCACGCCTATACGAATTATACCTGTCATTAAAATACTTAGAAATCTAGGACGAATTCAATTTATTGCAAAATCTTCATCTATATACACAAAAATCTGTTTGCGCCACAAGCACTAGACCTTTTGGAGAAGTTGGCGGAAATTCTCCTCTACAACTTTCATCGCGAACACATTTTGCTAAAATTGAAGACAAAAAGTTGTTGCGAAAAATTAATTCTAAAAAGTTAACAGCTGGAGTTTAGGAGCTTCAAACTTGGTCAGCTTTTAGAAGATAATGAGCAGATTACTTGGTGATTTTTAAAAAAATCATTTTATTTTTTCAGTTTTTTGCCCTTTGCATTGCAATTTTGGACAGCACTTGGTGCCACAAAAACCGTCACAGCTAGGAGATTTAAAATTGGACAGCTTATAGTGGGTAATGAGTAGAATACCTGGTAAGAATTTTAAAAAATGAGCTATCGCCATTTGCAAATTTCGAGTTAATGCCCTTTGCGAATTTGGACATCGAAAACTTACAATAAAGATATCTCAAACACTATTACAGCTAGTAGTCTTAGATTTGGTCAGCTGAAAGAGGGAAGTGAATAGATTACCTGGTGAAAAGGATGGTGGACAAGCTAGTGGTTAGTGTTTCATAAATACAATTCTTGTTTGTTATTTATGTTTCATGTTTATCTTTGTTATGATGTCTTGTCTGTTCCTTGCAGCCTTGACATCACCTGTTTGGAAAGAGTTGACCTGTCTCTCTTATATATTGTGTCTTCTTGTGTTTTTGTCACTTTTCCATGTGATGTTTTAGTTCAGGTATGGTACTTGATAGAAACAAATCCTGATTTCTGCCTTCCTATCTACTTTGTTTCCTTTTTAGCAAACCCTCTTAAGTACAGGGTTCATACAGGCAAATTTGAGTAAAATTCAAGGACATTTCAAGGCCCTCTCAAGACTATCCTTCACTTTTCAAGGACTAAACGTTTATGAAAAATCCTGATTTAAGTGTTAAAATTCTACTTCAGAAATGCTAGACTGAGATAATGTAGAAATTAGTACTAAAAAATTAGTAAAAAATTCTTGTGCCTTTATTTGGTGCAGCATTTGTTGCACAAAATAAAGGCAAAACAATTTTATATTGATTTAGATCTCTATCAACAGTGTTATGTCCTACAGAAAATAGAAGAATTCAATGACTTTTCAAGGCATTTGAGTGATTTTCCAGTACTTTTCAAGGCATATGTAATTTTCAAGGACTTTTCAAGAAAGCCCTCTAAATTAAAGTACTTTTCAAGCCTGTGAGAACCCGGAAGTATTTCTCCTTACAATTATCGTCAGTTTTCCTCAATGTTGAAATATCTATTTCAAATTTTGTAAGTTACAGTTATGTCCTATCTATTATTTGCCTACGTTTACTAGCGGTATTCTATTAATAAGTTTTGCACTTTAAAAAAAAAAAATCTTGTTTCCTTGTACTTACAGCGCCCTCACATTTCAATGTGATGTCATATTGCGACCATATGTCCCGTATGTTGTTTGGTACACTGCTGTTATCATAGGGAACAGGTAGCCATCGATAAACCTGGAATACAGTGTATTTAAATTTATATCTTTATGAAGCCCTAAAGCATTTAGGTTATACATTTTGGATCCTCTGGTTTAATCAATGAACCCTTTGCATATAGTGGTGATTTCATAATAATATATAGCAAAAACGTGTCATAGTTTGTCATTGGGGTCAAATTTCATAATTGCTATATCAGCAGTATATCTTTTACATATATATTACTAACCAGGGAACATAAAAATTCTAGCTATAAATATTGGTTTAAGAATAAAATTTAGGACAATGCTTTAAATATACCGAGCAAAAGTGAAAACGCTGTACTATAATTTTTATTTTTGTGATAAAGTATTGGACAAAAAGTATTAACCAGCAAAACGATTAGTCGAAACTCCATCAATTTGTCTCTTTTGATGTCTGAGTTATGTCCCTTTTAGTGTTTTAAGCTTTGTTCACTACATTTTGCAATCGCGCATGCGCAAAAAAGACTTGTCAGATATTTGTTATTCTCGTGGTTTATAAAACACAAGAAAACATACGTATCAATTGAAACAAGCTCAGAGATCAATTTCGAATTTATCAAATTTGTAAATTAAATATTAAATATTTGGTAATCTTCTTTTATCACAAGCTTCATTAAGCAGGAGAATTTGTTTTCTAACACAATAATTAATGTAGACATAGTTGGGTATATCAAAAACATAGTATAAACAGTATTTGAATTTATAAGTTATAAAACATGTTGAACACATGTTACACTTTTGTCAATTTCACCTTTGATTATTTGATTACTGATAGATCTTATGTTAATTGAAGTTAATTAGCTTTATGGATATTGATGATAAGTATCAAAACATGAAATGGTTCAATTTTTAACACTATATCTTTTTTTTTAAAATAGTACATTCAGATTTGTTCATTAAGCAAAATGACAGTAGTTATAAAATGTTTATGATCAGAAAATAGTTGATACATTGTAACAAGCATTCAGGACTTGGTTATCAATTTAACAATTAGAATTATACTATTATTTGAAACTCTTAAGAGCATTTATAAATTTATGGTGAAAATCGAAAGATGTGATTGTGTTACACTTTTAATAAAACGTAAGGGAACTGATTATTTTTCATTTCAAACTTAATTTAAATAATCCACTATAACATGATCTACTGAACGGCGTTTTTTGGGGGATTTTCTTCAATATATGCATGTATTAAAATAGGCATTAAGTTGATAAAAAATATTTATCATATGACGTTGCGTCTGGAGGTGAAATTACGTCATGCATTAAAATCGATAAACAACTAGTGGTTAACATATTTTCGGGTAACGTTATGACGTCCATTATAACGTTGTGTACATAAAGACAAAATCATAACGTTTTTGATGCCAGAAACTAGATTTCAAAGTATTCTGAATTTCATATGATAAGTAGAATCTAACATTCGTACTCTTAATATATTGATTTTATTAAACTTGCTGCCAAAAAAAGATAAATGCTTGACAAGCCTCACATTTTGTCTCTTTTTCCCAACTCGTTTAATTTAATCAATAAAACATAAATTAATTTCTTTTTGGTCGGTCTTTCTAGCGAATGTTATTTATTAAAGCTAAAGCAATTTTCATGAGGTTTTATGTTTTAAGCATGAATTTCGTGAGTATGTGTCTAAATATAGTATTAAGTCACGCTTTTTCTCTGTGAGCTTTAAGCAGATTCTATATAAGGAATTTCAGGTATTTTTGAACTCAGTCGACGTTTCTGTTTCACAAAAGTATATTTCTTTTTGTTCGTCAAATCTTTCAATGTAAGATAAATCCCCAAACCGTTATAACCTTCAATAACTGTATGAAATCTAGTGGTAACTTAAATTTAGTACCAAAACATATAATGACCTCACTGTAGGAATCTCCTCGTTTAATTGTAGATCTTCATATTCAGTTTCAGTTTATGGATCATGACTCAGTTTCTGGAATTTTTAGCTTAATATGAACTTTGAATATTTTTTAGATTTTGTGAGATAGTTGTTATACAGATTCTGATTCATGGGTTTGATTTTTGAGTAAAGTTGTTTTCAAAAGTAACTTATTTATAATTAAAGTTTAAAACATGATGTTAAGTAATAATTCAGTTAAGTGTGTAATATGACATAACAGTGGTCTTGAAAGTATTTCAAAGTTTTTCAGGCAGGTAATTAACGGCGAATATATTGAGGGTAGTGTTCTGGTTGCTTCAATGGTTGGAAAAACGAGGCTGCTCCTACAAGAAACAAAAGGATGAAGAAGGTATATATATTTCATTTGCTTGTCAAATAATTCAGTCCACCAGCATATTATACAGTTATTTCATACCTGTTTGCAGTATAGTAAAAACTATTACCCCGAGGTGCCGTGGACGACCTGATGCACTATTGCACGAGGCCGAGTGCAATAGTGCATAAGGTCGTCCACGGTATTGAGGGGTAATAGTTTGACTATGCTACAAACAGGCATGAAATAACCGTTTTATTACCCAACCCATTTGAATGGAGTTGCTGTAGACGATGCGGTTTTGTTGCAAAACGGAAAAATTTCACCAAATCTGCTCAATTTTGGTCTCAAAATGTTCCGCTCGTTCGCACTAGGAAAACGAGTACCCACACTTTATGTTTCTGACCATAAACAACGGAGTTATTGAAGTTTAAAGTTGCCAAACCATGCCTCATTTTCACCATTGTTGTATAACGTCTCCTTTCATAAACGAACCGTACGCGCATCGTCGTCGCGCGTGATAATAAGCGCCTGTGTGTTTTTAACAGGGAAGCGAGAAACCAGGCCCATGGTATAGTGCCAGTCTATAGTCATATTTATTGACCGGTGGAATAGTTCAGTGACGCATGGCATAGCAAAAAATAGGCAATTCCTCCGTATATAGACGGTTGGGTAATAATATAAGTATATCCGTTTCAACTTGTAGCTTCAGTATGAAGTTCAGGACTCCTTTTCAGACTTTTAAGCATAATATAAAGTTTAGATATTCGTAGATTGTAAGATTTTCATAAACGGTTCTGGCTCAGTTGTTTTAAGTATAATTTTGCAGACAATTATCAAATTCAAACTAATTTTATATATATTAAAGAGTAGCAGAAAATTTATATTTTAACTGAACTTGTATATCCGGTAGTAGAGATGTCCGGGATAAGCGACATAAGCATACAAATACGGATAGGTAAGCGTTAAAGTGATATCACCATAGTGGAAGTAGTACGGAGCTAATGAGGACGTTGGGCAGTACAGTAAGTTTCCTAAAATCATATAATACATATAATATAGTCGATATCAAAGCTTTTTACACGGAATACAGGAGAGCAAATCATCCATGTTGAGAGAGAGAGAGAGAGAGAGAGAGAGAGACTTAAACTGAGTATATATGACCAAGTGTGGTTATGCACATATAATTTTGTCAGGGTTTGTGCGCAAAAACAAACAATAACATCACAAAAACAAGGCCAAACCAATAGCATCACAAAACAAGGTCAGAACACAAAACCATCACACTTTGTGAGCAGCAATAAGCAATAACATCACAAAATCAGGTCAAAACACTAAACCACCTTACTTTGTTAGCAACAACAAAGAATAACATCACAAAACAAGGTCACACACTAAACCATTACACTTTGTGAGCATTCCAAAACAATAGCATCACAAAACAAGGTCAAAGCACTAAACCATCACACTTTGTGAGCAACAACAGACAATAACATCACAAAACCTGGTCAAAACACAAAACATTCACACTTTGTGAGCAACAATAAACAATAACATCACTCTAGCAGTTACATTAAAAACAAAACTTGCTTTATTGATTTTATCAAACACAAACTTTTTTCAATCAGCCGATCAACGCGCGATTATCCGCCGATCGTTGGCCGACAATCAGCCGACTGTCCGCCGACTGATCAAACTATAATATGACTTTGGCTTCAGTATCCATGAGCGTTTTGCATAAAGTTCTTAGCGAAATCGACAGTTTGTATTTAGTCGCTTTGCGCCTAAAGAAGAAAACATTAAGAGAATCAGAAAGTTCAAAATATATATACATGAATGCAATAAAAACCTGGGATGTGGCTTATAAGTGGTAAGAATCAGGCAACTGTCTGCGGACTATCGGTCCATAATAAAGATTATCTGCAGTCACTCTTCTGGCTGTCGCTGGATCATCGGCTGACAGTCAGCCAGGTTTGAGTGACTCATTTTAAAATAGAAGTTGGCGGAGTGTCAGTCGACCGCCGACCGATGATTGGCCGATAGTCGACAGACGGTCGGTCGAATCAAAACCTTTTGCCAAGTCCCAAAGACAGTCGGCCGATCGAAAAAGAACAAATTGGTCAGTTATATATTTTGCCGCTGGTCGACCCTAAAAAGCAGCTAAAATTGCATACAAAATCACCTGACTGTCGGTCTACTGTCAGCTAATTCGCATCACTGACAGTTTGCAGACTGCCGGTGGGATCAATGTAATCGCGGTTTAAGTAAGCAATTGATCAAATTTCATGGATTTTATTCTGAGTATATCTGACTATACTGTAATGCACATGAAGTTTTGTCATGATTTCCTGGGCAATATATGAGTTATTGCCCTTTGACTTTGGGAATGTTGATGGGTTTTCCAGTCCTCAGCCATTGATTGACAAGCAGTCGAAGGATTTTTATGAAAATAATTAGCATTTTAACTGTATGGAATAGATCATTTATCTAGAAGACACGCTCCACGCGGGGCGAAGTGGCTCAGTATAAGGCAGGGGATCGAAGGGTTGCTAGCTCGAGACTCACCGGAGTCGCTGTTTTCTGTTTTACTCTATTCGCTTCTTAGTACTGTTCAAATATAAGAAGACAGAATATCGTCCCCACATGACTGAAAACCCGTTAAATGGAACGTAAAGCGTATACACAGACAAATTAAATACATGCTGCACTTGTTGAGTGTGCATCACTATTGTAAATCAAAGCTTGAGACGCTATACAGTATTAGCTTTGAACAGATCAAAATTCTGCTGTAACCCATCTTCACCTATCGCGTACATGTTTCAATACGGTGTTGCTATACCTTTCCTTTTACGTATACTTATTCGTATGCGGCGAACCCGGACAACTCTATTATAGGGCCTTAAACGTTTCAACATGAACAAAATGGGTGTAAGTGCTTTGTAATAGGAGAAATCTAGCTATACACACTTTTGTAAAGAACACTTTAGTTTTCCAAAGTTGCAAAATAGAGTAAGCTTAATATTAATGAGTGAGTTAGCACTCCTGGGACGGGAGCATAGAGTTGAGGTTCTATATAATAAGCTTTTTTGAACGTACGGAAGAGTTTCAGGGAACTTTTCTGTAGGTTTAAAATTCTAGCTTGTGAACATGCCTCTGTGTGAACGTCCTGCTGGTCAGAGCATGGACAAATCCTACCTCCCTCTCCCACAGGGAGTTAGGGTTGGGTAGCCCGCTCCCAGATTAAGGAAAAACAGTACAAATATGAGCTTAAAAAGATAAAAGGGATATTGGGATATGAAGTGTTGAGATATGAGAAAACAGCGTTTTTGAACAGGATTTCTAAGTTTTTCAGATTGGTATGATTGACAGACTGTGTGGCAAGACGGACAATAAGAATTTGGTGTTTAGTTATGTGGATTTTGTTTTTATACCAATCATAAGTAAATAAACGTAATGTCGAAAATCTGAAGCAGGAGCGGCATTCCAAACAAAATCTGTGTTTTGTTTCTTTTTCTCTAAAGAATAGTTTTCGAATTGTAAATCTGGTTTGCAATGCAGGATCTAACCTTCAGAGTGTTAGAAAAGACAATATTTATTTTCGAATCAAAGAGAGGGAGCAAATAAGCACTTATATAACTTCCCTCTTTTTCAGTGCTTTGTGAGCTAAAAATCAATGTAACACCATTCATCTTGAGAGAATTAAAATGAATGTTTAGTGTTTCCAAACTATCCCAACCTTAAAATCAGACATCGGGTGATCATGACATCGAGGTCTACTTTGATAACGTGATGAAATTCGCTCGCCGTGTGCATATTTTCATCATCGAACGATTCAAAGTCATACCCCGATGTCCATTTCAATTTGTTCTACAGTCAAGCAAAAAGGAGATACAAATTAACTCATATTTGACTTGTTTACGTCGCGCGCATTTTCGCGGAATGACCGTTGTATTGGACTTGTATCGATTTTCATTGTGTGCGGCACTGGTACATGTAAACACCTCTCCCCGGTAAGCATATACAAGTTGACAACTATCAGCCCGCCAGCGAAACGCCATAAAATGGCATTTCGCTGGCGGGCCCATAGTGGCCCGAGAGCGCAAGCTGGCTGGAAAATTTCTTACCCTTTCAAGATTAAATAAAACACATGGCTGGCCATCTTCGTAGCCGAAAGACTGTTGCTTCACACAGTCAGGCCCAAGCTCCATAAGATCGAATCTGCAAACCTTGTCCCAATCATCCCTTGGTCGATACTCGTTGTATGAGGCACAGTCCATACTGGTTATTTGGTTTTCATTTGAATATTCTGTAAGATAAGACGAATGAAATGTAGCATTAACCAATAAAGTGCCGCAGACGACAATATATAATTGAGCACCTTTTTCAAAAAATTACAAGAGAATCGCCTGCTGGTAGACGATTCTTATGAACTATCACAATTTGTCGTCTGCTGCAGTCGTGATTGGCCCTTTAAGGGTTATTTCAACCTTTATAAGCCTAGCCTCCTTAATATGGAGCAGATGCGACCATTGCAGACCATGATCAAACAACACAGAATACATGCTGCAGCGTCTGATTAGGTTCTACACCGTTTGCTTACAGAGTATCTATGTTCTACTTAAATCTTAATAAAAAGGAACGGTATCACAACAACCCTTAAAACGGAAATGGACAGGTCCAGTGTGAGTAAGTCCATTCGTCTTATTGGGTTAATAACAAATTATTTATATCGCCATTATGCACATTTTATGTCACCATATCTGTATTAATCATGCAATTTCTATCCTCACTCATTAGTCCCTTTTGAAATTGAAACTGGCCTGCACGGAACCAGAAGGGGATCAGGGGCCCGGACCAACATCCCCCTGGAAAATCACAAACCTAGAGCTGAGTTCCCTATCAATACTGGTCCCGAACCCCCTTGAGCCAGTGCATGAGATTTCCAACAATGTGGTATTTTGGCATGTGTATACTAGGACGAGCCTCTGCAGTCGTTTAGTGGTTTGTGAATCTTCTCTCCCCTCATCTACTAAACAAAAGGGCCAAGTGGTCCTAACTCGCTCACCTGAGGTTTGTTTAAAGCTTATATATAGGTATCTGTTGTAAGCTGGCCATGTCCCTAGCGACATCCGGGGTGGTGTCAATTTTGCCCTGTGGCATAATTTTAATTAAACAAACTTGGTAGAGGTCTACTAGGTCATGCTACATACCAAATAGCAAGGCTCAACGCCTTATGATTCCAGATCAGAGATGTTTCCATGTTTTCCCTATATAAGCATATGTTAAACATGTGACCCCGGGGTGGGGCCATTTTTGGCCCAAGGGGCATAATTTGAACAAATTTCGAAGAGGTCCACTCAGTCATGCTACAAACCAAATATAAAACTAGCTCTAGGCCTTGTGGTTTCAGACAAGAAGATTGTTTCATGTTTCCCTATAAAAGCCTATGTAAAACATTGATCCCTGGGGACGGGCCATTATTAGTCCAAGGGGCATAATTTGAACAAACTTGGTAAAGATCCACTAGGTGATGCTACATACCAAATATCAAAGCTCTAGGCCTTGTGGTCTCAGTGCAGAAGAGTTTTCGATGTTTTCCCTGTATAAGTCTGTGTAAAACATGTGACCCCGGGACGTGGCCATTTTTGGCCCCAGGGGGATAATTTGAAATATCAAAGCTCTAGGCCTTGTGGTCTCAGAGAAGAAGATTCTTCGATGTTTTCCCTCTATAAGTCTGTGTAAAACATGTGATCATCGAGACGTGGCCATTTTTGGCCCCAATTTGATAATTTGAACAAACTTGGTAGAGGTCCACTAGGTAAAGCTACATACCAAATAACAAAGCTCTATGCCTTGTGGTTCCAGATAAAAGATTTTTTAGGGTTTTCTTCTTAAAAATCTATTTTAGCCTGTGTGATCTAGATATGCAATGGACCACAACCATTTGAGCAGTTTTTAGAAGGCAATATAAGGATCATTCCTACCAATTTTCGTCAAAATCCAGCCAGTAGTTTAGGAGAAGTTGTCCTTTGAAGCAATTGTTGAGACGCACGACGGAAGACACACGACGGACATTCAATGATCACAATAGCTCATCATGAGTCAATGACTCGTGTGAGCTAAAATTAACGTTAAAGTTGAGTTGGATACGCTCATGGAAAAGACAGGTATTATACAGCTATTTGGTAACTGTATCGCCACTTGGTATGCAATGACCCGGTCTCGCGTAAAACTTACGGAGATAGAAACCAGTTGGGGGTGTGGCGTTACAGTGACCCATAAGCCGGAATAGAGTAACATAGTTGGCCAGATTCTGCTACATACAATGTACTACATTCACTTGATAGGGCAGATGCGTGTACTTCTGTAAACTCGTGACAATACGCGTATCGCCAGCAAGTTAGACATCAAGTTTCACACATGTAAGTAGTAATGGGGGGCACTCTGGCACAAATTTTTTTTAAGCCTGAAAAGAACTTAGAATTTTTCAGGCTAAAAATTTGTGCCATAGATGACGTCCCTGGTAAGCTTGAGTGACTAGTTGGGTCTATGATTGTGATAGTTTCCTGGGCTATTGAGAATAACTTAGTTTATTTTGCGCAAAAGCGCAGGCTGATCTGTGATTGTGATAGTTTACTGGGCTGTTGAAAATAACTTAGTTTATTTGCGTTGACAAATTCCTACCTGGTAGGCATATTGTGGTCATCTTTTTATAAAGACTAACTTTACTTGCATCACAAACAACAGGGTTCCTAATTTGCATATCGTACATCTAGTACGTTGCAATAGCAAATTATATTTTACGTAAGGAATTTTGGGTTCATGAAGTTCTGCGTATCTTATAGTCTCTTTAGAAAAATAACTTAGATATTCAAGGCTAATTTCTGTAGCTAAGAAATATTACATTTAGCACAATTTTTCGCTTTTCGCGACTTTCAATGATAAGTTACGTCATATAGATTATACATGACGTCATTGAAAAGCAAGTAGTATCTTCTAAAAGCGACAACAAGTATAACTTTTCGAACCAATAGATAACTTGGTCATTTCAAGAGGAAAGGTATTCAGATATGATGGGCCTATTTATTATTATTTTAGCTTTACATTTTGGTCAGACTCTTAGCTTGCTTTTAACTTAGTACTTTTAATAGTTGATTTGGGTAATTATATGCTAAAAGTTAAGTTGTATAGAATGTCGCTTGAGGTTGTATCTCAAGACCTCAACTCCTAGATGTATTACTCTGTAGAATCAGCTAGGACTTTGAAAATTACTGAGTCATTTTTTTATCTAGAGTAGGTGTGTACTTAGCAATGATAAGTCTGCTTGAATGTTTCTAAGGATTATACTTTTTCAGGTTCTTGCATGGTGTCGTATTTGATAGCTAGTATCAATCATTTGATTAAGTTAGAGCTTCTGTTGATACGCTAGATAATCATCATTGGCATGTAATAGTATTGGGGTTTAATGATAAGATGTTGATGAAAGTGCCCATGTCGCTTGAGATGTGGATGCAATGTGGACCTTCACACGTAAAATGTAGATGCAATGTGGATCCACCACATCTCCACATTTTGAAGGTGGATGTAATGTGGAGCAATGTGGATGTATTGTGGAGCAATGTGGATTTCCACATTTCAAATGTGAATAAATGCAGATATATTGTGGGTCAGCATAATGGAAATTTACGTTAATTCTTGGATAAATTCGAAATTAATGTGGACTGCCACACTAAAAATGTGGATCCACCACATCTCCACATCTTGACAATGTGGATCCACCACATCTCCACATTTCCACAATGTGGAGTTTCCACACCTACACATTTGACAATTTGACTTATACCCTCTCTCAATATCAGGTAAACTTCAGCGCTGAGCTGAAATAACTATGATTGTGATAGTTTTCTGTTCGTATCCACTAGTTGGTCTATGATAGTTTCCTGGTCCTGCTGTGGTAATATATAAAATAACTTAGTCAAATTCAGCTTTGAAAATAACTTAGTCATTTTAGGAGGTATAGTTTTTGGTGATATATGGTGTGTGTAATAGTCAAGGCTACTAAGTTCTATGCGTCTTAAGAGTCTCTTGGTCAATCAAGACCTCATCTTCTAGAGGCATCACTCTGTAGCATTAACTAGTGTATAGCTAGTCGTCTCAAGTTTACTACTACTGATTTTTTAATGAAAGAACAACAAAGACTGATGAACATTTTTTTAACTTTATTGCCCCGCTAACTATAACTGATTACAATGACAGAGGATTAGGGCCGTCCCTCTGTTCATTGTTTACAATAAGAGAAATTAAAGAATATATGTCATCATACAAAGTAGAATTCAATTAGAATGTTTTAAACATTGATCCAGAGCCTAGTTGACTTTGAGTATATTTTGGTCCAAAGTTGTTCTGTTGCAGCTGACTTGGTGCATATTTTGATCCTGAACTCTGTTGTAATGAATCTGATTCATCATCTTCACCTAAAGAATAGGATGGTGGATCATATTCTTCAAGTTTTCCATCCAAAATGTATCTTCGTTTTTTAATAGCATATCTCAAAGCTTCATCCTCATCAAACTCATCGTCATCTCGTAGTCTCTTTGCTGTAGCTGTTATCTTTTTGTGCAAGGGATCTTTCTTCATGGCCTTAGATACGTTAAGGAAGCTCTGGTAGCGATCAATGACCTCTGCTCTGTATCTAGGTTCTAGTTTATCAAAAGTGACCTCCTCTGCCTCTTCTGTGCCCATGTCTGGATGTTTCTCTAATGTATGTTGTACACTTTCATTGAAAGTATCTTGCAGGTATCTATGGGCTCCACCAACAAAAACTTGCCAAGGATCAAACTTGCTCTTTTTTCTAGAATAACGTTGGTCTTCATCATCTTCATCCGTATAGTCTGTATCACTACCATCTAGAATGCCATAATCTTTGTCTGTATACTTCCCAAAGATATCTTGCTTTTGATGACTTTTAGAAGTCTCTGCATCCGATTCGTCAGACATAGTAGAGTCTTCATTTTCTGACATTGTTTCTGACTCCATATCTTCACTGCAGATACCACTTGTCAGATGTCGTCTCAAACTGTCTGATCTTGCAAACTGTCATTCACACTTTGGACACTGATGTTGACCCATTGAAATCGTTTTGGTAAATGAATAGCTTCTCTCTGATTGTGTCCTTTTATACTTGTAGTGAAATAAAAAAAAACCCACAGTTTTGTCAATATTTCTCACAAAAATATGACATTTTCTACTCTGTCTTATTATTTGCATGTACTTCTTTTGCTGCAACACTTGAGAAAGGACTGCATTTTCTTGTTTTACTGCTCTCTTTTGCAGAAGAAAAATTCTTTCTTTTATCACATCTTTGCTCAATTATATTTCTTCCATTCATACATTTCTTCTCTAATGGCATTCTTTCTAGTTGGTTTCCTATCATCTTGCAAAGTTCTCTATGACACATTCTACAGTACTTTGGTGGTCTTCCTTGCTTGAGTTTACAATCCAACGCTGTGCTCAGTCTTTTCATCAGATATCGAATTTGTCCATAGCTCATTTGATATTTAGTTGATTTTTTAGAAGCAGGTTTTATCATATCATCATTGCAGCTTGTATTTTTCTGTCTTGCTGAGAGATCCATTCTTCTTCTTTTAGTGTTCGTAGAACAATAAGACATGTCAACCAGAGCCATCATATTTATACTGATAGCAAAATTGATCAATTTTTTATACGTTTGAAGTGTAATTTTACTAAAGTTTTCCCACCAACAAAAGGGACAGACCTGCCAATTTCATCTTTGATATCAATATGAACCTGATCAATATAAGATTTTGCCAAAGGTACATGATGTAAATTCACAAATTCTTGATGCGATTGAGTGCTAGATTTGGACTGTTTATAAGAAACAATTCTAAGTATAGGAGCTGTTATATTTCCAACGTAAGTGTAATCTGCAACATCAGAATAAACAAACATCTGATGGTGGGTCATGTTCAAATCAACAGCATATGTAAAAGCCTGGTTATCATTCCCAATCAGTTTATTTGAAAGATCAGGATTCAATCCAAGTATTTCGCCAAGAGACTTTGAAAATCTTATTTGAACTCTATTTGGATTTTCAACATGTAAGTTTACACGATTACCTGATTTCTTATAACTTATTGAGATCATACTGTGGATTTGACGTAGAATAGCTCCACATTTTTCTTCAATTGCAATCTGAATTTGCTCTACTAAGTGCTGAGGCGAATTATAGTTTCCTGCTGGGATAAACAATTTATTTCAGGACAACTTCCATCTTTTATGCAAACAGTATTCATTTTACTTTTCCCCAGTTTTTCCAAAACATTCTCATCGTAGAAGTGAATATAAAAATAATTGTTATTATGTGAAATGTTATATACTTCTGAAGGAGTCATAATTTCTACCAACGCTACAACCCATTGTTCTTTCTGGACTTGAATAGGATGATTTAGCTTTGTGGTAAATGAGAACTGTTTATTTTTAGGGAAAATATCCATAGAGCTATCACTTAGTAAGCTCAGATAAAAATTTCGTCCATGATCTAATACGTGAAACAACCACCACACTTGATAGAAATATAATGACAATTAGACTTCGCTTAAAGTCATATATACTAGTCAAAAGTTCTAACCGGCCACGTGTGTTTTTAACGATTTTCGAAAAAGCTATAAGAACGATATTTATTTAATTTGCATTCCCGAATAGGCCAGTCTATCAGTCATCAATAACAGAAAATGGCTAAGAAAATCTCTTTAAATTGTATCCGGGAGGCTTTGCCGAACACACTTACCCTCAATTTCAAAATTCACAAGAATTTGCATTGGATGGTGGGGTAATTTTTGACATTTTAGCCATTAGCAACGAGTTTCATGCATATGGAGTGCTCATTTCAGCACTTAAGTGTTCAATATGTGTTTGGCTTTTGACATGAAAACGTTTGCATGTAAAATGGGGTCATTTCAAAAAGTCATGACTCACAAATCGTGCCAAAATGCGAATTTTGAAAATGGGGGTACCACTATTTAAGTTAGCATCCTGCGTGTACTGATGAACATTTTGTTAATCCTAGACATATTCATTAACTTGTCAAATATGTAAATGTGGAAAATTCACAGTGTAAAGAGGTGGATAATCTTTCTGAAAGTTGTCATAGCGAATGTACCAATGCTACTATCAACTTGAGAGATTGAGAGAAAATAGAATTGATTGAAGAGAGGGTATAAGTCAAATTGTCGAATGTGTAGGTGTGGAAACTCCACATTGTGGAAATGTGGAGATGTGGTGGATCCACATTGTCAAGATGTGGAGATGTGGTGGATCCACATTTTTAGTGTGGCGGTCCACATTAATTTCGAATTTATCCAAGAATTAACGTAAATTTCCATTATGCTGACCCACAATATATCTGCATTTATTCACATTTGAAATGAGGAAATCCAAATTGCTCCACAATACATCCACATTGCTCCACATTACATCCACCTTCAAAATGTGGAGATGTGGTGGATCCACATTGCATCCACATTTTACGTGTGAAGGTCCACATTGCATCCACATCTCAAGCGACATGGGCACTTTCATCAACATCTTATCATTAAACCCCAATACTATTACATGCCAATGATGATTATCTAGCGTATCAACAGAAGCTCTAACTTAATCAAAAGATTGATACTAGCTATCAAATACGACACCATGCAAGAACCTGAAAAAGTATAATCCTTAGAAACATTCAAGCAGACTTATCATTGCTAAGTACACACCTACTCTAGATAAAAATGACTCAGTAATTTTCAAAGTCCTAGCTGATTCTACAGAGTAATACATCTAGGAGTTGATGTCTTGAGATACAACCTCAAGCGACATTCTATACAACTTAACTTTTAGCATATAATTACCCAAATCAACTATTAAAAGTACTAAGTTAAAAGCAAGCTAAGAGTCTGACCAAAATGTAAAGCTAAAATAATAATAAATAGGCCCATCATATCTGAATACCTTTCCTCTTAAAATGACCAAGTTATCTATTGGTTCGAAAAGTTATACTTGTTGTCGCTTTTAAAAGATACTACTTGCTTTTCAATGACGTCATGTATAATCTATATGACGTAACTTATCATTGAAAGTCGCGAAAAGCGAAAAGTTGTGCTAAATGTAATATTTCTTAGCTACAGAAATTAGCCTTGAATATCTAAGTTATTTTTCTAAAGAGACTATAAGATACGCAGAACTTCATGAACCCAAAATTCCTTACGTAAAATATAATTCGCTATTGCAACGTACTAGATGTACGATATGCAAATTAGGAACCCTGTTGTTTGTGATGCAAGTAAAGTTAGTCTTTATAAAAAGATGACCACAATATGCCTACCAGGTAGGAATTTGTCAACGCAAATAAACTAAGTTATTTTCAACAGCCCAGTAAACTATCACAATCACAGATCAGCCTGCGCTTTTGCGCAAAATAAACTAAGTTATTCTCAATAGCCCAGGAAACTATCACAATCATAGACCCAACCAAAATACCCCTAAAATAAACTAAGTTATTCACAGCTAGTCACTCAAGCTTACCAGGGACGGCATCTATGGCACAAATTTTTAGCCTGAAAAATTCTAAGTTCTTTTCAGGCTTAAAAAAAATTTGTGCCAGAGTGCCCCCCATTACTACTCATGTAAGATCTTCCTCGTCCCTTAGATGCGTATGTTTTCGTTTCTCAGATGTTTTATGGGTAATGTGCAAACGCGTCTAGCAATGGCGTAGCTAGAACGGTGAAAAAAAATACGCACATCAAAGGGAGATTAATGGACCTAGCAGTTGTTCTCCTCAATTGCGTCCCTTTTCAAAATGGGAACTACTCTTAAAGGAAAGAATTTGCTCCCACAGGGAGTAGTTCCTTATGGTATGGAAAATCACTTTTACCACATTAGATGAGGTCCCTTGAATGTTACTATTTTATTATGTACGTGCTTAACTGCGTAATGGGAGCTATGGCAATAATAGTCATTTTACTGTTAGGACCCCCTTCGAGAAGCAATTAGACTTATTTAAGTCCAATTGCTTCTCAGTGGAGGTTCGTACGGCCCTCTGTGAAATATTTTGATGACTAAAAAGTTTCTGCAGGACCCTCATTGTGAAATTTTCTGGATAGGCCCATGGAGAGTACAAAAAGCTCATGGGCTGGCTGGGCCAAACATATTAAGGTACCTTCCGTTGCCCTTGTTAGAGCGTCAACAAAAGACTGGTACGTTGATGGCCTTGCCTTGTTGAAGCGGATTAAGGTACTCGGTCCTTCAGGGTTTGGTTCAAATGAAAGACCTGAAATGATAAAATACAAAACACTGGGTAGGGCCCACGCGACCGTACAGATACATGTACATTGTTTTATTACAATAATGATTAATACCATAATGAACAATTTTTCTGTCTGCCAAGATAATTGAGCCGCGAGGCTGCACAGGCTCGCTAGAGTCAGCTACATTGTAAGAAATCGCATGTCGCGACTCATATGTTCTTTTTAACTATCTAAATGTTAGTATATCTTGTCGATGATTTTTTTCTTTGCATGTTGGGTAATGCAAGTTTTTATGATTTGCTAAGTGTGTGTTGTCACAAATAACTTTTCCAAAAATATTTTCAGGAATACCATCAGAATCACAGTTTGCATCCAGATCAGGCTGATCGTTTTTGTCGGGCCTAGTCCGGGTCCAAACTAATTGCAAGCACGTTTCAGTAGATGACTTTAGCAGGTAAATGGTCAATCTGTTCATATGATTTGATTCTTTACGTCCCATCAACAATCCTTCAGTTATGTAGGGACGGGTCTTCCTGGGTTGAGGATAAATGTGTCTTGCTCAAGGACACAATGCAGTGACGTCGGTGAGGCTCGAACCCGCGGCCCGATATTGGTTCGCTTGAGGGCGGATATGCGTGCACGTGAGCGGGCTGTTACGGATTTGGCTTCATGGGCAGTATCAGCCCGGGTACCTAAGCATTGTATTACTTTTTTTTCAATAAAACATGTTATATATTAGGTAATCGAGGCATTGCATGTTTGAAAATTGATATGCTCATTTTATTTGTTTGAATTATATTTGATTTTCGCTCATGTAATTGCGGGACGGTTAATAACGAAGCAGCCGCGTGAGGATAAGGACATAAACCGAGACCCCTCGATTTTCAGTGGAACACTGAGCCTCTATGCTCGATTAACTTGTTAATATATTTGTTTGATGGCAACACATATGTTCTCCACATTTAACTGAGAGAGAGAGAGAGAGATGGCGATCCCTCTTTGTATTGTATTTAGTTTCTTACCTGGGTGGTTCAAATATGCCCCCATAACATTTTTAATGACCGGTCGTGACAGGTATGGAACCTGAAAAAAAACAGGTACATTTATCAACAACAAGGTCGCCGATCGGTCGCGGCTCAAAATCAGTCGCAGCCAGTCTTTTGAATATGCACAAAAGACTAACAGCGATTGATTTCGATCGCCGACTAGTTGCAAAGGATTTCTAGAAGTCGGCGATCAGTCGCTGAATAGTTCCCTATCGATCGCCGATCTGTCGCCGACCGATTTCATGAAAACTTTGGGCTGTGAAATCTTAAGCAACTAGTCTGCGACTATTCGGGGACTGACTGGCGACCGATCGGCAACTTGCAGTGCCAGCTTCAACATGTTGCTGTCTTTCCATCCTTACATCATTTCACCACAAGCGTTGAAAGTGTGTGCGTCATAGGGCATAGGTGTGGTCAAAATAGACAGCAGTACAATGTGTGTGTGCGTCATAGGGCATAGGTGTGGTCAAAATAGACAGCAGTACAATGTACCAAACAGACGGTAAAACGTACTACCGAAATTCAGACTCCTGATTCTGATGATGATCTCAGCTGTCCTAGAAACTAATAGAGCCGGATTTTTCAAAGCTCAGATCTAGAAGGTCCAAGCGCAACCAGCAGCGCGCTGTTTTGTTGTAAGCGAAACAATTTTTATCTAATATGTTATCATGATGGCAACTTGCACAGAAATGGTTTAAATGTTTCCAAACACTTTATTACTATTTTTTTCTAATTGATGATTGGACAGTCACCGACCAGTCGCCGATTGGTTGCTGACGGTCGCCGATTACTCTGAACTAGTCGCCGACCGTTTTTTCTTTGCGTTGATGCTTTACTCCCCTGTCAACATTTTTTCAGTCTTGTTGGCACTCGAAGCTTTTCTTGGGTAGAACAAGTACTAAAGCAGAGGTTGAAGTGTCTTCACTCAATGACACCACAAATACCTGCGATGAGGCTCGAACCAGCGACCTCTGGATCTCATGTTTTGAGCCGCAACATGAGATTTCCAACAATGTGGTATGGGCGACCAGCAAAAACTCAGATCAGCCTGCGCATACGCGCAGTCTGATCAGAGCATTTGCTAGTCGCTTGAATATTATATGACTAATAAGCTACTGACTGAACATTTGGAGTTTCTAAGCTTAAGAGGGGACTGTACGGTCTATGTCGCGGCTCATTTCAAGCTGAGCACCTGACGTCATTGCGCCGCTGCGAAAAACGGGTTAATGTAGTCAAATGGGTTAATGTAGTCTTGGGTGAAAGGGGAGAGAACAGAAGACATAGATACCTCTACTGCAGTGGAAGCTCCAACAAGCCACAGCGAGATGACGATGCCGAGAACCATGGCAAATCTGAAATGCATGCAAATAATAACCAATTTATTCCAATTTATGCCTACTGTCCTGCCAGCCAATAGTGACTATGACGTCATGTTTTGATTACAATTGTAAAAATCAACTACACTCCACTTGAGCTTATGCGAATCGATAGATCACTTGTGTGACAAGTGATCAGTCGATTCTCTACGTCACTGTCACTCTTGGCTGGCAGGACAGTAGTAGAGTTTTCTTTCCCTTCCGCTGATTCATTCAAGAAGGGTTGTTATCACTACAAGCGAAAGTATGGTTAACCGCTCGTTCAAGCTTGCCCAGGAAACAAGTGTAGTTAGGTGAACTAACCGTCCCGACATGACCGTCGCTGTTGACGGTCACGTAAAGCAACACACCAAACATAAACCTTAACCTATACTAGGGCAGTTTTCGCTCTTATCATTGGGACAAGCCCATTTCCAGCTGTGGTATTTTGTTTTTTATTGTTATTTAAATTTTATTGGAACATTATGAAACTGTAGAGACCCTGATCAGACGTCGCGTTATGTGGTAAAGGTTGGGTCAACCCATATTAAAGCCTAGCGTCCTCTTTGTTGGATATAGACAAACAGCGCAGACCCAGATCAGACCCATGCATAAAACAAACTGTATGCAAAGTATTGAAAACATTTCAACATGGGAAGTATTTAGTAGCATATGTCCTTAAAATGGTTTGTTAGTTAAATCCCAGCTCTGATTCTTTCGAAAATGAGCTGACAAGTTTTTTTTCGAAAAAAGTTACTGCTAAAAAAATCAGCGTATTTTAAACATGTTAAAGTTGGTAAATTGTTTGTAAAAAAGGGTCCGTGTCACAAGAAAACCTGACACAACAAAGGAGCAGACCAGCCATGCATCCGCGCAGTCTGGTCAACACCATTTTTATTCGCTCTCTGATTAATATAGATCTATAATAGCCAACTTCATACATCCAAACTTTCAAAGCCTGTAGCTATAGCAGCTTGTTTGATTATTTACGTCCCAGTAAACATTTGTTCAGTCATGTCGGGACGGGTCTTCCTAGGTTGAGGTAGTACTAAGCAGAGGATAAAGTGTGTTGCTCAAGGACACAACGCAGTGCTTCTGGTGAGGCTCGAATCCGCAACCCCTCTGTCTCGAGTCAAGCACTCTACCAGGCGAAGTGCTGCTGCTTAAACACTCTTCAGGACTTTAGTTAAGAGTCTGTAACGAAAATTTATTTTTCTTATTTCTCAACCAAAACACATGTTGTGGGTGCTAAAAAAAAACATATGTTAAAATTGATGGGTAAGAAAATATTTACACCTGCCGATAATACTGGAAAGAGGGCCTGGCAGTATATAGAGACAGACAGAAAGAAAGAAAGAAAATGTTTGTTTATCTAAACCTGTGGAAATTCCCTCGAAATGTCCTTGCAGTCAGTGCATGTTCTGATGCGAAGAGAAGGACCGATTTCGCGTGCTCTGTTTTCAAAAACAGAATACTTTCAATGTAAATGTGTATGTTTACAGGAATAGGATCTATCTATCTATCAACCCCCGAGGGGGACGTCAGACGGGTATTCCGGAATACCAAGTGCTGAGGGGGTTAGTTGAAACTATAAAGTTTTAGCCAACGTATGCCGACGTATGAAACTATTTGTAGGATTACATGTATAGCATGTGAAGAAAAATCGTGATCACACCTGCGTGTTTTCCTCACAGTCGTTGGCCGGAGTGGCAGAATTATTGTGCTACACATACATATATTATAAAGCTGACTGTACAACTTACCAGAAACCGAGCTTATTTATCCGTAATTACACATATGCACAATAGAGAATATCGAAAGTTAAAGTATTATATGCTGAAAATAAAGGCAAACACACAACTGGCAGAAGCCTAGCTTCAGGCTATAATCCTCATTGTTACAATTTGTAAAGCGAAGGGAGGCTAATCGTTTTATAGTAATCTCCCCTAGCCAGGTTTCAACACTTTGTGTTTTTGCGGTCAATATCTTTTATTTGCGGTCAATATATCCCTTCAAACAACGTCGATGACGTCACATCGACATTGATTTGACGTTGCGTTGCCGCCGTGTGCCTGCTTGGTAATGTCAAGGTCTAATGCACGGTGTCGTTGCGTTGCCGTCGTGTGCCTGCTGGATAATGCCGAGGTCTAATGCACGGTGACGTTGCGTCGACGTTGTGTGCCTGCTGGGTAATGCCAAGCCTTGCGTCGACGTCGTGTGCCTGCTGGATAAAGCCAAAGTCTAATGCACGGTGACGTTTCAGTACGTTTACGGCGAAGAAATCCCAAAATTCTGTGCTTGCTTAATAATCTTCAGCGTATGCTGACCTATTGCTTCTACGTTAGGCATGTAGATGTATGCTACATATTAGTTACATGTATGCATACGTTAACGTTCGTTTCATGTAAAATTAATCATAAGTTAGACGATCGTTGTGCATAAGTTCCTCATAAGGCAAGAACGCTTGTTATACGCTGGGCATACACTGTTATACGATAATACACGTGTAAGTTACGCTACGCCAGGAATAAAATATGAATAAGTTACTCACACGTTCGACAGACATTCCATACGCTTTGTATAAGTTCAGAGAGAAGCTTTCTCTGATTTATTTAAATTCGATTTCAGCGTATGCCAGCGTACTGGATATATTTTCATACGTCGGCATACGTTGGCTAAAACTTTATAGTTTGACAGGGCCTTAAGCAATCAAAACAGCCTCGGCAAACTCCGCAAAATTCCTTGGAATCAGACCATAAACTGGTTCCGAGTTGTTCAAATTAAAAACTGGTCATGTATAGTGTGAGGTGGGCTGCGATTGGTCGGCCAATCATAAGTTTTATTACAAATTGTTAAGTTGACAAGACAACCACAGAAACATGACTGCCTCCGCCAATATATCCCGACGTTAACGGTGACGTTGACGTCATGAAAACCGTGCCAACACAATAAGTTTGAATGCAGCGTTACATTCTCGATAAACGCCATAGAAATTAAAATGATAAAGCGATATTTAATAGAAAAACCCATAAGCTTTTTTTCTGTAGCTTGTTGATGACCTGTCCTTACAATAGCCAGTGTAGGGGAGAGAACCAGGCTAATCAGACTACGGATGTACATCGAGGATCTACTTTGATAACACAAGTGATAATGTGACGCTGACGTTATATAACGTGACGCTGACGTCACAGAAGCCATGTTAACACAATAACAAATGTGATTGCAGCAAAACAAACGGTTATAAATGAAGTTATGTTTTTCTTCAGTAAAATGTTTTTCTTCAATAAAATATCGCTATAGCGATATTATAATGAAAATACATAAACTTCATTTATTTTGCTGATTAAACTTTTTGGGAAATCAAACAAATGGATTTTACTAGGGCTGAACTCACATGAAAAAAAAAAACAAATTTTCTAACGCATTTTCCGGCTAACAAAATGGAACTTTTTTCGTACATAGTACTACGTGAAATGCGCCTTACGTACACCCGAGGCTTGATTTGATTCTCGAATTGTGCCGGACTTTCCCGAGTGGGCCTTAAGTAGTTATACACTGACATCCAAAATATCTGAATCTAAAGTTTGATAAAGCAGCAATTATAAAAAATTAAATGTGTACTCTTGCTTGTCTCTTTATAATGTTTTAATCAGGTTTTTATAAGAAAGATTTTTGAAACACTAAAGGCCCTGTCACACTATAACGTTTTAGCCAACGTATGCCGACGTATGAAATATATATCTAGTACGCTGGCGTACGCTGAAATCTAAAAAAAAATCAGAGGAAGCCTCTGTCTGAACGTATGCACAGCGTATGCGAAACGAGCATAGAACGTATGTCTAACTTATGAGTAACTTATTCCCGACGTAACATAACTTATACTTGTATCAGCGTATAAAAGCGTATGCCCAGCGTATCACTAGCGTTCTTGAAACTTATGCACAACGAACGTCTAACGTATGCTGAATTGTACATGTAACGTACGTTAACGTATGCATAACTTACATGTAGCGTACTTCTAACTTATGTCAAACGTATAAAATAGTACAACATTTTGGGACCATTTTGTCATATGGCAACGTATACCAACGTACTGTAGCGTGTTCGTAACGTATTGATAACGTATCTCTAACTTAGTCAGCGTACACCAACGTATTTGGTGAATTTTCATACGTTGGTGCTAACGTACCTTAACGTATGCATAACTTACCCGTTGCGTACATCTAACTTATGCCTAACGTATAAGCAATACGTCGGCATACGCTGAAGATTTTTTATGCAAGCACAAAATTTTGGGATCTGTTCGCCGTATGACAACGTATACCAACGTACAGTAGCGTGTTCGTAACGTGTTTAAAACTTATCTCTAACGTATTCAGCGTACACCAACGTACTTGGTTAATTTCTCATACGTCCGCATACGTTGGTGCTAACGTACCTTAACGTATGCATAACTTACCTGCTGCGTACATCTAGCGTATGCCTAGCGTATAGAAACAGTACGTTCGCATACGCTGTCTTTTTTTTATGGATGCACAAAATGTTGGACCTCTTGGCCGTATGTCAACGTATACCACCGTACTATAGCGTATTAGTAACGTGTTTAAAACTTACTTCTAACGTACTCAGCGTATACCAACGTACTTGCTGAATTTTTCATACGTCGGCATACGTTGGTGCTATACGTCGTAGTGTAAAAGGGCCTTTAAGATTGATTTGCTTTCATATACACTATTTTGTACAGTCGATAGTCAGAAATTGCAGTGTAGATCCGGAACGGCTAGCTTCTTCAGACACCATCTCATACACTATATGTACAGTCGATAGTCAGAAATTACAGTGTAGATCCAGATCGGCTGGCTTCTTCATAAGTAGCCGACCAGGATCTATATTGCCATCTCATACGCTATACGTACAATCGAAATTTAGAAACTACAGTGTAGATCCAGATCAGCTGGCTTCTTCATAAGTAGCCGACCAGGATCTATATTGCCATCCCATACACTATACGTAAAGTCGATAGTCAGAAACTACAGCGTAGATCCGGATCAGCTGGCTTCTTTATAAGTAGCCGATCAGGATCTATATTGCCTTCTCATACACTATATGTACAGTCGATAGTCAGAAACTACAGTGTAGATCCAGATTTGCAGGCTTCTTTATAAGTAGCCGATCAGGATCTATATTGCCTTCTCATACACTATATGTACAGTCGATAGTCAGAAATTACAGTGTAGATCCAGATTGGCTGGCTTCTTCATAAGTAGCCTATCAGGATCTATATTGGCATCTCATACACTATGTGTACAGTCGATAGTCAGAAACTACAGTGTAGATCCAGATTTGCAGGCTTCTTTATAAGTAGCCGACCAGGATCTATATTGCCTTCTCATACACTATATGTACAGTCGATAGTCAGAAATTACAGTGTAGATCCAGATTGGCTGGCTTCTTCATAAGTAGCCTATCAGGATCTATATTGGCATCTCATACACTATGTGTACAGTCGATAGTCAGAAACTACAGTGTAGATCCAGATTGGCTGGCTTCTTCATAAGTTGCTGATCCGGATCTATATTGCCATCTCATACACTATACGTACAGTTGATAGTCAGAAACTACAGTGTAGATCCAGATCAACTGGCTTCTTCACCGATTAATATCACAGATAGATTTTAACAACAACAAATATAGTCTGTCAGTGTTGATCCTGATCAGGCTGCTCCTGTGGGAGCAGTCTGATCAGGGTCTGCTCTGGTTGCTTTAGAGATTTTCAAATAAATTCGAAAATAGCAGAAACTTTTGTTGTCATTAGGAAGAGGTGGGCTAAGCAGACTTAGCTCCTACATGGATTTTTAACAAACTTTGCATCATATTTGAGCTCAATTATAGAGGACTGACTCTCCAGATGATTGGTTTCCGCAACTCTTGACATTTTCGTTTTTTGGCCAAGAGGGGATTAAGGGCCTATCATAGGGAGAAAAGATTGCAAAATACATGAGGCACAGGGAAGATATGCCTGTTGCACCTTATCTTGCCAAGGCAAGATTTGGGGGGACAAGGCATAGGGTCATATGAACAGTTTTTTAAGTACAATAATTATCACTTCCTGTGCAAATCACTTCTTTACACTCATTTTCCAACTACAATACATGTATCAAACTGGCTTAAATTGTACTTCCTTCATGTTTTCCTTGATGATATAATATGTAAACGGTTATTGCATACCTAGAATTAACGTATTGCAACAATGGCTTCTGTCAAAGTTCGTCTTTTCCTATCAGGGGTGTGGAAATACCATGTCCGACTTGGCAGACCTGGTCAAATTTCATTCAGGACAAGTTAAAAATTTCTGTATACTAGTACATGTATAAACATAGTCATTACAATTCTGTATTTCATTTTAACTAATTATTTTATGAACCTACAATGCCATGCTGTATGGAAACCAGTGTGGATCCTGATCAGCTGGCACATTCAGGGGCTAGCTGATCTGGATCTTCTTTGGGACAAGTAAAATTTTAGTTGGACAAGTATATTATGGTCATTTACTTGCCCCTGTGTAAGTATAGAATTTTGAAATTCAACACCCCTGCTTTTCTACCCATCTATTAATCAATGAATCTATCAGTAATTATTTCAAAAGCAAAAATCCAAGATTATTTATCTATTTGTTTGCTGATGTTTGAGTATGTTTTTTTTTTGTATATGGTACTTGTTTTTTACTTTGCCTGTTTAAACTTAAATGGAATAAAAATAATAAATTAATCTGTGTGCAATATGAAAATGGCTGAGTTGAAAATACTGTCATACAATGCACAAGGTATTGGGGGGTTAAGTAAATGAACATAAATTTTTGATTTTCTAAGGAATACTGACTGTGACAATTTTTGTCTCCAAGAGACACATTTTACTGATACTGAGGAAAGATCAATATTGGATTTATGGAATGGAGAGTGCCTTTTTAACAACTATAGATCAAATGCAAGAGGAGTTGCAATATTATTTGGGAAAAAATTAGAATATAAAATCATAAGCAGATAAAAGACAATGAATGAAACTTTCTTGTTATTGATGTAACAGCTCAGCATCAAAGATTCACTTTAATCAACATATATGGTCCAAACTCTGATAGCCCTAGCCTTTTCAAAAAATAATTCAGCATCTCGAAGAGATAGGAAATAGTGATTGCATCATATGTGGAGATTTCAACCTAATACTAGATCAATACATTGATTGTTCCAATTACAAAAATATCGATAACCCCAAATCCAGAGAGTTACTTTTAGATTACATGGAAACTAATGACATTATTGATACCTTTCGTGAAAGTAATCCACAACTTGAACGTTATACATGGAGGAGAAGAAACCCGCTTAAGCAGGCTAGATTAGACTTTTTTTCTCACATCTGAGAGTATGTCTCAATATATTAAAGTTAGTAAAACAGGAGCAAGCTATAGGTCAGACCACTCACTAACATTAGAATTAAACTTTACTAACATTTCTCATGGAAAGTCCTACTGGAAACATAATAACTCTCTGCTAACTGAACTTGAATATTTAAAGACTATGAACGAAAAGTAATTGGAAGTTAAAAATAAATATGCCCTACCAGTGTATAATATTGATGAAATAGATAATATTCCTAAAACAGAAATACAGTTTAATATAAATTGTCATTTGTTTTTAGATGTTTTGCTAGTAGAATTAAGAGGACAGTCAATTTCTTATGCAGGTTTAAAAAAACAACGGAATAATTAAGAAAAAAGATCTATTAATAAAATCACATAATTGGAAAACAATTTAAATAAAACCAGTTTTGGAGAACTAGACGTATTAAAACAGAACTACAGGACATAGGACAAGAACAATTAAAAGGTAACCTAATAAGATCAAGAGCAGAGTATAAAGATAAAGGTGAAAGATCAAGTAAATACTTTTGTGGGCTGGAAAAACATAATTATATTTCAAAAACAATGCAGAGCTTGAAGAAAGATGATGGAACTGTCCTAATTGAGCAAGATGCAATATCAAAAGAAACTGAGCAATTCTATAAAAACTTGTACTCCAGTTGGGACTCAGAATTGGAGGATATCAATCTGAATGAATATGTAGGGCAAACTATGAAAACTATCACTGATGATCAAGCTAATAGATAAGAAGGACTCTTAACCATAGAGGAAATTTCATGTACCCTTAAAAATATGAAAAATGATCTCCTTGATACTGTATACAAACTTGCATCAGGTACTTTTGCCAATAGAATTAAAACATTATTAGACGACATTATAAATAAAGATCAAACAGGTTTTATAAAGTGGAGATCCATTGTCCAAAATATACGAATAATATATGACATGATGAAATTTACAGATGAAAAGAATATTCCAGGACTATTACGGCTGATAGATTTTGAAAAAGCTTTTGACTCCCTATCATGGGATTTCTTACACAAAGCACCTGAACAACTAAAATTTGGTGACTCGATCAGGAAATGGGTAAAAGTATGCTATAAAAATATATACTCAGCACTATCTGTATCTGGACATCTGTCTGCTTTTTTAACATAGAGCATGGATGTCGTCACGGCGACCTCTCTCTCAATACCTTTTTGTGATTTGTGCTGAATTCCTTGCAACAAAGATAAGGAAAAACAAAACAATAAAAGGCATAAATATCTATAATATTGTATTTAAAATATCACAGTATGCAGATGACACTATAGCAATGCTAGATGGCACAGAAAGATCCCTCAATCAGACTCTGGAAGAACTCTATAATTTTTCAAAAATATCAGGGTTAAATATAAACTTTGATAAGACACGTCTGGTGTGGATTGGTTCAGAATATTTAGTACCAGGTCAATAAAAACAAAATGGAAACTTTCATGGGGTATTAACCTATTTAAGTTATTAGGGATTCTTTTTAATACAGACTTAGATAAGACGATATACCAAAAGTAACACAAATGGAAAAGATACTAAAACAGTGGAATAAACGAAGTTTATCACCTATTGAAAAAATTACTGTTATCAAAATTCTTGTTATACCAATATTTAATCTTCTTTTTTACATCTCTACCAAATCCAGATGTCAAAATATATGAAACTAAATAAAACTCTGTACGATTTCTTATGGAATAAAAATCCAAAAATTATAAAAAACAGATGTGATAAAGAAGTATATAGAAGGAGGAATGAATATGATAAACCTAATTACCTTTGTAAGTGCATTAAAATCTACATGGATAAGAAGGCTTCTTTTAAATGAAAGTAAATGGCAAGAAATAATAAAATTACATATAAATCTGGAAACGTTGACATCATGTAATGTAGAATATATTCAGGATATTTCAAGCACATTGAATAATCAGTTTTGGAAAGATGTACTAAAGTCTTTTCTTGATATAAATTATAAAACAGAAATATGTGAAGAACACATTTTAAAAAGTCCTCTGTTCTATAACAGAAATATTAAAATAGATAGAAAATATGTTTTGTATAAAACATGGTATGATAAAGGTATAAGATTTGTGAAGGATCTGGTGAACCAGAACGGAAGCTTTTATAGCTATCAAGAAGTTGGAATTGGTGGCAACGCAATGAACATTCTAAAATATCAAGGATTTATAGACTCACTAAAACACTTTCTATCACATACACAAATAAGATTAACCAAAAAAGTACAAGATCCATTCATACCAAGTCAAAGTTTTTCTGCAACAAAAGTCAGGCACACAAGCAATGTATAATGAAATGAATAAAAACTATGATGAACCGACAAGTAAAAAAGATGGAATGAGAAGTTTAATTTCACAGACCAAGAATGGAAGAAAATTTACAACTACCCCTTTAATATAATAAAATATCTAGTTATGCAATGGTTTCAGACAAGTATTAATCATAATATTTTAGTGACATACAATCTTCTCTTTAAAATGAAAATAAAGAGAGAATTATTATGCTATTACTTTCATTCCCAAAAAGAAACAATTACTCATCTCTTCTGGACCTGTGAGAGGATTCAAGCTTTTTTTGAAGGAATTGTTACAATGGCTGAATAATAATGAAATACAGTGTGACTCCGTGGAGGATTTTTTTTATTTTTGGTCTGGATAGATTAAATACTATAACAAAACAACTTAATATCATAATACTCTTTGCCAAATACTACATATACACAACGCGCTGTAATGAACGTCAACTGGTCCTAGAGGTATACAAGAAGAAGCTTTATCAATTGTTCAAAATGCTTAAAGATATTGCTTTGTCAAATAATGAACTAACAGAGTTTAATAAAAATTGGGAACCAAATGAAATACTAATTAATAGTTAAGAATAGGTACAGTATATAAGCATACATACCAACACTCACATACCAATATTAAAACTGACACTCTGAAATACATGTATTAGTGATTCATTATAGTGACCAGTACAGCCTCAGGAACAGGAAAAGTATACCATACAAAAATGTCTTGCTTCGTTTTAGTTTGTATTACTGTATAAATAATAAATATGGAGTAGGGATAAACATGAAAGTCAGTGCATGCTGTTTTTATCTCTATTACTGTCCTGCCAGCCAGCAGGGGCAGCGGCCTAATGTGTTGTTTGCAAGGTTATCAGGGGCGATCACTTGCGATCACTTGTGTATTGATCGTGTCCACAGGATAGGATTAATACACAGGTGATTTATCTTTTCGCATTAGCTCAAGAGGCGTGTACAAGTTAATGTTTTACTTAACAATTGCCAGCGAAACCCGACGTCGCTGTCACTCTTGGTTGGCACGACAGTGGATAACTTTACTGTATATATATACCAATATATGTTTGAGAGTGGTTTGAGCGAAAGGAGCACCCTTTCTGAGTTTTTCTTAACAAAACATATATGTACGACAGGATCCGGACTGTCAGGTAGAGTGTTGATTACGGGTGCTCATTTTATGCATGTACAGTATGTATGGCTGGGTACTCTTCTGAAAATGCCTGGGTTTCAGAGGTGAAATGTAACAGGAATTTGAAAAATAAAAGAAACAAGACTGAAACAACAAAAAAAATGGTTAAGAACCCTATACTGGTAACAAAGGCCACACTGAACTAAACTTGTGCTAGTGTTAGATGTATGTATGTGACGATCGCGAATAATATTGGCAAATAGCTAATGTTGAGTCATGTCTCCGCTTATTATGAATTAAATATTTCTAAATTTCTCAGGCCTGATGTAGTTACAAACATTTGTATTTTTTTCTTTCATTTTATAATAGAACTTCATGTTTTAGTATGTTCAAGTGGTCTTTCTGATATGCAGTTTTTACAGTGGGCCTCTAGGTTAAACAAAATCTCTTTTTGCATTGTGTCGAAGACAAATCAAATTTCTTTAATGGTATAGAATCAGAAGGAACTATTTCAGAATTAAATGTCCATTAGAGCGACGACATGTGATTTCCAACAATTGACATTTTGACAAGTGTAGACTCAGATGAGCTTGTGCAGCTTCCCTTTAAGCTTAGAAACCCCAAATGCTGTTCGGTCAGTAGCTTAAAACTCATAGAATATTCAAGTGACTAGCAAAGGCTCTGATCAGACTGCGCATATGCGCAGGCTGATCTGAGGTTTTGCTGGTCGCACATACCACATTGTTGAAAATCTCATGTCGCGGCTCATTTTATTGGGTTAACTGTAAACATGTAATGTACATTATACAATGAAGGGTCCAAACGTACGCTACAATACGTGATGAATCTGAAGCTAATCAAGTAAAGTTAATTCCAAAATGAGCGTGACAGATGTACGCAGAAGTATGATTATAATAATTGTAAAACTTTATCTACTAATTAGAAATGGGTGGGGTATCTTGTACTCACCATATCGATGTATAGAAAATAAGGCAATCTTTATACATGTATATCCATTGGAAAAGCAGTGTCTGATGCTCTCTGGGTTACTTTTGGGGTCAAAATATACAAAATATATGATAAAATATTACTAACTTTACGAAAACGTGCATTTGCAATAAACTTTCCAACCATGGCAAATTTATGTAAACAGTACAATGAAATATGCCGTCAATAATATAAATGGCCATCAAAAAGTTGAGAGCAGAACAATTTGTCCTGGCTTATGGGATACTAAAATGTTAGTTTAAGTCATCTAACTGACTAAAGCAGTAGATGTGACAGGTTTCAGCTGACTCGAGAGTAAGTCCATCATAAAAAGCTTAATTGACAATAATAGCACAATTTTGGACTGGTGCAGTTATTATCTCGAAGAAAAAAATCTGCACCACTTTCAGAACTGGCATCCACGCTAAAAGTGACTCTTACATTTTACCCTAATCGGCTGGACCATTGGATTTTTTCTACCTGATGGATTGAAAAAAAAATCTTAAATAGGGCTCTTTTTTCAAATGTGCCTTAACCTAATAACTATTAATTGAGCCATGAAATGAGATTTCCAACAATGTGGTATATGCGACCAGCAAAGCCTCAGATCAGCCTGCGCATACGCGCAGTCTGATCAGAGCCTTTGCTAGTCGCTTGAGTATTCTATGAATATTAAGCTACTGACCGAACAGCATTTGGGGTTTCTAATCGACTGGACCATTGGATTTTTTCTACCTGATGGATTGAAAAAAAAATCTTAAATAGGGCTCTTTTCTAAACTGTGCCTTAACCTAATAATTATTAATTATTAACAACAAGATGTTGTTATAGTAGGCCACTTTAACAAACAAAAGAGTGATCAATGTTGCTATTCAATTATAGTTCATTTATTAGTTATCATTTTGTTCAAGAGAGTGATAAAAGATTTTCTTAACATTAAGACAAATGATGGGATTTAAGAGTAAGTAAACGTACAGTAAAACCGCAAAATTTTGAACTCCGATTTTACGAAATACTCGGTGATTCGAAACAAATTTCGGACACACTGGAATAAGACAATAGAGCCTATTTATGAACTATTTTAATTACTACTAAATAGGGGCGTTCATTTAATTGTGGCACGAGTGTTCTGCAAAGTACGAAAGACAGCAAGGATCAGGAATCGATACAATCAAGTACCACACCTGTCCCAGGGTACCAAATGAGAAAGTAACAAACTCACAATAACATCATCTTCAGGTGACCACAAGGCAGCAATGAACAGACGCGAAAGCATGACAAACACAAGAAATAAATAACACAAATGATCCACAAAAGAAGTACCGCCTTAAAACGGTCAGTAAAATCTTTTACTGGATGGCTTAAACCGGTTTCTGGGCACGCAAACCTCACCCTTAGTTCAGATGTGGATCAAGACACATAGATGTTGACCCCTAACTTATCAATACATCATCTCCTAGAACATATAAATCAAGATACATGTATAAAAAGGAGATAAAACAAAGATAAGGACTCAACAGTACTGGAACAAAATAAATCCATCAGGTAAACCCCCGTGGGCCTGACAACAGCCAAAGCATCAGGTCCCCACCATCTCAGATAAGTCTTTAAGTCGGAACCGTCAAAGAGTTTGAAGTGCGACCCACCGGCGTGCTATTAAAGAGGAAAGCAAAGTTGCCAACAGTGACTGGTTTGACCACCAAGTATGCAGTCTGTTGCAATACATACATGTAGCATGGGTTAGATAAGATTTTCTATCCCAGGGTAAAATCTTAGATATCCTTATCCGGTGTGCAAGAATGTTTAAACCGTGAATATAGCAATATTAGCTATTATGATTCCAGAAGGTGAATAGGGCGCTGATCAGACTGTGCGCATGCGCAGACTGGTTTGCGCATTTGTTGTTCGCAGGTTTCCTTGTGTCACAGCGCATTTAAACATGTATGCACAGCTCACTAAGTTTTAAGTATAGATGAAATTCCCTGTTCTTCAAGTTGGTTTGAGCCTTTATCCGTATCCCTACTTTATCTATACTCGTATTCCTAACTGTTTGTATCATAAATTGATTTCTAATCGAATACAGTATTTCCAGCCACGAGGCCCAAATAACAACAACACATATGCGACACGTATCGAAATCTCGTGAGCTTGTCCAAGAGTATTTTGTCGTATTGATATTGTCCCATTTACTCCATTTACAGGGATTGTAAACTGGATTCGTCCATGACTTGAAGCCATTGCTATTGCTGTTTCTCTTTGTGCCACAGTAGCTGTTTTAACCATAATTGCCCCATTCAGACAACCACAGAGTATTTTGCACAGGTTTAGATAAGCAAAACTTTTAAGCGTAAAATTGTAAATATTTTCTTACCCATCAATTTTAACATATGGTTTGGGTGCTCAAAAGAACCGTCTCATTGAGACGGTTCTTTTGAGTACCCACAACATATGTTTTGGTTGAGAAATAAGAAAAATAAATTTTCGTCACGCACTCTTAACTAAAGTCCTGATTTTTTTTACCTATTGACTTACCTCTATTTTTTAAGGGATTGCAACCAGGATTCGTCCACGACTAAGGGCTATTGCTGTTTCTTTCTGTATCACAGCAGCTGTTATAATCATAATGCCGCAGTACCCGTCAGACAACCATATGCTGTATGTGTATGAAGCCGATGCAACGTCTTTAATGGACCCGCTTGTGCACAAGCACCAATACAGACTATCACTAAATAATGCCAGCGTTTGTTCAAGTGACGTGTTTCTATTGTTTGTTGTTAACTCAGCTCGGGAGCATAAAGAAGAACGGGAAGTAATTCGAGAAACTTGGGGATCCGTTAAAGAGTACAGTGGTGCACAAATCCGAACTGTCTTTCTTGTTGGGGAGTTGAGTACTGGGCAGTCGAATGAGCCACTTAAAGCAGAAAGTGACGTACACGGGGACTTAATTCAAGGAAACTTTATCGACGATTACGCCAATTTGACGTATAAAACAGTTATGGGCCTTTACTGGGTTAATACATATTGCCCTACAGTCTCGTTTGTAATGAAGGCTGATGATGATGTTTCGATTAATTTATATAAACTTATTCACTTTCTTCAGGAAATTAGCAAGACTCAGTCAAAACTATCAAATTTCTTTTATGGTAGTTGTGGACAACACTTTCCAAAAAGGTCAAGGTCATCAAAATGGTACATAAGTTTAACCGCCTACAAACATTGGCTGTATCCGTCATTTTGTACGGGGTCAGGGTATATTCTTTCAACTGAAGCTGCCTCCAAGATATATAGCGCAACATCGAAAGTACCCTTCTTCTGGATGGAGGATGTTTACTTAGGCTTTTGTGCAGAGTTGGAAAATATAGAACCTATAGATAACTATTTTGGATATTATTTGGTATTACCATGGAGTTTGACAGATGCTCCCTGGGAGTACACTATCATGAAAATGAATAATGATGGTAAAGCAGAAAGAAGAGAAACGTGGGTTTATATAAAATCCCACATAAGTTCCCATAGTATATGGTATTATAGAATTGTTGGTTCATGTTTGATGATGGTATTGGTGTGCTTGCTTGTTTGTATGGTCGTTATGGTTATTCAGTTTCGTATAATTTATGTGTAAGACATTTCTTATGCTTTCTAGTTTGGTATTTTCAAAAATTGAAGAAAATAAAGTTAGCTCTATTTAGTACGAAACGTAAGCTTTTCCTGGGTCAGCAGCCACAGTAAATCTGCTTTTTCAATACCATAGCATTGAGTCTTTGCTGTGATTTTCAATACCATAGCGTTGAGTCGTTGCTGTGATTTTCAATACCATAGCATTGAGTCTTTGCTGTGATTTTCAATACCATAGCGTTGGGTCTTTGCTGTGATTTTCAATACCATAGCGTTGGGTCTTTGCTGTGATTTTCAATACCATAGCATTGAGTCTTTGCTGTGATTTTCAATACCATAGTAGCGTTGGGTCTTTGCTGTGATTTTCAATACCATAGCATTGAGTCTTTGCTGTGATTTTCAATACCATAGCGTTGGGTCTTTGGTGATTTTCAATACCATAGTAGCGTTGGGTCTTTGCTGTGATTTTCAATACCATAGTAGCGTTGGGTCTTTGCTGTGATTTTCAATACCATAGCGTTGGGTCTATGCTGTGATTTTCAATACCATAGCGTTGGGTCTTTGCTGTGATTTTCAATACCATAGTAGCGTTGGGGCTTTGCTGTGATTTTCAATACCACAGTAGCGTTGGGTCTTTGCTGTGATTTTCAATACCATAGAAGCGTTGGGTCTTTGCTGTGATTTTCAATACCATAGTAGCGTTGGTTCTTTGCTGTGATTTTCAATACCATAGCGTTGGGTCTTTGCTGTGATTTTCAATACCATAGCGTTGAGTCTTTGCTGTGATTTTCAATACCATAGCGTTGGGTCTTTGCTGTGATTTTCAATACCATAGCGTTGGGTCTATGCTGTGATTTTCAATACCATAGCGTTGGGTCTATGCTGTGATTTTCAATACCATAGCGTAGGGTCTATGCTGTGATTTTCAATATCATAGTAGCGTTGGGTCTTTGCTGTGATTTTCAATACCATAGTAGCGTTGGGTCTTTGCTGTGATTTTCAATACCATAGCGTTGGGTCTTTGCTGTGATTTTCAATACCATAGTAGCGTTGGGTCTTTGCTGTGATTTTCAATACCATAGCGTTGGGTCTTTGCTGTGATTTTCAATACCATAGCGTTGGGTCTATGCTGTGATTTTCAATACCATAGTAGCGTTGGGTCTTTGCTGTGATTTTCAATACCATAGCGTTGGGTCTTTGCTGTGATTTTCAATACCATAGCGTTGGGTCTTTGCTGTGATTTTCAATACCATAGCGTTGGGTCTTTGCTGTGATTTTCAATACCATAGCGTTAGGTCTTTGCTGTGATTTTCAATACCATAGCGTTGAGTCTTTGCTGTGATTTTCAATACCATAGCGTTGAGTCTTTGCTGTGATTTTCAATACCATAGCGTTTGGTCTTTGCTGTGATTTTCAATACCATAGCGTTGAGTCTTTGCTGTGATTTTCAATATCATAGCGTTGGGTCTTTGCTGTGATTTGCAATACCATAGCGTTGAGTCTTTGCTGTGATTTTCAATACCATAGCGTTGGGTCTTTGCTGTGATTTTCAATACCATAGCGTTAGGTCTTTGCTGTGATTTTCAATACCATAGCGTTGAGTCTTTGCTGTGATTTTCAATACCATAGCGTTAGGTCTTTGCTGTGATTTTCAATACCATAGCGTTGAGTCTTTGCTGTGATTTTCAATACCATAGCGTTGAGTCTTTGCTGTGATTTTCAATACCATAGCGTTTGGTCTTTGCTGTGATTTTCAATATCATAGCGTTGGGTCTTTGCTGTGATTTTCAATACCATAGCGTTGGGTCTTTGCTGTGATTTTCAATATCATAGCGTTGGGTCTTTGCTGTTCAAAATCGAAAATACTGACCAGAGTGTGGGACTTAACGTCTGCAAGGACCCAGATGAGCCTGCCAATCACACCAGACTTTTATGACCTCAGCATGTACTAGCAAATGCGATGGTGATTTGTCCCTTTTCATTATAACGGTCTAGGGCATGTAAAACCAAATGATTATACACAAATTTTCATTTCGGAAGAAAATATGAAATTAATGCAATCACTTTGTAGTCTGCTTACTATGTAGGGCGAAAACAGTATTTCGTATGTTCACCGTTGTTAGAAATTGCAGTGTTAGAAATTGGTTTTGTGACGTCTGCTGATTAACATTTACCTGAAGTACTGATATAGATGAAGTGACCATCTTGTCATTATATTGATTTACTGTACGTAAATGACACATCAAGGTATTAAGCCAATTTGAGAGATCAGACGACGCAGTGCCTGTATAAAGTTATATATATATGCGTTCATTCAGGTTAGATCTTGCATTTTCACTATCTGGTTTTGAAAAAAAAACTCTTAGAAAGCGTATCGAATACATTTAATAGACATCCAATGGGATTTGTGTAATAGTGTAAGTATTGATGTAAGCGGTGGTGGTGTAAGTGGTGGTGCTGGCGTATATTAGAGACATTATGCGAGAATGAAATGTTGTTAAATAAAATGTGTGTACTGCGCATGAGCGGCGGCATTTTGGATGATGTCATCGTATGTAGACATTAAATAGCCGACTTATGATCTCATCACAACGAACATTACAGAGAAGTTGCGCAGGGACTAGGCTGCTGGTGGCATATGCTCAAAAAGATTACTTATGTCACATAGGGTTTATCGACGACTTAAAACAAGTTTGTACTTTTCAATGATACATGAGACAGTTAACGACGAAGTTCAAATAAAGGACTTATGTGTCGACTGTTTAAAGTAAGGAAGGGTGCAAAGATCAGGAATCGATACAATCAAGTACCACACCTTACCCAGGATACCAATGGGAAAGTGACAAACACAGTTAGACACCACAAACGAAAGCCAAGACGTCAGCTCTTTCCCAGCAGGTGACCACAAAGCACATATAAACAGACGCGCACAAAGACATAGCAAACACAAGACAAACAAAAAGATAAAAAAAAATCCACAAAAAAGTATAGCCTTGGAACAGTCTGTAAAATAGTTTACTGGAGGGCTTAAACCGGTTTAACGGCGCCAACCTCACCCTTAATTCAGATGTGGACCAAGACACATAGGTATCTGGTTTGCATGAAAGACCCCTAACTTATCAATGAATCATCTCCTAAAACATATAAATCAAGATATAACAAGGAGATAAAGCAAAGATAAGGACTCAACAGTAAATAAAACTGAATACCGGAGCAAAAGAAATCCAACAGGTAAACCCTGGTGGGCCCGACAAACTGCAAAAGCATCAGGCCCCCACCATCTCATCAATACATAAGTCTTTAAATCGGAACTATCATAGATTCTGAAGTCGGACCCACCGGCGTGCAATTAAAGAGGAAAGCAGAGTTGCCAATCATGATTGGGTTGACCACCAAGCATGCAGTCTGTTGCAATACATGAATGGTATAGCCAATCTTTTTATAATGGGAAATTATTTTGATGAACTGAATAAAGTCTAGAGACAAATTGAGAGGTGTATGGCTTATGATAGACCTTTATAACGATGTTACTAAAATAATGAACCAATCAGAACGTTTTACTAAGCAGTACTATTACTAAAAACAGAATGGTTGATGCTTCTGACCAATCAGCTCTATGACGAAAAAATGATCAATCAGAAAAGACCTAGCAGCATTTGTGCATATGAGCGACTGATTAAGACTGCAGCAGCAGAAAAAAAACAGCGCGTATGGGTAGTACTGCAGATACAGCCAGTGAAACAGAGGGAACTGTATTGTAATTGTATTCTATTGTCAGTAATATCAAATTTGAACACCCAAAATGCACTTAAAATAACTTTTAAAAGTAATTATGTAAAATTATATAATTTGTGCAACATACTAGTGCACGTACACCAAAGTCAATCAAGTGATTCATTGTTGATACACTCGATAGCTTCAATTCTTAAAGTATATTTACAATGCACCGTATACATGACTTTATAGATCCCCACCACAGTTTTCTTTGCTGCTCTCCTTATTATCTCATAATTCAAAATAGAGTTTTGATAAGCAACTTTTATTTGCAAAAATCATGATCAACTTTTTAGAAGTTAAAACTTGATACAAAACATCTGCAAAACCAAGCCATAAATTTTACTCACTATAACTAGATATGTCGTGCATACAGGAGCAGAAATCAATGATTTCTCAAACAAAGCACAAGTTTATTACAAACATTCAAACAAGTATAGCGTATGTAAGTAATTATGAAAAAAATCGCTATCTATAAAAATTTTGAAAGCAGCTGTATATATATATATATATATATATATATATATATATATATATATATATATATATATATATATATATATATATATATATATATATATATATATATATATATATATATATATATATATATATATATATATTCAACAAGAAATGTCACGGTAACGTGACGCATTCCCACTAAGGAATTGGTTGGTTGGTTGGTTGGTTGGTTTTGTTGCTTTACGTCCCAAGTCAACAGCTATGGTCATTGCGAGACGGTCAGTTCACCTAACCACACTTTTTCCTGGGCAGGCTTGAACAAGCGGTTAACCAGTAATTCGTGCACATACTTTCGCTTGTAACTAACAACAACCCTTCTTGAATGAATCAGCGGAAGGGAGGAGAATGACTGTAGAAATCATTTCATGATCAATCTCCACGAAAGTATGGGACCGAACCGGGAACGAACTCGGACACGTTACCGACTGCGCTACGCGGCCCGGCCCACTAAGGAATTGATCTAGCGTAAGACACACTTGAGGAAAGTCATGTGTTATAAAGAAGATATGCTCAAGATACTAAAAAACCTAGAAATTAGGTCAGAAGTCAATGTCAAGGTCAAAGTGACACAAAATGGTATGCTCCACTCCGCCATCTCTCTTTGCAATATGCTATAAGACTTGCTGCTAGCCCATCAAATCCTGCTCATGAAGTTACATTCCCACCAAATTATGTTGATTTATATGAACAAAAACCTACAGCTATTAAATCATTTGGCATCAGAATTTCACAACTCTTAGAAGCTGCCAATATCAAACCACAAAATATTGAATAACATTTTACAACAAATATACCAGCTTGGTGTAAGAAACCACCTGAAATACTTTTTGATTTACATTCCGGGAAAAAATCTGAATCAAATCCACACATATTAAAAGATGATTTCAGAAAAATGCAAAGTCGTTATAAGAATAACCAACAAATTTATACTGATGGGTCAAAGGAAGACTCAAAGGTCAGACAACCATAGTAATATACAACGTATACCTGACGATTCATCAATTTTCACTGCTGAAGCCAAAGCAATTGATCTAGCTTGAGATTTCATTAGCACTTGTGACGCTAACAATAAATTTATTATATTTTCTGACTCGCTTTCTGTATTGAAAGCAATGAACCATACCAGTTCAAAGAATCCACAGATTCAAAAACTTTTAAAAAAATGTCATGAGCTTTTAGCTTATAAAGAAATTGTTCTCTGTTGGATTCCTAGTCATATAGGTATCCGAATGAATGAGATGGTAGACAAGCAAGCAAAAACATCGCTTTCATTAGAACCAACTTCTTTTAAGATTTCATTTTCTAATTTTAAGCCATCTATCAATTAATATATCTTGGAAGAATGGCAAACTTCATGGAATAACAGCATTGGAAATAAACTTCTTGACATCAAACCAACTTTTGGTGAATATTAATCAGGTGTTCGAAACATTAGAAAAGAAGAAGTAGTTTTAGCTTGACTCCGCTTAGGTCATACAAGAGTCACTCATTCATACTTACTACAAGGTAAGGAGCAGCCACAGTGTGTTGGTTGCGACGCACCATTCACTGTACGTCACTTCCTTTTGGAATGTGGCGATTTTGCACAAGTAAGAAATAATTGCTTCCATGTTGATAACATGAAAGAATTATTTCAAGATATAAATATTGATAGTATTATGACATTTTTATGACAAATTTATCTTTTTAACAAAATCTAATTGCTATTTTTAAAATCATGTTTTGTTTTAGATTTGTATCAGACCACAATACAGATTATATCATGTTGTATTCTGTGCAGTTAAAAAACATGTACAGTTATCTGAATAGCTCTTTGAAACTGTCAGATATTGTACGTGGTCTCTCTTGTCAACAATCGTATTGCAACTTATTATCATTAAATAAACTCATCATCATCATTCCTTTATTTTATCTTGCAATTTTTTACTCTTTCCATCCACATCATGTTTAGTTTAATACCGTCTGACGCTAATGACCCACAAGGGTTGATGCGTCGTTAAGCACCAAACAAACAAACAAAATCCACTCCGCCATACCAAGAGGAATCCACACACCTAATGTGGGATTCCTATCTCAAGTTATATAGGCTATATGCTCCAGAAATGATTTTTCTAGAAACTATGTCACAGTGACCTACAAATGGTCCGTGACATACCGCCGTCAAACGATGCATTAATACGCCAAATTTGGGATCCTTACCTCAAAGAATATAGATGATATACACCAGATACGATACCAATTCTGGAAACTAGGTCTGAGGTAAAGGTTACAGTGATCCAAAAATTAGACAGGACACTCCTCCATTCCAAGAAGTATTCAGACACCAATTTGCGATTCCTGCCTCAAATTATATAAGAGATATGCTCTGGACATGATTATTCTAAAATCTAGGTCAGAGGTCAAGTTTAAGGTCACAGTGATCCGTAAATAGTATATGACACTCCACCTTCCCAATATGCATCCCAGACCTAATAAGGGATTCCCATCTCAAATAATACATGAGATATGTGTCACAGGGTCTAGGTATATATAATACACTTCTACTGCCTTGCGGTAGAAGCCGGCTTTTACAGCGACGTGGTAGAGTGTTTGCCTGTAGATCCAGCGACCTGGGTTCGAATCCCGGCTGGGACAGGTAAAATATTTTCGCTCTACGACAATGGCGCCCACCGTAAATAACTCACCCTATGACCGTTCTGTGCATAAATATCTCCCTTTGTCTCATTTCACGTGATTCCTGTACCAAGAAATTCAGGGACGAATTTCAAATTGGAGGGGGTGAATGTCACAGGGTCTAGGTATATATAATACACTTCTACTGCCTTGCGGTAGAAGCCGGCTTTTACAGCGACGTGGTAGAGTGTTTGCCTGTAGATCCAGCGACCTGGGTTCGATTCCCGGCTGGGGCAGGTAAAATATTTTCGCTCTACGACATATGCTCAGGACATGATTATTCTAAAACTAGGTCAGTGGTCAAGGTCACCGTAACTCGTAAATGGTACATGACACTCCGCCATCCCAAGATGCATTCACACACCGAATTCGGAATTCCTTCCTCAAAGAATATAGGGGATATGCAGCAGACTCAATGCCAATTCTAGAAACTAGGTCAGAGGTCAAGATTAAGATCAAAGTGACCCGAAAATGGTATGCAACACTTTATCATCTCAAGATGCACACACACGCCAAATTTGAGATTCCTATATGAAGTAATACTAGAGATATACTCCGATACGCTCCGGACACGATTATTCTAAAAACTAGGTCAGCGGTCAAGGTCTAGCGACCCGAAAATAGCACACGACACTCCGCCATCCCAAGATGCATCTACACACCAAATTTGGGAGTCATACCTTAAAGAATATAGGAGACATGCTCCAGACACGATTTTTCTAAAAACTTGGTCAAAGGTCAAGGTCACAGTGACCCGAAAATGGATGCAACACTCAGCTATCCAAAGATGCATTCATACACCAAATTTTGAATTCCTATCTCAAAGAATATAGGAGATATGCACCAGACTCAATGCTGATTTTAGAAACTAGGTCAGAGGTCAAGGTCAATGTAACAGTGTCCAAAGGATGGTCATCAAAAGATGCATGCACACACCAAAGAATTTCTAGCGATAAGGCGGGCTATTTCCCTGAATAAAACGTTCGTTTAATTTTGTTGAAATAACGACTGGAGACACTAGGCACACTCAACATATACATATAGACGAGCCGTCTATGTACCCTTGCCCGCTAGTTCGTATATTTAAAACAGGTTTTCCTAAATGCATGTAATACATCTACTTCGTTTTGAATGAGAATTTATTTTGATCATCAGCTGTGCTCACTATTCAGTAAGATGTGTGGGAAATAGACCGTTAAACTAAGGTAAACAATCGTCCTACATTTATCACGATAGAGTATATTATATATATTTATACAGTTGGTGTACAATAAAAACGACCATCTTGCAAAGTGGTCTATTTTGTCAGTTGCTCGATGACTTCTTTCGCTTATACAACCCCTTCCCCCCCCCCTAGACCCAAGAAGACCTTTACACATGTTGTATGTTTATATATTGACGTTCAATTGTCTAAAGGACATCTTGGGTCTAGGGGGGAAAGCATCTAAAAACAAACTGAAAGACACCAGTTTCATCTTTTCAATGACAAACGTCACAATTTCAAGTATATTTCGTACGCATGCGCAGAAGGAACACTGCAAAGTTTTGGAAACGAAGGGCATGTAGATCCTTAATCATTTAGTACTTTTACTTTTTGAAAGCCTATAATGGATTTACTAAAATTCTGGTCTAAACGACACACAGTATAAGACGTAAAATGAGGGGTGGGAGTAGAAAGTGCATGATTTCAAGGCTTTGTAAATAATAAATCGCTTTGAAACGTATTTTGATGCTAACTATACATATTAAATTACCCAAACAGACGAATTTTAAAGTCATTAGAGCTATTTGAAAATTTAGCTTTTGTAATCATGTCAACTTGGGAAAATATACGGCTTATCGCTAGAGCTTCTTTGAGAGTCCTACCTGAAATAATATAAGAGATATGCTCGGTCACGAATATTCTAAAAACTGGGCCTGATATCAAAGTCAAGGTTACAGTGACCCAAAAATGGTACGCGGCACTCCGCTATTCCAAGATGCATTTACACATCACATTTGCGATTCCTACCTCAAAGAATATAGGAGATATGCACTGGACATGAAGCGGGAGGGACGGACTGATGGACGGACAGTGCAATTACTATATTTGGGGGCATAAAAATAATGCTTGAATAAAATATAGCAGTGGGCATCAAACGCTCGCAATCCCGAAGTGAGTTAACCGTCTTACCACTACGCCACTGCCTCAGCAATGTTATATATACCTGCTGAAAGGTATATGTTATCAATTAAACTACTGCCGTGCCAACCAAGAGTGACAGTGACGTAATATTTTGTTTGCAATTGTTAATTAAAACATAACTTGTACACTCCACTTGAGCTTACGTGAATCGATAGATCACTTGTTTATAAATCCTAATACACAAGTGATCTATCGCTTCTAAGTCCCCAATAACTTTGTAAACAAAACATGACGTCACTGTCACTCTTGGTTGGCACGACAGTAGCTGTAATTGAATGGTGTTGAAGATTAATGAGTGCCAGGTCAATATTGTATACCAATAAGGGTGCGTACATAACACATAGCCAGTCTGTAACCTAACACTTTACGTGCATCGATAATGTATGTAAGAAATTGTCTTCAGTTTCCAGTTAGATGTTTACAAACGCACAAGCTGCCCTCTTAGATGTACATCTCTGTATTTATATAGAGGATCTAACATGAGTGCTCGTGTTTTTATTGGAATTTTTAAACGAGTTGAGAAAAAGAGATAAAATGCGATGCTTGCCGAGCATTTTATCTTTTTTCGCAACGAGTTGTAATAAATTCAATAATACAGGAGCATGAATATTAGATTCTACGAGGGCTGAGCAAAAAAATTCGTAGAATTTGTTAACAAAAACAAAAGTACTAGTGTAGTTGCACTCAATGTTTTACATGTTTTAGATGCATTCAAACCTGACAAAATTTTGAAAGTTTCAAACAAAACGCTAGAAAACTTTCGTCGCTATGACTCCTTCTACAACGTATGTAAAGTGTACCCGGAGCACGCCATGACGTTAACGTCATTTGACATTATTAATAACATTGTGACGACGCTCTATCAGCGTATAATTATGGTCTTTGCTGCATGTATACACATTAGATGTACCTCATAAATAGGGGTAATTAATAAATCTAACTGTAAATCAATTTATATCTCTAGTCGATCAGAAATTTAAAGAATAAATTAAAGACTTTTACATAATAATGTGAGTTGACCGTAACCCTCGTGGTTACAGCTTGGCATAACAAGGTTCCCGGTTTATCCACACTTTTTTTAGCTTAAATCTCTCTCAACTTTTAGCAACTTGGACCTCCAGCTCTTTCTGTTCTAATGTTAAAATTGCTGCCTTATTTTGGAGTCAAACTGCCAAAGCCGATTTTCATCATACATGATAATCATGTTAAGGAACCTATCACCTTCATGCGTATTTGGCCGTCAAAAACTACTTTCAGACAATAACCGTTCTTTCCTCCTCCTCAAATGTCAATAATTTTTGCACCCATCGTGCGAATAGATGATGCATGTGCAAGAGATCATGCAAAATAGTTCTTAACGTTTGCATGCGGTCTTTTTCACGACGTCACAGATACACGTCACAAGTTTATCGCTTATTATCTTTGCACGCCCACTCCTTGGGCTTATGCAAATGCCTTTCTTCATTGCTTAAACCTTCACATCACTTGAACACTGTCATTTTTACATTGCTGATGATTCCTCAGCTATTTGTAATAAATTATAGGTTTCAGTCGGAAAATTTCATAAATTCAAAAAGAATTCTATCGCTGTGCGAGTTTCTTTCACATCCTGAAAAAACACATTTTGCTGTATCCAAAAGGGCTCACAAAAACTATCGCCATTCCTTTATTTTTTGGAAGTTATGTCGGAAATTTAATATGGAACATCTAACGGCACCATTCTTGACGTTGATATAGTTTCAGTAGATTAGAATAAGACAATTTTGAAATTTGATGATTTTTAAAGCATGGCATCAGTGAATTAACGGCGTGCTCCAGGGTAGTGGACCCTGCACTTTTATAGGTTTAAATAAAAATATTTTAAGTGGATTTAGACTTATGAATCTTTACTTGGAAATTGATATTAGACCATTTTTACGCATGTAAAAATCTAAAGACAATGGGACTTCAAATAAAAAAGTTATGAAGAAATTCTACGAACTTTTTGCTCAGCCCTCATATTTATCATATGATTAAAAATTATTTTGAAATCATATTTTTGGCGTTAAAATGTTTGGGTTTTACCATATGCGTGACGTTAAAAGTGTCATTTAATAACGTTTCCCGAAAATCTGTAAATCACTAGTGGTTTATCGATTTTGTCCGAGAGCCGTAATAGGTTTAATCAAGTGGTTGAGGCCAAAAGGTTTGAAGGTGTGTTCTTATGTAGAAAAGTGTGCTGAATTAAAAAATCAAACTCTTAAAAGATCGACTGGTACACAAAAGTGCTATGTGCAACGGAATACCCCCCGGGGTATGCAATATCTCAAAATAGCGCTAAAATGGGATATCCTTGCAGTAGTAAAATTCAAATTTTGGCAGCAAACAATATGTAATGATCAATGGTCAATATAAAAATGAAATAAGACATGCCATTAAAGCTTTCTAACACTAAAATATAGCAAATTATAAAGCCAACGAAAACTAGAGACTTTTGTCTCTGGTTATTGGATGATTATTAATTTGCTTAATCTAGAGATTAGATTTTTAATTCAATCTTATGTAATACAATGGTGTTGTCATCGACATTTATTATAGTTTCAAAAAATGATAGAGTAATGCCAGGAAATGCCATAATCATAGACTGCAGGCCAACCCATGGCACCGTGAGGAAGAGACACAAAGTAGCATAATTCAAAATGTTAAAGTACAATATATATGTTTATTTCAAGTTCCTTTTCATTTCAATGTGAATAAATTATGCTAAGATAAGGCTAAGATTTGCCTGGATATTGGCACAGCCTATTAGTTTCTAAGCTGTGAACTCCATGTATAGCTAGCTATCACCACATGGCCAGCCACAACTAAACACACTGTGCTGGTCAATATTCCACATGGCTTATATTCTATGTCCTAGAAATTGCGTGATAACCTATATCCTTATCTTTTGCTGAATCTTAAAAGAATGGATGAGTATGAAAACAGTAAGTGAGTATGATCAGAAAATGCCACAATCACACACTGCAGACCAACTCACGGCACCGTGAGGAAGAGCTACAGGACACCGGGAAGACAAACAAAGTAAAGCAACAAGCTCTCTCTTCCCCATCAAGATGATTGCAAAACTAGAAAGGACACATAGTAATGTACAACAAAACATTGAACAAACACAGAACGCCACTTTGGGAGAAACAATTAACAACAAATCAACAACAACAAAACCGCCGCCTAAGAACGACCAATCCCTCCCTTGTTATTTTTACGGAAAAAATATATAGTGAGAACGTCACTATAGATGCATTTGACAACAATACAAGGTTGAAAAAATAGTTCACAAGCATGCTTAACATGTTAGACAATACAGGTATCAGCTTCTGCATTGTGTCAATTTAGGCCTAAGACATCTTAAAGTGTCATTTGTCCATCAAATAATTTGTATCTGAAGCAGACTTCATCAATCCAAAATACAGCTTACATGGCCTTAGCATGCTCATTTCGGCACCACACTTCTGCCCGTATTCTCAACTGAAATGTCTTAAATGATTCCAACTTTAAAGCTTGAGTAAAATATTTTGGTATGCCCTGTTCAGGTCCAGATATATTTACCTCTCCTTATACCAAACCATGATCTCTGGTAATAATATCATTAATTGATGGATATTTAAAAGTGTCACATGCAAAATCTACATGATTTGCACGTCTGACAAGACGAGACAGACTCTGACAGAGTCATATTTGCTTGACCACCAAAAGTTTAAGGCAAATCTACACGAGACTTTACCAGGAACATTCCATCGACAATACAAGCATCTAAATTTCTGGGAGCATCTGTGATTATCATCACCTCGAGCTTACTGAAAAGAGTTTATTTGTCAGTAGATATTTTAAGTCCATCAATATTGTCAAAGTCAAAGGAACGGATGTTAGGGGATAAGTAAACATCCTTTTCGGATCTAACTCTAACTATTAGCAGATAAAGAAAGCGGCCTTATGTTCGTTATCCTTTTGTCTTGTGTCTTAAGTTTCCTGACGGAGCAATGCTTGCATTGGTTTTACTTTTCTTCTGCGAATAGAGTTTTCAAATTCAATTTGTCACCATAAGGGAGCATCCTGTATTAAACTCTTTATACCATTGTTGTCGCTGTGTCTGAGTTGCTAAAATGCTCCCTGCAATATTCTATATCATCTTACCTGTGAAATGCAGTAGAGCTTTTCATCTCGAAAGTCTGTAAGAAAAAGATCCATAGTAGTCCCGATCCCAGTGATAAGCTTGTTCAGGTCTACATTGCCACGCTTTATTGGGCTTGGTGTCATCTGCATTCTCTTTCAGTCCTGACTTTTAACTAAAAAGGCTTACAAGCTCACTAGTCACTATCCACTTCCTTCTTGCATTCACCGATTTACTGAATGATGCCATCCATTTTAGTCTGGATGGAACATCAGTATTGACATTATCTGCATAAATTCTAATCCACAGGGGCCTAAAGAATTGATTGTTCGTTCGTCGGATGGACATAGCCCCTGTCTCCAACATTGCCTCATCGCTGTAAAAGAAGCTCTAGGTGATATCTCGCCATCCATTGAGCATAATTAGGACACCTTATAGCAAAGAATGTAATTGCACACAATTTACATAGACAGAAATTTTAAGATTTTAAACTCGGGGGTGGGGGTGTGGGGATCTCTGGGTAATTTTGGTACGGGTGTGCGAGTCAGTATTTTGAAATCAGCCCCAATCACATACCAGGCCTTTGAAAAAAACAGCCTATTCATATACTTGATTTCACAGAAAGTAAACCTATTCATATACTGTTCTTTGAATTTATATACCCTTTCATATCCTCTGTGATTTGTAAACGAGTTTACAAATGACCTTCACCATGAGAAAACCTGCTTTATGTAAATGTGAAAACAAAGGCTTGACGGGTATCTGAGCGAAAAATATGTGCATATACAAAATATACATGGGTGTAAGAAAATTTGGGCCATTCCAATACCAAAACTCAGGCCATTCATATACTTTCTTTTTAAAAAAGGGGGGGGGTTATCATATATCTGAGGGTGCTGAAAAGGGGGGCTATTCGGCACGCACATTCGTACTATGTCATATATAGGGTCCCCCCTCCGAGGTTTTAAACCATTTATGGTGCAGGATCTGTTGAAAAGAAGATAGGTCTTTACAATATCCATGTGCATAATCCAGACGGCTGATGTTTTATGGTGTTCCCAGACCTAGTAAGATCTGTGAAATGCACATACCTCTCCATAGATGTCTTGTGACTTTTGGTGTTTTGTAGCTCTTACTCAAGCAGTGGTGGGTTGGTCTGCAGTGTGTGATTGTGGTATTTCTTGATCATACTCACTTACCTTCTACTTACTTTCTTCATACTCATTCATATTTTAGTTAAGATTCAGCAAAGGAGTGGGATAGGGGTTATCCGTGGGGATGGGGGTTATTATGCAATTCCTACAACACAGAATATAAGTCATATGGAATATTGACCAGAACAGTCTGGTCAGTCGTGGTTGGCCATGTGGTGCTAGCTATAAATATAGTTCACAGCTTAGAAACTAATAGGGCTGGGCCAATAGCCAATCAAATCTTAGTCTTATCTGAGCATAATTTATTCATCTTGAAAGGAAAAGGAACTTTTTACCTATATTGTACTTTAACAGCTTGGATTAAGCCTAATTTGTATCCCTTCCTTTTCTCACGGTGCCATGCCGGGTTGGCCTGCAGCCGGTGATTGTGACATTTCTTGGCCATACTCTATCATTTTTGGAACTATAATAATTGTTGATAACAACATCATTGTATTACATAAGATTGAATTATAAATCTGCTCTAGCTTAAACAAATTAAAAATCATCTGATAACCAGAGACAAAAGTCATTAGTTATCGTGGACTTTATAATTTGTTATATTTTAGTGTTAGAAAGCTTTATTGGCATGTGTTATTCTGTTTTATATTGAACATTGATCATTATATATTGTTTGCTGCCAAAATTTGCATTTTACTGCATTTTACTACATGTACTGATATTACATGGGTTAAAGTATAAACCTACAAGGGTACCCCATTTTAGCGCTATTTTGAGATATGGCAACCCGGGGGGTATTCCGTTGCATATAGCACTTTTGTGTACCAGCCGTACTTTTTAATAGTTTAATTTTTGAATTCAGCACACTTTTCTACATAAGAACACACCTTCAAACCTTTTGGCCTCAACCACTTGATTAAACCTATTACGGGCTCTCGGACTCATTTTAATGCATGTCGTTATTTCACTCCCAGACGCGACATCATATTATAAATGATAGTCTGTGCGTTGAAAGAGGTGTTTTGGAGTTTTATCAGTATTATTATTTCTTTTAATGTGTGTTATTTTTTAATATCTTTTCTTTTCCTTTTCAGTGTGTTGCCTAGTACGAATGAGCCAGTTATCTTATTAATTAAAGTAGTTTTCGTTTAAATATTCAGACATGATTTCTCAATATTTGAAACCCATTCTTTCTCAAACAGTGATTTTGGCTAATTTCATTCCTATCAATGCAATATGATAATTTTCTCTTATCAGTTACCCCTTTCCAGAAGCTTGTGTATTTATCGAAAGCTGCAGTTTACTCATAGGTATCGTCGCGAGATAGCCTGATTTTGACTTGTGTGCAAAACAAAGTCAAAAGCAAGCCTGCGCATCCAGGCAGTCTGATTGATTTACTCTCTGGACATAAGATGCGAACAGACAAACGGACAGATAATACGGACGGACAGTGTGATTGCTATATGCCTTACAAAGTCTCTTTGGGGACATAAAAAGTATAGAATATAGATAAAATAGGGATACAGATAAAGTCTTGGGCCAAAAAAGGGAAATTCAGCAATACTTGTAAAGCTGTGCATACATGTTTGAATAGACTGCGACACAAGAAAAATTACTTTGCTGCAAGCGACCAAAAACACAGACCAGCTTGCGCATCCGCGTATTCTAATCAGCGCATTTGTTACTATTCACTCACTGGAAAACATTACAGCTAAACATGTTACCTTCAAGGTTTGAGCATTATAGCTAATCTCTGAAGCTGAGCAGACTGGTTTTAGTCTGACCTGAGCAAAAAGCCCAAAGACAGGTTTTTTCTCGGCGAGGCTAGAATAACAACAACACATATGCGCAAAGTATCGATATCTCGGGGTATTTTGACCTATTGACTCCCTTCTATTTTCAGGGATTGCAACCAGGGTTCGTCAACGACTAAGGGCTATTGTTGTTTCTCTCTGTATTACAGCAGCTGTTATAATCATAATGCCGCAGTACCTGTCAGACAACCATATGTTGTATGTGTATGAAGCCGATGCCACGTCTTTAATGGACCCGCTTGTGCACAAGCACCAATACAGACTGTCACTAAACAATGCCAATGTTTGTTCAAGTGACGTCTTTTTATTGTTTGTTGTTAACTCAGCTCGGGAACATAGAGAAGAACGGGAAGTAATTCGAGAAACTTGGGGCTCCGTTAAAGAGTACGGCGGTGCACAAATCCGAACTGTCTTTCTTGTGGGGGAGTTGAGTACTGGGCAGTCGAATGAGCGACTTAAAGTAGAAAGTGACGTTCACGGAGACTTAATTCAAGGAAACTTTATCGACGATTACGCCAATATGACTTACAAAACAGTAATGGGCCTTTACTGGGTTAATACATATTGTCCTGGAGCCTCATTTGTGATGAAGGCTGATGATGATGTTTCGATTAATTTATATAAACTTATTTACTTTCTTAAGGAAATTAGCCAGACTCAGTCAAAACTATCTAGTTTCTTTTATGGCAGTTGTGGACAACACTTTGCACAACGGTCCAGGTCTTCAAAATGGTACATAAGTTTCTCCGACTACGAATATAACCTGTACCCACCATATTGTATGGGACTAGGGTATGTTTTTTCGAAAGAAGTTGCCTTCCAGATCTATAGCGCAACAACGAAAGTGCCATTCCTTTGGTTGGAAGACGTTTACATTGGCTTTTGTGCCAAGTTGGCACATGTAGTACCTATAAATAACTATTTTGGCTATTATTTTCTACAACCTATGCATGACCATTTTGGATATTATTTTGGTTTACCGTGGAGTTTTGCAGATGCTCCCTGGGAGTATACTATCTTAAAAATGAATAATGATGGTAAAACAGAAAGGAGAGACACGTGGGCTTATATAAACTCCCTCAAAGGTTCCCATAGTTTACGGTATTATAGATATGTTGGTACATTTACTTGTGTGATTGTGTTATTGGCGTGCTCGCTTATTTGTATGCTTGTTATGGTTATTCAGTTTCGTAAACGTATAAGTCCTTTTGTTGCTTTCTAGCTTGGTAAATTGAGGAAAATAAAGTTGACGTTATTACATGCTAGTATGAAGCGTGTTTTGTCGTTAATCGTTTCTTAGTACGTTCGTTTGTTGTTAATTTGATTTATCATATGACGTCGTGTCTATCTGTGAGTGATATTACGCCATGCATTAAAATTGATAAACAACTAGTGGTTTACACATTTTGATAACGCTATGACTTTACGCACAGTGTTTCGACCATTTGTAATTTTGGCGCTGTAGATGAGTTCTGGCCTTTCTTAACTTTTAGTGATGTCGTAAACGTATTATGTTTCGCATTATTTTAAGGGTTAGAGTTTAAGCTATGTACTCATACTGCGGGTTTGAGTCTCATGATGACAGTCAATCAGTCATTTTTTCGTGAAGTCATTTTTTCGTGAAGAAAAAATTGATATCTTTATTTCGGCGTCGAGTCTCATGTTGACAGTCAGTCAATCAGTCAGTTATTTTGTGGAGAAATAATTGATATCTTTATTGCAGGGGTCGAGTCTCATAATGACAGTCAATCAGTCAGTTATTCCGTAAAGAAATAATTAATATTTTTATTCCGGTATCAAGTCTCAAGTTGAAAGTCAATTAGTCAGTTATTTCAGTAATAAATAATTGATTCTTTCATTGCGGGGTCGAGTCTCATGATTACAGTCAATCAGTCAGTTATTTCGCGAAGAAATAATTGATATTTCTATTGCATGGTCGAGTCTCAAGATGACAGTCAATCAGTCAGCTATTTCGTGACGAAATAATTGAAATCTTTATTGCAGGGGTCGAGTCTCATGGTAACAGCCATTCTGTCAGTAATTTCGTAAAGAAATAATTAATATCTTTATTCCATGATCGAGTCTCAAGTTGAAAGTCAATCAGTCAGTTATTTCAGGAGGAAATAATTGATATCTTTGTTGCGGAGTCTCATGATGACAGTCAATCAGTCAATTATTTCGTGAAAAAATAATCGGTATCTTTATTGCATGGGTAGAGTCTCATGATGACAGTCAATCAGTCAGTTATTTCATGAAGAAATATTTGATATCTTTATCGCAGGGGCCAAGCCTCGTGACGACAGTTAATCAATCAGCTATTTCATGAAGAAATATTTGATAATTGATATCTTTGTTGCGGGGGTTGAGTCTCATGATGACAGTCAATCAGTCAGTTATTTCATGAAGAAATATTTGATATCTTTATCGCAGGGGCCAAGCCTCGTGACGACAGTTAATCAATCAGTTATTTCATGAAGAAATATTTGATAATTGATATCTTTGTTGCGGGGGTTGAGTCTCATGATGACAGTCAATCAGTCAGTTATTTCATGAAGAAATATTTGATATCTTTATCGCAGGGGCCAAGCCTCGTGACGACAGTTAATCAATCAGTTATTTCATGAAGAAATATTTGATAATTGATATCTTTATTGCGGGGGTCGAGTCTCATAATGACAGTCAATAAGTCAGTTATTTCAGGAAGAAATAATTGATATCTTTATTGCAGGGGTCGAGCCTCATGATGACAGTCAAGCAGTCAGTTATTTCAGGAAGAAATAGTTGATATCTTTATTGCGGGGTCGAGTCTTATGATGACAGTCAATCAATCAGTTATTTCATGAAGAATTATTATTTGATTTTTTTTTTATAATTTATATTTATTATTCCTGACACAATAACAAGTATTTTACATACATGTGAAAAACTATTTATATGGAAATGTGAATACATGAAAGAGAACATTTAGCCACCTTTGTCAATCTACTTCACCGCTGATATTCTAATAACTCCTGCAGATACGGTTCCATATCACCAGCACAACTATGTAGTCTAGATATGAGTGTTTCCAGTATAAAATTATTTCCGTTTAGTCAAAAGCACGGACTACATGTAGATTCGTGAGTCCCGCCCAATCAACGAGGCTCAGACGAGTACATACGCACAATGTAAGGGCCTTGATGATGGGATAGGAACGCTCGTGGTAGAACTCATCCGAATTGTACCGCATAACGGATGTAGACTTACAGCAGTGCTGATGCGATGTAAAATCGTTTTTATATTTAGCGTATAACTATATATATGGAAAACAACTGTACCTTGAACATGTTCCATGCTTCACTGGTTTTCAATATCATATACATGGTTAGTTTTCGTGCAGGGCTAACATTTATGTAATCCAGTCAAGCGATTCATTTGGCAAGTGTTTTGAAGATTTCCTTGTTGGATATACACTGAACCGAAGTTATAAGTATCCACTATACAATTTTTGCTGCCGTTCAGAAAGTAAAAATCGCTCTCACAAAATTTAAATTCTATTAAAAGGTCCAAGGCTTTGTTGAGACTCTGCAAATTATGTCATTTCAAAATGACTGGTAGACCGTGCACAGTCGAGATATGAGTAAAGGTACCATTATTTCAAAAAGTCCCACTTTTTAGTGTGATATAAAATATTCATCAGATACGTTATCCATTTATATTTTAATTAGTTTGAAGATGTTTATAACTGCTGTGATATACGATGAAAAGAATAAAAAGTTTTTTGGCAATTGAACACTCCATTTCTCTTCTACGTTAACATGAAGACAGCCACGGTCAACAACTTAAACAAAGGATTTTTAGCTTAACATGCAGTTTGCGTACTATATTTGCATTGCTCTGTACGCTTTAATATCTGCGGCACAGCAGTGCAATTTTCAGGGGTTCTTTATTAATTGGCGTCACTGTTCTACTTAAAAATTAAAAGAAATCTTTAGCAAATGCCATTTAAATGACCATTAAAGTTTCACGTTAAAAAGTGGATAGCAAATTAGTAAAAAAAATCGTTAGAAAATGGGCTCATCAAGTTGCATGGTGTTTTGTCTGACATAATAACATAAAATAAAGCACATACAATTATTTTAGTATTAGTCATGGCCCTTAGGGACAAAAAATAGGTCCCGTGCGAATTGTGTGCCGATTTATGGTGACCTATATCAAAACCTTCCATGGAGTCTTACCTTTGATTTAAAGGTGTTCACCCATCTCAAATCCGCGTCTGAGGCTAGTTATGACGTCACATATATGGCGACCATAATGAGAAACTGCTCGTTAATAAAAGCTATGGTTTGTGTTGGTATGGTCATATTTATCCAACACGAACGCTTTTGAAAACATAATATCAATTATTTTAGTCATATGATGGTTACATCAATGCTTTACCTGAATTTGACAATGAATTATTTCTCGATAACTATATTTTGCATGCAAAATACCGTAGATTACCTATAAATACCCAGCTTATCGGGCCACCTTTAGACTGATGGCTGAGAATGTTATTGCCCCCACTCGAGAATTTCGCAAACTTATCCTATCTAAAAGAAGATTTCAAGCTGCGTCTTCTGATAGATGTTTGCACTATGTTCGCCAGGGCGTTAGTCTCTGACAGCCTGTTACATATGTTACCATATTAAAATTAGAAATAAAAGAAAATTAAAAGTTTGAGCTACAGAAAAGAGGCTAATTATTTAAATTACTCATATGGTCTGCATATCGACTACTTTAGCTACATATAAATTCTTTTGGAGCAAAATTACAGCTTACTGTGGTGTTATGTGCGTTACTTTAATTAGATTACCCTTTAAACATGAGAATTGTGACCAATTACATTTACTTTTTAGCTGATATGTGCATTTTCGAAAATGTTTTGATACTTACAAACTCATTTGGGTTAGAGAAAATCCAAAGTTTGCTTTTATACTTTAAATAAAGTGTCTTATACGAGCAATTATAAAAACAACCCAAAGGCTACACCCAATTTTAAGGAGTCGAATTTGGTAGGCATCATTTAAGTAAAAATGTATGAAAACATTTGCTGCTGTTGTTTATCTTGCATTTTTGGGATTGTCTTGCTCATATTATAAAGAATTATAGATTTTGTAGGTTTAACAACATGATTGAATCACTTGTTAAAGGCTGTAACACATGTTACATGACATATAAATGAGCAAGGACATTGACTTGATGTAAGATATGATATTTCAGGAAAAAAATGAATATAATTCGCATGTTTTCCTAGCTAAAGTCTCTAGCCTCTGGTGCCTAAATCTTAGGTATTGATAATTATTACGCCCCTGTACCTTTGTTACAGATGTTATGAATATTTGTTTTCAATATATCTTAATATGAATAATTCTAAAATAAAGATACATCCTAGAGGAACATAGGAAATAATCTTTTCACATTTAAATAGTACAATTTAGTAAATGTCCCTTTCTAATGTTAATATTCTAAACCCATCCTTATCCAAGTCCTATACATGTACAATATCGATTATTATTTCTGCTTCTCTGGTAAAATAATTATCCTCCTCATATCATAAAAACCAGAATAATCATCAAACAAGACTTTGACAGCAAGCTGAGTAATGACCTGCTCCATCCCAAACCCTTTTAGACATATTCTATCGTACGTACCGATTCAAGGTGCGTCGAATAGGAGATGTTTGCACACTGTAAGCATGTGTGTTAGCCTGTATCAGCTTGTTACATATGCTATTTTATCAATTTGAGAATAAGAAAACTGAAAGTTTGAGGTACAGAAAGAAGCCATTAAAACTAGCTAATCAATGAACATTATAATAGTCTGCAAATTACTGGATGTCTTTACTACATATGACAGCTGTTTAACATTAATACGGCTACATGTTGTATTATGTGCGTTACATGAGCTTAATTATAATTTAAAAGTGGTAGTTTTGGCTATCGTCATTTAGTTTAACGACTGCTCTGAGTTGGTTTCAAACCGTTTTAGATTAGGTTAACAAACATATACTCAATTGACGAATACAAAACCAAAGTTTGCGTTTCTATCTTAAATATGTTGTCTTATATGAGCTACTGCACAACCCTGCCCCCAGTTTTGCAGAGGAGCAAATTTTGTTTTCGCCGCTTAAATAAAACACATATAAAACAATTGCAGAGTGTTGATATTTTACATTTTCTGAAACAGTCTTGCGCATATATCATCAAGTTTCTAAGATCAGGACACCTATTAAAGATGTCAATGTGCCATGATGCCACAACCAGGGATCTGATCGAATTCCATGCACTTTCAGGTGCTGGTATTAACTAGTTCAGTGTCAGGAAAGAGCAAGAAATCATATTGGCAGGCATTTAGCTATGCTGGAGACTCTATCCACGAAGCATTCTTTCACCTCGGCTCAGTGCCCTTAGAAAGCACTGTGGCGGATGCACTAGAGTAATATATTTGTAAATTGTCCTGACCTCTTGGCTCTCGTTTGTGATGTCTAACTAAGAGTTTGTTACTTTCCCATTGGTATCCTGGGTCAGGTGTGGTACTTGATTGTATCGATTCCTGATATTTGCTGTCTTTCTTACTTTGCATTAACCAGTCACCGATATTGTTCGACTCACTGCGTTGAGGTGGTGAATGTTTTGGAGAAAAAAGCTGAATTGCAACTACCACTTCCAAGAGCTGTGTTTCTCGAAGGTGTCAAACGTGCGCAGTATCAGCGAATCATTTGGAAAACCTCACCTGTCATTAATCCTGACAAATCAATGCCTGACAATTATGGTTAGAGGCGGGACTGTGATAAATATTGTCCCGTTATGATGACATTGCCCATGTGCGGATCCAGAAGGGGATATGGGGTCCGGACACGCCCCTTGGAAAATATCAAGTACGTATATGGGTTTCTATAGAAATTAGCATTTGGACCTCCCCCCCCCCCTGGAAAAAGTTGGACAACCCCCGCCCCCCCCCCCCCGAAAAAAATGGACCCTCTCTGGATCCTTTGTAAAGTATAAGTATAGTTTTCTCAGCAATAAAAACATTGGAACCCCTCATTAGACTGTAAAATAAGCTAAGGACTAAATAAAGCTGACAAAAAGTCCTGGATCCGCTCATGTTGCCTCCTGCCCCCGAAACCCCTCTGCAGCTGATAAAATGTGGTTGCAGCATGTCTGTATGCGGAACATCTCGGTGTAAGTACAAAGCAAACCATTTGTATTGTACTGATTTGTGTTGCTATAGAGCAGAAGAGGACTCATGTAAACTATTGTCAGTGATCAATATGCATATGACTTTTGAACAACTATTTTCATGTGGATTCAGATATTTCTTTAGCCATATCAACAAGAATGCCTTATTGTCCGATTTTGACCTTTGAAGACGATTCTACCTATCATGCGAAAGATAAATCAGATTCTAACAGTTTTCATTGCCAGTGCTATCGAAGTACAATGGGTAACTTGTAGAGGGGTTTTATCTTATAGAGGGGTTTATCCATTTCCATATCATGAACTATTAAGTAGACTCTTCTAACTTTTGATCCTTCAGTGATCAAAATCGGACTATAATGAGTTTGGTTGATAGTGTATGCAGATGATCATTACTACTATCTTTTATTTGGGTGTAGGATAAGCAGCTACAGATAAACCAAAAGTTTTGAAGCGTGACTCTATTTACAATATTGATATGTTGTTCTAGAAAAAAGAGTTTCAGGCATTTATTTACATTTACTATAAAAGCTTTGACATACACATATGTTCTAGCCCGACTGGCTCATTTTACGTATTCTGCATCAATCGTTTGAAATAGAAAGACCCAAAGGTCATTGGTCGGAGTTCGTAGTATATATATATATATATATATATATATATATATATATATATATATATATATATATATATATATATATATATATATATATATATATATATATATATATATATATATATATATATATATATAAGCATGAGAGATTATATTTACTCCGTTTATTATCAAAAACACTGTTTGTTTTTCATTCACTCCACTGTCTTTTTATTCGTAAATCGTGACGGCATTTACGTCCCACCCTCGAACTGACTTCACCCTATCTGAATATATTTTGTATGTTACGATTTAAAAGAGTTTACATTTAGTCATGATAAGGCTACCAGTTCATTAAAGGAATATTTCCAAGCGTTGGAAATGGACAAAATGCATATATATGTGGTATTTACATATAAGGCGTCATTTCAATGACGTCATCTTTTTGTTCTGATGCGAAGACAATATGGGCGACATGTTAATTTTAATTATTTTCCCCCTAAGATTAAATTTGGTGCATTTCGACTGAAATTGGCACACACAATGCAAGAAAGTCCTGATCCCCATATACTACAATGGGCATACCGTTTAAATTGCACTGATACAATATACGCTATTTTGATGACGTCATAATGACGTCCAGACGTGAAACCCAGATGGGTGACCACAGGTGATTTTCATTAGTTATCCCCTAAAGTTTGATTTGGTATAGGTCACCATAAATCGGCATCAAATTCGCACGGGAGTCCCTATCGCCCCTGACTATATGTGCAGCTGATGATTTCGGAAAATTTCGGAAAATTTGGAAAATTATCAATTTTTAAAAAATCATAAAAAATCTGTCATAAGCAAAATATCAAGTGTTCGGTGTTTTTTCAAGTCTACTAGTAGGTTTGCAATCACCTGTTCTTGAATTCGATAAAAACTGCTTATTTTCTTCAAAAAGTTGTTTTTGCATTTTTGAACCCAAAAACCGTGAAGTGATAGAAAACTCTTCCAAAACACAGCTTAGCTTTAGTCCATTACAATGTTCATACTTGGGCAAAAATTCATTTCAATAACACTAGGGCTTAGTCAGAAAAAAAAGAAATTGAAAAGTGGCTACTTGCAACTTCGGTTCAGTGTATATATTCATGAAACGGTAAGGTACAAACTTAATTGTTCATTCAAGGCACGGCGTATTACATTAACAGAAAAAGGAAGAAAATTGTTTTGTGAGGCCCCTGGAGACTAGCATGTGCCCATCGCGAGAAAACCTATGTCTGTCTCGGAAGTCGTTCAGTGGCCAAATTCTGACACAATGGAAGTGTTGTCAGCTCTGTCATCCGCAGCAGGTCAACATAAAGAAATAATTGATATCCTCATTGCAGGTGTCGAGTCTCATGATGACAGTCAATCAGTCAGTTTTTTCACGAAGAAATAATTGATATCCTCATTGCAGGGGTCGAGTCTCATGATGACAGTCAATCAGTCAGTTTTTTTTCACGAAGAAATAATTGATATCCTCATTGCAGGGGTCGAGTCTCACGATGACAGTCAATCAGTCAGTTTTTTTCACAAATGAATAATTGATATCCTCATTGCAGGGGTCGAGTCTCATGATGACAGTCAATCAGTCAGTTTTTTTTCACATAGAAATAATTGATATCCTCATTGCAGGGGTCGAGTCTCATGATGACAGTCAATCAGTCAGTTTTTTTTCACATAGAAATAATTGATATCCTCACTGCAGGGGTCGAGTCTCATGATGACAGTCAATCAGTCAGTTTTTTCACGAAGAAATAATTGATATCCTCATTGCAGGGGTCGAGTCTCATGATGACAGTCAATCAGTCAGTTTTTTTTCACATAGAAATAATTGATATCCTCATTGCAGGGGTCGAGTCTTATGATGACAGTCAATCAGTCAGTTTTTTTTCACATAGAAATAATTGATATCCTCATTGCAGGGGTCGAGTCTCATGATGACAGTCAATCAGTCAGTTTTTTTTCACATAGAAATAATTGATATCCTCATTGCAGGGGTCGAGTCTCATGATGACAGTCAATCAGTCAGTTTTTTTTCACGAAGAAATAATTGATATCCTCATTGCAGGGGTCGAGTCTCACGATGACAGTCAATCAGTCAGTTTTTTTTCACATAGACATAATTGATATCCACATTGCAGGGGTCGAGTCTTATGATGACAGTCAATCAGTCAGTTTTTTTCACATAGAAATAATTGATATCCTCATTGCAGGGGTCGAGTCTCATGATGACAGTCAATCAGTCAGTTTTTTTTCACATAGACATAATTGATATCCACATTGCAGGGGTCGAGTCTTATGATGACAGTCAATCAGTCAGTTTTTTTCACATAGAAATAATTGATATCCTCATTGCAGGGGTCGAGTCTCATGATGACAGTCAATCAGTCAGTTTTTTTCACATAGAAATAATTGATATCCACATTGCAGGGGTCGAGTCTTATGATGACAGTCAATCAGTCAGTTTTTTTCACATATAAATAATTGATATCCTCACTGCAGGGGTCGAGTCTCATGATGACAGTCAATCAGTCAGTTTTTTTTCACATAGAAATAATTGATATCCTCATTGCAGGGGTCGAGTCTCATGATGACAGTCAATCAGTCAGTTTTTTTCACATAGAAATAATTGATATCCTCATTGCAGGGGTCGAGTCTCATGATGACAGTCAATCAGTCAGTTTTTTTCACGAAGAAATAATTGATATCCTCATTGCAGGGGTCGAGTCTCATGATGACAGTCAAACAGTCAGTTTTTTTTCACATAGAAATAATTGATATCCTCATTGCAGGGGTCAAGTCTTATGATGACAGTCAATCAGTCAGTTTTTTCACGAAGAAATAATTGATATCCACATTGCAGGGGTCGAGTCTCATGATGACAGTCAATCAGTCAGTTTTTTTCACATAGAAATAATTGATATCCTCATTGCAGGGGTCGAGTCTTATGATGACAGTCAATCAGTCAGTTTTTTCACGAAGAAATAATTGATATCCACATTGCAGGGGTCGAGTCTCATGATGACAGTCAATCAGTCAGTTTTTTCACATAGAAATAATTGATATCCTCATTGCAGGGGTCGAGTCTCATGATGACAGTCAATCAGTGAGTTTTTTCACGAAGAAATAATTGATATCCTCATTGCAGGGGTCGAGTCTCATGATGACAGTCAATCAGTCAGTTTTTTCACGAAGAAATAATTGATATCCTCATTGCAGGTGTCGAGTCTCATGATGACAGTCAATCAGTCAGTTTTTTCACGAAGAAATAATTGATATCCACATTGCAGGGGTCAGTTATTTCATGAAGAAATAATTGATATCTTTATTGCGGGGCTCAAGTCTTATTATAACAATCAATCAGTCAGTTATTTCGTCAAGAATAATAATTGATATCTTTATTTCGGGGGTCGAGTCTCATGATAACAGTCAATCAGTCAGTTATTTCATCAAAGAAATAATTGATATCTTTATTGCGGGGGTCAAGTCTCATGATAACAATCAATCAGTCAGTTATTTCGTGAAGAAATAATTGATATCTTATTGCGGGGGTCGAGTCTCATGATGACAGTAAATCAGACAGTTATTTCATGAAGAAATAATTGATATCTTTATTGCGGGGGTCGAGTCTCATGATAACAATCAATCAGTCAGTTATTTCGTGAAGAAATAATTGATATCTTTATTGCGGGGGTCGAGTCTCATGATAACAATCAATCAGTCAGTTATTTCGTGAAGAAATAATTGATATCTTTATTGCGGGGGTCGAGTCTCATGATAACAATCAATCAGTCAGTTATTTCGTGAAGAAATAATTGATATCTTATTGTGGGGGTTGAGTCCCATGATGACAATCAATCAGTCAGTTATTTCGTGAAAAAATAATTGATATCTTTATTGCGGGGGTCGAGTCTCATGATAACAATCAATCAGTCAGTAATTTCGTGAAGAAATAATTGATATCTTTATTGCGGGGGTCGAGTCTCATGATAACAATCAATCAGTCAGTTATTTCGTGAAGAAATAATTGATATCTTATTGTGGGGGTTGAGTCCCATGATGACAATCAATCAGTCAGTTATTTCGTGAAGAAATAATTGATATCTTTATTGCGGGGGTCGAGTCTCATGATAACAATCAATCAGTCAGTTATTTCGTGAAGAAATAATTGATATCTTATTGTGGGGGTCAAGTCCCATGATGACAATCAATCAGTCAGTTATTTCGTGAAGAAATAATTGATATCTTTATTGCGTGGGTCGAGTCTCATGATAACAATCAATCAGTCAGTTATTTCGTGAAGAAATAATTGATATCTTTATTGCGGGGGTCGAGTCTCATGATGACAATCAATCAGTCAGTTATTTTGTAAAGAAATAATTGATATGTTTATTGCGGGGGTCGAGTCTCATGATGACAGTCAATCAGTCAGTTATATCGTGAAGAAATAATTGATATCTTTATTGCGGGGGTCGAGTCTCATGATAACAATCAATCAGTCAGTTATTTCGTGAAGAAATAATTGATATCTTTATTGCGGGGGTTGAGTCTCATGATGACAATCAATCAGTCAGTTATTTCGTGAAGAAGTAATTGATATCTTTATTGCGGGGGTCGAGTCTCATGATGACAATCAATCAGTCAGTTATTTCGTGAAGAAATAATTGATATCTTTATTGCGAGGGTCGAGTCTCATGATGGCAATCAATCAGTCAGTTATTTCGTGAATAAATAATTGATATCTTTATTGCGAGGGTCGAGTCTCATGATGGCAATCAATCAGTCAGTTATTTGGTGAAGAAATAATTGATATCTTTATTGCGGGGGTCGAGTCTCATGATGACAATCAATCAGTCAGTTATTTCGTGAAGAAATAATTGATATCTTTGTTGCGAGGGTCGAGTCTCATGATGACAATCAATCAGTCAGTTTTTTCATGAAGAAATAATTGATATCTTTGTTGCAGGGGTCGAGTCTCATGATGACAGTCAATCAGTCAGTTATTTCATGAAGAAATAATTGATATCTTTATTGCGAGGGTCGAGTCTCATGATGACAATCAATCAGTCAGTTATTTCGTGAAGAAATAATTGATATCTTTATTGCGGGGGTCGAGTCTCAAGATTACAGCCAATCAGCCAGTGATTTCGCGAAGAAATAATTGATATTTTCATTGCGTGGTCTAGTCTCATGATTACAGCCAATCAGCCAGTGATTTCGCGAAGAAATAATTGATATTTTCATTAAGTGGTCTAGTCTCATGATTACAGTCAATCAGTCATTGATTTCGTGAAGAAATATTTGATATCTTTATTGCGGTGTTCGAGTCTCATGATGACAGCACCGAAGAAGATATATTTTCTACAACCAACCGAAGATATCAATAACAAAAAAAAACATTTTTTTTTACTTTCTAATATGAGTAATCATAATGGCAATGAAATGACAGGATGTTACAATTTATTAATCAAAGTAATTATAATCATTTAGCTCGCAGGTGTCTTTTCGTAAAAGAGAAATTTATAATTTTCTAAACATTCATACAAGAGAATGAGATTTAAGTGTAATTAAAAGTAGAAATGTTGGTAGTAAAGAGAATTTCAAGTTGTTTACTCTAATAGTTTGATTATTTTTGTATTTGAAAATACAAGAGGGAGCATATTTATAAGGATAAGGATCTCTGAGATTTTACCCTGGGATAAAAAAAATCTTATCTTAACTATGCTATCTTACCCAGGCTGTCACATGAGGTCTACATACATTGGCTGTATTGGAACTCACGCACATGGGCGTCAAATGACGTCATTGTTATGTTAAAGTGACGTCATCTTGTGAAATTACATCTTAGTGTATTCAGGGAGTATGGAAGCTTATCTAAAAAAAGAAAAACAGTGGTGAGCAAGAAAAAGAATCTATTATTCTTGTGAGGGTAGGATAAAAAAAATCCGTCCCTCGGGATCACCGTTTGTCATCACTCGGCAAGCTAATGCCCCTAGCACCGGCTTAAGCGGTATTCTGCCTTCAATGAGAACCTAATATTCTTGTAGGACCAGAGTATGAAAAAAACGCTTTATCGATGCAAGGCGAGAAGCTGGTTGTGTACGTCATTCAATCCGCAAGATTTCAATTATAAAGTCTTTATATAAGCATTTAGGGACTCGTTATTTTGGATTTCCAGAAGCAACAAGTTCCATATTTGTAGAACTTCTGCAGTATAGTACAATATTTACATTTTCAAAGCAAGCCTTTAATGAATCTTTAGATTTTTTTCATTGTTCATAGCCTCGTGAATGACATCAATTTGATTGACAGCTGCCAAGCTCACTTGTCAGTGCAATACGCTTCGAACATCGAATTCATTCGCAAGAAGTGACACTGGTGTCGCGATTGACAGCGAGTCACACCTGAGTCGCACGTGCAAAACAAGCCTCTTGTTTGCTCCATTGGCTGTCCGTATTCACACTGGCTGTTCCGTTTTTTTCCGTTTTACACTCCAACAAAAACGTTAATATGAATACATATTAAATACGAAACTGTTTTGTTTCCTAAGTTATAAATACTTTCTATATATTTGATAGTTATAATAAAATATAATTATAAGTAGTAAATTATTTTTTTGGAATGATCATGGAATCATGGATACTTCGGGTCTCTTGCAAAGTAAACTTACTTTGGAAGAGACCCGAAGTATTCATGATTCCATGAACATTCCAAAAATCGAATTCATTTCTCAAATTAATAACTTAAATCACGAGCACAAACATGTCATCACTCATACATCCACAATTCCTTTCACACTGTGGCGCACTTCTCTTGGAAAAGAAAAAAACAACAAAGAAAACAGGTACTGTAACATTAAAACCTGTGTAAAACAGCCACTCTCAAAAAGACCGAAAATTGGTTTTCAATACCAATTATCGCTTAATGCAGGTCAAAAGTATTGCAGAATACTTTCGACCTTCATTTAACTTCTATTTGTCATAAAGATCTTTGTTTTGTCTATTTTTGAGTAGCCGTTTCACACAGGTTTTACTGTACAACTGAGCCTGATAAAATGTGATACTTGAGTTAGTTCTCAAGCCCTTGTGTATCTTTAAATTTCATTGCTACTGTCGTGCCAACCAAGAGTGACAGTGAAGCAATCTTATGTTTACAATTGCTAGGTAAAACACTAACTTGAACACATTACATGAGGTAATGTGAATCGATATCTCACATGTGTATTAATCCTATCCTGAGGATAGGATTGATACACAAGTGATCTATCGATTCTAAAATAGTAAATGAGTATGATCAGGAAATACCACAATCACAAACTGCAGACTACCCCGTGGCACCGCGAGGAAGAGCCGCTCAACCATCACGAGACACCAGGAAGACAAATTAAGCAAAGCAATCAGCTCTCTCTTCCCCATCAAGGTGATTGCAATACTAGAATGAACATAAGGTAACGTACAACAATACAAGAACAATTACAGACTCCCACAATGGGAGTAACAATAAACAAAAAGTTAACAACAGGAGAACCACCGCCTTAGAACGGACAGCAGCCTAAGCTACCGGGGGGGGGGGGGGGGGGCTTAAATGCATTTTACTGGTACCAAATCTTCGCCCTAGATTCTGCTGTTGTTGAAGTACAAGAAATGTTCAGCTCGCATGGAGGCCATTTAATTAATGCAATGTATCATCATGGAAAACACTCTAATCAAATTAACACTCCATGATGAAACAAAGAAAAGGGCTCATGACTCACAGATAGTCAGAGCTAAAGAAAACCTCAAGTTGAGCCACGGTGGGTCCAGCTACAGATAAGCATCAGGCACCAACCCACCAATTAAAGCTTTACGTCAGAGCCGTCATAGAGTCTGAGGCCTGACCCACCGCCATGCAATTAAAGAGGAAACCATAGCTATAAACCATGATTGGGTTTAAAACTAGGCATGCAGACTGTCGCATGACATCCAAATTATATCCAACCCGTATATAACGTTTTACTATCTTTTTGAATTGATCACTAAAATTAGGTTTTCCAACAATTCGTTTGAATTTATAGACTAAATCACCGTAAAATATAGGTTCTGATATGCCTTGTTGCAGAAGAGTTTTTAACCCAATGTTGTATTTAACAATTAACTCTGAGTGTCTGTTGTAGAACTTAGAAAATGCTTTTCGAATTTTATGATATCTATAACCTTGTTTTGATAATTTAGCAGTTAAAAATAAGTTTCTGTTGTTGAAGTCATCAACATTAGAGCACACTCTAGCAAAACGAATAAGCTAAGAAATATATACACCATAGGAAGGAGAGCGAGGAACATCTCCATCAAGAAATGGGAAATTAACTGTTTCAAAATTAAAATCATCCCGTTTATCATAAATTTTAGAAGAAACTATGCCATTTGTTATTGACAAGTTCAAGTCCAAAAATCGAGCTTCAGTATCAGAAGTCCCTTATACATTTGTTAAGAAAACATGACGTCACTGTCACTCTTGGCTGACAGGACAGTAACTGAATTATAATGAACAAAGTCGAATATATTGTTATTGGTCACATCTGTCCACTAGTCAGCTAACTCCTCCTTCATTGTTTGACACATTGATTGCCAATGGGGTGTAAATGACAACAAGCAAATTCGACAACGAATGGATATCCCCCGCCGAAATTATGTGAGATTTTTTTAATTGAAAGTCAAATAGATAGCTCTTGGCTATAATTTATTTTCATGGTCCAAAAATAGTAAGTGAGTATGATCATGAAATACCACAATCACAAACTGCAGGCAAAATCATGGCACCACGAGGAAGAGCCACACAGCAATCACAAGACACCAGGAAGACAAACTAAGCAAAGCAACCAGCTCTCTTACCCATCAAGATGATAGCAAAACTAGAATGGACATAAAGAAACGTACAACAAAACATAGAACAATTACAGACTCTCACAATGGGAGTAACAATAAACAACAGGCCAACAACAACAGAACCACCGCCTTAGAACGGACAGAACCTAGGGGCTTATATGATTTTCCTGGTACCAAATCTCGCCCTAGATTCTGCTGTTGTTGAAGTACAAGAAATGTTCAGCTCGCATGAAAGCCTTCTAGCTATTGCAATGTAACATCATGGAGAAGCACTCTAATCCTCTAATCAAATTAACACACTATGATGAAACAAAAGAAAAGGGCTTACGACTCACAGATAGACAAAGCTAAAGAAAACCTTAAGTTGAGCCACGGTGGGTCCAGCTACTGATAAGCATCAGGCACCAAACAACCGAATAAAGCTTTAAATCAGAGCCGTCGAAGAGTCTGAGGCCTGACCCACCGTCGTGCAATTAAAGAGGAAACCATAGCTATAAACCATGATTGGGTTTTAAACCAGGCATGCAGAGTGTCGCATGACATCCAAATTATATCCAACCTTTATATAACGTTTGATAATCTTTTTGAATTGATCACTAACATTAGGTTTTCGAACAATTCGTTTGAATTAATAATCTAAATCACCATAAAATATAGGTTCTGATATGCCTTATTGCAGACGAGTTTTAACCCAATGTTGTATTTAACAACCAACTCTGAGTGTCTGTGGTAGAATTTAGAAAATGCTTTTCGAATTTTATTATATTTATAACCTTGTTTTAATAACTTAGCAGTTAAAAATAAGTTTCTGTTGTTGAAGTCATCAACATTAGAGCACACTCGTGCAAAACTAATAAGCTGAGAAATATATACACCCTAGGGGAAGCGAGGAACATCTCCATTAAGAAATGGGAAATTTGCTATTTCAAAATTAAAATCATCCCGTTTACCATAAATTTTAGAAGAAACTATGCCATTTGTTATGGACAAGTTCAAGTCCAAAAACGGAGCTTCAGTATAAAAAGAAATTGCCTTATTTAAATGAAGTTTAGAAGGATATATCTGACCTACCATTTGTTCAAAATAAGGATTTTCATCGGTAGGCCGATTTTTTAAGCATTGGATATCAGCACAGCTAAATAAAAAGTTCAATATTTTGTGTACCGTGATAATTCTCATCATCTTTTAAAATATTTTGGTATTTGCTTGTGCTCTATTTTATTTTCTCTGTCAAATGTCTCAAATTGCTCTGAAAAGAAATGTGACCTATCTATAGCCGAGTTTGGCGGTCATTTATGTTACCACAGCAACGGTAATATTCAACGTAACTACGTATTCAGTTTTTTGCATGCTGGGTATTTTCGCAAAAATTAACTTTTAAAAAAAACTATTGTTCAGTCTGGTCTGCGCCTTTGTTATTCGCAAGTAGCAAAATCAGGGTTTCTCACGTCGAGGTCCATAAAATGTTGAAGCCCAGGCTTCCTGGCCTCCGCCTGGATACGCGCCTGGTACATTACACAATGAAAGGCCCAAAGCAACTACCGAAGACGTACGCTACAATACGTGATGGTTCTGAAGCGAACCAAGTAAATTTAATTCCAAAATCAGTGTGACAAATGTATTCTGAAGTATATTTATGATGATAAAATTGTAAAACTTTATCTACTTAATAGAAATGGGTGGATAATCTTGTATGCAATATATCGATGTATAGAAGATAAGGCAAGCTTTATATATCCATTGGAGAAATCAGCGTCTGGTGCTCTCTGGATTACTTATGGGGTCAAAATATACAATACATATGATAAAGTATTACTAACATTACGAAAACATGCATTTGCAATACACTTCCCACAATGGCAAATTTATGTAAACAGTACAATGAAATATGCAGTCAATAATATATACGGCCATCCAAAATTTGAGAGCAGAACAATTTGTCCTGGCTTATGGGATACTAAAATGTTAGTTTAAGCCATCTAACTGACTATAGCAGTAGATGTGACAGTTTCAGCTGACTCGAGAGTTAGACCATCATAAAAAAGCTTAATTGACAATAATAGCACAATTTTGGACTGGTGCATTTATGATCTCGAAGAAAAGAATCTGCACCACTTTCAGAAATGACATCCACGCTAAAAGTGACTCTTACATGCTACCTCAATCGACTGGACCATTGAATTTATTCAACCTGATGAATTGAGAAAATCTTAAATAGGGTTCATTTTAAACTGTGCCTTAACCTAATAATTATTAATAATTATTAATAACAAGATGTTGCCATAGTAGGCCACTTTAACGAACAAAACATTGATAAAAGTTGCTATTACATTATAGTTCATTTATTAGTTATCATTTCGTTAAAGACTGAGAAATGATTTTCTTAACATTAAGACAAATTATGGGATTAAAGAGTAAGTAAATGTACATTACAACCGCGAAATTTCAAACTCCAATTTTACGAAATACTCGCTGATTCAAAATAAATTTCGGACATATTGGAATAAGAGAATCATGCCTATTTATGGTTTATTTTAAATACTTCTAAATAGGGGCGTTCATGTAAGTGTGGCACGAGTGTTCTGCAAAGTAAGAAAGACAATAAGGATCAGGAATCGATACAATCAAGTACCACACCTGTTGGGAAAGTAACAAAATCATAATAAACATCACAAACAAGAGCCAAGAGGTCAGCCCTTTCCCTTCAGGTGACCACAAGGCAACAATGAACAAATACTAAAGCATGACAAACACAAGACATAAATAACACAAATGATCCACAAAAGAAGTACCGCATTGGAACGGTCAGTCAAAATATTTTACTGGAGGGTTTAAACCAGTTTCGGGGCACGCCAACCTCACCCTCAGTTTAGATGTGGATCAAGACACATAGATGTTTGGTTTGCATGAAAGACCCCTAACTTATCAATGCATCATCTCCTAGAACATATAAATCAAGATATTACAAGGAGATAAAGCAAAGATAAGGACTCAAAAGTACCGGAGCAAGGAAATACAACAGGTAAACCCCGATGGGCCTGACAACAGCCAAAGCATCAGGCCCCTACCATCTCAGATAAGTATTTAAGTCGGAACCGTCAAAGAGTCTGAAGTCCGATCCACCGGCGTGCTATTAAAGAGGAAAGCAAAGTTGCCAACAGTGATTGGTTTGACCACCCAGCATGCAGTCTGTTGAATTACATAGCATGGGTAAGATAAGATTTTCTATCCAAGGGTCAAATCTCAGATCTCCTATTCAGGTGTGCAAGAATGTTTAAAACGTGAATGTAGCAAGTTTAGCTATTATGATTTTAGAGGGTGAATAACAATGGCGCTGATCAGACTGTGCGCATGCGCAGGTTGGTTTGCACCCCTATTCTTCGCATGTAACGTAGGCAGGTTTCCTTGCGTCACAGCACATTTAAACATGTATTCACAGCTAACTTAGTTTTTAGTATAGATGAAAGTCCCTGTTTTTTGGTTTGAGCCATTATCCTAACTCTACTGTATCTATATTCCTAACTGTTTCTATAAAATTGTTTTCTAATCGAATGCAGTATTTCCAGCCACGAGGCCCAAACAACAACACATACTGTAAATTCGGAAATTTTCGCGAGGGTTTATATTCGCGAAACTTCGCATATGCGAAGTTTCGTGAAAATAAAATCCTTGCTAAATGCCGAAATTACTATGTGGTTTACTGATATAGGTAAATCATGCCCTAGTCCCGATTTTTTACCATCGCAAGTAAGTATTTTAACGCTTTTCGCGAAAATATAATTCTCGCGAAAAATTCCGGATTTACAGTATGAAACAAGTATCGATGACGTATTGCTATTGCTTCATTGCCTCCATTTACAGGGAGTGTAAACTGGATTCGTCCATGGCTTAGGACCATCGCTATTGCTGTTTCTCTTTATGTCACAGTAGCTGTTTTAACCATGAAGCCCCAGTCAGATAACCACAGAGTATTTACACAGGTTTAGATAAGCAAAACTTTTAAGCGTAAAATTGTAAATATTTTCTTACCCATCAATTTTAACATATGGTCTGGGTGCTCAAATGAACCGTCTCATTGAGACGGTTCTTTTGAGTACCCACAACATATGTTTTGGTTAAGAAATAAGAAAAATAAATTTTCGTCACGCACTCTTAACTAAAGTCCTGATTTTTTTACCTATTGACTTACCTCTATTTTTTAAGGGATTGCAACCAGGATTCGTCCACGACTAAGGGCTATTGTTGTTTCTCTCTGTATCACAGCAGCTGTTATAATCATAATGCCGCAGTACCTGTCAGACAACCATATGTTGTATGTGTATGAAGCCGATGCAACGTCTTTAATGGACCCGCTTGTGCACAAGCACCAATACAGGCTATCACTAAATAATGCCAGCGTTTGTTCCAGTGACGTGTTTCTATTGTTTGTTGTTAACTCAGCTCGGGAACATAAAGAAGAACGGGAAGTAATTCGAGAAACTTGGGGCTCCGTTAAAGAGTACAGCGGTGCACAAATCCGAACTGTCTTTCTTGTTGGGGAGTTGAGTACTGGGCAGTAGAATGAGCGACTTAAAGCAGAAAGTGACGTACACGGGGACTTAATTCAAGGAAACTTTATCGACGATTACGCCAATTTGACGTATAAAACAGTTATGGGCCTTTACTGGGTTAATACATATTGCCCTACAGTCTCGTTTGTAATGAAGGCTGATGATGATGTTTCGATTAATTTATATAAACTTATTCACTTTCTTCAGGAAATTAGCAAGACTCAGTCAAAACTACATGTATCAAATTTCTTTTATGGTAGTTGTGGACAACACTTTCCAAAAAGGTCAAGGTCATCAAAATGGTACATAAGTTTCACCGACTACAAACATTGGCTGTATCCGTCATTTTGTACGGGGTCAGGGTATATTCTTTCAACTGAGGCTGCCTCCAAGATATATAGCGCAACATCGAAAGTACCCTTCTTTTGGATGGAGGATGTTTACTTAGGCTTTTGTGCAGAGTTGGAAAATATAGAACCTATAGATATCTATTTTGGATATTATTTTGTATTACCATGGAGTTTGACAGATGCTCCCTGGGAGTATACTATCATGAAAATGAATAATGATGGTAAAGAAGAAAGAAGAGAAACGTGGGTTTATATAAAATCCCACATAAGTTCCCATAGTATATGGTATTATAGAATTGTTGGTTCATGTTTGATGATGGTATTGGTGTGCTTGCTTGTTTGTATGGTTGTTATGGTTATTCAGTTTCATATAATTTATGTGTAAGACATTTCTTATGCTTTCTAGTTTGGTATTTTCAAAAATTGAAGAAAATAAAGTTAGCTCTATTTAGTACGAAACGTAAGCTTTTCCTGGGTCAGCAGCCACAGTAAATCTGCTTTTTCAATACCATAGCATTGAGTCTTTGCTGTGATTTTCAATACCATAGCGTTGAGTCGTTGCTGTGATTTTCAATACCATAGCATTGAGTCTTTGCTGTGATTTTCAATACCGTAGCGTTGAGTCGTTGCTGTGATTTTCAATACCATAGCATTGAGTCTTTGCTGTGATTTTCAATACCATAGCGTTGGGTCTTTGCTGTGATTTTCAATACCATAGCGTTGGGTCTTTGCTGTGATTTTCAATACCATAGCGTTGAGTCTTTGCTGTGATTTTCAATACCATAGCGTTGAGTCGTTGCTGTAATTTTCAATACCATAGCATTGAGTCTTTGCTGTGATTTTCAATACCATAGCGTTGAGTCTTTGCTGTGATTTTCAATACCATAGCGTTGAGTCTTTGCTGTGATTTTCAATACCATAGCATTGAGTCTTTGCTGTGATTTTCAATACCATAGCGTTGAGTCTTTGCTGTGATTTTCAATACCATAGCGTTGAGTCTTTGCTGTGATTTTCAATACCATAGCGTTGAGTCGTTGCTGTGATTTTCAATACCATAGCATTGAGTCTTTGCTGTGATTTTCAATACCATAGCGTTGGGTCTTTGCTGTGATTTTCAATACCATAGCATTGAGTCTTTGCTGTGATTTTCAATATCATAGCATTGAGTCTTTGCTGTGATTTTCAATACCATAGCGTTGAGTCGTTGCTGTGATTTTCAATACCATAGCATTGAGTCTTTGCTGTGATTTTCAATACCATAGCGTTGAGTCTTTGCTGTGGTTTTCAATACCATAGCGTTGAGTCTTTGCTGTGATTTTCAATACCATAGCGTTGAGTCGTTGCTGTGATTTTCAATACCATAGCATTGAGTCTTTGCTGTGATTTTCAATACCATAGCGTTGAGTCTTTGCTGTGATTTTCAATACCATAGCGTTGAGTCTTTGCTGTGATTTTCAATACCATAGCATTGAGTCTTTGCTGTGATTTTCAATACCATAGCGTTGAGTCTTTGCTGTGATTTTCAATACCATAGCATTGAGTCTTTGCTGTGATTTTCAATACCATAGCGTTGAGTCGTTGCTGTGATTTTCAATACCATAGCATTGAGTCTTTGCTGTGATTTTCAATACCATAGCGTTGGGTCTTTGCTGTGATTTTCAATACCATAGCGTTGGGTCTTTGCTGTGATTTTCAATACCATAGCGTTGAGTCTTTGCTGTGATTTTCAATACCATAGCGTTGGGTCTTTGCTGTGATTTTTTCAATACCATAGCGTTGGGTCTTTGCTGTGATTTTCAATACCATAGCGTTGGGTCTTTGCTGTGATTTTCAATACCATAGCGTTGGGTCTTTGCTGTGATTTTCAATACCATAGCGTTGAGTCTTTGCTGTGATTTTCAATACCATAGCGTTGGGTCTTTGCTGTGATTTTCAATACCATAGCGTTGGGTCTTTGCTGTGATTTTCAATACCATAGCGTTGGGTCTTTGCTGTGATTTTCAATACCATAGCGTTGGGTCTTTGCTGTGATTTTCAATACCATAGCGTTGGGTCTTTGCTGTGATTTTCAATACCATAGCGTTGAGTCTTTGCTGTGATTTTCAATACCATAGCGTTGGGTCTTTGCTGTGATTTTCAATACCATAGCGTTGGGTCTTTGCTGTGATTTTCAATACCATAGCGTTGGGTCTTTGCTGTGATTTTCAATACCATAGCGTTGGGTCTTTGCTGTGATTTTCAATACCATAGCGTTGGGTCTTTGCTGTGATTTTCAATACCATAGCGTTGGTTCTTTGCTGTGATTTTCAATACCATAGCGTTGAGTCTTTGCTGTGATTTTCAATACCATAGCGTTGGGTCTTTGCTGTGATTTTCAATACCATAGCGTTGGGTCTTTGCTGTTCAAAATCGAAAATACTGACCAGATTGTGGGACTTAACGTCTGCAAGGACCCAGATGAGCCTGCCAATCAGACCAGACTTTTATGACCTCAGCATGTACTAGCAAATGCGATTGTGATTTGTCCCTTTTCATTATAACGGTCTAGGGCATGTAAAACCAAATTATTATACACAAATTTTCATTTAGGAAGAAAATTTTAAATTAATGCAATCACTTTGTAGTCTGCTTACTATGTAGGGCGAAAACAGTATTTCGTATGTTCACCGTTGTTAGAAATTGCAGTGTTAGAAATTGATTTTGTGACGTCTGCTGATTAACATTTACCTGAAGTACTGATATAGATGAAGTGACCATCTTGTCATTATATTGATTTACTGTACGTAAATGACACATCAAGGTATTAAGCCAATTTGAGAGATCAGACGACGCAGTGCCTGTATAAAGTTATATATATATATGTGTTCATTCAGGTTAGATCTTACATTTTCACTGTCTGGTTTTGAAAAAAAAACTCTTAGAAAGCGTATCGAATACATTTAATAGACAACCAATAGGATTTGTGTAATAGTGTAAGTATTGGTGTAAGCGGTAGTGGTGTAAGTGGTGGTGCTGGCGTATATTAGAGACATTATGCGAGAATGAAATGTTGTTAAATAAAATGTGTGTACTGCGCATGAGCGGCGGCATTTTGGATGATGTCATCGTATGTAGACATTAAATAGCCGGCATATGCTCAAAAAGATTACTTATATCGCAAGGGTGTTTATCGACGACTTAAAACAAGTTTGTACTTTTCAATGATACATGAGACAGTTAACGACGAAGTTCAAATAAAGGACTTATGTGTCGACTGTTTAAAGTAAGGAAGGGTGCAAAGATCAGGAATCGATACAATCAAGTACCACACCTTACCCAGGATACCAATGGGAAAGTGACAAACACAGTTAGACACCACAAACGAAAGCCAAGACGTCAGCCCTTTCCCAGCAGGTGACCACAAAGCACATATAAACAGACGCGCACAAAGACATAGCAAACACAAGACAAACAAAAAGATTAAAAAAATCCACAAAAAATATAGCCTTGGAACAGTCTGTAAAATAGTTTACTGGAGGGCTTAAACCGGTTTTACGGCACCAACCTCACCCTTAATTCAGATGTGGATCAAGACACGTAGGTATTTGGTTTGCATGAAATACCCCTAACTTATCAATGAATCATCTCCTAAAACATATAAATCAAGATATAACAAGGAGATAAAGCAAAGATAAGGACTCAACAGTAAATAAAACTGAATACCGGAGCAAAAGAAATCCAATAGGTAAACCCTGGTGGGCCTGACAAACAGCCAAAGCATCAGGCCCCCACCATCTCATCAATAGATAAGTCTTTAAGTCGGAACTATCATAGATTCTGAAGTCAGACCCACCGGCGTGCAATTAAAGAGGAAAGCAGAGTTGCGAATCATGATTGGGTTGACCACCAAGCATGCAGTCTGTTGCAATACATGAATGTTATAGCCAATCTTTTTATAATGAGAAATTATTTTGATGAACTGAATAAAGTCTAGAGACAAATTGAGAGGTGTATGGCTTATGATAGACCTTTATAACGATGTTACTAAAATAATGAACCAATCAGAACGTTTTACTAAGCAGTACTATTACTAAAAACAGAATGTTTGATGCTTCTGACCAATCAGCTCTGTTACGAAAAAATGATCAATCAGAAAAGACCTAGCAGCATTTGTGCATATGAGCGACTGATTAAGACGACAGCAGCAGAACAAAAACAGCGCGTATTGGTAGTACTGCTAATACAGCCAGTGAAACAGAGGGAACTGTATTGTAATTGTATTCTCATGTGTTATAAAGAAGATATGCTCAAGATACTAAAAAACCTAGAAATTAGGTCAGAAGTCAATGTCAAGGTCAAAGTGACACAAAATGGTATGCTCCACTCTGCCATCTCTCTTTGCAATATGCTATAAGACTTGGTGCTAACCCATCAAATCCTGCTCATGAAGTTACATTCCCACCAAATTATGTTGATTCATACGAGGGTCATTTGGAAAAATCTTAGTATGGCATCATAACTCCACAATGCGTTGATAAAATGCTATTAGATAATACATTTTTGGAAACTAGAATTCAACGGCTACTTGGTGTTTAATTTTTGTCCAAAAAGGACTTGGCGTGCACGTGCAACGCACGCTCAAAATGAGTAGGGGTTTATATACTGGCGGAAATTTTAAGCAAAATACTTGGAAAAAAGCAAAGGAAAATTGGGGACCTTATTTGCGATCTTGATTTGACAAATTAACGATTTGGTGCCAACTTATTTTTTATTAAATTATATTATGCGATCACTGCTTGCACGACTACCACCTTAACATTCGGGAAATGTTGACTAATAGAGAAATGGTGAACCTTCAAAAATTGGACTTTTTTCGACTTTTCTTTATACTTTTACTATAAATTGTGTCACTACAGGAGCACGAAAAATGCATATTGAGTATATGTTTTGCTGTATTTGTAGCGAACAATGCATACAAATCATTTCGTCGCGCAAAAAATGTGGCTTGTTAAGCTCTGTATCCAAGAAAATTATTCCTAATAACACTACCCCTACTTTTCAAGAAGTGGGTGGGGTAACTTAACCCCACATATTTTGTCGATGACTTTATAACTTTTCATGGTATCGCGTTAACTATCAAAAAATTGATTGATTTCTACTCTCCAGGTATTTTTACTTCTTTGTTTGCCACTGGTTTTAATTAAAATGAACCAGAACGTCAGCTCATAGCTAAACGTACTTGGCCCCATGGTAAGATGATAAGAGTTATTTTCCCTTTGTTCTGGTTTACAAAATTTATTTTGGTTTCAATACAAAGCGCATAAGGTGTACTTGACAAAAATACCTACGCGAGGCATTTTTAAACTACTGTCGGTTATATATTTTCAAATTAAAGCATTGTGACATGCGATTTTTAGTCGAAAAAATTAGCGCATTGGTTTGCTTTCTAGACGGTTTTGGTATTGCTGTTCTGATATTTAGTTATTAGGAACATCCAACTCGGTCATCAATTGTATAATAACTGTACCAGATTGTGGCCTACCAAATGGTACAAAAGTAGCTAATTTCATGAACTATTGTTAATGTTCTGCACACTTTTCAAAAGGTAAAATGTTATATTTTCCACTGAAATTTTGCGTTTTCCAGTATACCAACAGTACATGTATTCACAATAATATTATTCGTGTCTGCATTAAAATATCCATATGAAATTTGTGCCAGAACATAGAAGAAAGATAGCCCTTTAAAGTGATACCAAACATGATAAGGTTTGTAAATCGGTTACTGAGATAAAAGACCATGCTAAGAACTTTCCAAATGCCCCTCGTATGAATAAAAACCTAAAGCTATTAAATCATTTGGCATCAGAATTTCACAACTCTTAGAAGCTGCCAATATCAAACCACAAAATATTGAATAACATTTTACAACAAATATACCAGCTTGGTGTATGAAACCACCTGAAATACTATTTGATTTACATTCCGGGAAAAAATCTGAATCAAATCCACACATATTAAAAGATGATTTCAGAAAAATGCAAAGACGTTATAAGAATTACCAACAAATTTATACTGATGGGTCAAAGGAAGACTTTAAGGTTGGTTGTGCTGTTATATCAGACAACCATAGTAATATACAACGTATACCTGACGATTCATCAATTGTCACTGCTGAAGCCAAAGCAATTGATCTAGCTTGAGATTTCATTAGCACTTGTGACGCTAACATTAAATTTATTATATTTTCTTACTCGCTTTCTGTATTGAAAGCACTGAACCATACCAGTTCAAAGAATCCACAGATTCAGAAACTTTTAGAAAAATGTCATGAGCTTTTAGCTTATAAAGAAATTGTTCTCTGTTGGATTCCTAGTCATATAGGTATCCAAGGGAATGAGATGGTAGATAAGCAAGCAAAAACATCGCTTTCATTAGAACCAACTTCTTTTAAGATTTCATTTTCTAATTTTAAGCCATCTATCAATAAATATATCTAGGAAGAATGGCAAACTTCATGGAATAACAGCATTGGAAATAAACTTCTTGACATCAAACCAACTATTGGTGAATATTAATCAGTTGTTCGAAACATTAGAAAAGAAGAAGTAGTTTTAGCTCGACTCCGCTTAGGTCATACAAGAGTCACTCATTCATACTTACTACAAGGTGAAGAGTAGCCACAGTGTGTTGGTTGCGACGCACCATTCACTGTACGTCACTTCCTTTTGGAATGTGGCGATTTTGCACAAGTAAGAAATAATTGCTTCCATGTTGATAACATGAAAGCATTATTTCAAGATATAAATATTGATAGTATTATGACATTTTTATGACAAATTTATCTTTTTAACAAAATCTAATTGCTATTTTTAAAATCATGTTTTGTTTTAGATTTGTATCAGACCACAAAACAGATTATATTATGTTGTATTCTGTGCAGTTAAAGAACGTACAGTTATCTGAATAGCTCTTTGAAACTGTCAGATATTGTACGTTGTCTCTCTTGTGAACAATCGTATTGCAACTTATTATCATTAAATAAACTCATTATCATCATTCCTTTATTTTATCTTGCAAATTTTTACTCTTTCCATCCACATCATGTTTAGTTTAATACCGTCTGACGCTAATGATCCACAAGGGTTGATGCGTCGTTAAGCACCAAACAAACAAACAAAATCCACTCCGCCATACCAAGAGGAATCCACACACCTAATGTGGGATTCCTATCTCAAATTATATAGGCTATATGCTCCAGAAACGATTTTTCTAGAAACAAGGTCACAGTGACCTACAAATGGTCCGTGACATATCGCCATCAAACGATGCATTAATACACCAAATTTGGGATTCTTACCTCAAAGAATATAGATGATATACACCAGATACGATACCAATTCTGGAAACTAGGTCTGAGGTCAAGGTTACAGTGATCCAAAAATTAGACAGGACACTCCTCAATTCCAAGAAGTATTCAGACACCAAATTTGCGATTCCTGCCTCAAATAATATAAGAGATATGCTCTGGAAATAATTATTCTAAAATCTAGGTCAGAGGTCAAGTTTAAGGTCACAGTGATCCGTAAATAGTACATGACACTCCACCTTCCCAATATGCATCCCAGACCTAATAAGGGATTCCCATCTCAAATAATACATGAGATATGCTCAAGACATGATTATTCTAAAACTAGGTCAGTGTTCAAGGTCACTGTAACTCGTAAATGGTACGTGACACTCCGCCATCCCAAGATGCATTCACACACCAAATTCGGAATTCCTTCCTCAAAGAATATAGGGGATATGCAGCAGACTCAATGCCAATTCTAGAAACTAGGTCAGAGGTCAAGATTAAGATCAAAGTGACCCGAAAATGGTATGCAACACTTCATCATCTCAAGATGCACACACACGCCAAATTTGAGATTCCTATCTGAAGTAATACTAGAGATATACTCCGATACGCTCCGGACACGATTATTCTAAAAACTAGGTCAGCGGTCAAGGTCTAGTGACCCGAAAATAGCACACGACACTCCGCCATCCCAAGATGCATCCACACACCAAATTTGGGAGTCATACCTTAAAGATTATAGGAGGTATGCCCCAGACACAATTTTTCTAAAAACTTGGTCAAAGGTCAATGTCACAGTGACCCGAAAATGGATGCAACACTCAGCCATCCAAAGATGCATTCATACACCAAATTTTGAATTCCTATCTCAAAGAATATAGGAGATATGCACCAGACTCAAAGCTGATTTTAGAAACTAGGTCAGAGGTCAAGGTCAATGTAACAGTGTCCAAAGGATGGTCATCAAAAGATGCATGCACACACCAAAGAATTTCTAGCGATAAGGCGGGCTATTTCCCTAAATAAGACGTTCGTTTTATTTTGTTGAAATAACGACTGAAGACACTAGGCACACTCAACATATACATATAGACGAGCCGTCTATGTACCCTTGCCCGCTAGTTCGTATATTTAAAACAGGTTTTCCCAAATGCATGTAATACATCTACTTCGTTTTGAATGAGAATTTATTTTGATCATCAGCTGTGCTCGCCATTCAGTAACATGTGTTGGAAATAGACCGTTAATCTAAGGTAAACAATCGTCCTACATTTATCACGATAGAGTATATTATATATATTTATACAGTTGGTATACAATAAAAACGACCATCTTGCAAAGTGGTCTATTTTGTCAGTTGCTCGATGACTTCTTTCGCTTATACAACCCCTCCCCCCCCCCTAGATCCAAGACGACCTTTACACATGTTGTATGTTTATATAATGACGTTCAATTGTCTAAAGGACATCTTGGGTCTAGGGGGGGGGGGAAGCATCTAAAAACAAACTGAAAGACACCAGTTTTATCTTTTCAATGACAAACGTCACAATTTCAAGTATATTTCGTACGCATGCGCAGAAGGAACACTGCAAAGTTTTGGAAACGAAGGGTATGTAGATCCTTAATAATTTAGTACTTTTGCTTTTTGAAAGCCTATAATGTATTTACTAAAATTCTGGTCTAAACGACACACAGTATAAGACGTAAAATGAGGGGTGGGAGTAGAAAGTGCATGATTTCAAGGCTTTGTAAATAATAAATCGCTTTGAAACGTATTTTGATGCTAACTATACATATTAAATTACCCAAACAGACGAATTTTAAAGTCATTAGGGCTATTTGAAAATTTAGCTTTTGTAATCATGTCAACTTGGCAAAATATACGGCTTATCGCTAGAGCTTCTTCGAGAGTCCTACCTGAAATAATATAAGAGATATGCTCGGTCACGAATATTCTAAAAACTGGGCCTGATATCAAAGTCAAGGTTACAGTGACCCGAAAATGGTACGCGGCACTCCGCTATTCCAAGATGCATTTACACATCACATTTGCGATTCCTACCTCAAAGAATATAGGAGATATGCACTGGACATGAAGCGGGAGGGACGGACTGATGGACGGACAGTGCAATTACTATATTTTGGGGCATAAAAACAATGCTTGAATAAAATATAGCAGTGGGCATCAAACGCTCGCAATCCCGAAGTGAGTTAACCGTCTTACCACTACGCCACTGCCTCAGCAATGTTAAATATACCTGCTGAAAGGTATATGTTATCAATTAAACTACTGCCGTGCCAACCAAGAGTGACAGTGACGTAATATTTTGTTTACAATTGTTAAGTAAAACATAACTTGTACACTCCACTTGAGCTTACGTGAATCGATAGATCACTTGTTTTTTAGGGCCCAGACCTGTAATTGTTTTTCCATAGACCTGCATTATAGCTTTTAAGTAGGCTGTGGTCCTCACAACTCTTCAATCACAATGAGGCTGCCATAGAGTTACAGATTGGACCTAGTTCAATCAAAAAACAAGAATGAGATACCCTGGTGACCGCCATGTTTTGCCACTTTTTGGCCCCTGAAGGTGGGCACCCTACATGAGAGGAAAATTCTACTGAAAAAAGTACCAAAATGCAAGGTCCTTTTTTCTAAGCCACACCACTAAACTAAATCAGCAAAAGCAATGAGATGTTGTTCCAAAAAATACAGCAAAGATAGACCCGTCTAATAAATACAATATATTCCCAAATTTCATTATTGACCAATCATGAAACACCTTACAACTTAAAAATATTGTGCTGAGCTTCCACCCACCTTTTGAGCCAATCACTGCCCTTTTTACATTTACAGGTCTGTGACCTAAAGCCATAACCAATTTCAGACAAAGGACAAAGAAAATAGTTTAATTCAAACCAATAAACATTTTAAACCACATTTATATTGTTTGTTTGCATCATTTACCCCAAAGTTATTCTTGGGAACCCTTAAAACAACCCTACCCCCCTACACATATTACTGGTAAACTCATTGTACAGCAAAATAATGAAAAGGAAAAGTGAACATATTCATTTTCTTATATCTCTTTTATTATATATCAGAAATGCTTCAACTTTCACTCATATAAGCTTATAACACCACTTTACAATATACTGTACCAAAAAGATGCATGTGCTTTACCAGCATGAGTCTAATGTGGAGTTACCCCACCCACCCCCATTGACAAGGCAAAAATTACTTGCTCCTAGCTATGGGACATATAATAATTTCTTTACACATTTAATCAACTTCTAATCACATAAAAAGGTTCATTTGTGCAAAATAAAGCAATTTTTGCTAATTTAGGTGACAAAAGATAATATTATGTAACAGCCAGAGAGGGTGAAGAGCAAAACTAGTTTCCATGCAGAGGGGCTATGCTCACCGACATGGCATTTTGACCGCTTACATTTTTTCCGAAGACCCAGCTGGAGAAAAAAACTACTAGAGCCAGGATGCTGCAAGGTCAAGGTCAGTGAAAGGGAATTATCAAGGTCATAGAGGTCAAAGGTCAAGGTCACTTTGCAATTTTATTGGTCAAAAATGTAAAATTTCTACAATTAATGACCTATTTGTCTTAAATTGAGGTAAAATGGGACAAATTGTCAAGGAAAACATCATATTATTGACAAAGTTTAAAAAATACTAGCCCAAAATACTTATTTTACAAATGGCAGGCTGTAAGTTTGGTAAAATCATGCCTGTGAACTGGTATACTGTTGCAGTTTCATTATGACATTTTTTCAAAGTGACATTTAAGTTGCCGGATTGAATAGTAAAGATTAAAATGGACTAATACGCATACATATATCCATCTGAAATGGCCCCTCTTATCAAGGTCAAGGTCATCAATAAGGTCAATGGTCAATTTGGACAGCAAATCAACCCAAACAGACCCAAATGTACTACTTTACAAAGTGGAGAGTGCAATATCATACAGGTTTCCAAGTTGTTCTACACTGTTGCTCAATTGAAAGGTCAATCTGTCAAAGGTCAATGTCATATTGGGTAATATGACAGTCTCTTGTGCTCTCTCTGAGTTCAACTAAGGCACATGACAATAATGACAATAAATGAGCAAGTAAATATGGGTTAACACATGTAACACTTTTCAACTAAATTGCATTTAACTCCATAAAGTGACCACTACTGCGGTTTACGCAAACTTGCGAAAGGGCCTTTTTTACCATATTTTGACAATCGCAAGAACACATACTCCAAAAAATGCTCTAGTATAACATTAAAAAACACAAATGCTCTGATTTGGGAACCAATGACTTTCCGATAAATGAAAGTATGCTTACAGTATAGCCTTATAGTGCAGAAGAGCAACTCACATACTTCAAGTCCAATATGTAGTGCAAAACTGAGCCAACCATCACCCCTACCTACTAATAAGGCTCTTTTTCTGCAGTCTTAATGATTTTTATTTTTTAAAAAGTGGACTTTTTGAAAGCTGAAATCATTATTGGACTTGCTGAAATCAAAACAATGCATCAAAAACATATTACAGGTCACATACATAGCAGCCAAGGTATTCAACATAACAGGCCTGATATTCTTCTTTAGGGCCCAGACCTGTAATTGTTTTTCCATAGACCTGCATTATAGCTTTTAAGTAGGCTGTGGTCCTCACAACTCTTCAATCACAATGAGGCTGCCATAGAGTTACAGATTGGACCTAGTTCAATCAAAAAACAAGAATGAGATACCCTGGTGACCGCCATGTTTTGCCACTTTTTGGCCCCTGAAGGTGGGCACCCTACATGAGAGGAAAATTCTACTGAAAAAAGTACCAAAATGCAAGGTCCTTTTTTCTAAGCCACACCACTAAACTAAATCAGCAAAAGCAATGAGATGTTGTTCCAAAAAATACAGCAAAGATAGACCCGTCTAATAAATACAATATATTCCCAAATTTCATTATTGACCAATCATGAAACACCTTACAACTTAAAAATATTGTGCTGAGCTTCCACCCACCTTTTGAGCCAATCACTGCCCTTTTTACATTTACAGGTCTGTGACCATAAATCCTAATACACAAGTGATCTATCGCTTCTAAGTCCCAAATATCTTTGTAAACAAAACATGACGTCACTGTCACTCTTGGTTGACACGACAGTAGCTGTGATTGAATGGTGTTGAAGATTAATAAGTGCCAGGGCAATATTGTATACCAATAAGGGTGCGTACATAGCACATAGCCACTCTGTAACCTAACACTTTACTATCGTGCCAGCCAAGAGTGACAGTGACGTCGTGTTTTGTTTACAATTGTTAAGTAAAACACTGACGTGTACTCTTCACTTGAGCTAACCCGAATCGATAGATCACTTGTGTATTAATCCTATCCTGTGGATAGGATTAATACACTCGTGATAAATCGATTTCAAGTCCTGATAACTATGTAAACAAAACATGACGTAACTGTCACTCTTGGTTGGCACGACAGTACGTGCATCAATAATGTATGTAAGAAATTGTCTTCAGTTTCCAGTTAGATGTTTACGAACGCACAAGCTGCCCTCTTAGATGTACATCTCTGTATTTATATAGAGGATCTAACATGAGTGCTCGTGCTTGTATTGGAATTATTAAACTAGTTGAGAAAGAGTTAAAATGCGATGCTTGCCGAGCATTTTATCTCTTTTTCGCAACGAGTTGTAATAAATTCAATAATACAGGAGCATGAATATTAGATTCTACGAGGGCTGAGCAAAACGTTCGTAGAATTTGTTAATAAAAACAAAAGTACTAGTGTAGTTGCACTAAATTTTTTACATGTTCAAGATGCATTCAAACCTGACAAAATTTTGAAAGTTTCAAACAAAACGCTAGAAAACTTTCGTCGCTATGACTCCTTCTACAACGAATGTAAAGTGTACCCGGAGCACGCCATGACGTTAACGTCATTTGACATTACTAATAACATTATGACGACGCTCTATCAGCGTATAGTTATGGTCTTTGCTGCATGTTTACACATTAGATGTACCTCATAAATAGGGGTAATTAATAAACCTAACTGTAAATCAATTTATATCTCTAGTCGATCAGAAATTTAAAGAATAAATTAAAGACTTTTACATAATAATGTGAGTTGACCGTAACCCTCGTGGTTACAGCTTGGCATAACAAGGTTCCCGGTTTATCCACACTTTTTTTAGCTTAAATCTCTCTCAACCTTTAGTAACTTGGACCTCCAGCTCTTTCTGTTCTAATGTTAAAATTGCTGCTTAATTTTGGAGTCAAACTGCCAAAGCCGATTTTCATCATACATGATAATCATGTTAAGGAACCTATCACCTTCATGCGTATTTGGCCGTCAAACTACTTTCAGACAATAACCGTTCTTTCCTGCTCCTCAAGTGTCAATAATTTTTGCACCCATCGTGCGACTATGATGCATGTGCAAGAGATCATGCAAAATAGTTCTTAACGTTTTCATGCGGTCTTTTTCACGACGTCACAGATACACGTCACAAGTTTATCGCTTATTATCTTTGCACGCCCACACCTTGGGCTTATGCAAATGCCTTTCTTCATTGCTTAAACCTTCACGTCACTTGAACACTGTCATTTTTTACATTGCTGATGATTCCTCAGCTATTTGTAAAAAATTAAAGGTTTCAGTCGGCAAATACATGTATCATAAATTCAAAAAAAAATTCTATCGCTGTGCGAGTTTCTTTCACATCCTGTAAAAACCACATTTTGCTGCATCCAAAAGGGCTCACAAAAACTATTGCCATCCCTTTATCTTTGGAAGTGATGTCGGAAATTTAATATGGAACATCTAATGGCACCATTCTTGACGTTGATGTAGTTTCAGTAGATTAGAATAAGACAACTTTGAAATTTGATGATTTTTAAAGCATGGCATCAGTGAATTAACGGCGTGCTCCAGGGTAGTGGACCCTGCACTTTTATAGGTTTAAATAAAAATATTTTAAGTGGATTTAGACAAATGAAACTTTACTTGGAAATTGATATTAGACCATTGTTACGCATGTGAATATCTAAAGACAATGGGACTTCAAATAGAAAAGTTATGAAGAAATTCTACGAACTTTTTGCTCAGCCCTCATATGTTTGGGTTTTACCATATGCGTGACGTTAAAAGTGTCATTTAATAACGTTTCCCGAAAATCTGTAAATCACTAGTGGTTTATCGATTTTGTCCGAGAGCCCGTAATAGGTTTAATCAAGTGGTTGAGGCCAAAAGGTTTGAAGGTGTGATCTTATGTAGAAAAGTGTGCTGAATTCAAAAAATAAAATTTAAAAAAAAAAAACGGCCGGTTCACAAAAGTGCTATGTGCAACTGAATACCCCCGGGGTATGCAATATCTCAAAATAGCGCTAAAACGGGGTACCCTTGCAGGTTTTTAATTTAAACCATGTAATAATAGTAGTAAAATTCAAATTTTGGCAGCAAACAATATGTAATGATCAATGTTCAATATAAAAATAGATAAGACATGCCATTAATGCTTTCTAACACTAAAATATAGCAAATTATAAAGCCAACGAAATCTAGAGACTTTTGTCTCTGGTTATTGGATGATTGTTAATTTGCTTAATCTAGAGAGCAGATTTATAATTCAATCTTATGTAATACATGGTGTTGTCATCGCCATTTATTATAGTTTCAAAAAATGATAGAGTAATGCCAAGAAATGCCATAATCACAGACTGCAAGCCAACCCATGGCACCGTGAGGATGGGACACAAAGTAGCATAATTCAAAATGTTAAAGTACAATATACGTACTATATGTTTATTTCAAGTTCCTTTTCATTTCAATGTGAATAAATTATGCTAAGATAAGACTAAGATTTGCCTGGATATTGGCACAGCCTATTAGTTTCTAAGCTGTGAACTCAATGTATAGCTAGCTATCACCACATGGCCAGCCATGACTGAACAGACTGTGCTGGTCAATTTTCCACATAACTTATATTCTATGTTCTAGGAATTGCATGATAACCCATATCCCACTCTTTTGTTGAATCTTAAAAGAATGGATGAGTATGAAAAAAGTAAGTGAGTATGATCAGAAAATACCACAATCACACACTGCAGACCAACTCACGGCACCGTGAGGAAGAGCTACAGGACACCAGGAAGACAAACAAAGTAAAGCAACAGGCTCTCTCTTCCCCATCAAGATTATTGCAAAACTAGAAAGGACACATAGTAATGTACAACAAAACATTGAACAGACACAGAACCCCACTTTGGGAGAAACAATGAACAACGAATCAACAAAAAAACCGCCGCCTAAGAACAACCAATCCCTCCCTTGTTATTTGTACAGAAAAAAATATATAGTGAGAACGTCACTATAGATGCATTTGACAACAATACAAGGTTGAAAAAATAGTTCACAAGCATGCTTAACATGTTAGACAATACAGGTATCAGCTTCTACATTGTGTCAATTTAGGCCTAAGACATCTTGACGTGTCATTTGTCCATCAAATAATTTGTATCTGAAGCAGACTTCATCAATCCAAAATGCAGCTCACATAGCGTTAGCATGCTCATTTCGGCACCACACTTCTGCCAGTAATCTCAACTGAAATGTCTTAAATGATTCCGACTTTAAAGCTTGAGTAAAATATTTTGGTATGCCCTGTTCAGGTCCAGATAATATTTACCTCTCTCTATACCAAACCATGATCTCTGGTAATATCATTAATTGATGGATATTTAAAAGTGTCACATGCAAAATCTACATGATTTGCACGTCTGACAAGACGAGACAGACTCTGACAGAGTCATATTTGCTTGACCACAAAAAGTTGAAGGCAAATATACACGAGACTTTACCAGGAACATTCCATCGACAATACAAGCATCTAAATTTCTGGGACCATCTGTGATTATCCTCACCTCGAGCTTACTGAAAAGAGTTGATTTGTCAGTAGATATTTTAAGTCCATCAATATTGTCAAAGTCAAAGGAACGGATGTTAGGGGATAAGTAAACATCCTTTTCAGATCTAACTCTAACTATTTGCAAGCAAAGTAAGCGGCCTTATGTTCTTTATCTTTTTGTCTCGTGTCTGAAGTTTCCTGACGGAGCAATGCATGCAATGGTTTTACTTTTCTTCTGCGAACAGAGTTTTCAAATTTAATTTGTCACCATAAGGGAGCATCCTGTATTAAACTCTTTATACCATTGTTGTCGCTGTGTCTGAGTTGCTAAAATACTCCCTGCAATATTCTATATCATCTTTCCTGTGAAATGCAGTAGAGCTTTTCATCTCGAAAGTCTGTAAGAAAAGGATCCATAGTAGTCCCGATCCCAGTGATTAGCTTGTTCAGGTCTACATTGCCACGCTTTATTGGGCTCTGTGTCATCTGCATTCTCTTTCAGTCCTGACTTTTAATTAAAAGGCTTACAAGCTCACTAGTCACTATCCACTTCCTTCTTGCATTCACCGATTTACTGAATGATGCCATCAATTTTAGTTTGGATGGAACATCAGTATTGACATTATCTGCCTAAATTCAAATCCACAGGGGTCCTAAAGAATTGATTGTTTGTTCGTCGGATGGACATAGCCCCTGTCTCCAACATTGCCTCATCGCTGTTAAGAAGCTCTAGGTGATATCTCGCCATCCATTGAGCATAATTAGGACACCTTGTAGCAAAGAATATAATTGCACACAATTTACATAGACAGAAATTTTAAAATTTTAAACTCTGGGGTGGGGGTGTGGGGATCTCTGGGTAATTATGGTACGGGTGTGCGAGTCAGTATTTTGAAATCAGCCCCAATCACATACCAGGCCTTTGAAAAAAACAGCCTATTCATATACATGATTTCACAGCAAGTAAACCTATTCATATACTGTTCTTTGAATTTATATACCCTTTCATATCCTCTGTGATTTGTAAACGAGTTTACAAATGACCTTCATCATGAGAAAACCTGCTTTATATAAATGTGAAAACAAAGGCTTGACGGGTATCTGAGCGAAAAATATGTGCATACACAAAATATACATGGGTGTAAGAAAATTTGGGCCACTCCAATACCAAAATTCAGGCCATTCATATACTTTCTTTTTTTTTAAAAAAAGGGGGGGGGTTTATCATATATCTGGGGGTGCTGAAAAGAGGGGCTATTCGGCACGCACATCCGTACTATGTCATATATAGGGTCCCCCCTCCGAGGTTTTAAACCATTTATGGTGCAGGATCTGTTGAAAAGAAGATAGGTCTTTACAATACCCATGTGCATAATCCAGACGGCTGATGTTTTATGGTGTTCCCAGACCTAGTAAGATCTGTGTAATGCACATACCTCTCCATAGATGTCTTGTGATTTTTGGTGTTTTGTAGCTCTTACTCAAGCAGTGGTGGGTTGGTCTGCAGTGTGTGATTGTGGTATTTCTTGATCATACTCACTTACCTTCTACTTACTTTCTTCATACTCATTCATATTTTAGTTAAGATTCAGCAAAGGAGTGGGATAGGGGTTATCCGTGGGGATGAAGGTTATTATGCAATTCCTACAACACAGAATACAAGTCATATGGAATATTGACCAGAACAGTCAGGTCAGTCGTGGTTGGCCATGTGGTGCTAGCTATACATATAGTTCACAGCTTAGAAACTAATAGGGCTGGGCCAATAGCCAATCAAATCTTAGTCTTATCTGAGCATAATTTATTCATCTTGAAAGGAAAAGGAACTTTTTTACCTATATTGTACTTTAACAGCTTGGATTAAGCCTAATTTGTATCCCTTCCTTTTCTCACGGTGCCATGCCGGGTTGGCCTGCAGCTGGTGATTGTGGCATTTCTTGGCCATACTCTATCATGTTTGGAACTATAATAATTGTTGATAACAACATCATTGTATTACATAAGATTGAATTATAAATCTGCTCTAGCTTAAACAAATTAAAAATCATCTGATAACCAGAGACAAAAGTCATTAGTTATCGTGGACTTTATAATTTGTTATATTTTAGTGTTAGAAAGCTTTATTGGCATGTGTTATTCTGTTTTATATTGAACATTGATCATTATATATTGTTTGCTGCCAAAATTTGCATTTTACTGCATTTTACTACATGTACTGATATTACATGGGTTAAAGTATAAACCTACAAGGGTACCCCATTTTAGCGCTATTTTGAGATATGGCAACCCGGGGGGTATTCCGTTGCATATAGCACTTTTGTGTACCAGCCGTTCTTTTTAAGAGTTTAATTTTTGAATTCAGCACACTTTTCTACATAAGAACACACCTTCAAACCTTTTGGCCTCAACCACTTGATTAAACCTATTACGGGCTCTCGGACTCATTTTAATGCATGTCGTTATTTCACTCCCAGACGCGACGCCATATTATAAATGATAGTCCTTGCGTTGAAAGAGGTGTTTTGGAGTTTTTTCAGTATTATTATTTCTTTTAGTGTGTGTTATTTTTTAATATCTTTTTTTTTTCCTTTTCAGTGTGTTGCCTAGTACGAATGAGCCAGTTATCTTATTGATTAAAGTAGTTTTCGTTTAAATATTCAGACATATTTTCTCAATATTTGAAACCCATTCTTTCGCAAACAGTGATTTTGGCTAATTTCATTCCTATCAATGCAATATGATAATTTTCTCTTATCAGTTACCCCTTTCCAGAAGCTTGTGTATTTATCGAAAGCTGCAGTTTACTCATAGGTATCGTCGCGAGATAGCCTGGTTTTGACTTGTGTGCAAAACAAAGTCAAAAGCAAGCCTGCGCATCCAGACAGTCTGATTGATTTACTCTCTGGACATAAGATGCGAACAGACAAACGGACAGATAATACGGACGGACAGTGTGATTGCTATATGCCTTACAAAGTCTCTTTGGGGACATAAAAAGTATAGAATATAGATAAAATAGGGATACAGATAAAGTCTTGGGCCAAAAAAGGGAAATTCAGCAATACTTTTAAAGCTGTGCATACATGTTTGAATAGACTTCGACACAAGAAAAATTACTTTGCTGCAAGCGACCAAAAACACAGACCAGCTTGCGCATCCGCGTATTCTAATCAGCGCATTTGTTACTATTCACTCACTGGAAAACATTACAGCTAAACATGTTACCTTCAAGGTTTGAGCATTATAGCTAATCTCTGAAGCTGAGCAGACTGGTTTTAGTCTGACTTGAGCAAAAAGCCCAAAGACAGGTTTTTTCTCGGCGAGGCTAGAATAACAACAACACATATGCGCAAAGTATCGATATCTCGGGGTATTTTGACCTATTGACTCCCTTCTATTTTCAGGGATTGCAACCAGGGTTCGTCAACGACTAAGGGCTATTGTTGTTTTTCTCTGTATTACAGCAGCTGTTATAATCATAATGCCGCAGTACCTGTCCGACAACCATATGTTGTATGTGTATGAAGCCGATGCCACGTCTTTAATGGACCAGCTTGTGCACAAGCACCAATACAGACTATCACTAAACAATGCCAATGTTTGTTCAAGTGACGTCTTTTTATTGTTTGTTGTTAACTCAGCTCGGGAACATAGAGAAGAACGGGAAGTAATTCGAGAAACTTGGGGCTCCGTTAAAGAGTACGGCGGTGCACAAATCCGAACTGTCTTTCTTGTGGGGGAGTTGAGTACTGGGCAGTCGAATGAGCGACTTAAAGTAGAAATTGACGTTCACGGAGACTTAATTCAAGGAAACTTTATCGACGATTACGCCAATATGACTTACAAAACAGTAATAAGCCTTTACTGGGTTAATACATACTGTCCTGGAGCCTCATTTGTGATGAAGGCTGATGATGATGTTTCGATTAATTTATATAAACTTATTTACTTTCTTAAGGAAATTAGCCAGACTCAGTCAAAACTATCTAGTTTCTTTTATGGCAGTTGTGGACAACACTTTGCACAACGGTCCAGGTCTTCAAAATGGTACATAAGTTTCTCCGACTACGAATATAACCTGTACCCACCATATTGTATGGGACTAGGGTATGTTTTTTCGGAAGAAGTTGCCTTCCAGATCTATAGCGCAACAACGAAAGTGCCATTCCTTTGGTTGGAAGACGTTTACATTGGCTTTTGTGCCGAGTTGGCACATGTAGTACCTTTAAATAACTATTTTGGCTACTATTTTCTACAACCTATGCATGAACATTTTGGATATTAGTTTGGTTTACCGTGGAGTTTTGCAGATGCTCCCTGGGAGTATACTGTCTTAAAAATGAATAATAATGGTAAAACAGAAAGGAGAGACACGTGGGCTTATATAAAATCCCAAAAAGGTTCCCATAGTTTACAGTATTATAGATATGTTGGTACATTTACTTGTGTGATTGTGTTATTGGCGTGCTCGTTTATTTGTATGCTTGTTATGGTTATTCAGTTTCGTAATCGTATAAGTCCTTTTGTTGCTTTCTAGCTTGGTAAATAGAGGAAAATAAAGTTGACGTTATTAAGTATGAAGCGTTTTTTGTCGTTTATCATTTCTGGTTAGTTCGTTCGTTGATAATTTGATTGATCATATGACGTCGTGTCTGTGAGATATATCACGCCATGCATTAAAATTAATAAACCACTAGTGATTTACAGATTTTGGTAACGCTATGACGTTACGCACAGCGTTGCGACCTATTGTAATTTTGGCGTTGAAGATGAGTTCTAGCCTTTCTTAACTTTTAGTGATACTGTAAACGTATTATGTTTTGTATTATTTTAAAGGTTAGAGTTTAAGCTATGTACTCATATTGCGGGGTTCGAGTCTCATGATGACAGTCAATCAGTCAGTAGTTTCATAAAGAAACAATTGATATCTTTATTGCAGGGTCGAGTCTCGTGTTGTCAGTCAATCAGTCAGTTTTTTCGGGGAGATATAATTGATATCTTTATTGTGGGTCGAGTCTCATGTTGAAAGTCAATCAGTTAGTTAATTCATGAAGAAAAAAAATGATATCTTCATTGTAGGGGGCTAGTCATGTGATTACAGTGAATCAGTCTGTTATTTCGTGAAGAAATAATTGATATCTTCATTAAGGGGTCGCGTCTCGTGTTGACAGTCAATCAGTCAGTTATTTCGTGAAGAAATATTTGATATCTTTATTAAGGGTACGAGTCTCATGATGACAATTACATGTAATCAATTAGTGATTTTGTGGAGAAATAAATGTTATTTTCAGTGCGGTCCAAGTCTCATGATGACAGTCAATCAGTCAGTTATTTAGTGAAGAAATAATTAGCTTAAAACTTTTATTTCATTTGTAAAGTACATAAATACTTACAAAGCAAAACAGTAATAATATATATAAGCATTATACAAACGGGATTCAGAAGGAAGTTCGAAGACTTATTCGAATCTGTATCCCTCACATGTTCAATAGCTAAGATGTTGTGATTATCTTCGTATTCATGCAATATACAAATAATATTTTGGATCTTTTAGTATCCATTGGTTATAATATACAGTCAACGGTTGCATATCGCTCCACGGGGATGGAACTTAGGGTTTTCTTCACTCAGGTTCACCGCGTTAACAGGATCAAGCAGCGCGCTTCGTTTTGTAGCTCATTCTATCTTATACTACGTGTGGAAGTATAATAATGAGTCTAGCTCAAATGCTTGGCTCGTAAGGCAAAATCAATTGTTTGTGTAGGGATATAAAGGTAAGTAAGGGGCAAAGATCAGAAATCAATACAATTAAGTATTTCACAAATGTATTGTGTGTTAGAAAATAAGTTATAGTTGTTGATGTTGTCGTTGTTGTTGTTGTTGTTGTTGTTGTTGTTGTTGTTGGGTCAGAAGCGTTTAGTCTTCAAGATAAATTCTTGAACTGCTGGAAAAAAGTTTTGTTCTCTTATTCTGATAAATTAGCATTTCCATACAAGAGTACATTTAAAGTAGGCTGACAGTAAGTGGTGACTGTGTTTAAGAGTTCTTCACGCAAGTTTTGGAAGAGATTACAGAACAGAACAGAACATAACTTTATTGAAAACTATGCATCTCAGGCCACTCACAGGCGGCGTAAGAGATAAACACAAACATGTTATGCAGTAAAATATACATAATACATAAATATTGTACTTCCAAAGATAGATGAGAATCGTTGTAAACAAACAGTGGCGAGTTTACCTTGATTTTGGGCGTGCAGGTAGTCTCAGTTTACAACTATATTGAACCTACCACAGATTACTGCATATGAGCGTGGCAGTGAATAATCATGATTTACCTATTTATAAGAAAAATAGAATCTTCTCAATACTATGCATCTTTGAAACAACAATACATTGTACTATGAAAAACAATATAATTGTATTGAACAGCCACCAGTTTTTTTGCCACACCAGAATTTGGCAAAATCACATCATCTTTCTAGTGATGCAAAAGACTCAAAACCACTAAATTACATAAATACAGACATAAGGGAGCAAAACATATATAATTATTACAAAAACAAGTATATGCCATCATGGTGAAAAAAATGGTTCAAGTTTAAAAAAAATGCGGGGTTTTTCCCCCACATTTTCAAATGGGGGGAAACCCTGCAGGGTTTTTTTCAAAAAAATAAATATTAAAATTTGTTCAAGAAACAAGTTTGTTTGATTGTAATTATTGCAGAAAATGATTGATATGGCTTAATTCCAAACTTTGATTCCCCCCACGGGGTTTTTCTCCCATTTCAGATTGTGGGGGAAAACCCTGCAGGGTTTTTTGAAAAATTCAAATTGACTTTTTTGAATTATTATTCATCTCAAAGCAAAATAAAATGTATATCAAAAACTTTCAGCATTATATTGTGCCTCTAGAGGAAAAAGAAAATTCCCCCACAGGGTTTTTCCCCCACAAAATAAAATGGGAGAAAAACCCTGAAGGTTCTTTTATCCAAAAATAATATTTTCAGTTGTTAGCTCAAAGAAGCAGTTTACACTCTGTGTTCAAAGTTGTGAGAGTTTATATCAAAACAGAGAGATTTCAATTTCTCCTTTGGTGGGAAATCATAAAATATACGTTACCAAAATGGCAATGTATCATTGTAAGACTGATGGCTGAGAATGTTTTGCTCCCGGCTTGAAAATTTTGCAGACACTTCGTATCTTAAAAGAGCATTTCAAGCTGCGTAGAATAAGAGATGTTTGCACGTTGTACGTTGGGGTGTTTGCCTCTGACTGTCTGTTACATATGTTACCATATAAAATTCAGAAAATGAAAAGTAAAAGTCTGTACTACAGAAAGAATGCATTAAACTAACTATTTAAATTACGCATACAGTCTGCCTGCTGGATACCTAAGCTACAGACAAAAGTTTTAAAGCAAAATTATGGCATCCTAATGTGTTATGTGCGTTACTTACATAAAACTACCCTTCAAAAACGGTAATTATGACCAATATCATTTAATTTTACAGCTGATTTGTGAATTTTTAAAATGCTTTTAATCTAGTTGTACTAACACACTTATGTGGCTTATAGAAAAAAAAGTGTGTTTATCTATCTTAGATACATTGCATTATATAAGCAATTAAACAAAACTACCCCAAGTTTTAAGGAGCCCAATTTGGTAGTATTTTTTACGTAAAAATGATATAAAATCTTCCATATTTTGATAGTCTTGCTCATATAATAAAGAATCATAGATTTTGCAAGTTAAACAACAAGATAGGAGCATTTGTTACACCGTTATTAATATTAGTGCTTTTATCTGCTGTTAGAACTGTTTCAACCCATGAAGATGCATCCCAACAGGACTGATAAATGGTTGACTAAGATGTAATGAATCGTGCTAAACAAATAATATCAGTGCTACCTGAAAATCTTTCTTGACCCGTCTTGGTGGTGCAAATTGGTAGGGATCACTGCTAATGCAGTGCATGTCGGATGGGGGGCGGGGAGAGAGAGAGCAGTATCGAGAGAATTGTTATATGGAGTTTATGGCCTTTAATTACTGTAAAAAAACTTAAACCGTATGAGCTCTAACTGTATAACTTATCTCAATCTTTAATAAAACTGATAATTACTCTTTGGTGAAAACCCCGCAGGGTTTTTCTCCCATTTCATTATGTGGGAGAAAACCCTTGCAGGGTTTTTCCCCACTGGGTTTTTTGTTTTTGCTTAAAAGGCTTCAAATGATGAGAAAAACTTCAATTCAGCTTCTATATTGTTTTGTAAAGAAATACAATTAAAAATATAACTTTTTATTTTTTCAAAAAACCCTGTGGGTTTTTTCCCGCAATCTGAAATGGGAGAAAAACCCCGCGGGGGAAATCAAAGTTTGGAATTAAGCCATATAAATCATTTTCTGCAATAATTACAATCAAACAAACTTGTTTCTTGAACAAATTTTAATATTTATTTTTTTTTTAAAAAACCCTGCAGGGTTTTCCCCTATTGAAAATGTTGGGGAAAACCCCCACGCAGGGTTTTAAAAACCCCGTGGGTTTTTTAACTTTGACTCTTTTTCACTATGACAGAATTTTTATTTTGGGGTCTTAATGCATATGTTTTACTAATTTAAGTCTGTATTTATGTATTAAAGTGGTTTTTAGTGTTTTGTACCACTAGAAAGGTGATGTGATTTTGTCAAATTCTGGTGCGGCAAAAAAACTGGTGGCTGTTATTGGAAATATAGTCTTCAACAGGAAATTGACCGTTAATAACAAAGAATATATGGTTAATCTTCATATAGATTAGAACATAGTTTATTTCAATCATTTGGGAAAAAAAGTCTACACAGAAAACTTTTCCATAATAATTGCAACAAATTTTGATAATTTAATGAGCGTTGCTTCATTGGTTGAGGTAAAAAGCTCCCTATACTTGCGTATATTTGGCTTAACATAAAAATACGGTTTCAAAAACAATATCTGTCACTCTTAAAAAAGTCATAAGTAAACAAATAATGATACTCATCACCAATGTTGTCTTCAGTGCAAATTTTACATTTTCGCTCATTTTATGTCATATCATCCCATCGTCCTGTCTCAACTGGAAGCCAATGGTTACCAGTCCTATATTTGATAATTTTGGAATAATAAAATTTTGAAACATTTATCAAATATTTTTCAAAATTGAGATTGTCTTTAAATAAAAGATATTGTTTTCCTTTTGATGAAACGTTACAATTTAGAAGGTAGTGTTCAGTGTCTTCAATTTCTCCACACTCACAATGGGGATCATTTATGATCTTTTTTTAGAATAGATTTTGATGTAGAGAAGAACAATTTAGTCGTACATGTAGGCATGTATGGTGTATTTGGCCTAGTCTCTAACCGCAATAATAATATTGAGGTGGCTTTTTATGTCTTTATTATGTTTGTGTTTGAATGCGGTGATAGAAGGCGATGTTTTTGTTTCTTCAGGTAATCTGTTCCAGGCTCGTGTTACTGAGGGCAGAAAAGAGTGATAGTATTGTTGTGATTTAGCAGGAATAGTTTGAAGGTCTGATTCATTGCGTAATCTATATCTTGTTGTACTACCGACAGTCGGAGGTGCAAGAGATGAAAGTATTCAGGGGTCATTATCCCCACGCTTTTTTAAAAAAGCAAAGGGGATATTGTAGTCGCGTCTGTCCGTCCGTCCGCCTGTCCGTTATGCTATTTCCTCCTAAACCATTGGACGAAATTCAATCAAATTTGGTGTGTGAGTTACTGACATGAATTGGGCGTGCATCGTCAAACTTTTTTTGGCCCCGCCCCATTGGGCCCTTGGGAGGGGTCAAAAGGTCAAATATCATTTAATTTCAATTACAAAGTCAATTTCAAAGATTTTTATACCAAACTTTGTGTTTGTTATCACAAATGAAAGATACAAAACATATCAGACGGAATTTTTATTCTGTCCCCTGGGTCATGCCCCAGGGGTGGGACTTTGGGGCGCTGGGGATGGCCAGGGGGTCAAAAAAAATTCAAACATGGTCGTGTGGTATATTAAATCGATGGGGATGACGAGCAGAACAGAATGCAAGTAAATTTTTTATCCTAAGGTCAAACTGGTGACCTTGTGGTGAGGTCAAAGGTCAAATATCATTAAATTTCGGTTTCCATGTCAATTTTAAAGATTTTTATACCAAATTTTGTGTGTGTTCTCACAAATGAAAGATACAAAACATATCAGACAGAATTTTTATTCTGCCCCAGGAGTGGGACTTTGGAGCACTGGGGGTACCCAGGGGGTCAAACATTTTTTTTTCAAACAAGGTCATGTACCATATCAAATCGACGGGGATGACGAGCAGAACATTTTCATCCTAGGGTCAAACTGGTGACCTTGGGGCGAGGTCAAAAGGTCAAATATCATTAACATCTCAATTTCAATTTTTTTTATACCAAACGTTGTGTGTGTTCTCACAAATAAAAGATAGTAAACATATTGTACAGAATTTTCATTCTGTTGCCATGGTCATGCCCCAGATGGGACTGCGGGGTGCTGGGGGAGTCAAAAACTTTAGCGTGGGGATTTGCGATGGCGCCCCATCAACTGCGCGCTCTAGTTTCATTTCGCATTTTGTAAAAGAGGACAAGCTTTGATTTTTGTCGTCTAGAAGCAGGCTTTACCAGCATGTTTCAATGTAGAGAGATAGGCTGAGAAATAATTGATATCTTTATTGCAGGGGTCGAGTCCCATGATGACATTCAATCAGTCAGTAGTTTCATGAAAAATTTTTTTTTATATCTTTATTGCGTGGTTCGGGTCTCATGATTACAGCCAATCAGCCAGTGATTTCGCGAAGAAATAATTGATATTTTCATTGCGTGGTCTAGTCTCATGATGACAGTCAATCAGTCGTTGATTTCGTGAAGAAATAATTGATATCTTTATTGCGTGGTCTAGTCTCATGATGACAGTCAATCAGCCAGTGATTTCGTGAAGAAATAATTGATATTTTCATTGCGTGGTCTAGTCTCATGATTACAGTCAATCAGTCATTGATTTCGTGGAGAATTATGTGATATCTTTATTGCGGTGTTCGAGTCTCATGATGACAACACCAAAGAAGATATATTTTCTACAACCAACCGAAGATATTAATAACAAAAAAAAAACATTTTTTTTTTACTTTCTAATATGAGAAATCAGAATGGCGATGAAATGGCAAGATGTTACAATTTATTAATCAAAGTAATTATAACCATTTAGCTCTCAGGTGTCTTTTTCGTAAAAGAGAAATTAATAATTTTCTAAACATTCATACAAGAGAATGAGATTTACGTGTAATTAAAAGTAGAAATGTTGGTAGTAAAGAGCCTTTACAGGTTATTTACTCTACTTGATTGATTATTTTTTTATTTGAAAATACAAGAGGGAGCATATTGATAAGGATAAGGATAAGGATATCTGAGATTTTACCCTGGGATAAAAAAATCTTATCTTGACTATGCTATCTTACCAAGGTTGTCACATGAGGGCTACATACATTGGTTGTATTGGAACTCACGCACATGGTCGTCAATGGCGTCATTGTTATGTTTAAGTGACGTCATCATATGAAGTTACATCTTAGTGTATTCAGGGACGTCTGGAAGCTTATTAAAAAAAGATAAAAAGTGGTGAGTAAGAAAAAGAATCTATTATTCTTGTGAGGGTAGGATAGAAAAAATCCGTCCCTCGGGATCACCGTTTGTCATCACTCGGCAAGCCTCGTGATGCCAATTGGTGGTCCTCAGGACGAATTTTTCTATCCTACCCTCATACTCATGATGGATTTTTATAATCTTATCATTATGACCCTTATGCAATTTAATGCAAACAAAAGAGTACATATAATAAATGTATATACTATGCACAATATGTTTAGCAATTGATTTCTATGGGTAGCTCATCCACATCAGATCTCAAAATTCATTTGCTGTTATGAAAATACAAGCGCCGAACATCTGACAAGAGTTCGCATCTAAAAATATATGGGATTACCAAATGCAGTGGGCGTGCTAAAGTGAAGTTAGATTTTAAGACTAGCGGGTAACGTGGGTATTTCTGATCATCGGTGGAAGCCAAAAACATTTTCAAGGGATTGTTTGGTCACTGAAAGTAAGTTAGGGTGCAAAGATCAGGAATCAATACAATGAAGTACCACACCTGAGCCAGGATACCAATAGGAAAGTGACAAACTCACAGTTAGACACCACGAACGAGAGCCAAGAGGTCAGGTAACTTCAAAGCACATATAAACAGATGCGCAGAAAGACAAAGCAAACACAAGACAGAACACAAACATAAAAGATCCACAAAAGAAATACCGCCTTGGAACGGTCAGTAAAATATTCTACTGGGGGGCTTAAACCGGTTTAACGGCGCCAACCTCACCCTAAATTCAGATGTGAATGAAGACACATAGATATTTGGTTTGCATGAAAGACCCCTAACTTATCAATGCATCATCTCCTAAAACATATAAATCAAGATATAACAGGGATACAAAGCAAAGATAAAGACTCAACAGTAAATAAAACTGAATACCGTAGCAAAAGAAATCCACCAGGCAAACCCCGATGGGCCCCGCAAACAGCCAAAGTATCAGGCCCCTACCATCTCATCAATAGATAAGTCTTTAAGTCGGAACCATCATAGAGTCTGAAGTCCGACCCATCTGCGTGCAATTAAAGAGGAAAGCAAAGTTGCCAACCGTGATTTGGTTTACCACCAGGCATGCAGTCTGTTTCAATACATTAATGTTATAGCCAATCTTTTTATAATGGGAAATTATTTTAATGAACTGCGCTGAAAAATTATTATAAAACCAAAAAAGCGTAGCAAATGCTGCAATTTTCTGAACTTTCTCAGAGAAATAAAGGACCAATTTTTTCACAATTTGACGTTTTTATTAATGTGAACCACATTGGCAAGTTAAACTGCTTGATGCCTTCCAACACATTCAGAAAAATAATGTTGAATGAAACATCTTCATGGCTACGGAGCACGAGTCGCAAGATAAAATCTAACGTCACCGTTATCTCGCACATGCGTCACACCATCTTCCAGCAACTTAAGGTTTTAATCAACCATAAGATCAGTTACATTGTAAGCCTATGACACCTTTGAAAACTGATACTCTGTTGAATTGAAACACAAATTAATATTAGAAGTTCTATCTAATGATGACTACGTTTTGACGTCATTGACGGCAGCTAATTTTTTCAGCATGAAATCTCTATCACATCAGTCACATAACCAATAGTTTTATAGGCGTATGATGCATGAGGAATATGTAAGACCACCAAATGAACAATTACATAATTTAGCATTACTTACAACGGATGTGAATTTTGCTCACTGACCCCTCCTGCATTCCCAAAATGCCTATTTAAGGGATAGAGTCTATAAATTGGTGGTTTCATTTGCCTAAGATTCTGTTCTCGTCATTGCAATTGAAAGTGTTCGATATTGCACTAACTGATGAGCATATAAAGAAGCGAAACACATATACAGTATATGCAACTAGATGTCATGAAAATGAAAGAATCAACATATCTTAAATAGGAGATCTTACGTGAGTGCTCATGTTTAATTTAACTTATTAAACGAGTTGGGGAAAGGAGATAAAATACGAGGCTTGTCGCGCATTTGATCCCTTTTTCGCAACGAGTTTAATGAATTTAATAATACAAGAGCACGAATATTAGGTTCTATTGATAATATGACATTATGATTACTATTGAAATTTTATTTCTGGCGTTAAAACATCATAATTTTGTCATTATATATGCAACGTTTTTATGGACGTCATAGCATTTCCCGAAAATCTATAAACCACTTGTGGTTAATCGATTTTATTGCATGGCGTTACCAGACGCGACGTCATATGATAAAGTCTATGAATTTTAATGCCAAGATAATTCTAGGACACATAAGATCAACATAATAGCCATTTTTTGAAACTGGTAAAATTTTCAAAATAATCTGGTGAAAGGATCCTTCAGAAATAGAGAGAACCTTCACTATTAAAAAACAGCAGACTCGATTTTATTGAGTCTGTTCATGAGAACTTATGGAAAGAGCAACGATGCTAATGCCCCTAGCACCGGCTTAAGCGGCATTCTGCTTTCAATGAGAACCTAATATTCTTGTAGGACCAGAGTATGAAAAAAAACGCTTTATCGATGCAAGGCGAGAAGCTGGATGTGTACGTCATTCAATCCGCAAGATTTCAATTATAAAGTCTTTACATTAGCATTTAGGGACTCGTTATTTTGGATTTCCAGAAGCAACAAGTTTCATATTTGTAGAGCTTCTGCAGTATAGTACAATATTTACATTTTCAAAGCAAGCTTTTAATGAATCTTTAGATTTTTGCCATTGTTCATAGCCTGATGAATGACATGAATTTGATTGACAGCTGCCAAGTTCACTTGTCCGTGCAATACGCTTCGAACATCGAATTCATTCGCAAGAAGTGACACTGGTGTTGTGATTGACAGCGAGTCAGACCTGAGTCACACGTGCAAAACAAGCCTCTTGTTTGCTCCATTGGCTGTCCGTGTTCACACTGGCTGTTCCGCTTTTCCGTTTTACACTCCAACAACAACGTTAATATGGATACACATTAAATACGAAACTGTTTTGTTTCCTAAGTTATAAATAAGTTATACATTTTAGACATTCATAATAAAACATATACACAGTATGTAAACTGAAATAAACATCCTGTACCGTTCCTCCGCTAGCTCACGCCTTATCAACATGAATATCAGCACTCGTGCGTAACCAGTAGTCGGAAAATGCGTGTATTTAGGTACATGTACACGTTTCGATTTATATTGTTAGCGATACAGACAATACACATTCGAACAAGGTAAGAAAAGCCATTTATCTATTTTATTCCGTTTTATTCCATGATGTTAACGGTTTCCTTCTTTGCATTTTGCTTTGTTAAAAAACGACTTGCTCACAAAAAGAGCCGTTCTGTGTCGAAAACGAGCTTAAATGCCAGATTGCACGGTTTTAGTGGAATTGGCAATCACATGTATACATGATTAAATGGTTGTAACTGTAACAGTTACTTAGATCTATGGAAAAATGAATTTTAATAGGTGGGCCCTCGCAATAACAGCTGTACCAACAACTCTCACATCACGATTTCCGACAACTGGTTACGCACGAGTGCTGTAATTCATAATGTATAAGGCGTGAGCTAGGAGGAATGGGTACAGGATGTTTATTTCAGTTTACATACTGTGATAAATATAAGTAATACATTCAATTGTTTCGGAATGTTCATGGGATCATGAATACTTCGGGTCTCTTGCAAAGTTAACGTGAAGCCCTTGGGCCAAAAATCGAATTTATTTCTTAAATGAATAACTTAAATCACGAGCACAAACATGTTATCACTCATACATCCACGATTCCTCTCACACTGTGGCGCACTACTCTTGAAGAAGAAAAAAGAAAAGAAAACAGGCACAGTAAAACCTTTGAAAAAACGGCCACTTTCAAAAAGACCGAAAATTGGTTTTCAATACCAATTATCGCTTAATGCAGGTCAAAAGTATTACAGAATACTTTCGACCTTCATTAAACACAGTATGTAAACTGAAATAAACATCCTGTACCCGTTCCTCCTAGCTCTCGCCTTATAAACATGAATAACAGCACTCGTGCGTAACCAGAAGTCGGAAAAATGCGTGTATTTAGGTACGTGTACACGTTTCGTTTATATTGTTAGCGATACAGACAATACACATTCGAACAAGGTAAGAAAAGCCATTTTATCTTTTTTATTCCGTTTCATTCCATGATTTTAACGGTTTCCTCCTTTGCATTTTGCTTTGTTAAAAAACGACTTGCTCACAATCAGAGCCGTTCTGTGTCGAAAACGAGCTTAAATGCCAGTTTGCATGGTTTTAGTTGAATTGGCAATCACATGTTTACATGATTACATGGTTGTAACTGTAACAGTTACTAAGATCTATGGAAAAATGAAATTTAGTAGGTGGGCCCTCGCAATTACAGCTGTACCAACAACTCTCACATCACGATTTCCGACAACTGGTTACGCACGAGTGCTGTAATTCATAATGTATAGGGCGAGAGCTAGGAGGAATGAGTACATGATGTTTATTTCAGTTTACATACTGTGTTAAACTTCTATTTGTCATAAAGATCTTTGTTTTGTCTATTTGTGAGTAGCCGTTTCACACAGGTTTTACTGTACAACTGAGCCTGATAAAATATGATACTTGAGTTAGTTCTCAAACCTTTGTATATCTTTAAATGTCATTGCTACTGTCATGCTAACCAAGAGTGGCAGTGAAGCAATCTTATGTTTACAACTGCTAGGTAAAACACTAACGTGTACACATCACAAGTCCCTTATACATTTGTTAAGAAAACATGACGTCACTGTCACCCTTGGCTGACAGGACAGTAACTGAATTATAATGAACAAAGTCGAATATATTGTTATTGTCACATCTGTCCACTAGTCAGCTAACTCCTCCTTCATTGTTTGACACATTGATTGCCAACGGGTGTTAATGACAACAAGCAAATTCGACAACGAATGGATATCCCCCGCCGAAATTATGAGAGATTTTTTTAATTGAAAGTCAACTAGATAGCTCTTGGCTATAATTATTTTTCATGGTCTCAAAACTAGTAAGTGAGTATGATCAGGAAATACCACAAATACAAACTGCAGACAAAATCATGGCACCACGAGGAAGAGCCACACAACAATCACAAGACACCAGGAAGACAAACTAAGCAAAGCAACCAGCTCTCTCTTCCCAATCAAGATGGTTGCAAAAATAGAATTGGCATAAAGTAACGTACAACAAACCATAGAACAATTACAGACTCTCACAATGGGAGTAACAATAAACAACAGGTCAACAACACCAGAACCACCGCCATAGAACGGACAGCAGCCTAAGCAACCAAGGGGCTTATATGCATTTTACTGGTACCAAATCTCGCCCTAGATTCTGCTGTTGTTGAAGTACAAGAAATGTTCAGCTCGCATGGAAGCCTTCTAGCTATTGCAATGTATCATCATGGAGAAACACTATAACCAAATTAAAACACTATGATGAAACAAAGAAAAGAGCGTACGACTCACAGATATTCAAAGCTAAAGAAAACCTCAAGTTGAGCCACTGTGGGTCCAGCTACAGATAAGCATCAGACACCAACCCATCGATTAAAGCTTTACATCAGAGCTGTCATAGAGTCTGAGGCCTTACCCACCGTCGTACAATTAGAGAGGAAACCATAGCTATAAACCATGATTGGGTTTAAAAACAGGCATGCAGACTGTCGCATGACATCCAAGTTATATCCAACCTTTATATAACGTTGATAATCGTTTTGAATTATCACTAAAATCGCTTGAATTAATGATCAAAATTACCATAAAATATAGGTTCTGATATGCCTTGTTGCAGAAGAGTTTTAACCCAATGTTGTATTTAACTTTAACTCTGAGTGTCTGTGGTAGAATTTAGAAAATGCTTCTCTAATTCTATGATATCTATAACCTTGTTTTAATAACTTAGCAATTAAAAATAAGTTTCTGTTGTTGAAGTCATCAACATTATAACACACTCTTGAAAAACGAATAAGCTGAGAAATATGTACACCATAGGAAGGGAAGCGAGGAACATCTTCATCAAGAAATGGGAAATTTACTATTGCAAAATTAAAATCATCATGTTTATCATAAATTTTAGAAGAAACTATGCCATTTGTTATGGACAAGTTCAAGTCCAAAAACGGAGCTTCAGTATCAGAAGAAATTGATTATTTAACTGAAGTTCAGAAGAATATATCTGACCTACCATTTGTTCAGAATAAGGATTATCATCGGTAGGCCAATTTTTTAAGAATTGGATATCAGCACAGCTAATAGACTTCGAGCTAAAAAGGTCCTGCCCCCCCCCCCCCTTTGGAATTTTGCAGACATATCCTATCGTAAAGAAAATTTCTAGCCGCATCTTTTAAGAGATGTTTGCACTCTGTGCTCCGAGGCGTTAGTCTCTGACAGCCTGTAACATATGTTACTATAACAAACTGAGGAAAAAATCAAAATGAAAGTTTTAGCTACAGAAAGAAGACATTAAACCATCTAATTATTCAAATTTCTTATGTAGGTTGCAAGCTGGATGCCTAAGCTACATAAAAGCAGCATTTTAATTAAAATTAAAGCCTTCAATGGTGTTATATGCGTTACTTAGATTAAATTTCCCTTTGAAAGTTGAAATCGTGACTAACATCATTTAATCTTAAACGATTTGTGTATTTTTACAAGTATTTTAATCTTAGTTCGCTAATATACTTATTCGACTAATAGGTAAAACAAAGTTTGCTTTTCTATCTCAAATACATTGTTTTATATGAGCTACTAAACAACCCTACCCCCAATTTTAAGTATCTACTTTCGGTATCTATTATTGAAGAAAAATAAATGAAAATAGTTGACGCTCGTGGATATCTTACATTTTTGGCACTGTCTTACTAATGCAAAAAAGAATCATACATTTGCAAGTTTGACATCAGATTCAGAGCACTCATTAAAGTAAGTAACGAATGCTACATGACATAATTAATGAGCAAGGAAATTGTCTTGTAAGTAAGAGATGATATTCCAGATTATTTTGATATTTTCACATATTTTCCTATTAATCTCTAGCCTCTGGTGCCTTAGTCTTAGTAATTATAGTCATTGCTGATAACAAGCCCATGGAATTGTGTTACAGATGTTATATATAATCTTTTTATCACATATTTCCTGCTGCCTATAATATTAAAATATATAGACGTATAGATAGAAAATAATAGTTCTCATTTAAATGACACAATTTAATAAACATTCCTATTAAATATAATTATAATCTTTATTCAAGTCACCCTCACAATGTCTATCATTGAGTCTGCTTCTATTGCAAAGTAATCACCCATTCAATCACAAGCAGTAAAATCATGGCATAGTATTAGGATTGCAAACTGAGTACAACCCTGTTCCTCTCCACCCCTTTGGGAATTGTGCAGACATATCCTACTTTAAAGAACAATTTAAGCTGCATCACATAAGAGATGTTTGCACTCTATTAACCAAGGGTTTAGCCTGTAATGGTATGTTACGTATGTTACCATATCAATTTAAGAATAAATGAATTGACAGTCTGCGAAACAGAAAGAAGGCATAAAACTATCTATTTATTTGAAGTATTCATGTAGTTTGCACGCTGATTACTTTTGATACATAAGAAAGTGTTTTTAACAAATATACAGCTTTAGTGTTATATGTGTTACATTAATTAAGATTACTGTTTAAAATTGGTAACTGTGACAAACATCACTTATAAGCATTTCGTGTGATCATCCTCTTATGCCGTCTAAAGACTTAATTTTCTTTGTATGTGTGGCCAGTGCCAGCGTCAAACAAATTGACTCAGCTATAATTTGAATCCTTAGCATTCTTCAAAAGCAGAAACAGTATGTCAGTGTCATGGGATCAAACACCTGATTAAATATGGGTTTAATACAATTTAACATATATGCATACAATGGAGTATGACTCTGGTATATGTCTCATCCTGTGAAGTGGCAAGAGCAATCTTACTGCAGCTGCCTCTGCATCAGTGCTAGTCAAATGATGACTTTGCTCTGCTTTTGCAAAAGCTATGTCTCTACCGTGTTTCTCTAAGAATACTTTAAGATTTCTGACATTGGTCAAACAGAAATTGGAAAGGCTGCTTTTTTGCATTATTTGCCATGAAACCTTTCCAGTCCTTGTGTACTTAAGTCCTCAGGTCTTAGATCAATAGTATTTTGCTGCGCCCAAAGAACTTTACAAGTTTTCTTTAGTTACAATGTTGACTCTTGATGCTTTTGGCAGACCGTCTTAAACTATTTCTGTTACACCTTGAAAGTTATCTAGTATATGAGAGAGAACATAAAGTTGGACATTGCCATCAATTATGTTTGCAGCTTGTTGTTTTTTATGTACGTACATTGAAGCAAGCCTTAAAATAATGTAAAACCTTTGAATTCTCAGTTTTTGCAGCCATATCATTAGCAAAAGAAGGAAAGTGGACTATGGGTAGAATAGGATAGCCAGTAGGTCTATATTTTGCTCTATGGAAGATTTATACAGATTAAACAAGTTGATAAGGTTGCCCAATTTCATGTTCCATCGAAAACACTGAAATTGAAAACACCTGCCTCTGACTATGTCATTACTATGTTATCAAAAAGGATGTCACGACAATGCCCATGCTCATTTATTATGATGAGTTATATATGTTACATTCTCCTTTAATAAGCGCTCTTATCTTAGAAACTTAGTGAATCATTGAAATGAAAGGGTCTAATTTGCGCTCTGTTCATCCTGCATTTCATTGCTTTACCTGCTGTGATACATCTAGTTCGTTTATCTGAAGGGATAGAGTTACCTCGGTTTCAGCACTTCAGAAGTACTAAGCAGGGCCGAACCCAGAGGGGCTGTTAACGGGGGGGGGGGCACTTGAAGCTAAAAGCTTGAAGCAAGCGGCACAAGCCGTGAGCGGGGGGAGAGTATAGCAGCATAGGGACTGGGGCTCTCTTAATTTCTCTGAGTCTGGCCAGGGGAGGGTGGGGCACATCTATTACCTATTAGCTGTGCGACTACTAGACTACATGGGATTTGCATCGACGGAATGAAAAATGGGGAGCGGGGCACACACTCCAGCTCACAGCCTTGGGACTGGGGATAAGTGCCCCCCCCCCCCCAAAAAAAAAAAAAAAAAAAAAAAGAAACACCCAAAATTCCCGGGTTTTTTTGTTTGGGACTGGGAGGTGTTTTATCCTCCGCGACCAGACAACATGAGATTTAAAATCCAAACATTTACAAGCCCGGTTCACACTCACAGTCCTGTCTGCGCCCCCACAGCCACATTTTCTTTCAGCAGAGCTGTTATGTCATATAAGTAATCTTTCCCAATTATGCATTGCCGTATATACTCGCAATATCATATAATGTGTGAATTTTTTTAGGGCACTCACAGCCTCTTCGGGGGGGGGGGGGGGCACGTGCCCCCAGCCCCACCCCCCTTGAGTCCGGCACTGCTAAGACTTCGAATAAGTTTTTGAATGCTTGAGGAAAGATAATAAATGAAGAGACATTATTAGATGAAAATATTTTTGTAGCATGTATGGAAAGGCTACATTTATAAAAGTTAACCACCTAAGATATGATTCTTTATCACAGATATATCAAGGTACATTAGTCCAGGTACTCATTGCTTTAAATGGCATAGTTTGCCTCCATGTAATGCTTTAGTATTTCTCCTACTTGGATAGCATCACTTGAAACACATACTCAAAGAGCCAACTATTAGGAATTCATATAAGTTTCGAATGTTCCAAGCCATGAATGGCAAAATTGGAAAGTTGTTAATGGCTCATCAATTTTGAGTGGACTGGTGGTAAAACTGTATAACAGTAAATGATTGAAAAATTGTGTGATGATTCTAGTAGTTGCAAGGAGGCGTGTGATAATACTGATGACCTCAGAAGCAGACAATGACAAACGTTTAACATGAGTGTTAAATCGATGAGAATTAGTTTGGACCATTTCATTTATTGTATTTTCTTGCACAAATGTAAATCTGTCTTTTCTTTTTGTGGCTCTTTATTTAGCATTATATGCACAGTATTAGGAAATGTGTCCAAAACGTCATTGATAACATCTGTAACAACAGTCCATGGGCTTGATAATCAGAAATGAATATAATTTCTATTGTTTTCGCACCAAAGACTTATAAGTACACATTAAGTGTCCTGATCTTTAACTTAATGACATCTTGCTGATATATAAGCAAGACAGACTAAGAAAATGTAAAATATCCACACGCTGCAATCGCTTTCATGTGTTTTATTTAAACGGAAATAACAAAATTTGCTTCTCGGTAGAACTGGGAGTAGGGCTGTGTATTAGCTCCTATAAGACAATATATTTAAGATAGAAATGCAAACTTTGTTTTTCCTATTGATCAATTAAGTATATGTTTGTAAAATCTAATAAAACAGTTTGAAACCAAGTCATAGTAGTTGTTTAACTAAATGATGATAGCCACAATTATGGCTATGAAATTATAATTAGGTTAATGTAACACACATAACACCACAGTTAGCCGTATAAATGTTAAACAGTTTCCATGTGTAGTTAAGACATCCAGTATGAAGACTATAAGAATGTCAATTTATTAGATAATTTTAATGTCTTCTTTCTGTAGCTCAAACATTCAAATTATTATTCTCAAATTGATATAGTAACATATGTTACCAGCTGTTACTGGCTAATGCCACCAACTTACAGAGTGCAAACATTTCTTATTAAATGCACTTTAAATGGTTACATAAGATGTAATATGTCTGCAGAATTCCAAAGGGGATTAGGATGGAGCAGGCCCTTACTCAGCTTGATGTCAAAATACTGTTTGGTGATTTTACTTATCATGCTAACATATGTAACAATCTCTGATCTTAAAAACTTGGTGACAACTAGCAGATTTTTAAGTCTTTAATCTAGCAGCTGCGAGTATTTTCACAATTATAGCTCAAACTTTCAAACTACATTTCCTTTATTTGATATAGTAATGCATGTAGCATGCTGTTTCAGACTAACGCCCCGAGAATGCAAACATCCCTTATTCGATGTAGCTTGATTTGTACTTTAAGAAGGAATATGTCTGCAAAATTCCCTCGGGGAGATTAAAACGTTTTTAGGCATATATTATGTAAAGACAATGAGCTTGCCCATTTATTAGATCAGGTAACATATGCTACAGCCTCTGATATTAAAAAATTTGCGACAAGCTTTCAGATTTATGAGTCTTTTTAGATATGCAAATAAATGCCAAGCAATGAAACATATTTTTAGTAAAACTGATAACCTCTCTTAGATTTATAAACTTTATTTGGAAGTAGAAGTTTTCGACTCGGACATCAGATACTAAATTACACTAAATTTGACTATCAGAGAGGATAAAATTTTTAGATGATTTTTTTTCATAGTTAAATATAATAATGTAATTATATATATTTAGTGGACTGATGCCAGTCTATATTTGCTTGTGCTCTATTTTATTTTCTCTGTCAAATGTCTCGAATTTGCTCCAAAAAGGAAAGTGACCTATCTATAGCCGAGTTTGGTGGTCATTTTTGTTACCATAGCATCGGTAATAGTCAAATAAATACCACAAGTTTACACTTGAGCTATTGTTCTGATAAAATTTAATAAAAGAAGAAATTGGTAAAAACATTTCTTCAGTCTCATGGGGCGAGGGGGTGGAGGCAAAAAAGCCCTTAAATTACCGTGTACGGACCTCGTTTGGTGCCGATATGTAGATATAAATCTTGAAGTATGAAGAGCACAACATGTCTTTAGCTCCGACTTTCTGGCAGTTGAGAACCAGTTTCTTTGTTTCATCACAGTCACACTGGTAAATGTATACGTCGATTTGCTGGTATTTACGCGTATTGTCGGTACTTCATAGACTGGATGTGGTAGATATTGGTGTTTAAAATACTATATAGAAAAACATGCCGTATGCCAAAGGGACTAGAGACTTCAATCAATTTTTAGTATTCAGTATGTGCATGGCGATTTATGTAAGCATTTAGGAATAGATTCGAGTACCGATCATCCGGATCGGTACTCGAATCTATTCCTAAATGCTTACATAAATCGCCATGTGCATGCCAATACTTAAAGTGATCTAATTCTATAGTCCCTTTGGTAGACGGCATGTTTTTCTATATAGTATTAACACCAATATCTATCACTTCCGGTCTATGAAGTACCGGCAAAACGCGTAAATACCAGCAAATCCACGCATACATTTACCAGTGTGACAGAATATTAAATGATTTGATCGTTTCCCTGTGACCAACTCACGGCGCCGCGAAAATGTGTTTTGACAGCAGCAGAATCAATTTATAGTAAAATTATTTTAAGCCCCGCAGTGGCTTCGGATTCTGTCCGTTTTAAGGCGGTGGTTCTGTTGTTGTTGATTCATTGTTCATACGTTGCATCAATTGTTTGTGTGTGGGGGTGTGTCTGGTCCTAGTTTTGTTGTGCAGTATTAACCCATTTAAGCCAAATTGACTTTCCCACTTTTATCAAATGGACCAATCAATTTCCGTTTTAAGGCCACGTTGTTGGGTGGTATTTTTCATCTTTTTTCTCTTAATAGAACATTCTGTAAGCAAACAGTGGAGACCCTGATCAGACGTCGCGTTCTGCGGCGTCTAACCTGGGTCTTCAATGTTTGCCTATGTCCCACAAAAAGGACGCTACTGTAGGCTTATAAGGGTTAATCCATTTAAGCCGAATGGAAATTCCCACTTCTATCAAAAGGGCCAATCGATTTCCGATTAAAGGGTTGTTGGGTGGTATTTTTCATCTTTATTCAAATTTTAATAGAACATTCTGAAAGCAAACAGTGGCGACCCTGATCAGACGTCGCGTTTTGCGGCGTCTGATCTGGGCCTGCAATGTTCGCCTATGTCCCACAAAAAGGACGCTAGGCTTATATGGGTTAACCCATTTAAGCCGAATGGAATTTCCCACTTCTATCAATTGGACGAATCCATTTCCGTTTAAAGGGTTGTTGGGTTGTATTTGTCTTCTTTATTCAAATTTTAAAAGAACATTCTTTAAGCAAACAGTGGAGACCCTGATCAGACGCCGCGTTCTGTGGCGTCTGATCTGGGTCTGCAATGTTCGCCTATGTCCCACAAAAGGGACACTGGGCTTATATGGGTTAAGAGTCCTTTCATCTAGTTTTACAATCATCGCGCTACGAGAGAGCCGCCCTCGAGGATATAAAACTTTTTTCATGCTCAACTCAACTGAACATGAAACTTTAATTGCTCGTACTAGGTAAAATGGTGAAAAATCAGGATGTTTTCCTGCTTTTAACTCTCCAATGTTGTATTTATCCTGCTGATAAATATAAAAATGCCAACATTTGTTGGCATTTTAACATTTATGAGCAGGATAAATCTCATATTCAGTTTGGTTGAGCATGAGAACAGTTTATAACCTCGAGGCCAGGTTGCTTCACTTTAAATGTCTTCTTGCTATCATGTGGCTGTTAGTGTTCTGTGTCTCTTCCTCACGGTGCCTTGTGGTGGTCTGCAATGTGTGATTGTGGCTATTCCCGGTCATACCCACTTTATTTTTGATGGGAAAAGTTCTCAAAGAAAAAAATGAATATCTCTTGTGTAAATTTCCGAACAAAACTATACTCAGTCTCAACAGCCTATGCAAACGGTACAGACAGAGATTAATCTCGTGTTTGTCTCATCTGGGTCTATATTTTATATATCAAAGTACCTTTGATAAAAACGTTTCTAAATGCCAAAATGCATTATCATCTTTAAAAAGGCAACCACGTTTCTACATATTTTACCAGCAATAAATCAGGGCCGTTTTAATGTGGAGGATGTGACCACTGGGACGAATCGGTCAATTCGGGGACGTTTTGAGCAATTTGGGAATGTTTGACTTCGGCGGCGTGTTGACTTGGAGACGTTATGACTTGCTCACTACGCATTCAGTTTTTCCTTGCTGGGCAATTTCGCAAAAATTAACTTTTTTTAAAAAAAACAAACAAGATATTGTGAAAAAAAAGAAAACTTAGGTGTGGGACTATTTTTTTCATTTGTATTTCGACAAATAAAAAGATTTATAAACAAAAAAGAAAATCTCAACCCTTCCTTCATGTAGAAGATCACCAAGTACGAGGGATGATCTTAAAGTTCTGATCCTGGTGTGATATCTCTGTAACCAGCGATGCAACATGCCTGAAAATTGTACCAAACAATAATATATTCTTTGTCTATACAGTGCTTTGACATGTTTGATGTAACTTGAAGGAGCGACCGAAAATCTATCCCAAAACAGCCATGTCCTCAATGCACTGACCTATCAAGCAGACTGTGCATGTTGGGTACGCCATAATTTAGACAAGAGCAGGATCAGCATTTCTTTTTAATGGCTTCTCAATGTTCATCCGTGGGCCAATATGTTCTGAAGATATGACAAACTTTCAATATGATTTAAATTTTCTAGGTCCTTGAAAATGTGGCTATGCAACTGTCAGCTATAATCAAATTTTGGGCCACTTAAAGTTTTGACCAGCCCTTACTGCCATAACAACAGCTGTATAAAAGGTAAAATCTATTTTAAGCAGACGAAAATGAACAGACTTTTGTCTGAAGCAATTATGAATTATCGGTATCGTCGGAGACTGATAGTAACCCACATAAGAAAATTAAAACGAGTCCACAAATTAGGTCAATATTCGGAGGTACACGAATTTGTATGTGTATATCTAAATATTAAACCAAATTTAGTGTCCAAAGGTACACTATATCGTAAAATGATGCAATATGGGATTAAATTGAGCACAAAGCATCCATCTGAAACCAAACTAATTTTGAGAATTCTTATTTAAAATGATATCATTTTTTCTGTAAAAAATAAAACTTTTTACAATATTCCAATTCAGATTGAGATATTTTGTAATAAAAGTAGTATTGGTCTTAAATATTTTGCCGATATTTGGTTCGGCATGCATTTAGACCAAATTTATAGACAAAAATAGAATATTCTCGGAAATGAAAATTCTGCAATGTATTCAAAATGACGTTGTTGTCAATTTTAGTGACGTCATAAGAACTCCGCATTGAGTTTTAAAAAATGAATCGATATACCCTGTCGCCATTCTAGCATTTGAATGGACATTACAAATAACCAAAAGTAAAGAGAAATTAAAGTTTTATTTTGCAGTTTTAAAGATGCTGGGTTTGAAAGAGTCAGATTCAGATAATATCATAATTCTATAATATGAAAAAGACCAGTGGTATGGAGTGGACCATATATAACGTGCTGTAATTATTAATCGCAAAAGTACAGTGAGAAAATATTAGCATCATTATAAAGGTAAACACTGGATCTTTTGAATGATGCATAGTATGCTTCTCAAAAATGTTTCTGGACGAAGCTACGAGCAACGATCAGAACTTTTGGATCATCCCTCGTATTATGACCTCATAAACATATGATGCTCCATATCTGTACGTATACATTGTACCACAAATTATGGTGTAATGAGTCACATGTTTACTTAACTATTTGCCTATTTGGTAATTTTTCATGCTTTTTTGTCGTCTACTGATTTTTTTTCAAAATCAACTTTTTCTGTAAAATTCCTTTCAGTCAGAGTGTTAAACAGTCTGGATCCTGATTGGGCCTGATCCGAGCCTAAACTGTTTGCATAGGTTATCAGCAGACGACCTTAGTAGGTCTTGCATGATGCCATAATTACTCGGTTTCTATTATTTGTTTTTAGCACCAAAATGATTTTTTGGAAAAAAAAACAACAACATTTTTTTCTTAAAACCAAATGCCAAATGCCAAAATGCATTATCTTTAAAAAGGCAAGCAAGTTTCTACAGATTTTTACCAGCAATAATCAGGCCCGTTGTAATGTGGAGAGGGGGACACTTTCGGTATAGATGGGGACGAATTGGTCGATACGAGGACGTTTTGACCAATTTAGGAATGTTTGACTCGGGGCGTGTTGACTTGGGGACGTTTGACTTGCTCACTACGCATGCTGGGAAATATCGCAAAAATTAACTTTTTTAAAAAAAAATCCTTCAGGATCTTGTTTGTTTGTTTGATTTGATTCTTTACGTCCCATCAACAATCTTTCAGTTATACAGGGACGGGTCTTCCTGGGTTTAACCAGTACTAAACTAAGATTAATGTTCTTTCTCAAAGACACAATGCAGTGACGCCGGTGAGGATCGAACACGCGGCCCCTCGTCTCGAGTCAAGCACTCTACCGCTTAGCCATTGCGCTCCCGATCCTTCACGAGTACAATCAGTGTAAAGCCAGAATCTGCTCGACATTTTGTCGTGGCTAATCTGGTCCCGCGCTGCAGCAGACGACAAACGTCGATGATGTAAAGCCCCTGGATTATTGTTTTAACTATTTGCCTGCTAGCGGGTAAATACCGTAACCTGCTGACGATCTTTGCAAACAGTTTGGACCCAGATCAGGCCCGACAGAACGTAGGGCATGATCTGGATCCAAACCATTTGACACTCTAAGAGTGTTCTTGAAAGAATGTTTTGAAAAAGTTAATTTTGAAAAATATGTGTAAATCAGCATGCAGATTTTAAAGCAGTTTTACTGTTGGCATAATTGCATAACTAAATAGATGTAATAACATAATTTAGCCAAGACATGTGATTTCCAAAAATGTGGTATTTTGACAAGTGTAGACTCAGATGAGCATGTGCAGCCTCCTGTTAAGCTGAGAAACACCAAATGATGTTCAATCAGTAGCTTAACACACATAGAGTATTCAAGCGACTAGCAAAGGCTCTGATCAGACTGCGCGTATGCGCAGGCTGATCTGAGGCTTTGCTGGTCGCACATATCACATTGTTGGAAAACTTATCTCATAGTTACATCAAGTAGCCAAACTCCAACAAAGGGGAAGGGGGGGGGAACTAAATACAATGCAAACCAAACAAAGAACATGTTCGTGGAAATAGAGGTCTTTTAATATTTTGTAAATTTATTCATAAAACGAAAGATAGAAAATATCGTCAAAATAATAACAAGCTAGTTAATCTCTTAAGTGGTGATACTAAAATAGTCACGTCATGGGAAAGTTGCGAACAGCATAGGCGCTGATCAGCCTGCGCGTGACGCAATCTGGTTAGAACCATAGTTGCTGCTCCGTGGTAAGCCAAGTTACATTCAAATGTTCCAAGAATATACTTGTCTTTGAAGCTGACCATGCTATTGCAAATCCAGAAGCATATGTGCAAATGACACGGGGTGGTAAAATGACGTCGCAGTGACGTCATTTCGACGACATTGTCTGATGGGATATCATTTCTCATGACGTAGCTAAGTAGTAAAACAATAAAGATTTTCTTTTATTAAATGTATAATATTTAAAAAAATATGTTATAGAAGTAGATAACCGTGCTGAGTGATCGTTTCATCTTCGAAGAAAGTTTTTAAATAAAGAAACTAAAAAAAATGTCTGAGATTCACTCACGCTTAGCGCTTATGAGAGTTGTAGAAATATCTGAGAAAAACAAATAAAACAAGACCCATTTCTGCTGCTTATAAGAATACAAGGTTCAGCGTTTATTTCAACATCTCAAGGTCTTTTATGGGTCATAAATAGGTCTGATAAAATTAAAATTGTTCTTTTTAAGAAAATCAAAACTTGCCAAAGGGACTTTTTGTGTGCGCGAGATGGAATAAATTTGGTCAGTAGGGTAAAGTCGGGTTAATTCGGACATCAGGTATATTCGGACACACATTTGCAAACAGTGTAAATCCAGATGAGACGGCTCCTAATGAGCCGTCTCAACAGGATTTTCACTGTTTGCTTAGTTAATTTATTTTTTATTCCAATATTTGAAATATGAAATAAACAAGGTCGCTGTCCAAATTTAGCTGTCTGTCCGAGTATACCCGACTTTAACCTACCCATTTCTGCTGCTTATAAGAATACCAGGTTCAGTGTTTATTTCAACATGTCAAGGGCAACTTTACACGCCTTCCTCGCCCTCGCCCTCCTCCTCATCGAATTCTCCCTCCTCCTCAGCTGTGGCATCCTGGTATTGCTGGTACTCGGACACCAAGTCGTTCATGTTGGACTCAGCCTCAGTGAACTCCATCTCATCCATACCCTCACCAGTGTACCAATGGAGGAAAGCCTTACGACGGAACATAGCTGTGAACTGTTCGGAGATACGCTTGAAGAGTTCCTGGATGGCTGTGCTGTTACCGATGAAGGTGGCGGACATCTTGAGACCACGTGGTGGGATGTCGCAAACAGCGGTCTTGACGTTGTTGGGGATCCATTCAACAAAGTAGCTGCTGTTCTTGTTCTGGACATTGAGAAGCTGCTCGTCGACTTCCTTCATGGACATACGTCCACGGAACATGGCGGCGACGGTGAGGTATCTACCGTGACGTGGATCACAGGCGGCCATCATGTTCTTTGCGTCAAACATCTGTTGGGTGAGCTCGGGTACTGTAAGAGCTCTGTACTGCTGGCTACCGCGGGAGGTGAGGGGAGCGAAGCCGGGCATGAAGAAGTGGAGACGAGGGAAGGGAACCATGTTGACAGCCAGTTTGCGGAGATCGGCGTTGAGTTGACCAGGGAATCGGAGACAGGTTGTGACACCGGACATTGTTGCGGAGACGAGATGATTCAAATCACCGTATGTGGGTGTGGTGAGTTTCAAGGTTCTAAAGCAAATATCGTACAGAGCCTCGTTGTCAATGCAGTAGGTCTCGTCTGTGTTTTCAACAAGTTGGTGAACTGAGAGTGTTGCGTTGTAGGGTTCGACGACTGTATCTGATACCTGAAGAATAAAAAATGGAAGATGATTTGTTTGTTTAATTAGATTATTTACGTCCCATCAACAATCTTTCAGTTATATAGGGACGGGTCTTCCTGGGTTGAACCAGTGCTAAGCTAGGATAAATGTGTCTTGATCAAGGACCACAACGCAGTGACACCGGTGAAGCTCGAACCCGCGGCCCTTCGGTCTCGAGTCAATAACTCTACCACTGAGCCACTGCGCTCCCCAACATAGAAGATGAAATACTATGATTAATCATAGGTCGATATAAACAACATTGTTTGCGTAAAGTTGCGATTAATTTCTTATCCATTAGCTTAAACATGTGTTTTGGTGCTCAATAGAACCGTCTCATTGAGACGGTTCTTTTGTGCACCAAACATATGTTTCGGGTGAGAAATATAAAAATGATTTTCAAATATGCACCCTTTTCTGGAGGCCCCTCAGTTTATCACTTTACCTACCGCATGTACATGCTAGTGACGCTGATAACCCATGCGAACAGTTTGGGCCCAGATCAGGCCCGACAAAATGTCGGGCCTGATCTGGATCCAAACTGTTCGACACTGATGGTATTCCTTAAGTAATTTTTAGAAAAATCAATTAAAAAATAATCAGTTGTGAGTTTTGTGTTGATGCTTTACGCCCAAGTCAACACGTTTTCAATCATCTCGGAACGAGTTCCTGACCAGTACTAAGCAGAGGATTAAGTGTCTTTGTGAAGGACACAACACAGTGCCTATGGCGAGCCTCGAATTTGTGTTGGTCACGGATGATGCACGACGGATGAGGCGCAGATAACAGCTGAAATGGTGACCAGGCCGGGTAACCTACTAATATTTTCCTAAACAATACTGACAAGAGTTATCCCGCCTAATACCTGTTGCAAAATCTATTATCGGTTTCTTTGACACGCCTTAGCAGTGTTCAATTATATCACGTAAGATTTTGGTACTTATAAACACGTGCAAACTGGTAAGAGTCTTCGCTGCTCGCATTCACAAGTTTTAAAGAATATGGAGCATCAAACCGAAATTTAGGCGCATAGTTCCACTGGTTAGTTCAACAATCATGTTTAAGCATAGCGTCCATTTCACGAAACATATTCAAACAGTGCAGACTCAGATCAGACACCGCATGATGCGGTGTCTGATCAGGATCTTCACTGTTTTATTACAGAATGTTCTAGTAAAGTTTGTAGAAGAAAAAAGAAGAATACCATAGCGGCAAAATTGTTTTGTTTGGTTGGTTTGATTCTTTACGTCCCAACAACAATCTTTCAGTTATGTAGGGACGGGTCTTCCTGGGCTGAACCAGTACTAAGCTAGGATAAATGTGTCTTGCTCAAGGTCACAACGCAGTGACGCCGGTCAGCTCGAGGCCCCTCGCTCTCGAGTCAATCACTCTACCACTGAGCCACTGGGCTCCCTAGCGGCACAATTGTAATAAGTACCATCATCTCAAGGGCTGTCCCATATGTTTATATTCTTTCAATGGCGTAGCCAGAACGCTGAAAAAATTACGCACATTAAAGGGAGATACTGTATCAAACGGTGTCTTTCTACAATTACGTCCACTTTTATAATGGGAACTTATCTTAAAGGAAAGAATTTGCTCCCAGAGGGAGCGAATTCTTTCCTTTAGGAGCAGTTCCTTAAGGTATGGAACATCACTTTATCACATTAGGTTAGCTCCCTTGAGTGTTACTATTTTTATTACGCACGTGCGAATACTGCGTAATGGGAGCTACGCCAATACTTCATGCCCGACAACTAGCTAGTCCTTATAGCTGAGGAGACTGGTTCGAGTCTCGCTTTATCGGACCGACAACCTACCTTTGGTGAGGGGACAACTGAGAATGTGTTCATGATTCTGTCTGGATATTCCTCTCGGATCTTGGAGATGAGGAGGGTTCCCATTCCGGATCCGGTACCACCGCCGAGGGAGTGTGTGAGCTGGAACCCCTGAAGACAATCGCAACTTTCCGCCTCTTTCCTGACTACATCGAGTACAGAGTCTACTAATTCAGCACCTTCTGTGTAATGTCCCTTAGCCCAGTTATTTCCCGCACCGCTCTGTCCGAACACAAAATTATCTGGACGGAAAACCTGTCCGAATGGTCCTGATCTGACTGAGTCCATGGTGCCCGGCTCGAGATCAACAAGAACGGCTCTGGGTACGTATTTGCCTCCTGAAAGAAGATGTCAGGTATGAAAGCAAGTTACGTGTATGTCAAAATAAAACTGCATGTACATGTATATGTATCTAGACGGATGATTAGTTCGACTGGAACCGATCGGACTTAGGACTCCGCGGTTTTAGGTCTATAAGAAACGCTCTGGATACGAAGCCATTGGAATAATGGATTGGATGAATAGAACCAGTTTTGCTTGAGGTTTCAGGGCATCGCATAACCTTAGTCTGCGCATTCAATTACCATCTTACATATGGCTAGATAAGAAAATTTTCAAACGTAAAATGGTGTATATTTTCTTACTCATCAGTTTTAACAAATGTTTTGGGTGCTCAAAAGAACCGTCTCAATGAGACAGTTCTTTTGAGTACACACAACATAAGGTTTGGTTGAAAAATACGAAAATTAATATTTAATCACAGGCCAGATCTTAAAGAGAGTCCTTCAATATGACTTATAGCGCTCTTGAATAGTTACATAGCTATGGGAAAACCCTAGTTTTATTGTATGTAAAATCTTTGTGAATATTTAGATTTATCATGTATACATATACAGTTTATCCATTTTTTTCATACATACACTAAACGTGAAAATCAAAAGCGGTGATCGGACATTGCCGGTGAGCAGGTGGATCTGTGCCTTTGAAGTACAATGTATATTGTAAAATCAGGCTTTCTCATGACGACTTCCACAAACTTTACTTTGATGGTGTGTTTGTTTGTGTTGTTGCTTTACGTCCAAATCAACAATGCTGATAAATAATTTTACGAGGAATAAGAGGAACTTAAAGCCACTATCTTTAACTCAGAGTCCACTAGACCAAAGTTTTTCTTGGGTCTTTACCGTCTCTTTCGAAAATTATTACACCTTTCATTCGGATATTCCAATGTTTAACGCCAAATGCCTCACAATACACAAAGTGCACACGCATGCTGGTGCAATAAGGCAGTAATTGTATGGTTGTACATATGTTCGGGAGATAATCCACGAGCTAAAGCTCGTTGATTATCTTCCCGTATATACGCACAAACCATAAAATAACTTACACTCATTAAACCTTTCATTGATATTCCTATCTTTAACGCCAAATAAAATTGCACAACGTGCAAATGCATGCTGGTGCAATAAGCAATAATCCACTCGCTAAAGCTCGCGGATTATCTTCCCATATAGACGCTCAAAACATGCAATAACTTCTGCTTTAACTGTACTACGTACGATTTGATAAAAGTCAAGAAAATAGATCATAAATAGTTCTTCTTTAATATCTGTAAACATTGTTATCATTTTTTGCAGTATCTATAAACGATGGTGAGTAAACTGTATGAACGATGGGGAGTAAACTATATAAACGATGGGGAGTAAACTGTATAAAACGATGGGGAGTAAACTTACCTGTGGCTTCATTGTAGTACACATTTATTCTTTCTAACTGTAAGTCTGAATCACCGTGGTATGTGCCTGTGGGGTCAATTCCATGTTCGTCTGAGATTACTTCCCAAAACTGAAAGCATAGAAATATAATAAATTAACTACACGATTGATATGTCACATTATGAATAAAATTCTAATAAAATACAATGATACATGTGCATTATACATGTATATTGGGTGTACTCGGCAAATACATAAAATGCGGCCAATATAAGTCGTATTGGCCATCTTTTTGTGTGCGGTATTTTTCGAGATTTTTTTCTTCTGTAGACTCGACCTAGTTAGCAAGACTGCTGTTGCAGGTATACTTATAAATAGTGAATAAATCCCGAGTACTCTCTCATATCTATGGGCAATATTGTATTGAGAATTTTCGTAATAATTATTGTAGGTCTTTACATGTACTGTCACCGCAAGAACTTAAAAATAATTGAACGTAATAGTTAAGCTTTCTAAACAAACCGAATTTTGCAGTACGGATTATGAGGTAATTTAACTTTGCAATATGCTAATACCAGCCCATGCTTATCCCACTGTATTAGGAAGCCCCTGCGCATACTTTGGTAAATCAGTGGAAACCCAGATGAAATGCCGCGGATCGACGCAATGTCTAGCCTGTGACACCTTACTAGTACAGGTACCCCGGATGAGAGTGCGTAACTGAAAATTATTTTTCAACCAAAACATATGTTGTGTGTATTCAAAAGAACCGTCTCGATGAGACGGTTCTTTTGAGCACCCAAAACACATGTTTAAATTGATGGATAAGAAAATAATCGAAATGTTACGCAATTTTTTTTTTGCTTAACTGGCCTGATGGTACACTGAAGCATCCAAATGGAAGAGTTCGTTAATTAAATGTACAAGTGGATAAGCTGAAGTTAAGTTTTCATCTAGAGAGCATAGCAGCAATATATTGAAAAAGTGAGTATGATCAGGAAATACAATTGTTGAATCTCACACTACAGACCAACCCAAGGCACCGTCACAAAACATAGAAAGACAATTAAAGTAAAACAACCAGCTCTCTCTCTCTCCCCATCAAGATGATTGCAAAACTAGAAAGGACACTAAGTACTGCATACCAAAACGAGGACCAAACACAGAACCTCCACAAAGAATCATCAACAACAGAACCACCGCCTTAGAACGGACAGTAGCCTAAGCCACTGAGGGAGGGTGGGGCTTAAATGCATATTACTGGTACCAAATCTTCGCCCAAGATTCTGTTGTTAAAATACCAAAAAAATGTTTAGCTCGCATGGAGGCTTGAATCCGCTTCCTAACTAATACATTTTATCATCACAGAGAAGCATTGAAGTTAAATAAACACACTATGATGAAACAAAGAAAAGGGGCTCACGACTCAAAGATTGTCAGAGCTAATAAAAACCTTGAGTTGATCCACGGTGGGCCCAGTCAAAGACAAGTCTTAGTCACATAAATGTTGTCTAAATTAATGCTTAATAAGACATGCCGAAGCCAAGGTTACCTCAAGTGGAAAGGACAATATTGATCTAGATTTATTGGCAAGTTTATATAAACTGCGCAAGAAATTAGTTTTATTGACTTCGACCTTTATCAGCTCTTGACAACGTATAAATTCAAACTTCTATTGAACAAAACACTGTTAGCTTTACATGTTCCCAAACAAAGTTTGCCAAAATCAAACCCTATCTTGTGCAAATTTATTTGATCGGTGTATGTTTAATCAATTCTGTATTTATTTAAAACACTAAGGGTATTGTTTTCGAATTTTGATCAATGGTTGATATCGGCTTATCAAGATTAATAACATTCAAGCCGTGGTTACTTGTTAAAAGTCACGCGATAAGACGCACAGGTAGCGATGTTGGTTCGAATTTATTCAACCCCACGTTGGAAAATTCGCGGGTGAATGCCACGGGATGAAACTTGCTTGAAATTTAAATAGTTGAATTACTAGGCTTAAAATCTGCCATAGCTATTCAGCTACAAGATGGATATTCGTCTTGTCCAAAACAGTCCCCCAAATTCAATTTTAGGAAATTTTTGTTTGAAAACTTGCAGGTCGCCGAATAACAAGCCTATCTTTTATCGATATTTTGAGGGGAACCCCACCGTCTTATAACAATTAAAGTTTTGCCATGTGTCAAGTCTTTTGAGCCATATGATAACGGTACCTACAGTTAAATCTCTGTAAAATTGCCACTCTCAAAAAGACCGAAAATTGGTTTTCAAGATCAAGTATCGCTAAATGCAGGTCAAAAGTATTGCAGAATGCTCAAATGGGAGCATTCTGCAATGCTTTCGACATTCATTAGGCTACCATTTGTCATTAAGATCTTTGTTTTGTCTATTTTTGAGTGACCGTTTGACACAGGTTTTACTATATCTACATAAGTACATTTAAAGGCTAGCACACGAAATATTTGTACGCATCGCATATGCGCAAAATCATCCTTTAAACGCGCATGCTGACTCGCTAGAGGTCTGAATTTTAGTTCGAGTCTTTATCGTATAAGCGAGGAGCGAATGCTCTGGCGAGCCTGTGCATTTGCATTTGCTGCTCGCCGTCGCGATACCCAACTCTCAAGTACCCAAGCGGCTTGCTCCAATCTAGTGTTAACGTTAACCCCCGAAACACCCTCTTACAAAATGCCACATTGTTGGAAATCACATGCTATGGCTCATTTTAATATACATCGAGAGAGTCTTCAATACTTGCAAGTCCGCCATTTATAATCCTACGGTGCAAGGTGGCAAGTTTTTAGTTTTAACACTCATCTCCGGTTTTATAAATTTGTATGTGAGTAGTGAGAGATCCGATGAGTCTGTGCAAATGTGCTGCTGGCTCGACTGAGTCTCCGCTGATCACATACGCGATAAGGAATCTTTCAGTGTTACCTGACTCTTATTCTTAATTTAGCCAGGTTGTGACAAGTTCAGTCATGCTAGGCGCTAAAATACAGTAGAATTTTATTTGCATGAGTCCCACCCTTTTTAAAGATTAATATATCTTTTTGTTTCTCTATCCTTTTGATAATATCAGCCATTGGCCTGCTGATTCCGGGTTTATATATTTTTTTCTTTTTTTGAAATCACTGTAGATCCAGATCAGCTGGTTTCTGAGGAAGCCAGCTGATCAGGATCTACAATGTTTTCCACTCTGCTTGAAAAACTGGAATGCTGCTGGTTTAATAACAGAATAACAATTGAGGAGAAGTGAAGGGCATAGAAATATTCATTAGAACAAGGTTTAAAATATATTTCAATGCCCAAGAGACGCTTTTGTGAACATTGGCGATATGACTTTTTGATAAGAAAAAAGTATATTATATATCAGAAATTGTTTATGAATCAATAACAGACGGGTCCTTAAAGAGATACAATGTAAAAAATATCTATTCTTAGACTTACAGAATAGCAAATAAAGTTGTTAGCAAGTAGAGTATATTTCTGTAATAGAAGTCTAGATGCACTTTACCAATATGTTCACAAATGAGCTGACAACAGTCACGTTTTTTTTTCTGCTTTTTTAAAATGAACTGTTCAAAAACACTTGATAGTTCCCAATAGCTGGCACAATCTCAGAAATCCATAAACTATTGATTAAAGGTTAAGAGAAGCAAAATATTGAAGTGCAAAATTGTTAATATTTTCTATTTAATCAGGTTAAACATATTTTTTAGGTGCCCAAAAGAAACGTCGCGATGAAATGGTTCTTTTGGGTACCCACAACATATGTTTTGGTTGAGAAATAAGAAAATTATGTTTTGGTACGTACTCTAAACTTAAGGCCTGATAAATCATACTGTAGGCTTCATGCTTTGTTCTCTATAAACGCAGTTATAAACGATGTAAGGCTTTTGAGATAGCTATTTGCTAGAAGTCTGCTTAATCTAAACCCGACCTCGAGGTTATAAAACTTTGGTCATGCTCAACTAAACTGTGCATGAAAATCCAATGGCTCATAAAAAATAAGATGTAAATATACTTTTTGCTTTGAAACTCTCATATGTTGTAACCTGCTGTAAAATGTTACATGTAAAATCCCAAGAATTGTTGGCATTTTAACATTTATGAGCAGAATAAATTTCATGCCAGTCGAGTTGAGCATGATTTTTTTTTTAAATCTTGGTTCAACTCAACTAAGAATGAAATATCCTGATAATACATGTTAAAATGCCAACAATTGTTGGCATTATGACAAATATGAGCAGGATAAATACAGCATATGAAAGTGTAGAAATAGTTTTATTTATCAACATTTTAGTTTTTGAGCACATGAAAATCGTGCTTAATTGAGTTGAGCATGAAAAAAATAATAACCTTGAGGCCTGATCTGCCAACTTTTACGAACAGCAAAAAACTTGCTTTGCGCATGAAACAAGTAATTCAGCTCCAGCCTTAAGGTTATACAATTTTTTAATGCTCAAATCAACTGAGCGTGGAATTTATCCTGCTCATACATGTTTAAATGCCAACAATTGTTGGTAATTTTAACATTTCGTAACAGGATCAATAGAGCATATGAGCATGAAGAGGGCTTTAAAGCAAGAGCCATCTTTATTTTTCAACTTTTGTGAAAAGATAAAACATACATCAACGCGGCATATTCCTTGTTTAAAGTATGAGGGTTGCAGGTCGAAATCATAAAATCATTAAGCGCATTATATGGCACACAATGTAGACCCTGATGAGATGCCACGTTTGTGGTATCTCATCTGGGTCTACATTGTTTCCCAACGTCCCATTAATGGTTCACAAGGGGGTTTAGTTACACAACTGATAAAACTTATAGCTTAAAGTTTGAATATCTCGTTACCAATAGTCACGACAACTTTTGAAGCCTTTTTCGCGAAAGAGTACCTTTTGTCAGTGATACAGTAACATATTATATGATATATACTCAGCAAACAATTGAAGGATATTAAAATTCTTTTGACTTTATAAAAATTTTTGAAAATAATTTTCAAACATAGAAATATTGTTCCAAGATAGAACTACCAATTTGCAATTCAGCAAATTGCGGGCCATTGATTACGATACAGTACCACAGCAAATCTACCAACCCTCTCTACCCAAAGTTCACAAGCAATAAAATTAGCGCTAATATTTTTTGCCGCAACCTTTACCTGGTCATTGCTTATGTTCTAATTTCAACCACAGACAGGTGTTCACACCCATTTATTAGTCATTGCCCCTAATATTGGGACAACGTCTTCAACAAAAAAATGCACATATATGGCATACCCAAGCCAATATGACAACAAATTGGCAGTAAAACACTGACAACAATACAAAATTAGGTGCCATACTTTTGAGGGAGAGCCAGCAATGATTTTGGAACCAGCCATGTGTGAATAAAAACGATAAAAATGGGTTTCAATCATTTTTGAACGTTTTTGACTTTTCAGTATACAGGGTTGCACCATTTGGATGTGTACTGTACTAAAATCATTGAAATGTGACTGAAATCAAGCATCTATTTTGGTTGCAGTAAGAAAGAGGGCAAAGATCAGGAATATCTGGAACTATGAAATGCATACATAATTAGATTAGTTTTTTATTGTATTGAATGTTAGAGATGGAACAGAATCTAAATAGCCTTCAATTGTTTTTCTGAGTATACATACATACACTTTTTCTAGGATTTGACGGTAAGATTCTATGTTTCTGGATGAATGAGAAATGAACCAAAATTAATGAAGTTAAAGTATATGGTAAGATTGAAGAACCCAAACTTTCATACAAAATCATAGGATAGTTCTTCTAAAAAATAAATGTTCTGTAAAACTGAAAACCCAAATGGTACTTACAACTGAAAATTTTTATTACACAAATATTATATCACGATTTCCTATCTTTTTTTGAAGAAATGGAGCCAATGTTTGTGATACACAATATCTCCATAGCAACAGATGATGACATCCTACAATTTGGTGCTGACGTAAATATATACCCTGTATATTTATCCAGGGCAATTATCATTTGGGGAAAGTATCTTAATTGGCTAGAAAAAACATTGTTTCAGACCAAATTTTTGCCAATTTCTTGTAAGCTGATTTGGGAATTCACTAATGGCCACTGAGTGTATATTGTATCATAATATCATGATATAAGCACTGTATAAAAATAATTCAAAACATTAACATTTAAAGTAAACCTCTTAAATCCCATGATGGTTACGGCATAATTTCAGATTAGGCTTATCGTATTACAATTATTCTTGAGAGTTAAGTATTTCCTAAATTCCATAGTAAAATATTGATATTATTTCTAGGTTTGGTCAGTGACGTTTAAGTACTATACGTCACTGGTTTGGTGCAGAACGCCACTGTGATCAACAGAATACATGAAAATCTCTTAAATGCAAAATGCTTAAATTTCAGGAACTGTTGTTATTAGTTTAAACATATTTTATTGCAAAAATAGATACAGCAATGGGGTTGGGTCACAGGTTCTAGATCTCACAACCTTTGTTACGACCCTTCGCCTGTTGCTAATGTTGTTATTCAGGGACCAGGCACCTATGACTCCTGGGTACCCAATGTGTAGAAAACAAGGCGAAATTCGAACTACATGTACATGCCCGATGGCCTTCAAATGTCCGACCGTACATTTCCACCATCATGATGTCATTGGGTAACGACATGGTTTCATGGATAATCCCATTAAGCTCGCCCAGAGTGACCTCCCCTCAGCATACGCTGGGAGAACTATATCGACGTTGGTCATGCAATGTTATTCTTTAAACATGTAAACGTGTGTTAAAACATGTATAACATTTGCTCTGAACCTTGAGCTGTGAAGTCGAGTATGCTAGAGAAATTTTATTAGGATGAGAGTACAGTAAAACCTGTCTTAAGCGGCCACTCAAGAAACAGACAAAACAAAGGTCTTAAAGACAAATGGTAACTTAATGAAGGTCGAAAGTATTGCAGAATCATTCTGCAATACTTTTGACCTGCATTAAGCGATAATCGGTCTTGAAAACCAATTTTGGTCTCCTTTTTGAGTGGCCGCTTAAGACAGGTTTTACTGTATAGCCATTGCCTCATAATATCCACTCAATCTTACCTGTACTGCGGTGTCAATACCTGGATTGGCCTTCAAATGACTAATGCGCAACACTCCAATGTTACAATAAGATATTTGACTACATTGTTTGGCCAGTTTGGCTTAATAAAAAGCGACTTTATCGCACAGTCTTGCGATAAATGTTCTTTATATTATTCATTCTGCGCAAAACTGGAGAATACAACGTTTTTTTTCGTGTGTATTGAGCGAACAACAAAAGCGTAGACCAGATTGCGCATCAGCGCAGTCTGGTGAGCACATTCTGGGTACGATACTAGTCAAGCTTGTTATTAAACAATTCAATATACTGGTAGTCTCTCTAGCTTAGTGTTCTGGCCTCGAGGTTATTAAACATTTTTTTCATGCTTAACTCAACTGAACATGAAATTTAAACTTCTCATTAAAAACTAAAATGCTTAAAATAAACAAAAATGTCTTACTTTAAACACTCAGGTGTTGCATTTATCCTACTAATACATGTTAAAATGCCAACATAAGTTGGCATTTTAACATGTATGAGCAGGATTATATGTACATTTCATGTCCAGGTTAGCTCAGCGCGAAAAAAGTTTTTTAACCACTAACCCGAAGGAAAGCCATCCTACACTGAATAGATTGCTACATTATAAACAATGATAAAAAAAGTGCCTTACCTTTGCTCCAATTTGGTTTCCACACTGACCAGCCTGTATGTGTACGATCTCACGCATCTTGTTTTTTTTATCTGTTGGTAAATGTTTAAGTTAAAATTTATGTCCCTCTGTCGGTCTCAATGTAACTAGGGCTATCGAATACCCGAGCTATTATATACCCGGACTATGTTGGCTAAATAAGACAATGATTCATTCTTACAAACCAAATCACCGCCAGATAAAGTGATGTATCACTGCCCAAGATGTGTATATTCCCTTGTAAAATAGCAAATGAGATTAAGCATGGATTAAGCGTTTGACGCACCAGTTTGGATTACCAAATTTTGATGATACAATTAAATGTTCTTATTTCGCAACCAAAACATATGTTGCGGGTACTCAAAAGAACAGTCTCAAAGCCCCCAAAACATATGCTAAAATTGACGAGTAAGTCATGCGTATGTTCAGTTCGATCTGGAAAACAATAACAGGTAGAAATGCTTTATCATTTATCACAGGATAAATAATGGCATCAAGCTGTTTTAGTAGGAAAGTAAGAGAAAATTAACATGAAAATGGGTGGCAGCTAGGCTGCCATATCCTTTGATGCTAACTTACACTTAGGTACAGGGGAGACAGCATCAGCCTGGGTATTAATCTTAACAGGTCCGAGTTTTCACTGTGTTCAATGGGTACCTAATGGGTACCGCATTTGGTACCTTATGACTGATCATGGTTTCTTCTTGTGGCCAGTGAAGACTTTGATCGTAGGTTTACAAAATTTGAGCCGTGGTATGTGGTTTGATAATGTGGTATTTTGACAAGTGTAAACTCAGACGAGCCTGTGCAGCCTCCTGTTAAGCTTAGAAACTCCAAATACTGTGCCGTCAGTAGCTTAACAGTCATAGAATATAATAGCGACTAGCAAAGGCTCTGATCAGACTGCGCGTATGCGCAGGCTGGTCTGAGCCTTTGCTTGTCGCACATACTACATTGTTGGAAATATCATGTCGCGGCTCAACTGATTTACTGTTACCCTTCAAAATATGCATAAGTCAACACCAAAAGTGGCAGCTGAGCTACCACCCATTTTGGTAAAGCTTAAGCTTACTTTCCTGCTAAACCAGCTTGAAGCCAGCAATTCTGCGGTGATAATTGTAAAACATTTCTACCTGCTGTTGATAAATTATCCTTAGGACCCAAACAATAAAATAGAACATAGCTTTAAAGCAGTTGAAGGGTAACACCAATATTAGTCAGTGGCTGTTAAGCTGCCACCTAATTTCGACTCTTGTAAAGTCACATTTATGTTTGGCAGTGTATGTGTACCAATTCTAACCGAAGGTCTCCCTTTTTTGTACTATATTTAAGGTGCAAGTTGAAGGTCACCTTTTTACGGAGATGTTACCGTGATGAAATGAACCCTAACCATGCCGCTTAACCCAAAGAAATGTCCTACCGACCCCCAACCCCAACTTATATCCAATAAGCTAGCAGGAATCACTATACAAGCTGAGTGGGAAGCCGTGTAGTTTCTTTAATGAAAAATAACAAGCTGAGTGGGAAGCCGTGTAGTTCCTGTTTAAAAATTACAAGCTGAGTGGGAAGCCGTGTAGTTCCTGATTTAAAAATTACAAGCTGAGTGGGAAGCCGTGTAGATCTTTCTTTTTTAAAGTTGCATCCTGAGTGGGATGCCGTGTCGTTCCTGTTTTAAAAATAACACACCATGCGTGGGAAGCAGTGTAGTTCCTGTTTTAGAAATTACAAGCTGAGTGGGAAGCCGTGTAGTTCCTGTTTTACAAATTACATTCTGAGTGGGAACCTGTGTAATTCCTGTTTACAAATTACAAGCTGAGTGGGAACCTGTGTAATTCCTGTTTACAAATTACAAGCTGAGTGTGAACCTGTGTAATTCCTGTTTACAAATTACAAGCTGAGTGGGAACCTGTGTAATTCCTGTTTACAAATTACAATCTGAGTGGGAACCTGTGTAATTCCTGTTTCCAAATTACAAGCTGAGTGGGAACCTGTGTAATTCCTGTTAAAAAAATTACAAGCTGAGTGGGAAGCATTGTAATTCCTGTTTTAAAAATTACACGCTGAGTGGGAAGCCGTGTAGATCCTTTTTAAAACAGGAAAACACGGATTTCCACTCAGTTTGTAATTTGAATTCTGCTAAACTCATTGGACATAAATTGCGAAGGTTAGTACTGTGACAGTCTTGAAATATCCACAATGGAAAGGGTTATTGATTGATTTAGTTAAGGCTTAAAGAAAGTCCATGTCAACAACATTTTAGTCATGTCGGGACTCCTACCAGAGAACGGGAGAGAGAGAAAAAGAATATGATAGCGTGAAAGGTCCCACCCAAATTTGCGTCAAGTGAAGCAAATATGAGCCGCGACATGAGATTTCCAACAATGTGGTAATGCCGACCAGCAAAGCCCCAGATCAGCCTGCGCATACGCGCAGTCTGATCAGAGCCTTTGCTAGTCGTTTGAATAGTCTACGAGTGTTAAGCTACTAACTGAACATCAATTGGAGGTTCTAAGCTTAAAAGGAGGCTGCATAGGCTCGTCTGAGTCTACACTTGTTAAAATGCCACATTGTTGGAAATCACATGTCGCGGCTCATATAATCCTGCCAACAGGCCAAATATGACAGGACCATCTCTCTGAAAGCTGCGACAGAGGGCGCACCTACCAACGTTAAATTCCTAGTGTGACACAAGCTTTAGCTCTTCCAGCTTCCATAACATTACATCATAATGCACGATGTCGATAGTTAGAGCCCTTTGTCCGTGCATTTATGGGAGATATCGTCGCACGGGCTCTTCAGTTTCAAGATTCATTCGAAACTTCGAATGTTAGATTCACTTGCACGGAATCAAGACACGCATTTCATATGTAATTTGGCGAGGTGCAAATGAGATCGCAAGCTACGTACATCTGTAAATTTCATGGGTGAAAGTTTTCAGGATTGTTCCTGAATTCAAGATTTTGAGGCTGACTTTCTGTGGAAAGTCAGCCTCAAAATCCGGAATTTGGCAGATTCTTATAGTTTCTTTGTATTATTTTCAGTTTATCTAGAGGTAATTTGCTGGCTTGAAATTGTTGATGTTTATAGGCATTAGTTTTAAGATGTGATTTTCAAAAGTTCAGGACTTTCAATCATGAAATTTGCATTTCGTATACATTTATATAACCAGATGAAAACGCATTTGTATTCGCAAATTTACTTATTGACGTACATGTGTAGGTTTCGAATTCGCATAATGTTGTTTACGTAAGCGAAAATGCCCGCTGTAAACAGAACAAAATGGATCTTTATTGCATTGCTGATGCTTTTTTGTCATTTTCGAACATTTTTTTCAGGAATAAATCATCAAAGTGTCAGACAGTTTGGATCCAGACCAGGCCCGACGTTATTTATGACCTGACTGCATTTCTGTTAATAGACGCTTAAATTTATGCATATTAGTCGGGGAACCAAGGCAGGAAAAATGCTAAACCTTGCACCCGAAAGGTATACAGCTGGATTTTGTATGGTTGCAATGGTTATTCTATGGTGTATCTGTAACCACTGTATAGCAGACTCGATCGACTTGCATAACGCCTCGGCAGTCAACTTTCTACGGGAGCCCAGCAAGAACATGTCAAAATATTATTTTTCAAAATGTTATATATTTTTTATAAAAAAAAATCAGGATTGAAAATTTTTGAGTTTATATAATAATACAACATCGGCGTAGACCTCAGAAGTAGTGGTGGTCATCTAAGAATACTGCTTATGGATTTTTAAAGCATGTAGATTAGGGCACCCCCATTTTGAAATTAAAATTAATGATTTCTTTTCTTCAAATCTCATTAAAACTGCATTTATTGCCCAAAAATGTATTTGATAATTATTAATATATCGCTTGGGAGCATATCTCGTAAAAACAATTGTGCTTACTTATTCACTTTTGTCCTCCCGCTGAAGTGGTTTGAATTGCATATTATTTACATAAATAAATAAATTTTAAATTGAATGTGTTTAAACACTGCATACAGTTAGATAGACGTTTGGGACATAATTTAAGACAATTTATTTTATTTTCTATGGCAAACTAGAAAAGGTAGCTGAAAAGTAAAAAAAATGAAACCACAATAATTTGATACTTAGTAATTTTGTCCATGCCAGCTGGTGCGTAGTTAAATACCAGGACAACTTAAGGGCAGTTTAACACAAAAATGAAATTTATCAAGGTTTAAAGGATATTTATCTTCCATATTTACAGCAGCTTTGAAACAGATGGTCATTGAAGGGACCAAAGGGATTTTTATCTACTGAAAACAATAATTTCATTTAACAGTGGTAAAATAAATATGAAAAAAAAATCGTAAAACTATAATCATATCACCATGAAAAACCTATCTATCCCCGTGTAAGGTGCAGAAATGTAACCGCATAGTAATTGTAAAGACAAAAATGTCCCTAAGAAGATTATTTTGGTGCACAAATGACTGCCCATACATTTACATGCATTTGATAATGTATTATTGTATTATCGTACAGTCAAACGGCTTCTCATACCCATCCTCCAGATAAGAGTGCGTAATGGAAAACTAGTTCTGTTATTTCTCAACCAAAACATATGTTGTGGGTACTTAAATGGATCTATTAAATGAGACGGTTCTTTTGAAGACCAAAAGCACACTCTTTAACTTATTGATTAGGTAAACATCACGATTTCTATGCTATGAAAGATTGCTTAACATAGCCTAGTATGTGGCATAAAAAATGTGTTTTTCCGCGAAATGCAATTCTGGTCGCATTGCTATTACAGTGGTTTCATATCAAGCACTATTTAGACTATGAGTATACAAAATTCCAGCCGTATACCTTTCGGGTGCAAAAAATGTGCGTTTTTGCACGATACGCGACTTTGGTTCCCCGACTATATAATATCAGAGAGAGACAGAGAGTCGTCTGCTGATTTTTTTCCCAATTTTCCAAGAGAGAGAGAGAGACAGACAGACAGACATACAGAGAGAGAGAGAGAGAGAGAGAGAGAGAGAGAGAGAGAGAGAGAGAGAGAGAGGCTTACTCAGGAATATTTTGAGATATATGTGTAACTATGTTATATGCTAAATTTAGCCATTGCATGTCGCATTACTCATAAAAAAGTGCGAAGATCTTAAAATCCATTTCTTCTCATATTTTGTTTGTATTATATGAGTACTCGGCCGAATAAAAGTAACTTAGGACCGACCCACAGTCAAAGGTTCCTGAAGTACAAAACCCCATTAACTCTTTGCCTACTAGTGTCGTCTGCTGATAACATTTGCAAACATTTTCGGACCCAGATCAGGCCCGACAAAACGTCGGGCCTGATCTGGACCCAAACTGTTTGACACTATGATGGTATTCCTGAAAGATTTTTTCAAAAAAAAAACATTTTTGAAAACAAAAATTAACAGACGACACTAAAAGCATACACAATTACCCAGTAGGCAAAGTGGTTAGCCTTTCATATGCGACCAGTAACAAATCTGATCAGACTGGTTCTTGCAGCCTTATTAGAATTTTTTGTTTGGTTCTTTACGTAACACCTTTCATGTTTTTGAAGTCGTCTGCTGACTTTTTTCAAAATTAACTTTTCAAAAAAATATTCCAAGAACACTACCCGAGTGCTTAACAATTTGCATCCTGATCAGGACCGACGTGGTTATTAGCAGACGACAATAGTTACTGCAAGGAAAGAGTCAATTACATGTATATGTACACTTGCCCAAAGTTCTAAGCGGTCACCTTAAAATCATCATGTATTTGACCTATTAACACTGGCATTTGGTTCTTCATTAATTTCAATTAATTTTAATTAATTAATTTTCAGTATAATTTTTTGTATGACATCCGTCAATACAATATGTCAAAACATGAAATTGAAACTGGTTAAAAATGATTAAAAATTTTGTCAAAATGTTGGAATTGCTAGGTGACCGCTTAGAAGTTTGTGTGAGTGTATACACCATAAGTCCTTAACGCGTTGCATGCTAGGTAACTGCGCATACTTTTTGTCGTCTGCTTATTTTTTTTCTTCATTTTTCGAATAACATATTTCAGGAATACTATATTTATGAGAATATCCTACAGGATGAATCCAGAGCATGCACGTCGGGACTTAAAGTCTTTGCAAAGTTTATCTGACACAAGCAGACAACTTGAGCAGACGACATGTTCAGTTGCATCTGTGGATGACAGATAAGGCTGCCAATATGAGCTACACTCTTATGGAATGGCAGAAAAATGAAAATCCGACACGCATGCTTATCTACTCATTGTTCATAGCTAGCGTTTTTCATGTGAAGCGGCGTATAAACTGAGTCAGATATCGATATAGTTTGTTACTTTTTCTCGATTTTTCGATAATATACAATAATCCTGAACCCGTTGAGGTCACCAGTATATACAACAGCCCGGGCTAATACACTGTAAAATAAAGTGCCAGTTAACACCAAAATAGGTGGCAGCTGAGCTTCCATCCCGTTTGGTGCAATCTCACACTTACATTCCTACTAATAAAACGTGAGTACAACAGTTCTCCAGTGACAAATGTTAAACATTTTTATCTGTTATTGTTGTAGTTAGTCACTAGAAAGGTAACACCGAGACCAGTCGCAGTTTGGCTGCCACCAAAAATGGTGTAAAGTTACACTTATTTTTACAGTGATAATATATGGCAGGATTCCCAAAGTAATGCACTGATTAGACAGTCCAACATAAAGACCAAAACTAAATAGGAGTACATGTAATAACACAGGGGGGGGGGGTCCATAATTTCTGGAAAGGAGGTTCATATATAAAAGGTGTAGGGTGCGCTTTGCTGATTTTGTCTCATTTTTCTTAAATATCCCATGAAATTAAAATAATTTGGTCTCACTGAATATTTAAAAACGGGGGGTAATGAGGAGGGTTTGATCGAACCCCCTGAAGCCCCTCTGGATCCGCCACTGCAACAAACAATGCATTTGCCGCCTTAGGAAGGACAGCAGCAGAGGCCTCCGGTGGGCTTAAATATATTTTACTGGTCAAATTTTCGCCCTGGATTCTACTGTTGTTAAAACACAAAATGGCTACCTAATCTATTAGACTGATGGCTGTGAATGGTTCTGCCTCCACCCTTAGGGAATTTGTCAGAATATCTGATTGAGAATTTCATGCTGCGTCTTTTAAGAGATGTTTGCACTCTATGCGCCAGGGCGTTAGTCTCTGGCATGTTACCCTTTCAAATTTAGAAAAATAAAAATAAAAGTTTGAGCTACAGAAAGAAGGCATTAAACTGTCTAATTATTTCGATTTTTCATATAGTCTGCATGCTGGCTTCCTTAGCTACACATAAAAGCTTTTGGGAAAAATTGCTGTTTCCTAAGGTGCTATGTGCGTTACTTTAATTAGATTACCCTTTGAAAATGATAATTGTGTCCAATATCATTTGATTTAACGGCCGATCTGTGTTTTTTTCCCCAAATGTATTCGATTAAGTTGTACTAGCATTCTCATATGGCTTCAAGAAAAAACAAAGTTTGCTTTTCTATCTTAAATATACTGTCTTATATGAGCAATTCTAACACACCTCAACTACAGAGCCAACGGTAACAAACTGTGATATATCGGACAATAATTCACATCCTAAGTGTGTGATAGCTGACGTCACTGGAAAATGGCGTCATTCATGGCGTGAGCCGGTGTAGCGTTGTTTTTTACGCTTGAAAGACGTTACAATTACATGTAAAAGTATGTGACGTAGTCTAAGTATTGGCGGGAGTTCTTCAGTGCAATGGCGGAAAGTTGGAAGAAGCTGAAGACTTTGAATGTGTTTTCGTCGTTTATTGTGTGTTAGAATCGAAAAAGATAAGCTCCAGAGCGTGACTTATTGAGTAATAATTCACTCGCGCTGCACGCTTTTGATTTGATCTTCTTTACAACTGACCTCCAAACAGTGAAATATTTCTCAACAATTCACTGCTGGAGCTGATCTTTTCTTAATTAAACAACACTACCCCCAGTTTTAAGGAGCCTAGTTTGGTAGGTATTATTTAAGTAAATACTTATGAAAACATTTGCTGCTGCTGCTGGATATCTTACATATTTGGAATGTCTTGCTCAATTAATAAAGAATTATAGATTTTGCTGGTTCAACAACAAGATCGGAGCACTTGTTAAAGGCTGTAACATATGTTACATGTCATAAAAAATGAGCAAGGCCATTGACTTGATGTTAGGGATGACATTTCAGAAAAAATATATTTTTCACATGTTTTCCTTGTAAGTCTCTAGCCTCTGGTATCTAAATCTAACGTATTAATGCATTGGTGATTATCAAGCCAATGTAACTTTGCTACAGGTGTTATGAATAAATTTTATTTCAATATTTCCTACTATGTATTTTATAGGGACATATAAAATAATAGTTTCACATTTGAACATGACTATTTAATAGTAATTGTTCCTATCAAATGTGAATATTCTAAACTATTAGCCTTATCCAAATTATATACAATATCCTTGATTTTTTTTTATCTGGCAAAATAATTGTCCACATCATCTCATATAAACCAGAGGAATAATCAAACAGTATTCTGTCTGCAAGCGTTGTAAGGGCCTGATCTATCCCAAAGCCATTTGGCATATTGTAGACATATTTTTCTTATATAACAATTCATATTTTTCTTATATAACAATTCAAGTTGCATCGAATAAGAGATGTTTGCACTCTGTAAGCCGGGGCGTTAGCCTGTACCAGCTTGTTACATATGTTACTATATCAATTTGAGAATAATGAAATTGAAGGTTTGAGCTACAGAAAGAAGACATTTAAACTATCTAATCAATTAACATTCTAATAGTTTGCATACTGGATGCCTTTTCTACACATGGAAGCTGTTTAACATTAATACCACCACCTGTGGTGTTATGTGCGTTACATGAACTTAATTATAATTTAAAAGCGGTAATTGTGGCTATCGTCATTTAGTTTCACAACTGCTCTGAGTTGGTTTCAAACCGTTTTAGATTTGCAAACATAAACTCAATTGACGAATGCAATAACAAAGGTTGCTTTGATATCTTTTTGGTATTACCGTTAAAGTAAAATACATATGATAAACAAATGCAGCGAGTGGATATTTTACATTTTCTATGACTGTCTTGCTCATATATCTGCAAGTTGGCACCAGGTTTCTAAGATCAGGACACTTATTTAAGATGTAGCATATTGTACATGTAATCAATGAGCAAGGACACTGTCTGATATAATATGTGATATTTTAGAAAGAACCAATATATTTCACATGACGTATACTTATAAATCTCAGGTCATTGGTGCCAAAACATTAGAAATTATATTCATATTTGATTATCAAGCCCATGGACTGCTGTTACAGATGTTATCAATGAACTTTTTGACACATTTTCTAATACTATGTATATAATGCTAAATATAGAGGCATGCATGGAAAAGATAGCTTTACATTTATACGAGACAATATAATAAATGGTCCGGTTTATTGTAAATGGTCAAAGCTATTTCTCATCCAAGTAACACTCATATTAAACGTTTGTCGTTGTCTGTTTTTATGGTAATCATCATTATTACCCACCTTATTACAGCCAGTAGAATCATCACGCAGTATTTCAGTCATTTCCTGTCGTACAATTTTACCACCAGTGCACTGGAAATCGATGGCCACCATCAACTTTCGAAGTATGCCGTTCATGGCTTGGAATATTTGGAAAGTGATATGCATTCCTGATAGTTAGCTTTTTGAACATGCATTTCAAGTGATATTCTGCAAGTAGGAGATAGCTTAAGCTATACAAGGAGGAAAAGTGCGCAATTTGCAATGAGTATCTGGCCTGATGTTCCTTAATATTTCAGTGAAAAAGAATCGTATCTTAGCTGGTTAACTTTGATTAAGGTTGCCTTTCCATACATGCCACAAACACATTTTCACCTGATAAAGTCTCCGAACAATAATTACCTTCCCACAAGGATTCAAAAACGTCTATAAAGTCTTAGTACATCTGGCGCGAGACTACAATTAATTTTACTATATAATTTTATCATTCATTACAACACCTCCTATTATACATGATGAACCTGGCTTTCTTCTGAAGCTTTTTCCCACCCATACATGGCCTGGGAGTAATTCTAATCAGTGACTAGATAAGGCAAGTCCGGCTCATTTTGGAACCATAGGAGTTTAGACAAACCCTATGTTGACACAGCAGTTGTGTTGGCTATCTTAACAGCATTTTACTCAGGTGTGCAGAGGCCTCAATTTTCCTCAAATGACCAGCCTTTGGGACAGAAGCAACGTTTTCTGAAATCTTATTTATTGGGCAGTTCAGACATACCCAATAACAAAGATGCTCACATAAATTGGTAGATTTACAGCCCACTGAAAGGGGAACTGTTTGCGCGAAATAACATCCTCATCTAACAACTAATCAAGGGACATAATTGTGGTCTGATTCCTATCAGACCCTAATTTTACTCAATATTGAGAAAACAAATCTATATACCACCAACTATACATTCATTGAACTTGTGAAAGCAATATCAGAACAGCATAATGAGAATTCAAGATGTGACAACCAATCAAACACACATACCATATTTCGGAAAAAAAAACAACCTTCAGAGGGGGCATTTTCCTGGCCAAGTCTTCAATACTTTTGCAACACCTTTCTTATTTCTTAAAATTTTAGAATGAATTAAAAATTCCAGATTCTCTGACGTTCCTCCTCTCAACATAATCCAAAAAGTAATGGAAAAATATCAGCCCAGTAGGTGTATGGCAATTTTAAACTTAAATTTAAGTAATCTTTATTAAATTTAATAAATTTAAAGTCTTAAATTCAAATTTTAAAGAGGAAATTGACAATCAAAACTGCTTAATTTTAGTCTTGATTATTTACATAACAATGCCAAAGACAATAGGAGGCCGTCCATTATATGTGTGTGTGATGCTGAAGAATGTGAAGCAGTCAAACACAGCATGCGTCTGTGAGCCATCAACAAATTGTCGACAGAAATACACAACACCACCTTGACGGAATATGCATATGCAGCTCCTTTTCATCAAAAGTGACAGAGTCAATTTTTCTATGCTGTCTGTTATTGCTTAGAATACCCCCATTTCTGACACCAAGTAAACATGAGTATATATGTGACAGGAAAGTCCTTTTTTATCATTTTCATAATCAGCAGTGTCAGACACAATTCAAGATGGGGCATTTTGCCCTTCCAGGGCATATCCACTCAATATGCAGACTCCAGTTATGCTTTTGTACACTCCAAGAAGGTATCTAATTCACCTAGAACTAAGTACTTTATTATAAAGAATCTTACCGAAGGTTTTGGAATCGACGGTTTCCTGTTATATGACAGTGACTGCTATAAAATGGAAGGACCACTTGTAGTCTGGCATTGTGTTATCACTTATAAATGGTGGACTTGTTCATTTTTCTTCCCATAGGCTCCATAACCTAATCATAAATAAGAATACTACATATTAACTCCTTGACACACTGTTTGACAAGTGGTGAAGAGTTACTTTTTTAGTCTCAATCAGTTAATCGGAGATCCAAGGGCAACAGCAGTTGGATCAGAGTCCAAACTATTTATGGACAAAAACACGGATAAGATCACACTTGTTATGCTGTATTTACCCTAAATATTCAATCAAGTAGGCACGAGCAAGTTGTTTAAACCAAGGTCAGACAATCTGGATAGGAGCAGTCTGATCAGGGCTTATATATAACTTGCCTATATCACAACTCATCCGATTGTGAAATGGGCGAGTTTTAAAAGACTTCATGATAAGCTCACAGAGAAGCTGTGGTGGGCCAATATTTAGATTAAATACGGTAATGGCCATGTTTAAGTCTAGTGACAAGAACACATGTTAGCATGGTCAGGAAATGCCACAGTCACAAACCACAGATCAACAAGCCATCACATTCCGAGGAAGAGACACTCTAACATAGACACCCACACAACAGCAAGAATTTACACAATAAAAGCTGACCGCAGCTCTCTTCCTCAGTAATAACGTGCTTTCACAAAAAATTAAAGTAACAATACATCTGTATTACAATAAAAGCAAAACAACCAGCATTCTTTTCCTCTTCAAGATGATCGCAAAACTAAAATGGACACACAGTAATGCATAACAATACTAAGACAAACACAGACCCCCCCCCCACAAACAATGGGAAGTACATTAAACAATAAATCAACAACAACAGAACCACCTCCTTAGAACGGACAGCAGGCTAACCAACCGGCGGGGGCTTAAATGCATTTTACTAGCGCTAACTCCTCGCCCTATATTTTGTTGTTGTTAAAAACACAAACTCATTTAGCTCGCATGGCGGCTTCCTAACTAATGCAATGTATCATCACAGAGAAACAATCAAATCAAATTAACACATTATGATGATACAAAGAAAAGGGCTCATGACTCACAGATAGAGCTAAAGAAAACCTCAAGTTGCCAACGACAAACTTTGAAAGGCTCATATTCCTATTAAGACACACCAAGAACAAAGGTCGTCCAAAATCATCATATAAAATATGTTCTTAAAAGGGTATCCTTTGGAAGCAAAGACTGCACCAAAGCACTGAAGCTAGAGTGTGCATATTTCTTGGGCCAGACTAGCTAGTTTCTGCCATTTAGGCTTCATCAGTGACCCTCTAATAGTTTCAAAGTTCCGAAATGAAACCCATGATCCCAAAGGACAAGAAAATAAAATCTACACTATAGTGAAGGGCAGGTAGACGTTCTACCGCCGCCACACAGTCCCAGTCACCAGCTGTAGTGAAAACAAATATGTTCTTAAAAGGGTATCCTTTGGAAGCAAAGACTGCACCAAAGCACTGAAGCTAGAGTGTGCATATTTCTTGGGCCAGACTAGCTAGTTTCTGCCATTTAGGCTTCATCAGTGACCCTGTAATAGTTTCAAAGTTCCACAATAAAACCCTTGATCCCCAAGGACAAGAAAATAAATCAACACTATAGTGAAGGGCAGGGAGACGTTCTACCGCCGCCACACAGTCCCAGTCACCAGCTGTAGTGAAGTTAAATATGTTCTTAAAAGGGTATCCTTCGGAAGCAAAGACTTCACCAAAGAACTGAAATTAGAGTATGCATATTTCCTGGGCCAGATTTTATGACATGTCTAGGAGATGATCTAAATAAGCCACCGGCTTACTGTCAGATCCTATTATCTTAACATTGTATTTTTGTAGATCATGCACTTTACCTGAATGAATATTGTTTAAACCAAGAACAAAGGTGATTGGTCCATTGGTTCTGGAGTCAAAGATTTTTTTAATAGTTTTACCTACCTTGACATGGAAAACATTTTGTCATGTGACATGGAAAATATACAAATATTATGGTTGTGTAATCCAAAGCATGCTCCATCAATCTGAAAAAATATGCTTGCAACCTTGCCATTGGCTGAAAGGTCAAAGGTAAATAATGACCTTTTGTGGTTACCAAACGTTATTGCATTAGGCTTATTACACGTATATTAAATAAGTATTATGAATGGCTTCAACATTTATTGAAAAATCATCTTCTTAATGTCCCCCCATATAAATACAGTCAAAAACAAATTTGACCTTGTCATAAAGTAAATGAAGGTCATCCTAGGATTCCTAGCCAAACATACATTGTAGTGCCTACATCCACACTACGAACTACCAAAACCCAGGGTCGTTGAACCTTTGGTTCTGGAGAAGTAGAAGTTTTAAAGTTTTGACCCAATATCAGAATGTCAGCCTTTTTTCATGTGACCTAGACCGCATAGTCATTTTCATTGTCTCATCTAATGGATGCTCCATTTTAAATTTGAGTTCATTTAACCGCGTCGTTAGCAATGGTTAGTGTCGCCACTAAGAACATATGATTAAATATATCGATGGAAGTCCAACATGAGCGGCCTTGGCTGAAAGGTCAAATGTCAACATTGACCTTAGGTATAAATCTTTCTCAAAAGATTAACTATATCTGGCAAGTTTACTGACCTTGGCTAAAACGGTAATTGTAAAAAAAGGATAATTACCATTAAATGCCTTAGCAAGCAAATTCGACATTGACATCTGGGATCATACGAAGTTCTAATTGGGCATTGATATTCTGGTTCTGGAGAAGATTTTTGACCTGTACCATTTGCATAAATTTTATTCTCCCGCCCTAGAAAATCTCATATTATATTTGACTTCAATTGGCCAAATGGTTTCTGAGAAATATGTTTTAATATACTGATGGGAATCCAATATGAGTGACCACAGCTGAAAGGTCAAAGGCCAGCCTTGACCGTTGGGTTTTATTTTATTCGTTGTCTCATTAGGTTAAACATATCTAATAATTATCAGAGGACCTGAAGGTCCTGAGATGCTCACCTGATCTCTTTAATAATGTGAAAATAGGTCAAGGTCCACTACAGTTTATAATGAAACATATTTTGTTTTACCATATTTTGGGGCTGCAGCAATTTTGGTCAAGTGACCTGAACAATCTAATGAATAATCTATCGAAGAGACCAGTGATTTCTGTGGAAAAGATGTTTAGATAGGTATGTGACAGTCCAAATGAGTGGCCTTTGATAAAAGGTCACAGGTCAGCTTGACATTTGTTACTTATATACAACCATGGTCTCATTAGGTTAAACATTTCGGCTTAAACAGTGATAGAAAAATGATTATTTCAAGATTTCCCCCAAATAAATGCATTTGGAATCAAATTTGACCTTGCCATAAAGTAGGTCAAGGTCAACCTAGATTCATCATTTGTGCAAACCTTGTAGGGCTCACACCCCCAATGCTACATACCAAGTCCAAATGTCATTGCAAAGAGTCGTCATATGAAATTTGAGTTCAATTTGCTTAGTGGTCTCTGAGAAAACTAGGTTTTAATATGTTGATGGGACTTCAATTTGAGCAACCTTGGCTGAATGGTCAAATGTCAACCTTGACCTTTGAAACTTATTTATAGCCAATGTATCGTCAGATTGAACATATCAAGCGAGAATAATGACTTTGGCTTCCACAGTATTAAAAATAATCCACTTTTCAAAAAGAAATCCAATTTAAATGCATCAGGAAGCAAATTTGACCTTCGCGTTAGGTAGGTCAAGGTCATCTTAGGATCATTATTTTAACAAACTTGGTAGGCCCTGGATTTTCAATGCTACATACCAAGTCCCAAGGTCACAGACCTTCTGGTTCTGGAGAAGAAGATTTTTAAAAGTATTTTACCATGTAAGGGCGCGGCGGCCATCTTGGTTATGTGACAAAAATATTTTGTATACATGTTAGCTAACATATCATAAGGAGTCTTCACATAAATTTTGAGTTCAATTGGGCAAAAGATTTGTGAGAAAACTATGTTTAATATATTGATGGGACTCCAATTTGAGCAACCTAAGCTGAAAGGTCAAAGGTCAACCTTAACCTTTGGAACGTGTTTATAGTCATTGCCTCATAAGGTTAAACATATCAAGTGAGAATAATGACTAAGGCTTCCACAGTTTTCAAAAAAAATCCACTTTTCAAAAAATCTCAATTTAATTGCATAAGGAAGCAAAATTTGACCTTGGCGTTAAGCAGGTCAAGAATAACCTAGGATCATCATCTGAACAAACTTTGTAGGCCTTGTATCCCTAATGCTACATACCAAGTCCCAAGGTCATCCCCCTTCTGGTTCTAGAGAAGGATTTTAAAGGGTTTTTACCATATATGGGCGTGGCGGCGATCTTGTTCATGTGGCCAGGACCATTTGAACAAACTTTCGTTCCCGCGTCCTAACGATTCTCCATATGAAATTTGAGTTTAATTGGCCCAGTGGTTTCAGAGGAGAAGATGTTTGAAAATGTTGACGGACGATGGACGGACGCCGGAGTGACTGGTATACTATTAGCTCACCCATGAGCCTTCGGCTCAGGAGGGCTAATAATGATTTTGTCTTCAAACTGTACTTTTCGAAACGTGTCACATTTAAATGCATTAAGAAGAAAAACTTGATCTTGACGTTTAGTAGGTCAAGGTCAACCTATGATCATTATTTGAACGAACTTGGTATGCCTCGCATCTCAAATGCTATATACAGAGTACCAAGGTCTGGAGAAGTTTTTTTTGTTAAAAAGGGTTAGCGTGGTGGCCATCTTGGTCGTAGGACCAGGACCATTTGAACATACTCTCGTTCCCCAATCCTAAGAAGTCTCCATGTGAAATTTGAGATCACTGGACTTGTTGTTTCAGGGGAGAAGATGATTTAAAATGTTTACGGGCGGATATCGGACGGACAGATGCCGGAGTCATTGGTATACTGTTAGCTTACCCCAGAGCCTTCAAGTTATTTTCAAGGCACAGCCAAAACGTGACAGTGACAAGGACATTCGACAATCACAGACTGCAGACCAACTCGCGGTATCTCGAGCAAAAGATCCAGAAATCAGACAGCCACAACACGATTTAAGTAAAGCAACCAGCTCTCTCTTCCTCAGCAATATGATTGATAAACTAGAAAGCTTCAATACTTTTTCTACAATGAATATCTCCATTTGATGAAGCGACCGAATCTATCCTACGTATCAATAAACGATTCGTTGCAGAAAGCAAACAAATGGACTCCCAGATCAGACTGCTCCTCTAGGAGCAGGCTGATCTGGGACTGTTTTGTTTGCACATGATTCCCTTTCTAAGTAATTTGACTCGAGATTCGATTTGATTTCTAGTTTTAGGCGTGTAAATATGGCATAGCTGGCAAATGTTTAAGTCTGAGGAGTCCGCCTTTTGTTTCAGAGCAAAATGGTTTGATTATATCTGATAATATTGATGAATCGACAAAACAAAAGAGTAGTATACCAAAACAACGATTAAATATCAGATTTTTTGTGAAACATAACTTCGAAAACGGCTACAGCATTGTACCATGCGTAAATCTAAGCTGTTTGGGTATGATTACCCAGAGTGGCATGGTGCTCCGTTTTGAAGTTAGGGTACGGTGTCAACATATTGCGGATATTGTATTGTAATTTGATCTTGATTTATAGATGTAAGTGCATTCGCTGTTCAGGTGCTTATCTGATTTCCAATGAGAGGGAGTTTTTCTCTTGAGAATAAGTTATTGCAAATCGCTTGACAACAGGTAAAGACAATAGTAGCCAGTGCAAGAGAAAACCAACAAAATTAACTATGTGCAACTAAATGTACTTGCCAACAACCTAGTCAGATAAGAGTGTACACTTTGTGCTATAGAGATGATCAGACGGGGCGTATGTCCAGGCTAGTGTACGTACTTGTTCGGCAGTGGTATGTAATGAAAAAATAATTATCTTATTTCTCAACCAAAACATATGTTGTGGTGTCTCAACGAGACGCTTCTTTTGAGCCGCAATACAACCGTTAAAACTGATAATTTAAGAACATAAAATTAAATCCAGCCTGCCCAGCTACAGAGACTATCTAATTTCATTAACATTAAGTATGCCATTAATCGTACTTGGGCATCGACCACAATGACTGTTAAGACATGTTTGCAAACTTTCCGTGCTAGCGGCGACTTTTGTCGTCTGCTGATATAAACCTTTGCAAACAGTTTGGACCCAGATCAGGACCGACAGAACGTCGGTCCTGATCTGGATCCAAACCGTTTGACACTCTGCTGAAAGATTTATTTATTTAAAAAAGTGGGTTTTGAAAAAAAGTCAGCAGACGACAACAAAAATATCCAAATTACCCAGAAGCAAAGAGGTTACCAGCAAATATAAGGATCAGGAATCGATACAATCAAGTACCACCAAATCATTGCTCGCTGACAAGATAGCATAACAGACCAAAGATTTTACATTCCATCTAGTCTCTGTAACTGACCAGTCTGACTTTAGTCGTTCCAGATTGCATAGTACCCCTATGTTACTGTAGCTTTTCTCATTACGCGGCTACCATCAGCAATGTTCATAATTGGCTAATTGCTGAATAAATTGCGATTTACATACGCATTTAAGTCTACAATGTCAAGACGAATTTACATATAAATCTAAAATTAAGATTTCAAAATGTTTGCTTTCTGGACAAAACGGGAACGAAAGGTGTTTACTAAACGCAAATAATGTCAACTTGGGTATATCAGATTAGTATACTGAACAAGTATACTGAAGTAGTTGGTATGAAAACTCACCAATACAGTCGCAATAACATGGTAAATACCCAGGGTGGAAGGTCAGGGTGGGTGAAGGTGGGGTTGGGGGTTTGGGGCTGTCTGTGAATGTGTTTACTCCAGAATAGTCCCCTAATGACTATACCTCTCATAGTTAATAACAGTCTGTCACCTGAACATAGGGAGCGCAGTGGCTCAGTGGTAGAGTGCTTGACTCGAGACCGAGGGCCGCGGGTTCGAGCCTCACCGGAGTCACTGTGTTGTGCCCTTGAGCAAGACACGTTAATCCTAGCTTAGTACTGGTTCAACCCAGGAAGACCCGTCCCTACATAACTGAAATATTGTTGATGGGGCGTATGGATCAAATCAAACAAAACAAAACCACTGAACATTATAACACTGTAGGCGGTATAAAGAGAAAAGAAGAAAGATATTAATTAGTAATTATAAGAAAGAAAAATCAAATAAGATTTCCAACTGCGCTAACAACCAATCTGGCTACGGTGCCTGCTAAGGGGTATTGTAGCTCCACCAGCATAGGTCTAGCCATCGCTTGTTTTTCTACAGTAAGACCTGAGTAAAACGGCCACTCTAAAAATGACAAAAAAATGGTTTTCAAGACAAATCATCGCTGAATACAGGTCAAAAGTATTGCAGAATGCTCCAAGGGGGAGCATTCTGTAATACATTCAACCTTCGTTAAGCTACCATTGTCATTACGATCTTTATTAAGCAAATAGAATATTCTGTAAGCAAACAGTGGAGACCCTGATCAGACGCCAAGTTCTGTGGCGTCTGATCTGGGTCTGCACTGTTTGCCTATGTCCCACAAAAACGACGCCATGCTTAAATCATATGGGTTAATTTACTACCAATATTATCATTCTGTGTTGTTAATGCACGAAGTGACAATCGCATTACTATTCTAGGGTTATAGCATATGGGTTAATTTACTACCAAAAGTATCATATTGTTTTGTTAATGCACGTAGTGACAATCGCATCACTGTTCTAGGCTTATATCATATGAGTTAATTTACTACCAATTTTATCTTTTTATTTTGTTAATGCACAAAGTGACAATCGCATCACTATTCTAGGGTTATAGCATATGGGTCAATTTACTACCAATATTATCATTTTGTTTTGATAATGTACGAAGTGACAATCGCACCACTATTCTAAGGTAATATCAAATGGGTTAAAATACCAATATAATCATTTTGTTTTGTTTATGCACGAAGTGACAATCGCATCACTATTCTAGGGTTATATACCATAAAGGTTAATTTACTACCAATATTATCGTTGTGTTTTGTTAATGCACGAAATGACAATCGCATCACTATTCTAGGGTTAATATTATATCATTGCCAATGATTTTATCGACTGAGTTCGTTAACTGATGTTAATGCACGCTCGTGTCGTTTTGTAAATGCAAGACTGCTTCGTCAGTGGTTAAAGCACATAGACGCAAGCTGATAAGAGTCTATATGATACCTCTTTTAGTTGCCGATTTAGTATGGGTTCAGCTGTCCTGGCAAGCCGTAGGTATGTATACCTTGCATCTGTTCATGACGAAAGTGAATAAAAACAGCAAGAAGAAGCTTATATCAGTTTTCCATCAACCCAATTATACTTAACGTCCCATACAAACGACAGACAGACAGACAGAGAGACAGACATAACTTTATTCTCTTTGTTGAATTAACAGCGTTAAATGTATGTCACAGTTTATGCAAATATTTCTTAGCGAAGGTGGTGGCATGCAGTTCTAGGGGGTGAACTTAGTAATATGGTACAGGACCTCGCTAGTACTATGTTTGTATAATGTTTGCTAAGCGTACTTATATATATATTTTAATATTGACAAACTGCGTAGTCCCCGATGAAGGGTGTCGTTTAAAATGATAAATTCTGCAATAAAATATTTTTAAAAATGCTACCAACATGACCAATGCAGTGATTAATCAGATGATGAATTTAAGAACGGACAGAAATAGTTAAACTTTACGTAGAACTATTTTCTGGCCAGACTGCGTGACTCCGAGCTGCGTGACCAATTTTGCTGATCAAGGTTTATTATGTGTTTCTCATAATCTCTATGGGGTTGTGTGAATTCTGATATATTGCTATCTGAGATCAAATATACTTGACATAATAGCAAGATTGTAAAGAATTTTGGAATAATTTCAAATTGATACATTTATACGAGCCAAATCAAAATGAGCCGGCGCATGAGAAAATTGGGATTATTGCATAAGCGTGCAGCAAATGCTCAGACGAGCCATTTGTTTGTTTTTGTTGCTTTACGTCCCATGTCAACAGCTATGGTCATTGTGGGACGGTCAGTTCACTTAACCACACTTTTTCCTGGGCAGGCTTGAGCAAGCGGTTAACCAGTAATTTGTGCACATACTTTCGCTTGTAACTGACAACAACCCTTCTTGAATAAATCAGCGGAAGGGAGGAGAATGACCGTAGAAATTATTTCATGATCAATCTCCACGAAAGTATGGTACCGGGCCGGGATCGAACTCGCGACCCCTGGATCTGCAGTCAGACACGCATCTGTAGCCAGACACGTTACATGTACCGACTGCGCTACGCGGCCCGGTAATATTCAGACGAGCCGTCGCATGCGCGCAGTTTCGTCAGAGCATTCGGTGATCGCGTACACAAAGTATGGAAGCAGGTAAAGACCTTGACCAAACACTAAAACACCAGCTCGACTCGAATGCTAAAAAATGCAATCCCGTTTAAAAGCATGATTTTACGATATGCCATAACGCCCATTAAAATTTTTGAATGCTGGGCAATTTTTCATGTTTTTTGTCATCCGCTGATTTTTGTTTTTACAAAATCAACTTTTGGAAGAAAAAACATCTTTCAGCAGTACCATCCGAGTATCAAACAGATTGGATCCAGAATATACTGGCTTGATAAATGAAGCTATGCATACGGTTCAAAATGAATGTTCTAGCACAAGGTTATGATATAGGAGCTCAAAAACCCGTTTGTGTGTTCGTCCACGCGTTAGTCTCCCTGTAAGCAATTTATATTTATCAAAGCGTAACCTCTCGACTATGTTGGGTTCGATTGTATCGATAAAAGAATAAATACAGTAATAGCAATAACAGGTAGAAATGTTTAAACATTTATCGCTGGAAGAAATATTGGCCTCAAGCTGTTTAAATAGGAAAGTATATTTGTAAGTGTAAGCTTTCACCGCTTTTGGTGTAATGTTAGTACTACCAAGTTACTAAAGTTACATTTATATTGTACTCATTGAGACGTTAATGTTTATCAAGGGTCGAATTAACTTTTATATGAGATTTCAATCCGTTGCTTATTACGTATCAAATCAACGTAAGAGTAACGTTGAATCGACGAACTTGTCCCCTCTAGCGGCGTGGGGGATACCTGTATCTTCATATCATTTTTTTTATGTTTCTGTCTTAAAATCAAAGACATTTTTGAACCATGAAAAAGGTTTTAAACAAAATTAACTAAACAATATGATCATATATTTCCGATTTATATCAAATTTAAAGATTGTTATCAAAGGGACGATTCATTGCATGAAAAGCGTACCTGTCAGGGCGCAGTTAAGTCTGTAATATTGAAATCTACATCAGAGAAACAGGGGCATTGTTAACTCTTTGAATGCTGGGTAATTCATGTGTTGTTGTTGTTTTTTCGGTGACTTCTTTATCTTAAAATATATGTATCTTCTTCCTTTTTAAATAAAATCAGTAAAAACTTTCAAAGTGTCAACCAGTTTGTATCCAAATTAGGTCAACAGTTTGGTTCCAAATGATTTGCAAAGGTTATAAGTAGATGACAAAATTTGCTACTGGCAGGTAAGGAGTTGACTCAGTGATTTTTTTTCCGGAGAAGCAGAGGCACTATTGTTGAACTGTTCCATGCACGGATCCTCAGGGGGGGGGGGGGGGGGGCAGGGAGCTCGGACCCCCGCGCCTGAAACATCACCAAAATATGGGGTTTATTAGCAATACTGGTCCGGATCGCCTGAAAAATCACAAAGCCACTGTCCATCATTTTATTCAAATTAATGATACATAATAAAATATGAGATTTAAAGCATAAATGGTCAAAGATTGACCATTTTTTTTTCGGAATATAGCCACAGAATTATCTCTAATTCACAAGAACACTTTTAAATTAGCTTCACCTAAAAAAACACTTTATAAAGGTACTGTAGGATTAACCGGAAAATTATGTTGGGTAGGCCGTCCTTAATTTGTCGGACTGCAGTTGCATATTGAGATATAAATAGAAAGAGTTATCGCTCCTAAATACCCGGGGTATGTACAATTTTATCATGTATCTCTCTAGTAATTATTCAAATGTATAAATCTTGAATATTATTTATTATATAAACGGATGGTGTGTTGCCATTGTTGCACTGTGACTGAAGTAACATTAGCTACTGCTTCCTAAATAGACACGGGGAGGACAGGGCACCCCCTGTCAGGGGGTTCGGACCGACCCCCCCCCCCCCTTAAAAACACTATCGCCGGGCGCAATCATCGGCCCACCAGCGAAACGAGATGTAGATTCAATCTTAACAAATTAAATGCATAAAACGTATGACCAGTCTACTTTTACTGCAGGCACTTGTCACTCGGCAATGGCAAGTTCTAAGTTCTAGGCCTTATTTTCACAAGCAAAATATTTTTCTTTTTTCTCAACCAAAACATATGTTTTGGGTACTCAAAAACAGTAACCTATTATATAGAACAATCTCAATGCGACGGATCTTTAGAGCACCCAAAACAAATGTTTAAACTGATGGATAAAAAACTAAATTATGAATGTCATTTGTGCAGTCTTATCTGGATCGACCTACTATGACACGAGATGTTTACGTAAAATCTGGCCTTGACCGCCCCGCCAACAAATCGCCATCCGAATGGCGTTTCGCTGGCGAGCCGATAGCGACCCGTGATGGGAGGCTGGCTGGGTACATGCCAAGAACAAAGAGTGCCAAGTTCCATACTTTTGATGTGAAATTTCATCTACTATCATTATTGTCATACATGTACTTAATAGCTATAGGCCAAGATTAACAACTTTTGTAAATTATTGTATGTTTTGGTTCCGAAATAAGGTAAATATCTTTGATTCAATGCACTCTTATCTATAGAGTCCTGCTGTCGTGGTACATGTACGTTGGTACATGTACTTAAGAAATCTTTAATAAAATGAGATTACTACATGCCTTGATTCACCTACTACCATATGCAGATGGCCAAAAGGACTTAACTGAACGCAAATCTACTTCATTTTCAGCGGAAAGAGTTTGCTCCCTTAGCGAATTTACAATATCTTTGTGCTAGGTTTTGTCTTCTATAAAACAATGCAGTTTGACTCCACTTTACTAAAACTTAGATAAATGAGCTGACATGTTTTAAAAGAATTAACTTATTAAAAATGATTACGATCGTTAAAAATAATAACTCGTTCTGTTGTGCTGTTAAACTAGTAGCGGGAATTGTACAAAATATGAAAGTTCATATTTTGTACAATTCACGCGGTTGTTATATCCGCTTTTTTCTTTAGAAAAAAAGGGTATATTAATTTCGTGTCAAAGTCGGTCCGTCGTCCGTCCGTCCGTCCGTCCGTCCGTCTGTCCGTGCGTACGTCCGTCCGTCACGTTTCTTGTAAATGTATCTCCTCCTAAACCATTAGAAGGAAGCAACTTCAAACTTTGTAGGTGAATAGGTCACATGATGTAGAGGGTACTGGGCGACATTTCGTGTGACCTTGACCCAAGGTCAAGGTCAAAGGTCAAATATTGTATTTTCTTGTAATTGTTTCTCCTCCTAAGCGGTTAGACGTAGCAACTTCAAACTTTGTATCTGAATAGGTCACATGATATAGAGGGTACTGGGCAACATTTTGCGTGACCTTGACCCCAAGGTCAAGGTCAAAGGTCAAATATTGAATTTTCTTGTAAATGCATCTCCTCCTAAACCGTTAGAGGTAGCAAAATCAAACTTTGTAGGTGAATAGGTCACATGATGTAGAGGGTACTGGGTGACATTTCGTGTGACCTTGACCCCAAGGTCAAGGTCAAAGGTCAAATATTGTATTTTCTTGTAAATGTATCTCCTCCTAAACGGTTAGACCTAGCAACTTCAAACTTTGTAGCTGAATAGGTCACATGATGTTGAGGGTACTGGGCAACATTTTGTATGACCTTGACCCCAAATGTCAAGGTCAAAGGTCAAATATTGAATTTTCTTGTAAATGCTTCTCCTCCTAAAGCTTTTGATGTAGTAACTTCAAACTCTGTAGGTGCATAGGTCACATGATGTAGAGGGCACTGGGCATTATTTAGTGTGACCTTGACCTGAAGGTCAAGGTCAAATAATGTACTTTCTTGAAGTTGCATCTTCTCCTAAACTGTTGGACGTAGCACCTTCAAACTTTGCAGGTGCAAAGGTCATATGATTTGGAGGGCACTAGACAACATTTGGTGTGACCTTGACCCATAGGTCAAGGTCATATAGTGTATTTTTTGTAAATGCTTCTCCTCCTTAACCATTGGACATAGCAACTTCAACTTTTACAGGTGCATAGGTCGTATTATGTTGAAGGAACTGAGCAGCATTTTGTGTGACCTTGACCCCAAGGTAAAGGTTATAGGTCAAAAAGCGGGTATTTGCGATGGTGTACCATCGACTTCTGCTCTAGTATACATTTAACTTGCAAACAAAGAAGGTTGTACACATTAAACTGCATTGTCATCGACCGGAAGCATTGTATCAAATACTGACCTGTCTGATTTGAGCACTGTGGGTACATGTGACATATTTGTTTACCAAATTCGTCACAGAGTCATGTGATTCGCCCGATTGGCTGATTCAATATTGTTTATCAAGTGCGTCATCACGTGTCACTGAAACAGTTTCAATGAAAATGCCATGCGGAGAATGTTTTCAAAAATGTTTTAGTGCAAACAATATGATCAGTCTATGGCTGAATACCGTAATACCTATCATTGTTATGATTTGGCTACCCAATATGACTAGATATCTCCAATGACGGATTATCTATAGGCATTTAACGCTTGTTACTTTTTAACATAGGTGTTTTGAGTAATGCACACCGCGTAACAGCACAAACCCGATTTTTCAGTCGCGATGTCCCATAGCAGACAGGTCGATCCTTTAGTATCGCACATGCGCAGACAATGCATTAAACTGTTAAACATAGATGGAAAGAGTTTGCTCCCTTAGCTCATTTACAATATCTTTGTGCTAGGTTTTGTCTTCTATAAAACAATGCAGTTTGACTTCACTTTACTAAAACTTTGATAAATGAGCTAACATGTTTTAAAAGAATTAACTTATTAAAAATGAATACTATCGTTCTGTTGTGCTGTAAAACTAGCGGGAATTGTACAAAATATGAAAGTTCATATTTTGTACAATTTACGCGTTTGTATACCTTTAACTTGTAAACATAGAAGGTTGTACACATTAAACTGTTAAACATAGGTCAGTGATTTTATTTGGGATTTTGGGAAGCTACCTTTTCCTGAACACTTGGGAAAATATTTCATAAAAATTGGGAAAATAAGTGCTAAAATACATGAAATTCGGAAAATTAAGGCCATTTTTGGATTGGGAATGACTCCCATATAAGGCAGTAAAAATTGCCAAATAAAATCACTATAGGTTGTACACATTAAACTTATTAACACAGAAGATTGTACACTTTTAACTATTAATCATAGAAGGTTGTGAATTTTTAAACTTGTAAAATAGAAGGTTGTCACTTTTAACTGTGAAACAGAGAAGGTTTTACAATTTCAACTTGTACACATATATACAACCTTAAACTTGTATACATAGAGGGCTGTGCATCTTTAACTTGTAAACATAGAAGGATGTACATCTTTACCTGGTAAACATAGAAGGTTGTACACCTTTAACTGGTAAACATTATACAATTATTGACTAATGAGGCATTGGATATGATGTGATATCGACCAGATAATATCAATATTGGCCGAGGCGGAACTGTTTTATTATATAACATTTAGAGAAAGACGTACAGGTATCATTGCACCTGGAAAAAATACTGAACTTAAATACAAGTTTTGGGACAGTCAAGTATTTAGCAGAAACAGTGCAAACCTAGATAAGACCACTCTTTTACTATTTCATATATGTTGTGCATGAGTGTCATCATTCAGCATTTACTAACAAGAATTCTAACACGCCTCGCCTGTAGAGCCAATTTTAAAACAGTGTGATATATCAAATAATAATTCACAGCGTTGAAAGCGCAGGGAAAATGTGTGATAGCTGACGTCATTTGTTACTGGTAAATGACGTCATTCATGGTGTAAGACGGTGTAACGTCGTTTTAACGCTTGAAAAACGTTATAAATACATGTAAAGGTATGCGATGTGGTCTAAGTATTGGCGGGAGTTCTTCAGTGCACAGGCGGAAAGTTGGAAGAAGCTGAAGAGTTCAAATTTGTTTTCGTCGTTTATTATGCAATAAAATCGACATAGATCATTTCCAGTGCGTGATTTGTCGCTTTCTTGGCAACTACGATAGGATTACAAGCGGCGCTTTAGAAAAGCAGAACCGGAATGGAAAAAACACAAGCAATCTAATTTTAGAAACTAATATTCACCAGCAAGCGCGCGCCAGCCAGTGAATATCAATATATTGACTGGCCACGTGAGCGCTCTAAGCCAATGAAAATCAGTCTTTTAACTTAGTTATATAATAAAGAAGGATGTACATCTTTAACTGGTAAGCATAGAAGGTTATACAGTTTTAACTGGTAAACAAAGAAGGATGTACACCTTTTACTGAAAAACATTATACAATTATTGACTAATGAGGCATTGGATATGATGTGATATCGACCAGAGAATACAAATATTGACCTCGGCTTCTGATGTGATATTGACCAGAGAATACCAATATTGACCGAGGCGAAGCCGAGGTCAATATTTGTATTCTCTGGTCGATATCACATCATATCCAATGCCTAATTAGTCAATAACTGTTTTATTATATAACATTTAGAGAAAGATGTACAGGTATCATTGCACATAAAAAAATACTGAACTTATACACAACTTTAGGGACAGTCAAACATTAACAGAAACACTGCAGACCTAGATAAGACCACCCGTTTACTATTTAATATATGTTTTGCATGAGTGTCATCATTCAGCATTTACTTACAAGAATTCTAACACGCCTCGCCTGTAGAGCCAATGTTCAAATAGCGTGATATATCAAACAATTATTTACAGCTTTGAAAGCGCAGGGAAAGTGTGTGATAGCTGACGTCATTTGTTACTAGAACATGACGTCATTCATGGCGTTAGACGGTGTAACGTCGTTTTTACGCTTGAAAGACGTTACAAATACATGTAAACGTATGCGACGTGGTCTAAGTATTGGCGGGAGTTCTTCAGTGCAACGGAGAAAAGTTAGAAGATGCTGAAGACTTCAAATTTGCTTTCGTCGCGTATTGTGCTATAAAAGCGAAATAGAGCAGCTCCAGTGCGTGATTTGTTGCATTCTCGGCAACTACGATATGATTATTAGCGAGGCTTTAGAAAAGCAGAACCGGAACGGACAAAAAACAGAAGGAGTCTAATTTAAGTAACTAATATTCACCGGCAAGCATGCGCCAGCCAGTGAATATGACAATATATAGACTGGCCACGTGAGCGCTCTAAGCCAATGAAAATCGGTCTTTTTACTTAGTTATATAATAAAGAAGGTTGTACACCTTTAACTGGTAAACATAGAAGGATGTACACGTTTTATTGGTAAACAAAGAAGGTTGTGCATCTTTAGAAACATAGAAGGTTGTGCATCTTTAACTGGTAAACATAGAAGGTTGTACACCTTTAACTGGTAAACATAGAAAGATGTTAACCTTTAACTGGTAAACATAGAAGGATGTACACTTTTAACTGGTAAACATAGAAGGTTGTACATCTTTAACTGGTAAACATAGAAAGATGTACATCTTTAATTGGTAAACATAGAAGGTTGTACACCTTTAACTGGTAAACAAAGAAGGATGTACACCTTTTACTGGTAAACATAGAAGGATGTACACCTTTAACTGGTAAACACAGAAGGTTGTACACTTTTAACTGGTAAACATAGAAAGATGTACATCTTGAATTGGTAAACATAGAAGGGTGTACACCTTTAACTGGTAAACAAAGAAGGATGTACACCTTTTACTGGTAAAGATAGAAGGTTGTACACCTTTAACTGGTAAACATAGAAGGATGTACACCTTTTATTGGTAATCATAGAAGGTTGTGCATCTTTAATTAGAAACATAGAAGGTTGTGCATCTTTAACTGGTAAACATAGAAGGTTGTACACCTTTAACTGGTAAACATAGAAAGATGTACACCTTTAACTGGTAAACATAGAAGGATGTATACTTTTAACTGGTAAACATAGAAGGTTGTGCACCTTTAACTGGTAAACATAGAAAGATGTACATCTTTAATAGGTAAACATAGAAGGGTGTACACCTTTAACTGGTAAACATAGAAGGTTGTACACTTTTAACTGGTAAACATAGAAGGTTGTACACCTTTAACTGGTAAACATATAAGGTTGTGCATTTTAAACTAGTAAACATAGAAGGTACACCTTTAACTGGTAAACTTTGAAGGTTGTACATCTTTAACTGGTAAACATAGAGAGCTATACACCTTTAACTGGTAAACATAGAAGGTTTTTCATCTTTAACTGGTAAACATAGAAGAACGTGTTCTGTAACTTGTACTTAAACATTAACGTATATGTTTATTATTGAATTTCAGATTTGCTAGTTGAATATTCAATCACTCTCGAGATGGGCGATGGTTGGCTAACAACTAGGAACAAACCCAAGGTACAAAAACAAGGGCAAAGGTTTCCAGGATTATTCCTGAATTCAGGATTTTGAGGCTGACTTTCTATGGAAAGTCAGCCTCAAAATCCTGAATTAGGAAAATTATAATATCTTCTTTGTCTTGTATACAAGTTATCATGGTTATCTAAAGACTATTGACCATTTAAAATAGTAATAACTAATATCTTGTAAACATATTGCAAGTTTTAAGATTTGAATTTCTAAAGTTCAGGATTTTCTAAATTTTGAACTTTCACCTATGAATAAAGAGGGTAGGCCTCTTGGTTATTCTTAGCTGACTCGGTCCAATACTTTCGTGCAGATTGATCATGAAATAATTTCTACAACCATTCTCTTCCCTTCCACTGATTCAAGAAGGGTAGTTGTCAGTTACAAAAGAAAGTATATGCACGAAGCACTGGTTAACTGCTTAGTCAAGCTTGCCCAGGTAAAAAGTGTTATTAAGTGAACTGACCATCCTGACATGACCATAGCTGTTGACTGGGATGTTAAGCATCAAACCATACAAACAAACAAAACGAAATGTTCTTAGCTGATTTGGAGCCTTTGTTTAGACAATGCATTTATTTGATATTTGAATCATATCAAACATTAACACTCGCTAGGTCCAGACTCGGAGTCAGATCCCAACAGCCGTCGTTGTACCGCGTGACGGCAGTGGTCATGTTGGTAGAAACTCCCCTCTTGCAATGATTCATTTTCTGGTCCTTCAGAAATATTGAGTTCTGGCAAAAATGCCTAATACTGCTTAAGCCAGTGCTAGTCAGCGTGAAACATTATTACACCTTTGACCCACCTTTTATTTATATTCCAAAGGTTTACATCAAATAGTTCGCAAAGCACAAAGAGCAACTGCATACTAGTATGTTTGTTTTGTTGCTTTAAGTCCCAAGTCTGGCGGGACGGTCAGTTCACAAGCTTGAACAAGCATTTAACCAGTACAACGTGCACATACTTTACTTTCGCTTGTAACTGACAACAATCCTTCTTGAATGATTCAGCGGAAAGGAGGAGAATGACCGTAGAAATTATTTCATGATCAATCTTCACGAAAGTATGGGACCAGGCTGGGATCCAACTCGCGACCCCTGGATCTGCAGTCAGACTCGCATCTTTTGCCAGACACGTTACCGACTGCCCTACGCGACCCGGTGCAACTGCATATTGGTGCAAAAAGAAAGTGTTTTTATGGTTTGTACGGGCGACAGTTTAGTCACTAAAGCTGACAGATTATCCTCCTGTATAGACGCACGAACCATTCAATAACTCACGCTTTCTATGCAATTAGAGTCAACTATATGAAAGACAAGTTTAGAAGCATGTGCGGATCCAGAGGGGGGACTGGGGGTCGGGACCCCCCTGGAAAATTACATTAATTATAGGATTCCTTAGCAATACTGGTCTAGATCCCCTTAAAATCACAAAGCTACCAATCCAACATGCAATGTTGGGCCATCATCGGCCCGCCAGCGAAACGCCATTTAAATGGCAGTTCGCTGGCGGGCCGTTTATGGCCCGCTTATAGTGGTTTTTTTGGATTTGGATGCTTCCTCTCTTCGTCATACTAAAAAAAACTTGTCAAAGTTGGACCCCCTCTGACAAAACTTTCTGGATCCGCGCATTGGAAGTTTAAGATTAATAAGTTTATCAAACTTTTTTAATGTAAATTGTATTTTTTCCTTTATCTATCAGTTTAAACAAGCATGTGTTTTGAGTACTCAAAGAACCGTCCTACCGATCTTTTGAGTACCTACAACATATTTTTGGTTGAGAAGTAAAAACAAAGATTTTCAATTACGCATTCCTATCTGGAGGCCTGAATTATGTTCTTGTATTTGTTTTTTTTTTCTTGAATATTGAGGAGTATTGATTATAAAGAGGATCTTACATGGATGCTCATGCTTTATTGAATTTATTAAACTAGTTGAGGAAAAGAGATAAAATGTAAGGCTTGCCGAGCATTTTATCTCTCATTAGCTGCGAGTTTAATAAATTCAATACAACAGCAGCAAGAATGATAGATTCTATTTATCATATGACATTTAGAATACTTTGAAATCTCATTATTGGCGTAAAAAAGTTATAATTTTGTCATTATGTACACAACGTCGTTATGGACGTCATAACGTTTCCCGTAAATCTGTAAACCACTGTAGGCGCGTTGCTGAAATTCAAATTTTCGAAAAAACTTACCTCATCGTCATAAAGGATGAAACAGGTCTTAAATTCAAGATGAATGACTCTACTTTATTTCTGATTGGGTCGTACGCTCAAAAATTGGTAGCATCATATTAAAAAATGGGGAGATAACTCAATGTTTGCAAAAAACGGAAACGTAAAGTACGGTTTTTAAACTGATTTTGTATTGACAAAAAGACGTTCTTTTTCGCAAATTATTTTATTTTCTAAAAGTAAGTTTACTGTCATTTATATTCGTATGAGTTAAATTGATTTTTATAAACTTAAACATAGTTTTTTGGGGGGATAACTCTTACTACCCTATAAAATATAATATTTTCCTCTATATTATTCCTTGTAATACCGTTATATTTAATAAGAACCCGCAAAACTTCATAATTTCTAAAACAATTGTCTTTTTGCTTTTCAAAAACATGATTTGCCGCATCCTGATATGCCTGACGGCTCAGAAATTTGCTTCTTAAGTTGCCACCCCTGTGTGGAAAAACAGCATTTTCATGCATTTTTCCAATACACTTGATACGAGCATAGGAGATTCGCTGATTTACTTTTGGAGAAAACTTACATTAGCGTCCTAAATGATGAAACATGGCTCAATTGAAGATAAATATATCTGTACTATCAATTTGTGAGGATTGTACGTTAAAATCGAGTATCGTCATTCATAAAATGGGGAAGTAGCTCTGGTACTAGAAATAATGTAAAACCAGCATAGATGAGCGTCGTTAAGTACCTCCTTGAAATATTGCTTCTCTGCTTTTGTTTACTTTTACTCACACAAAAGTATATCTGTTTGAAATGTCTGGTCTTTCTTTCTTAGATAGATAAAATAGAATTTCAGAAAAAAGCAATATGACGCTCTTATTAGATATTAATATTATCTAATTTGCATATTCAAGAATATTAATGAAAACGTAAGTAATGAGAAAAATTGTAGAATAAATTAAGGGGTGTCACCAACAAAATTACCTATATGCCGCTGTTTATCATTCCAGACTAAGAATCGTGATACCAAATTAAAGTTGAGACATTAGCAAAATGACCAACTGAAAAGATATACGAATTATCTGATTTGCATACTCATGAATATTAATGAAAACATACGAAATGAGAGAAAATTGGCTGGAAAATTAAGGGGTACATCTACAAAATTACCACTACACCAGCTGCTAAATATCTTTATCCTACAAAATTTACTACCCAATAAAAGTTGAGACAAAGCCATTTGACTAAAATGATTAAATATACAAATTATCTCATTTAAATATTCATGAATATTAATGTAAACGTAAGAAATAAGAAAAAAAAATGGTAGAAAAATTAAGGGGGTATACCTACAAAATGTCCTTTATGTCTGCTGCGTACTAGACTAGACTACAAAACTTGGTACCAAATAAAAATTGAGACATTGCCATTTGACTAAAATGATTAAATATGCGAATTATCTAATTTAAATATTCAAGAATATTAATGTAAACATAAGACATAAAACAAAATTTGTAGAAAAATAAAGGTGGTATACTTTAAAAATTACCAGTACGCTAGCTGCTAACTATCCTACCTTACAAAACCTGGTACCAAATAAAAGATGAGACATAGCCATTTGATCAAAATGTTGAAATATACGAATTATCTAATTTAAATATTCATGAATATTAATGAAAGCATAAGAGACAAGAGAACATTGGTAGAAAAATTAAGGTGGTATACTTTCAAATTACCTATATATCTACTGCTAACTATCGTAGACTACAAAACTTGGTACCAAATTAAAGCTGAGGCATTGTATTTTGACCAAAATGATTAAAATATACGAAGAATCTAATTTGAATATTCATGAATATTAATGTAAAAAGTATAAATAAGGGAAAAGTGGTAGAAAAATGAAGGTGGTATACCTACAAAATGTCCTATATGTCTGCTGTTTATTAGACTAGACTATAAAATTTCGTACCAAACAAAAGTTGAAACTTTGCCATTTAACCAAAATTATCAAATATGCGAATTATCTAATTTAAATATTCAAGAATATTAATGTAATAATAAGAAATAAGACTAAATTGGTAGAAATATTAAGGGGGTATACCTACAAAATTACATGTACTCCAGCTGAAAACTATCCTAGACTATAAAAATTGGTACCCAATAACAGTTGAGACATAATCGTTTCACTAAAATGATTAAATATACGAATTATTTAATTTAAATATTCATGAATAATAATGAAAACATAAGAAACAAGACAAAATTGGTAAAAAAATTAAGGCGGTATACCTACAAAATTAATATGACGCTAGCTGATAATTATCCTATCTTACAAAACTTGCTATCAAATAAAAGTTGAGATATAGCCATTTGGTCAAAATGATAAAATAAACGAATTTTATAACTTAATTATTCATGAATATGAATGAAAGCATAAGAAATAAGATAAAATAGATAGAAAAAATATGGGGGTAGAGCTACAAAATTACCTATATTTCTACTGCCAACTATCGTAGACTGCAAAACTTAGTACAAAATTCAAGTTGAGACATTGCATTTTGACCAAAATGATTAAATTTACAAATTATCTAAATTGAATATATTCATGATTATTAATGAATAATTAAGAAATAAGAGGAAATTTGTAGAAAAATTAGGTGATTTACGTTCAAATAACCAATAAGTCAGCCGCTAACTATGAATAACTTCAAAACTAGGTACTAAATAAAAATTGAGACATTTTCGTTTGATGAAAATGATTCACTATACAAATGATCTAATTCGAATACCCATAAATATTAATTTTAACATAAGAAATAAGACAAAATTGGTAGATTAATTAAGGTGGTATCTTTTCCAAATTACCTCTACATCAGCTGCTTACTATCCTAGACTACAAAACTTGGTACCAAATAATAGTTGAGATACAGGTATGTGACCCTATGACTATAGGTATTCGAAATATCTAATTTTTATATTCACGAATATTAATGAACACATAAAAAGAATAAGTAAAAAATAGTGGAAAACTAAAGTGGTTTGACCTACAAAATAACCTATATTTCAGCTGCCATATATCCTGGACTGCCAACCATGGTACCAAATTAAAGTTGAGACCTATGATGAATATACAAATGATCTCATTTGCTTGTCTCATGAATGTATAAGAAAACATTAAAAAGAAAGAAGAACACAGAATGATAAAATTTAGTTCTAGGCTTTAATTTGAGAATAGGATAACTAGCAACTGACATATGCGTAATTTTGTAAGTACACCCCTTTAATTTTTTCCAAAATTTTCTCTTATTTCTTATATTTTGATTAATATTTATGAATGAGAATGTTAGAAAATTTGTTAAATGGACAATTTGGTAAAAGTGCAGTGATTTGGCATTATTTGGTACCAAGAGTGGTTGCCTAAAATAATTTGCAGCTGAGTTGTAAGTAACTTTGTGGGTACACCTTTTTATTTTTTTATGATTTCCTAGTGTATTCATTACTTTTCATGAATATGCAAATTTGCTCACTAGCATACTTTACCGCTGAATGAAGCTGCTATGTCTTACTTTTGCTTTTTATCGAGTTAGTACTTTAGGATGAGTTACTGCTGAGATATAAGTAATTTGTAGGGACATACCCAACTGTTTTGAAGCGCATTATTTGTTGCCATGGAAACCACACAATTTCACATAGCTCAAATGGGTTATTTTGAGGGCAATACTTTTACCTATTGAAGGCGGTCCCACAAAACAATTTGACGCCAATGAGAAGTTGTCCTGAGGACGCAAGGCTGGTCTAATTCGACCATTGGGTACTAAGGAATTTAAATGCTTTTACTTTTGATATATAGATAGTATAACACATTTTGTGGGTATTGCTAGGAAGAATGGACATTATGACGACAGTTAAATTAAAGCTACTTGTTGATTCTCAAAACTCATTTCTCGTTTATCACTTAAAAAGCTGGAACCTAGTCCAAAATAGTGCTATGAATGAAACATTCATTAAAATAGCTGGACACTAGATACGCAAAAAGTAAGTGAGTATAAACAGGAAAAAACACAATCACTACTGCAGATCAACCAACGGCATCGTTAGGAAGAGGAACAGAACACTTACAGTCACAAGACACCAGGAAGACAATTAAAGCAAAGCAACTATCATTCTTTTCCTCGTCAAGGTGTTAACAAAAATAGAAAGAACACAAATAGATGCATAATAAAACAAAGACCAACACAGAACACCCACAAATATTCCGAGGTACATTAAACAATGAATCAACAACAATGTAAGATTCTGTATGATTTTGGCGGCCATCTTGAAAACATGCAAATAAGCTCAGTAAGACTCCATTTCTCAGCATGCAAACATTGGTTTTCGGATTTAGCATACCAAATTACCTTGAAGAAATGTGTCAGACCCTTTGTCTTCAGAAATAAGTCCATACTTGATACTTTTAAAATTCGTATTTCGTGATTCTGTTTTCTGCGAGTATAAAGTTATCTCCCCTTTTTTCAATATGGCGCTACCAATTTCTGAGTGTGCGAACCCCAAAAAATTAAGTGTAGACATTTATCTTCAATTGAAGACTAGTTTCATCCTTTAGGACGATGAGGTAAATTCTCTCAAAAGCATTCAGAGACTGCGCCTAATAGTATATCAAGTGTATTGGTGAAATGCACGAAAACAGAGTATTTTTCACACGGAGTTAGCAACTTTGCAAGCGATTTTCCGAGCCGTCAAGCATGTCAGAATGCTGTTAATCACGTTTTTCAATAGCAAATTTATATGTTTCGTCGAATTGATCAAGTTTTACGCATTTTTACCAAAAATAACGGTATTATCAGAAACGATATCGAGGGAAATGTTCTATTTTATAGGGTAGTAAGAGTTATCCCTCATTAGCTATATCTGCAAATGAAGAAAATGAGCCAAATTTGATTTAAAAATAAATAAAAGTTAAATTGATTTTAGAAAATAAAATAATTTACGAAAAAATAAAGTTTTAACACTGCAAAAAATCGATTCGAAATTCGTACTTCACAATTCCCTTTTTTGCAAGGATAGAGTTATCTCCCCCTTTTTAGAAACGACGCTACCAATTTTCGAACGTATGTCCCAATCAAAATTAAAGTAGAGGCATTTAGTTTTGATTTGAGATCGGTTTCATCCTTTATGACGATGAGGTAAGTTTTCTCAAAAAGTAAGCCTCATATGAAATTCAGCAACGCGCCTACTGGTGGTTTATCGATTTTATTGCATGGCGTTATTTTACTCCAAGACGCGACGTCATATGATAAATGAAATATATTCATGATAATGTGTTCTATATTTTAGCTAGAGCGTCGCCACACAGCACCGTCTAGATGCCGCACTAGTCTTACTAAGCAGAGCTCCACTTCCAACAGTAAACAATTTCTCCTAACACAGAATTCTCCTCCACCAAAACAGTTGTCACTTGCTACCAAACAGTCTTCACTTACAAACTTCTTCAAACCTATCCAAGGTAACTATTTCAGTAGCATGCATTTTTGTATGACTACCAAATAAATTGTACAGCTCAAACACCCCATAATGTTTATTGATTGCAGTGTTTCGTTATCTAGCCTGGTGGAATAAGATGCAGAAATTATCAAAAACAACTTCCATGCATGCTTTTGTATTGCATAAATGGCTCAAACAGCCTGAACTCCGACCACGTTTAACTGAACTTTAGAAAGGAAATAAGGGAAACTTATTTAGAGTGTAATGGGTGGCAATTCTTTGTACCATTTCAACCTTGTGAATATTGCGATGGGTCAGGCTTCAGACTCGATGACGAACCTGGTCTAAAACTTTCATCAGTTGGTTGGTGCCTGATGGTTGTCTTTGGCTGGGCGCACCGTAGCTCAACTGGGGGATTTTTTTCTCGCACACCACATCGGGATTTCTGTTGTTTTTACAAATGTGAGATAAATAGAATCGATCATTGGTGTTCAGTGGGGACAGAAAAATCCCAACCCGAGGGCCCACCGTTCCAGTGGGAAACGAGGCTTGCCGAGTTTCCCACTACCGGTGGACCCGAGGGTTTGGATTTTTTCTGGAACCACTGAACACCAATGATCGATTCTTTTTCTCATATATCACGACCGTACGGTACAGTACTGTGTAATATTTGTTGGTGGCGTCACTGAGATCGATGTATACAGTCAATGACGCGCGCTGTACAAATCAACTTGCAAACAACGAATAAACAGCGCATGAACAAAGGGTTATGTCGTCAAAATGGATTTACAAGAACTAGCTTATCAGCCCTAGTAACTCGAGTAAGTAATTTTGTTGAGGAAAATGTGTGTGTGGTGTGTTTTTACATCGTCAAGGCTCCCAATCCGGGTGGATTCAGTCACTCAATGCCCAACACAACAGGTTAAATATGTCAATCGCAATGCACTCAGCATGTTCAAAGCATTGAATAAAGGTTGTAAGTAAAAATGCGCAGTTTTACTTTTAAACCAAGCTGAAGGCCGACTTAAATCGCTGAAAATTCAACGTAGAATTTTTTCCTGACTGACAACAATTCAACTTTCGTTTTCGAAGGAATACAGTCATGCGCCAAAAATGTTATCTCACAATTGCAACTGGCCGCGCGTGGCTTATCTCGTATTAGTTACACTTATCTCACATGGGTAGCGATGTGGGACAGATTTTTGCGACAGTGAACTTACATAGGGATCACTCGATCTCGTATGCGTTGGTATGTGAGAAAATTCCTTCTCACATACCTGTACCAGCCTTAGGGAAAGATAAAAAACGAACAGCTCACGTCGTCCGCACGCTGGTCGCACGTCGATCCGTGACGTCATTGTAATGTTAAAATGACGTCACCATGTCTCATCTCAGCGAATTCAGGATTTTCTAGAAGCCTTTTCATGTCTTTCTTATTTAAGATGAGGTATTTAGTGGTGAGCAAGAAAAAGAATCCATTATTCGTGTGAGGGTGGGATAGAGAAATCCGTCCCTCGCGATCACGGATTGTCATCACTCGGCAAGCCTTGTGATGCCAATCGGTGATCCTTGGGAGGGATTTTTCTATCCCACCCTCACACTTATGATGGATTCTTATAATCTCTCACTGTCTATAATTTATAAGCCATTTTCTTTGTTTCGTCACAATGTGTTAATTTGATTTGATCGTTTCCCTGTGATTGCGCTTTGCATTAGTTAGGAAGCCTCCATGCGAGCTAAACCATTGTATTTACAACAGCAGAATCTAATTAAATATAGGACGAGGATTTGACATCTAGAATGTCTTTAAGCATTCCCTGCCCATCCGGTGGCATTGGCTGCTGTTCGTTCTAAGGCGGTATTTTTTGTTCTTTAATCATTGTTTGTTGTTGCTCCCATTGTTTGTGGGGTTTTGTTGTGTTGGGGCTTTGTTTTGTGTTGCAGATCTACTGTCCTGCCAGCAAAGAGTGACAGTGACGCCATGTTTTGTTTACAAAAATATCAAAGACTTATCGCAGTTTCAGAAGATGCATTATAATGAGGCAATTCTATTTTTCTTATAAATAGGTTAAGCATGATTATTCACGCCACACGCATATGCAGTATTCTATGGTAGGTTCAATATAAATGTAAACTGAGACTACCTGCACGCCCAAAATCAAGGTAAACTCGCCAGTGTTTGTTTACAACGATTCTCATCTATCTTTGAAAGTACTATAGAATCGATTGATCTCTTGTGTATTAATCCTATCCACTGTGGATAGGATTATATCGATTCCCTTTAGCTCAAGTGAAGTGTGCACAGTTCTGTTTTACTTAGTACTTGTAAACAAAGCATAATGTCACTGTCACTTTTGGTTGGCACGACAGTCAGTGTTCTTTCTGGTTTTGCAATCATCTTACTGATGAAGATAATGTCAGTCTTGATCTGAATCCAAATGGTTTGAAACTCCGATAATGGTCCTTGGTGATTTATTTGTAAAAAAACTTTCTTTTGAAAAAAGTCGGCAGACTTAAATAAAAGCAAGAACAATTACCCAGCATGCAAATAGATAAGTACAGGGCGTTTGCAAAAGAATGTGTCATTAAATAACAGTGAACTTTTTTCTTTTGAAAAAATTGCGTAAACGTTGCTTATTCTAATTTTAATCTTTATGCACTTTATTTTAACTAGCACAGAATACAAATCAATTTAGGAGGCTGGTTCGAGAGCACTTCATTACTTCATGACTGTATTCCGTATTCGGTAGAAAAGGCATTTAAGCCCTGGGTTTTTGGCTACAGAACACCCCCTTGTGCCAGCAAGTCACATCTATACAATGTGTAAAATAATTTTTATGGTAACTCATATACAGGCAAAAGCTTTTGCTGGCACACAGGGGGTAATGGTATTTTTAAATGTTTTCTAATTTCTTATTTAATGTAAAACTGATTGTTCTACCCAAATTTTACATCTTTGAAGCCTTTAATATAGAAAATGGATTTCACTTTCATAAAGTACTCATGTCAGGGTAGCTTCACTGACAAACTATACTTTTTACTGAAAGCCATAGGCATTTACCAATGGGAGGTGTCAATTATCTCTTTGTTTATTCTATATTATTGTATCTAGGCGTTGATGAGCTGCAAGAAATCCCTTTCCAAGCTGACAGTGAAATCCTTCCAGCAGGGTCGAAATATTGCGATGGCGAATCTGAAAGTAACCAGTCCATTGCCTGTGGAGAAAGTGAAAAACATTCTAAATGCGAATCTAAAAACAGAAATAGTTACAAAAGAGAATATAGAAAGGACCTTGATGGACACGTTGTAGAGACAACCTCTTGTGAAAAACAAACAACTCAAAGGAAACGAAAGTATGATCTAGTGTATACACAAAGTGTCTGCTTTGAGGTTGATGGGATAAAGAAAACGCTTGATAATGATGGTCACTTTTCTAGTTCTAGAAAAGTGAAAATGAAACGACAAAAGCTTGAAGAAGTGTCAGATTCAAGCAAAAACACAGAACGTGATGTTTTGAATTCTCTTCCATCAAGCTTAGAAGCTGATAAAGGTACAAATTCTGACATTGGTGGGTCGTTGGAGCAGTTTGAAGTTGATTGTCTCAAAAGGAAATCAGATGCAAACACAAACATTTCTGATAGTCAACATGATGTAGAGGGTTCATGGTGTGTTGATTTCAGAGATGCTGGCAATGATACATGCAGTGAAGCTATAAAAGAGTCCGAGTCCTTGTCTTTCCTGGATAATTATAGCAGCGCTAGTATATCTCAATCATTAGACTTAGACACTGAATTGACACCTTCATCCATGTCTTTCCTAGATGATTACAGCGGTACTAACACAACTCAAACATTAGATTTTGACAATGAGTTTACACTTCAGTCACAGAGAGAAAAGTATGATGCTATAGAGAAGGAATTTAAAGATGACATAAAACTGCAGGATGACCTAAGTTTGTTGTAGACTTCTCAGAAACAGTGATGGAAGCTACTAGCATCACATATGCATGCCTCTTATTTTGGAATGTATTCTTGGGCGGATCCAGAGGGGGCAGGGGGTTCGCCCCCACCCTTAGAAAATTGCAAGTTACTATAATATGGTTTATTAGAAATACTGGTACAGACCCTTCTCAAGAAGCAATTGGAATTCTTCTTGAGGGAGGTCTGTATGGCACTTCGTGAATTACGTTGGTGACTAAAATAAAGCCCTGACTAAATTTTCTGGATCCAGGCATAGTATTTGCTAGCCTATGAGAAGAGATAAATTTTGCATTGTATATCAGTATATGCCTTAGGTGGAATTGTAGAAATGAACTATTCTTTTGTGACTTTTTTCTTTGTGTAAACTTTTTAATTAATTTGATTGTTTCCCTGTGGTGATGCATTGCATAAGTTAGGAGGCCTCCATGCGAGCTGAACGATTTTGTGTTTTACAACAACAGAATCTAGGGCAACGATTTTGCCAGTAAACTTAATTTAAGCACTCTGTGGCTTCGGCTGCTGTCCTTTCTAAAGCAGTGGTTGTAATTGTTTATTGATTGTTATTGTTCGCATTGCTTTTGGGGTTTTGTGTTGGGTCTTTGTTTTGTTGTGCAGTACTTTGTGACCTTTCTAGTTTTGCAATCATCCCACTGGGGAAGTCAGAGCTGGTTGCTTTACTTTTGTGGTATTCTGAATGTTCTGTTCTGTTATGGTTCTTTGTCTCTTCTCTGAGGTGCCGTGTGTTGATCTCTAATATGTGATTTTTTGCATTTTTGGTCATACTCACTAATTGTCATATCACTCACAAACGGAACACAATGCCTAACTTCTTTAATGTACCACCACAGAGAAGCAATCAAAGCAACTATCTGCAGGGCCCGCACCCACCCTCAGAAAATCACCTGTTGCTATATGTTTCATTAGGAATACTGGTATGAACCCCCTCAAGAAGCAATTGGACCCCTAGGGTCAGAAGGTCCGTACAGCCCTCTGTCAAATTTAATGAAGACTGAAAAAAGCCTGACTGAATTTTCTGGATCTGGAAATGGTATTAGCTAGCCTATGAGAAGCGATTAATTTTACTTTGTATATCAGTATATGCCATTGGTGGAATTTTAGGAATGAACTATTCTTTTGTGACTTATCTCTGCGTGTAAACCTGTTAATTGATTTGGTTGTTTCCCTGTGATGATGTATTGCATAAGTTAGGAGGCCTCCATGCGAGCTGAACTTTTTTGTGTTTCACATCATTAGAATCTAGGGCAACGATTTGGCCAGTAAACTTAATTTAAGCTACCCCACCCCCAGTGTCTAAGGCTGCTGTTCGTTCTAAGGTGGGGTTTTGTTATTGTTGATTCATTGTTTGCTGTTGCCCCCATTGTTCGTGATGGTTCGGTATTTGGTCCTTGAATTGTTATGCAGTACTTAGTGTCCTTTTTAATTTTGCAATCATCTTGATGAGGAAGAGAAAGCTGGTTACTTTACTGTAATTGTCTTCTTTATGTCTTGTGATTGTTACATTGTAGTGTTCTGTGGCTCTTCCCCAATGTGACGTGGGTTGGTCTGCAGTGTGTGATTTTGGTATGTCCTGATCATACTCACTTTTAAACTTATGCCATCGTGCGTGCGTAAACTTTTTATTAACCGACCTCTCCTCTTAAAGCATTGGTCAAATTTTAAACTAATTACACAGGAATGTTGCCCATAATGCACAAATGGTTCCACTCCACCAAGTGCAAGGGCTGGCCAGAGCTCTAGATTATTTTTTAAAACAACATCTCCTCCTGAACCACTGGTCTGAATAAAAAGTAATTTCACATTAATGCCCCTCATAATGCCCCCAACACAATTTCACAATGGTTCCCCTCCGCTGACCAAAGGGGTCACTAGAGTACTATATGAGAAATTTCTTTAAATGGCATCTAAATTTATTCTTTTAACCTTTACGTGATGCTACCTAGAGCGAGAGATTGACGCTAATGTGATAATTATCAATTTTGCATTTACTGGCTGTTATAGTCTATGGACCAGAACGGGCACTTTGCTTAAGTGGACATATTGTTACATGGAGTTTAAATTAGAGAGAGTATGGGGCCAGGATGAGCGATCTATTTTCCGTTAAGGGCTCTTATAAGTGGTACAACTATAGCTATTATCCCAACAAAACCCCTCTGGATCCACCACTGGCTGGACTGAGTCCAACCAAATGTGTTGAGTGGCTTGCTTACACGCATTGGGCGTTTTAAGCTATTCAAAATCTGGCAATTTGTGTGATTATAGTTTCCCCTTATCAATCCTAATATTTGTTTGATTTGATTCTTTACGTCCCAGTCATCATTTTTCTATCATATCAGGGACAGGTCTTCCTGGGTTAAACCAGATACTAAGAAGGAATAAAATGTTGTGCCCAAGGACACAACACAGTGCCTCGGGTGAGCCTCGAACCGGCAACCTCTCAATCTTGAGTCAAGCTCTCTACTATTTAGTGCTCCTCATCAATGGTTATAAAATATACTTGATATTGCGCCTCATGAATCGTAATAAAGCATACTTAATATTGGGCCCTGTAGCGCAGTCAGTAGCAGATCCATTGGTAACAAGTTCGATTCTCGCAGGGTCCCATACTTTCAAAATAATTTCTGCTGTCATTCTCCTCCTTGCTGATTCAGAAGGGTTGTTGTCAGTTACAAGCGAAAGTATGTTCACGAAGTACTGATTAACCGCTTAGTCAAGTCTGCACATGAATAAGTTGGCAAGGTGAACTGACTGTCTCAACATGACCACAGCTGTTGACTGGCATGTAAAACATAAAAAATGTTTTAGGTATGATTATTTGAGTTGATGATTTACGTTCCAGTCAACATTTTTTATTCATGTTGGTGCGTTTCCTGGGTTGAAAGTGTTTTGTTTTGCGCCTGGACGCTCAACCTGTTGACTTAGGAATTATAAATACAACACTTAACTAGATAAAAAAAACAGTAATTTATTATCACCTAGTATGTACATGTATACAAGTGTTGTGCGGATTAATTAAACTATGAATTTATCAAAACCTTGGAGTACAATAGAAAGATACCAAAAAAATGCATTTTACCTTCAATTATTTGAAAATAGATGGAAATATTAAGAGCTTGTCTTATTACGCCATCAGTAATGCATTGTAGATTCACGGGAATCATTTCTTTGCCAGCGTCGATCACGTCATCGTTGGTGTTTGTTCCTGGTACAAATTTAAACATCAATTTTCATGAAACAAGCATAATATTGATTGCACATACGCTTTTGGTATTTTTTTTTGGCGAGCAACATATATTTAGACTCAGGTGAGCCTATGCAAAACGCATGATCTTGTCAGTGCATTGGACGCTGAATGAGAAACTATAGATCCAAAGCTTTCTCCGTGTGAACAGCGAAGACTATGATCAGACTGAGCTGATATCTAGACTGATCTGAGTCTTCCTATGGTTCACAGCCACATTGTTGGTTTCTCATGTCGTGGCCAAAAGTGTTTAGATAGTATAAGGTTGAACGCCCTTAGTGTAAACCTGTTTCCAGGGGCAAATTACGTTTGAGGGGAAATCATACCGTGACAGGGTATGAAATGAGTGGCAAACCATACAGTCGAAAGAGCGGATGGATAAATCATTCAAATGAGCGAATTTTCCAGGTAATGACCCATTCCGTATGCAATATAATAATATTGCCACATATAAAGATAGTATATGTTGTCCCCTGCTCAGGAAATATGAAAGTTGTTGGATGGGCGGTGTAGAACTGTGCATTAAAATGCACATGGAACGATTCTGCCACATTATTTGTTCTTTTGTTGTTTCATGGGATTTCAGCCCACAATTCTGGAGGGAATTTAGAGTAAGGAGTTACATAGTTTTCAAATTACTGCTGTCCTTGGTACAAAGTAAGAAAGGGTGCAAAGATCAGGAATCGATACAATCAAGTACAACACCCGACCCAACATACCAATGGGAAAGTGACAAACTCACAGTTAGACGACACAAACGAGAGCCAAGAGGTCAGCCCTTTCCCAACAGGTGACCACAATGCACAATTAAACAGACGCGCACAAAGACATAGCAAACACACCATAAAAGATCCACAAAAGAGGTACCGCCTTGGAACGGTCAGTAAAATATTTTACTGGAGGGCTTAAACCGGTTTAACGGCGCGCCAACCTCACCCTTAATTCAGATGTGGATCAAGACACATAGATATTTGTTTTGCATGAAAGACCCCTAAGTTATCAATGCATCATCTCCAAAACATAGAAATCAAGATATAACAAGGAGATAAAGCAAAGATAAGGACTCAACAGTAAATAAAACTGAATACCGGAGCAAAAGTAACCAACAGGTAAACCCTGGTGTATTCTGTATTTTCTCCACAAAGCCTGTCCCGTTAGAAAATGACCACCATAGTTCTGTCGGGGTGAAGGGGGAGCATTACCTGGAAAATACACTCTTTTGAATGATTTAAACATCCACTCAATTGCGTAATGTATCTTTGCTCTTTTGTAAGAAAAAAAAACTGCTCCTTTGTATTATGGATCTGCTTAAATGTAAAACTTACGTTTCCAGACGTCATCATTTATGTGGCGTAGCTATTGTATATTCAAAAACGCATATTTGTACAAAGTTTTGAACCACAACAATCTATCTTAGTTTTCAATGGTTTTTTTTGATAATGTGTTTGCAGAGAAATAATGTTAATCTCTCAAAAAGCCATTTTGACAGGGTTTGGATGGCATCATCCCCTTAGAGCCCGTTTGAGGATGCCTTGCCCATAACACAATGTGAGTGTGTTCGTGTATCATATATGTTTGAATTCTGTTGATTTTTTATCATCCACCATAACAAAGAGTGTGTTTATAATGAAGAACAGCACCAATCCTGTTGAGATGCCATGTTTTGTGGCGTCTCATCTGGGTCTATGCTGATAGTAAAGCATTTTTTTGCGTGATGGTTTGCAAAAATGCATTAATCAAGTATTACTTTGAATTTTAGGCCAGCTTAGCCCCTGACCTATAAGTTTCAACAGTTTAAAACAACAACAAGAAATGAGGTCTATGAAACAATGTGCCCCAGCCCTTTGCTTGTCCATAAGGATGCTATTCTTTTATAAGGCAAGGGCATCTTATCGGTAATTTTGAAGTTTCTAGCTATACTACACATCATCATCCTATAGCAAATGACCAAATTTGAAGCTCCAAGCTATAATAATTTTGGACATTTCCTGATTACAAATTTCAATGGCCAAATATGCAAAGGGCAATAACTGGACAAATAAGATATTTTTTTTATAATTTTCACCTAGTTATCTACTCAACATCCTCTAGTTTGAAGCTGCTGGCTATGAAATTGAGATACCTTTATTTTAAGTTTTCAGTGCCCATATTTGCAAAGGGCAATAAATTAAAAGATATTAGTAAAAAAACATTCTTTTAATTCATTTAATTTCATCAGGTAATAACTCATCTTCTATCAACTGACCACGTTTGAAGCTGCTAGCTATATTAATTTTTTTGATATTCTTTTGTACAAATTTTCAACGCCCATTTTTCGAAACAAATAAATAACATTTTTTCTCCAGGTGATCTACTTCATTAATTTTTGTACATACTCATGGACAGACAAGCCCAGAGCAATATGCCCCTCATCTTTGAAAAATTGGGTACAAAAACGGTAAATATAAGTAAAAGGAAATATTTAGATTGTGTGATATAAAATAACTATAATTATCAATATCACATACTTGGAGGACTAAACAAGTTACAACCAACACCTACAACAACATATTTTCGGACAAATACACATAAATACGAAAGTATAAACGGGTGCGGAATCTAAACTAGGTATATATAGTGTGACTAAATATAAATTCAAGACATGTTCTTGCAAAATGAACCACATTGTTAATGCTCAGTTAAATGTATTATTCAGTTACTGGGTCACTGTCTAGCCATGCCTCCAACTGGTTCCTATCTCTGTTCGCTTTACAAGAGACCAGGACACTGCATACCACGTTGTGATACAGTGACTGATTGGCTGTATAGTACATGAACCGTATAGCAAGGCCTGAAGTTCTAAAATATATTTTTATAGCTTGATATTGTTCTGTTCATATATTTAAAAAATATGGCATTATTAAATTTATGACCAAACAAATGCCATATTTTTTTTTAATTTTTGAAGATTACAATTTCATGTAAGTTGAGCATGGAAATTGTTTAAGAGCGTTGGGACCAGGTATCAACCTGTCTCATATCCAGATCCAGAGGGTACGACAGGGGTTTGAGCCCCACCCACCCTGGAAATTCACAAAAGCTACAGGTTCCTTAGCAATACTGGTCCATATATCCTGGGAAATCACAAAGCTACCAAGCCAGCATTTGATGTTGGACCATCATTGGTCAGCCAGCGAAACACCATTTGAATAAGGATCCTCTCTCCCTTCCCCTTATCAACTAAACAAAAACCGTTTTCAAAGTTGAGTGGGACCCCCTCTGACAAAACTTTCTGGATCTGCGCATGTGTCTGCGACTTGGTTATCCAATATACTATAGGATATATGTAAAGCTAATGGATCAAGTAAAGGGCCACAATTCAGGATTAGCTTACACTGGATGATGCAAAATATTAAGACTTTTAATGTCATTTCAGCCCATAGGACTTCTAAGAGACATTAAAAAGCTAATGGTTGCATCATCCAGTGCAAGCTATAACTCTGTATTCCAATTTTTAGTTTTATAGTTTATATTAACATATCAGCGTTACTTACCTCTGATAAGGATGATAAGGACAATGGCTGGGTTGGGGTTTACAAGATCAGGCTATTGCGAATATCATTTTAATGCATGGTCGTGTGTATACTCTATTTTGGATAATGAATTCTGACAAATAAATATCGCTATCCTAGCTTAGAACTGGTTCAACCCAGGAAGATCCCTCCCTTTATAACTGAAAGATTGTTGATGGGACATAAAGAATCAAATCAAACAAAACAAAAATAAATATGGCTGCAGATTTTGTGTTCACTGCGTGCAATGTATGAGGTAATATTTGTTAAGATCACTGTTTATGCCCCGATTTTAAAGTTTGAACCTTCAAAATAACCAAGAAAATCCATATTTACAACAGTGAAAATTTTACCAAACTTCATAGGAATGATCCTTGAGGTGTCGCCTTTTAAAGTCCTTCAAAAATATCCATTCCATGCAGAATTTTGGATGTCATGGCAATTAAAGAGATTTTTTTAAATCTGGTCAACATTATCTAGTTGATTAGAATACAATTTAATGCAAATGGTCCTTTGGTGGCCCTGTATCAAAATTGTACACCTCATATTGCTCCGCTGAAAAACATAGCCATGAGGGGAGAGTTTTTTAATATATAGGAAAATCTTTGAAAAATCTTCATGTCAAAAACTAGTGGATGGATTTGAAAATAATTTAGCCCATAAGGTCTTTGGGTGACCCTCTACCAAGATTTTTACCTGCATTGCTTTAGCGAAAGCAGGTCTAGTAGTGGGTTCACTCTGTCCATCGGTCCGTCCGTCTCTCCATCCATACGTCCATCCGCAACACTTTAGGGGTACCAAGTTTGTGTAATTTGTAAGTCCAAAAGTTTTTATTCCTTTTCATTCAAATCTTGCCTAACGATTGTTCACAAATTGAAGATGTGCACCTCCTATTTTGTGCATGTTTCAAATTTTTTTCATTTTTGAGGGGTGTTGAACTGAGACATTTTTTATCCAAAATGCTTAGGGGGTGCCTAGTTTGTGTAATCTGTAACTCCAACAGTATTCATTCCTTTATATTCATATTCCCATTTTGTGCACATTTCATTTTTTTCTAATTTTTGACGGGTGTTGAACTTAGACATTTTTGCCATCAAAAATGCTTAGGGTGTGCCTAGTTTGTGTAATCTGAAACTCCAACAGTTTTCATTCCTTTATATTCAAACTTTGCATTATGATTGTTCACACATTGAAGATGTGCACCTTTTATTTTTGCACAATTGATAAATGTTTTTTTTTCTATTTTGACGGATGTTGAACTTAGTCATTTTTCCTTCCGAGATGCTTAGGGGGTGCCTAGTTTGTGTAATCTGTAACTCCAACAGTGTTCATTCTTTTATATTCAAACGTGGCATAATGCTTGCTCACGTATTAAAGAGGTGCATCTTTTATTTTATGCACATTTCATGAATATTGTTTTCATTTTTTTTTTGGGGGGGGGGGGGGTCTTGAACTTAGATATTTTTTCATTAAAAATGCTTAGATGGTTTCTGGTTTTGTGTTATATGTAACTGAGTTTTCATTCCTTAATATTCAAACTTTGCATAATGGTTGTTTTTACATTGAACATGTGCCTCTCCTTTTTGTACAAATTTTATAACAATTTTCTTATTTTTAGGGCTGTTGAACTTAGACATTTTTTCCATCCGAAATGCTTAGGGGGTGGGGGTGGCTTGTTTGTGTAATCTGTAACTCAAGCAGTTTTAATTCCTTTATATTCACTTTGTATTTTGATTGTTCACACATTGAACATGTACACCCTATATTTATGCACATTTGATTAATATATATTTGAGTGGTTAAATTAGAAATTGTTAAGTCACCTACTGTAGATTACATTGTGTAATTGGATGTTATCTAATTTCAATCCTGTATATTTCAACTTTGCATAACGAATGTTCACACACCGACATGCACCGGCTACGCAGGTCCAGAGCAGAGTTTGGTCTTGTTCAAATTATGTTGATCCATTAAGAGCACGGCTGCTAAGTGGGGGGGGGAGCAGTTTGGCATAATTATATATAGGAAAAACTTTTTTTAAAAATCTTCTTGTCAATAACTACTTTGTTGATTTAAAAACTATTTGGCGCAAGTGAAATCTTGGGTACTCTACCAAGATTGTTCAAATTAATTATTGATCCATTGAAAAACAGAGCCACTAGGGGGTGGGCACGGTTTCCCTATGTAAATTATTCATGACATAAAATAATTGGCTGATTTAAAGATAATTTTAACACAAATGGTTCTAAGACGACTCTCCAAAGATTGTTCTTATATTGATCTATTGGAAAAACAGAGTCGCCAGGGGCGGGCAAATTTTCCTATGCATATAAGGGGAAAATATTTTTAAAAACTTAGTTGGGCTGATTTGAAAATACTTTATTTTTGCACAAATATTTTTGGGATAACCCTCTACTAAGACTGGCTACCAGGGTTTTCATCTGCTTGATTATCTGTGTCTACCAGGAACTGAGTTTATGAGTCATTGAATAGTTTCATTCTTGGTTTTAATGATAATTTCCATTGGGATTCTACAACTTTTTACTTTTGTATCATTACTTAAACTTTTCTATGTAAAGTTTATTGAAACTGCCTATTAATTAAAAGTTTTGATCCTGACCTGATAAACAGCCATTCTCAGGTGAGCGACCCAGGGCCCCTTGATGATTAAATAGGTTTTGATAATTAAATCCTCATCAACTATGGAGGTTACAACAGTTATTAACAAATTACACTATTATTAACAATATGTAAACATTTACATGTTAGACAAAAACAACATTTTGTAGTTTATCTTTGGAATGATGCATTCATTTCCATTTGAGCCGTGGCATGAGATTTCCAACAATGTGATATGTGCGACCAGCAAAGACTCAGATCAGCCTGCGCAAATGCGCAGTCTGATCAGAGCCTTTGCTAGTCGCTTGAATATTCTGTGACTGTTAAGCTACTGACTGAACAGCATTTGGAATTTCTAACCTTAAAAGGAGGCAGCACAGGCTCCTCTGAGTCTATTCATGACAAAATGCCACGTTGTTGGAAATCACATGTCGCAGCTCATTTAACATACAGTACCATTGACACTATTCTTTACAGCCTTGTTAACCAGGTGTCAACTACAGGTAAATTAGATGTTAACTACTAGCCAGCTGCCTAGTTAACTATTTTTTTTATCAAAACCAGTCGAGCATAGTTAACTGTAGTTAACATTGATGTCCATCCATAGTCTGTTCCCAGTCAACTTCTACAAGTACAAAACTATATTCTGAAAAACATTCTCAGGTTACACACAGTTAACTAGGTGTAAAGGATAGTTTGTATGGTACTATACGTTCAGGATATGCTAAAAGTTCAATTACTCCTTAGTGATGCATAACTTTCAGTAAGTTTTACATGCTGTATAACAACCATCAACAGTAAACTTATACAGTGGAACCTATCATAAGCTGCCAATCAAAAATAGACAAAACAAAGGTTTTGAAGAAAGGTGGTAGCTTAGTGCAGGTAACAGTATTGCAAAATGCTTCACTGGAGCATTCTGCAATACTTTTGACATGCATTTAGCGATTATTGGTCTTGTAAACATATTTTGGGGTCTAATTTTTAGTGACCGCTTAAGACAGGTTTTACTGTATGATCAACATACAGTTAGGTTGTTTCTGACTGGAAATACTCATATCTGATTTCCCACTGCAGCATGTTAAATGAATGGACTGCAATACTAAACACAAACTAGTTCCATCTTATTAAAGAGTTAACCTTAAGTAGATGTCTTTCTGGAATTCTTTTCCTTCACTCACAGCTAATGATATCTCATGATAAGAGTACTTCAATCAATTAATTTAAACCACATTTCATCAATCCTGATATTATGTCAATAATGCTGATTTTATTCCAATTTGGTCCACCACAAAGAACTGAATCGATACTCTACCTTCCATGAACATTTCATAAAATGCTTGACGCCATAACCATTGTTTTCATGTTCATTTGGCCCATATTAGTCTGACCTCAAATTTGGTCCACAATTTAGAAATGAATAGATACTCCACCTTCCATGGTTCCTTTGTCACTTGTTACAGAAATACTGATGAGCTATTTGCAAATCCAGCCTATCATTCAAGGTATTTCAATTAATTACTCATCCAATTGATAAGAATGTGATAGTCCATCTATGGGTTAAACAAGTAGCCATGACAAAAACATACCAAAAACTCATAGTACATTGTAGCTCATTTCTTAACTCCATCCAGTTATTTCCTGTATCACCTGTTACAGAAATACTGACAAGCTATTTGCCAATCCAACCTATCATTCAAGGTATTTCAATTCAAAATTTGTTCAATTGATAAGAATGTGATAGTCTATCAAGGGGTATATAAGTAGCCATGACAAAAGCATCCCACAAACTCATAGTACACAGCTGCTCTTGTCTTTAATCCATCACGTTGGTTCCTTCATCACTTGTTACAGAAATACTGATGAGCTATCTGCCAATTCAACCTATCATTCGAAGCAGCATCTAACGCCAATGGCCATTACAATAAACATGAGCAGGCTTAATGCAGTTGTCTGATGGTGTCCAGAATTACTGGTGACTTTGGATGGTGATTCCTGTGGATCATGCTGACAGGCATCTGAAACATATATTGGATAATAAGGTACTGAGGTTATAAAAAAGTTCATGCTAGATTCGACTGAATATGAAATTTCAGCTGCTGATCAAATTTAAAATGGTGAAAAACAAATACTTTTCTTGCTTTCATTCTTGCTGATGTATTTATCATCCTAAAAATGTTAAATGCCAACAATTGTTGGTGTTTTAACTTTCATAAGCATGACAAGTTGAGTTGAGCATAAGAAAAAAAAATAAAATATCAGGGACTAAATTTGCAAACATTTTGAAGATAGAGTTGTGATTATTTGCTTATAAATCAGTTCAGTTTTAGGTTGTCAAAAAGAAAAAAAGTCTGAAAATTTAAAATCACTATAGCTAGTAGGTCAAGAAATAATATGCATAGAAATGTGATACATGTTTGGTTGTCAAAAGAACTGTCTTATAGAGACTGTTCCTTATAGTACCAACAATATACGCTTTTTTAGATAAAAAAAATATTCAATTTTAATTACTTTCCTTTACAAAAACATTTACCCACAATTAATCATATCAAATTATATCATTTACGTGAATGCCTAAGCTTCATTTACCAAAGAAAATTTATATAATTATTCAAAAATCAAGAACCAAGTTATAAACTGCATTTGGTGCCCCAAAATGGAGAGAGTTGTTGAGCAATAGAGATAGCTTAGTGAAACTTTTATCAGATTGCTCACGCTATTCTATCATAAAAAAGAACCCAGAATATTGTGGAATGTTGAATACAAGTACAGATTTAATTTACAGACTACAGACTATTAGGTCAGGGGGCGGATTTTATTTGACACTGGCATGCTTATCTCCAGGCACTGGGCATTCATGGCCCATAGTAAGAAGTTGTCTGGTATAATAGCTTAGGGGAAATGTGAAGTTCATTATACAAAAAGCCAATATTGTTTTTGCATAATTATTGCCTACTAAATGTCAAGGACAATGCCTCAAGTGTTAATGAGTCAATTTAGACGAAACCTTTAGGATATGGACTGCATGGTACTAAAATTTTATATAAGTATGCATCAAATCTGACAATAGATATTGAGATATGGTTCTGAACAGGCTAAATAAAGGACACATGGAATGACTGGTGCACAGACGATGCCAAAACTATATCCCTCCGGCTTTGGGGGGTGAAAAATATTGGTAAAATTTGAATTGCAATGCGTTATATTATATAGAGTATTTATTACAATGTTCCCCTTAAAAAGCCACATTACTTGCAGCCTATACCTTGTAAAAGAAACCCTGATACATTTCAATGTTTAATCTTCCTTTTGACATCCTTACCTGTCAAAGTACAAAAGTTATGTAGCTTTTTAAGTTTTTCACAGATCATTGTTTCACAGCAAGCTAAAACCAACGGAGTATGACCATGGAATGATCACAGACATACCCATGGCACCAAAAGGAAAATATTACAACATACCAAATACACCCACAAAAATACAATTACAGTTAAGCAACGAGGTACATGTTTACATTTATCATATGACGTCGCATCTGGGAGTGAAATAAAGCCATGCAATAAAATTGATAAATGCTAAAAGATTTTCGGGAAACGTTATGACGTCCATAACAACGTTGCATACAAAATGTCAAAATTGTAACATTTTACGACAGAAATGAGATTTTAAAGTATTCTTAATGTCATATGTTAAATATACTCAAACAAAAAAAGAAACGTCCGATTTTCATGGTACTGTATTTTTCGATCCAGTTAAGATGTTGCAACAAAAATAAAACCAAAATGTTTATCAAATATCCGACACACAAAAAATGGTAATTATTTTATCTAATCTTCTAATCTTGAAGAGTTATTAAACCTATTGTGTATACAGCTGTTTCTGTTTTCATCAGGAAGTTAATCATCAAAACGTGATACATTTTACGTTAAATGGCAACCAGAAACGTCCGACGATGAAAGAACATCTAAAAATCCCAAGTCTGCTTATTGAACGAGCAAAATTGCAGTGCGAAATCCTATATTTAAGAAATTAATTAAAATTACCTCCCTTTGAATTAAACAAAAATTAATTTAAGAACTTTCAAATCTCCTTAACCTAATATCATTTTGAGGCAATTTTTGTTTTAATTTGTTCCGTCCGTTTATGACAACAATTACAAAATAGTGAAAAACAAAAACTATGGCTGATGTCGGGCATCAAAGCCTCACTAAATCTGTGTTTTATACCCCACCCCTTACTGCAAAGTCATCAGAGAATTTCCATTATCAATTTTTTTGATGCTGATTAGTCCATATTAGTGTTAAAATGCGTGTGATGACGAAAAAACATCAAATTTGTTCGAGTTTGTTGATTATCAAAATGCTGGACCAATAATGAATTTTCTGAGTGTTTTCACGCCCGCTAGTGATCAATGTTTTGTGACGTCAGAGTATGTTACAGACTAATGGATGTGGCCGTAAAAGCAATGCATACAACTAGCCAGCTCATCTTACCAAATTTGTTCAGTGATGCTTAAATGTGCTTAAACGGTTCGGGATAATGACGGGCACACAAGCTATTGATGTTGTGACTTTTGATTTTAAGGGTACTTGTGTTCACAGTTTTGTCAGCGGCTACACTGATTATCAAATGGATTACTCTTAGGTGCAAATCAGTTTTAAATTATTAAAGTTTGTAAGGTGAAAATTTGAATGAAATGCGTTCGTATATTTGGAACTGACAGACATAAACGTCAAACGACATAACTATTTTGTTTGAGTATATAATCTAACATTAGTGCTCTTGTAATATTGAATTTATTATACTCGTTGCTTAAAAGAGATAAATTCTCAGCAAGCTTTGCATTTTATCTCTTTTCCCCAACTGAATTAATAAATTCAATAAAACAATAGCGCTCATGTAAGATCCTCTAGGTATCTTACCCAAAGAGATAATTGCAAGACTAGAAACAACACAAAGAATTAATTTGAGTGTAAGGGTTGGATAGAAAAATCCATCCCTATGATCGCTCATCGCCCATGCTAACACTAATAATGGATTCTTTTTTCTTGCTCGCTATCAAATACCTCATTTCTATACCAGGATAAATTCTCAGATATCACTATCCGGTGTGCAAGAATAAATACAAAAACTCCATCAACAAACAATGATCCTTCAGAGGCTTTAAAATAAACAGCAGATGCAGCTACCAAAGTGGAGGGGGTCAATTGTATTTTACAGGTCTAATTTTCGCCCTAGATTATGTTGTTGTTAAAACACACACATTGTTTAGCTTACGTGTAGGCTTTCTTACCTTTTCAATGTATCATTACAGGGAAACCAATCAAATCAAATTAACCCACTCATACTGTCAATGCTAAAGCAAACATCCAGTTGAGGCATCACTTACCAACTCACCAATATAAGTTTTGGGTTAATGTCGTGATTGAGTTTGAGGCCTGAACCATCGGTGTGCAATAAAAGAGGAAATCATGGTTGGGTTTATAACTAGGTATACTGATAACTGCAGCATAAATATTCATATTATCAAGCAGATCATAAATGTTCTGGGGCCAATCAAGTTTACTGTTATATTGATTACATTTAACTGCCAAAAATGTGTCGACGAACTAGGATTCATTTTAAATCATTTTTACATTTTTAAATAAATATGGAGAAACACATCAGAAAATAGCTGGCATGAATCAATATTCTAGATTAACATAAATCTAAATGTTAAGGTATGTGTAGTGTCTGCCAAGTAAACATGTTATGAGAGTCTTATGTCTGGTGCTGTACGCACAACCACTGTTTATAGCTATTATTTCCTCTTTAATTGCATGATGGTGTGTTATGCTTCAGACTGAATGATGACCCTGATCTACAACTTTCATTGATGGGTTTTGTGCCTGACATTTGTTTTTGGCTGGGTCCACTGTGGCTCTTCTAGGGACTGTTTTATATAGCTCTGACTGTCTTATAGTAAAACACTCTTTCTTTTGTTTCATCACAGCAGAACATATGATTTTATTGTTTCCCTGTGATGATACATCGTATAAGTTAGGAAGCCTCCATGGGACCTAATCAGTCATTGTGTGTAAACAATGCCAAGATATTGGGCAAAGATTTGGTCAGTAAAATGTATTTATTATGCCCCTTAGTGGCCTTGGCTGCTGTCTGTTCTAAGGTGGTGATTCTGGTGTTGTTTTTTTATTGCAAATTGTTGCTTCTGTGGTATGTGGGAGTTTGTGTTTGGTTTTTGTTTTGTGATATTATTGACAGTGTCCTTTCTTGATTTGCAATCATCTCATTGAGGAAGAGTTAGAAGGTGCTGGTTACTTTACTTAACTTATTTTCTTGATGCCATTTGCATGTCTGTGTTCAGTGTTTCTTACTAGTGGTGCTATGGGTTAGCCTGGCCCCGTGGTTATAAAACCTTTTTCATGCTCAACTCAACTGAGCATGAAATTGATTCTGCTCATAGATATTAAAATGCCAGCAATTGTTGGCATTTTAACAATAACAGGCAGGATAAATACAACATCAGAGTGTTTAAACAGGAAAAAATCGTTATTTTTAATATTTTACTCTATATGAGCAGTTGAAATTTCAAGTTCAACTGAGTATAGCATGAAAAAAGTTGCATTACCTGGGGGCCTGTTGATTTCGATTGTGGTATTCACAGGTCATATACACTTGTATTTTTGAAGTGTGTACATGTATTTGATAGTGTTGACTATGAGTCATTAAGGAAACCAAGCTTGCTACAGCTAAACTCATACTGAACTCAAACCAAATTGCATACATGATTATTATACCAGCCGTCTCTATTAGATGGCTAAATTAGAAGAGGGGGTTACACTTGAATGGAATGATTTATGTCAGCCAATTTGATAATGTATTATATGCATCAAAGTAAGAAAGACAGCAAGGATCAGGAATCGATACAATCAAGTACCACAACTGACCCAGGATCCCACATGGGAAAGTAACAAAAATACAATAAACATCACCAACAAGAGCCAATAGATCAGCCCTTTTCCAGCAGGTGACCACAAGGCAACGATAAACAGACGCAAAAGCATGAGAAACACAAGAGACAAATGATCCACAAAAGAAGTACCGCCTTGGAACTGTCAGTAAAAATATTTTACTGGAGGGCTAAAGTCATACTATAAAAGTGCACACACAGCTAACCAGTCAGGCTAGATGTCTAGCTTCTTTGTCTAAATCTTCAACTGAATCCATATTTTAACCCATTTTAGCCAAACAGAATTTCCCGCTCTTATCATTTGGGCAAGTTAGTTTCCGTTTTAAGGGTTGTTGGGTGTTATTTTTCATATTTATTCAAATTTCAATAGAACATCCTGTAAGCAAACAGTGGTGAATTTATTCAGATGCTATGTTCTTTGGCATCTGGTATGGGTCTGCACTGTTTACCTATGTCCCACAAAAAGGGCGCTAGACTTATATGGGTTAAGTGTAGGAACAGTTAAGGTTGTGGCGAGACTGTGCTGATGTTAGTTTGAGACTTCCCAGTAGCATATGTAGCAGGTGCCTAAATAACGTTTACTGTCTTATTTGGCAATGATGTGTGCTCTGTTCATGACGCTGCTCTCTTTGAATTAAACATAATGCAGTCCTGTGTAATAGGGGACACTTAAATATAATACACTGCTCAAAATATTTAAAGGAACACTGCGTATTTTGCCATTGATCACAATACAAAGTCACACATAGTCTGACTCATACCGAGAGTTGGATTAATAAGGCAAAAACATGTTCTCCTGTGATAAGTTTGGTTACCCATCAAGGTTGTTGCTTGTTTATAAAAATGAAGCTACCCTTTTCCAGAAATCTCCATGGAATGCTTTATGTAAAAAGTGGAATTTTGTTAAAAATACCCCTTTTTTAAAACCCAAAAATTAAGTGGATGTTTCAATCCAGCACCACCACAGCATCATTTCTGTACAGTCAATAGCCTTTCAATGTTGCAGAAATCATTAGGTTACACTACTAACAAATTTGGAAGATTCTACAGAGTTCCAGAAAAAAATCCTCATTTTCAAGAAAATCAAAAATTACAAAATTTGAGCCATGAACTTTAGCAGCAATTATTTTATCAAAATATTTTTCTGATCCAAAACTTTGACTATCGTAGCACAAATGGCAAGAGAAACTGGGTTTCTGCCTTATAGTCTAGTGAAATAAATTACTTGTCTATTGGACAGGGGTTAACATTATCACCTATGGAAAATCATCTGGTGTTCCTTTAAATATTTTTAGCAGTGTATGTCAAACATGTTTGCGTGAGATATAATAAAAGTTTTGATCGATTGTAAACCAAAATGTGATTTCTATGTTCAATTGATGCATAACTTTGTGATCAGATATAACGTAAATAACAACGATGGTGCGGAATTAAGTACATTCTAGTTGAATATTATAACGCTGATGGAGATTACTGATAAGCTTTATCATCACTAAAATTCTTGCCAATGCAGCATGGTCTGAACCATATTATGCCTGAATAAATTGGCCTGCAGCACGCACGTCTATTATTCATCAGTATGCGCGAAATGCCCATATCACAAATTAAACATAAAAGAGAGAGTAAAATTGTGAATATTTTCTTACCCATCAATTTTAACACATGTTTGGATGCTCAAAAGAACCGTCTCATTGAGACCCACAACATATGATTTGGTTGAAGAATAATACATATTTTTTTTTTAATTTCGCTCTCTTATCTTGACATGAATACCAATGGTCTCAGATTTGGGGCGAATATGACAGTGAATCATTATCAGTGCTCTCATTTGATTGATACAAATCTTTACAGTGGAATATGAAGGAGACTATCACGAGGAGATTTAGACCATTTATGCCTAATGGAATTTCCTTCCCTTATCCATTGGACCCGTCAATTTCCATTTTAAGGGTTGTTGGGTGCTATTTTTTTCATTTTTATTCAAATCATAATAGAACATTATGTAAGTAAGCAGTTGAGATCCTGCTCAGATGCCACGTTCTGTGGCGTCTGATCTGGATATGCACTGTCTCCCTTTGTCCTACAAAAAGAACGCTAGGCTTATATGGGATAACGTTGGTGTCAACGAATGTCAAACTTTATTGAACTGGAGAGAGCAGGGATACCCCCTAGGCATCCTGGTTGGTGTCATCCAAAGAGTCTTATCATAAGGAATACTATTATATATATCTTATTGGTGGGGATCTGACTAGTTTCAAAGATAACAAGCTTATCTTAGATGGGGCCTGGGGCGAGGCCTTCCCCCAGGGGGAACCCTAGTTGGTGTTTTTGATTGTGACTAATCATGAGTAACAATGCTATATACGGTTAAGGAGAGAGTATAAACAGGATCGAAGATATCAAACCTTTATCAAACTAAAGGAGTGGGGCATACCCGTAGGGATCCCCTGTCTGTGTCACTGGATGTGCCTTATCAAAAGGAACAATACAAAATATAGCAAAAGAGAATCTTAACGATGTTAGACATTTCATTGTAAAGGGGTTACAATATCCTTAGTCCATGTAACTGTAATGAAAACAATAAAACATATGGTTTAGGAATTGGCCACTGTGGCTCAACTATGTTTATTTTTAGTTCTGACTGTGTAAATTAAGACCCCTTTTCTTTCATCACAGTATGCTAAATTGCTTTGATAGTATCCATGTGATGGAACATTGCATACGCTAGAAAGCCCCCAATGTGAGCTAAATATTTTGTGTTATAACAACAAGGGAATCTAGGGTAAATGTTTAATTTAGTGATCAATTCAAAAAGATAATCAAACGTTATAAAAAAAAAAGTTGGATATAACATGGATATCATGCAACAGTCTGCATGTCTGGTTGTAAACCCAATCATGGTTTAAAGCTATGGTTTTCTTTTGAATTGCATGATGGTGAATCCGGACTCAGACTCAATGATGGTCCCGACATAAAGCTTTAATTGTTTGGTTGGTGCCCGATGTCTGTCTTTGGCTGGACCCACCCTTGCTTAACTTGAGGTTTTCTCTAGCTCTGACTATCATTGAGTCATGGGCCCTTTTCTTTGTATCATCAAAGTGTGTTAATTTAATTAGATTGATTCTGTGTGGTAATACATTGCAATAGTTAGGAAGCATCCATGCTAGCTAAAACCTTTTTGTGTTTTAACAACAACAGAATCTAGGGTGAAGATTTAGTACCAGTAAAGTGCATTTAAGCCCCCCCCCCCCCCCACCCATTGGCTTAGGCTTCTGTCCGTTCTAAGGCCGTGGTTCTGTTGTTGTTGATTTATTGTTGCTTCCATTGTTTGTGGGCGTTCTGTGTTTGGTCCTTGTTTTGTTATTCAGTACTTTGTGTCCGTCTAGTTTTGCAATTATCTTGATGGGGAAGAGACAGCAGGTTGCTTTGCTTTAACTGTCTTCCTGATGTCTTGTGACAGTCAGTGTTATGTGGCTCTTCCTCACTACGCAGTGGGTAAGTCTGCGGTGTGTGAATCTCTACCTCACTTGGCTTTTTTGCCAGTAAAATTAGTTAAAATTAGCCCCCACTCCGCACGTGGAAACTGATGTCCATTCAAAGGCAGTGAGTCTGTTGATGTTAGTTCATTGCTTGTTGCTGCTCCAATTGATTGTAGTGGGGTTATTTATGCTATATCTAGTATTGCAGTCATTTTTCTAAAGGCATGAGACTGCTCTTTGGTGTGTGTGTACAGTAAAACCTGTGTAAAAAGGCCACTCTCAAAAAGACCTCTAAAATTGGTTTTCAAGACTAATTATCGCTTAATGCATATCAAAGGTCTTGCAAAATGCTCCAAAGAAAGCATTCTGCAATACTTTCGACCTACATTAAGCTATCAGTTGTCATTAAGACCTTTGTTTTGTCTTTTTTTTTTAGTGGTCGTTTTTCACAGGTTTTACTGTATTTGTTTGTTTTCTTAACAATAGCATTATCTAGGGTGATGATTTGGCCACTAAAATATAATATATATTAAAGCCCCCTCCCCCTTTCATGTGACTGCAGCTGTTGTCCATTCTAAAACGACAATACTGTTTTTTGTTCATTGTTTTGAGGATTGTGTGGTTTTGTTTTGTGTGGTCCTTGTTTTGTGTTGTAGTTCTTGGCGTCCTTCTTAGTTTTATGATCAACTTGCTGAGAAAGAGAGAGCTGGTGCTTTAATTATGTTCTTTCTTTTGCATGGTTGTTTTGAAATTACTTCGTGTTGCAATAGGTTGGTCTATGGTATGTAGCATTTTCTGGTCGTACTACCTTGTTTAGCTTGCTAAACATGCAATGTATCATCTAAGGGAAACAAGCAAATCCAATTAACCGAACATGGTGGAAGAAGAAAACACTTTATAACTCACAGACAGTCAGGGCTAAGAAAAACCCTGAGTTGAACCACAGTAGGCCCAGCCAAAGACAAGCACCAGGCTAGCCCACAGATGGAAGTGTTATATCAAGGTCGTCTTTCAGTTTGATACATGACCCATTGTCATGCAATTAAACAGAAAACCATAGCTATAAACCATGATTGGGTTCATAACCAGACATGTAGACTTTCGGAATATTATCAATGTTATACCCAACTCTTTTATAACGTTTGATTATCTTTTTGAATGGATCAGGAAAAGGAGGGGTTTAACTATTCTTTTGAATTTATAAATAACTATAAATGGCTGGTTCTGATATACCCTGTTGGAGGTCCGTTTGGGAACCAACATTGTATTTAACAGTCTTTGATAGAATCGAGAAAATGCTTTACAAACTTTATGATATTGATAGCCTTGTTTGAGTAACTTTGTGATCAAGCATTTCTATTGTTGAAGTCACTTACGTAAGAGCCTGTCTTCACAAAGCGAATAGGCTGCAATATATGTATACCATAAGAAGGGGTGTGAGAAACATCTTCATCCAGAAACTGGAAATTAACTATTTCAAATTTGAAATCATCTCCTTTATCGTAAAGTTTAGATGAAACTATGCCATTTGTTATGGAAAAGTCCAAATCCAACAAGGGGGCTTTGGTGTCAAAATAATTTGCTTTATTTAACTGAAGTTCTGTGGAATATATCTGACTTACCATTTGTTCAAAATAAGAATAAAATATATATAAAAAAATAAGGTAGATATCACAAATGCGTGTATAATACTATTTTCAGGCAAAATATTTTATTAAAGTAGAAAATGAGCTCACATACTCAAATTAAAAACAGACACAAGACAAGACAAACACTTTTATTAAACGTTCAGTACATAGTATGATACAAATGAAAACACATACCCGAAAAACATATTGATACATAACACAATCCATCGATAACAAGTAACCCTATAATTACTAATGCAAACAATACAGTCTTCAGCATTAGAAACTACTGTAAATTCTGAATTTTTCGTGATAATTTTATTTTCTCGATTAGCGTTAAAAGACATATATTCAACGTTAAAATTTCGTGACTAGTGCATGATTTACCTTTATCAGTAAAATTGACAAAGTGATTTCACCATTTTGTGAGGGTTTTAATTTCACAAAACTCGCTCATACAAAGTTTGGCGAAAACATACCCTCACAAAACTTTCTGAATTTACATTAAAGCAACTTACAGTAATATACATTACCTGTGTTGAACATATGTTAATTAGTATTTGTTGAACGTATGTTACTTAGTAATAAGTACCAGAAGAAAATGCGTGGAAGCTAGGAAATGAACACCTTCAGCAGAATGATTGTATAACTTGTCTTTATGATATCATGTGCTCTGCGGATCGACTATTGTGAATGAATAGGCGATATTCAGTCTAACTTGGCAATGATACTTGCATTATCCAAGCAGCGCGACTTAGTTGAGACACATTCATTTAACAAAATGTATCTACCAATGGTGTTTCATTAATATATTTCCTATAAAAAGCAAGTGAGTATGACCAGGAAGTGATACAATAAAAGGCTGTAAATTAACCCTTGGTACTGTGAGATACAGTAAAACCTGTGTAAAACAGTCACCCTCAAAAGACCAAAAATTGGTGTTCAAGACCAATTATCGCTAAATGCAGGTCAAAAGTATTGCAGAATGCTCCAAGTTGAGCAGTCTGTAATACTTTCGACCTTCATTAAGCTACCATTAGTCATTAAGATCTTTGTTTTGTCTATTTTTGAGTGGCCGTTTTACACAGTTTTTACTGTATGCTAAAATTGGCCAAGTGCATCTTTTGCAACGCCAAAGTCTAGATCTGATCACTGTTTATCCGTTTGGCAAAGCTTATCAAAACAGTTCACGAAGTTTATGAGTTGTTGTGTTGTTGCTATTAATCATTTATATTTTGATGGATTTTCCCATACAGATAAACGCAATAAGAATAGAACTGTCAATTATATAATTTACAGGGTCACAGGTCGAAATTTCCTAATTATAATTTATTTAAGTTCCTGAAGTTTTATTTCATCTCAGCATGTCAAGTCCTTTGATGCATTTCAGCTGGGTCTTCAAGTGCTTAGGAATTTCCAGGATAAAAAGAGTTAAGTGACCAGAGGCAGACTGATGGGTGGACATAATGAATACAGTACACGAAACATTTTTAAGTTTTTGGTTGTGCAATCACTTGTTTGTTCAAAGATTATTTTTAAAACAATGTCTTTAAAGCGAGTCCTGATTACGCATAGACTGTGGCGCCAAACCTACCCCTACACTACTACATCAAGTAGAAACAATGGTCCTGTGTACTTCGAGTTGAGTGTTTAATTTGCACACTGCACATGTACTAAAGGCGGAGTGACGTCAGGGTGGACGTCGTCCATTGTTGTAAACGTATAATCAATGCAGTTTCGATATTAAACTCAGTGCACATATTGTTCATTTATCATTAAAATGTGTCGTTGTCAGCTTAAGGTAGTAGTAGAATGGTAAACAACTATGCTGAAGTTTTGACGTCACTTTCCACTTATCTTCCAGATGCAGTAGTTGTCTAGAATGTATATTAGTAAGAACCAAGACAGATCAAGTTGAACACCAGTGCAAGGTATTTATTCTGCACAGGTTGATATAAGAAATATTCACCTGTGTTTAGTTGGATCTCGTGGGGGGAATTAATTGCTTCGTTGATTAACCACTCTGATAAAATACTTGCGATATTTCCTCAGCAGACAATATGGCATGTATTAATTCTTTGCATGCTGAGTATATTTTCATGATTTTGTGACGTACTGATTTTTTCAAAAGGAACTTTTCAACAACAAAAATCACGAACATGGTGAAAGTGTCAAACGGTTTGGATTTAGATCAGGACCGACATTCTGTCGATTCTGTCGGTCATGATCTTTCTGTCGGTCCTGATCTGGGTCCAGACTGTTTGCAAAGGTGAAAAGTCACCTCCAAAGAGATAACTACTAACAAACATACCTTTCATGTTAACACAGTATTTACACCAATAGAATGTATGAATATAAAACTACCTGAGCAAGACATGTATATACAAAATTTGATTCGCCTGTTTCATAATGGCACTTCAGTAAATGACTTATGCTATCCCTAACTTTTTGCCTGCTTGGTAATTTTGCATGCTCTTTGTCGTCAGCTGAGGTTTTTTTGTTCAAAATCAACTTCTTTGAAAAATTATTCCAGGAATATCATCAGGGTGTCAATCAGTTTGGATCCAGATAAGGCCTGACATTTTGTTGGCCCTGATCTGGGTCCAAACTGTTTGCAAAGGTTATCCGCAGATGACACTAGTAGGTACTTGCATGGTTATCCAGTGAATCAGTCAGGCATCCACATAGGAGTATGTATTGAAAATTATTTTTCTTATTTCTCAACCAACCCATATGTTGTTGGTACTCAAAGGAACGGGATGGTTCTTTTGAGCACCAGAAACACATGTTTAAATTGACGGCTAAGTAAATTTCAATTTCATAGACACTGTTTATTTGGGGAGTTAGGCATGTTAACTGTGCAATTTCCAGACACCAGTTCTCACTGACTGCCAAATCGTTCTATCGTATAAATGCAATGATTTTATATATTCAATGTTATCATAATCATAACCTATAAAACATTCATACATTATGTTAACAAAACATATACAAGTACAATTCAATATAATTTGTTGACAACCAATGGTTCTAAAATTGATATATTACTGAAAATGCCATTTAATACTCAAACAGATCTTTGTTGAGGAATACTTTCCTAAAAGAAGACGTTTTAAAAAGTTTTATTTATCATATGACGTCGCGTCTGGGAGTGAAATAACGCCATGCATTAAAATCGATAAACCACTAGTGGTTTACAGTTTTTAGGGAATCGTTATGAAATAACGCTTTTAACGTCATGCAAATGGCAAAATCCTACTGTTTTTACGCCAAACATGTGATTTCGAAATAAGTCTAATGTCGTATGATAAATAAATTCTGAAATTCGTGCATCTGTTCTATTGAATTTATAAAACTCGTTGCAAAAAAGGGATAAAATGCTCTGCAAGCCTCGCATTTTATCTCTATTTCTCAACTCGTTTAGTAAATTTAATAAAACATGAGCACTCATGTAAGATCCTCTATATATTGAATTCACAAGACGATTCCATTTCAGCATTTGAGACTTCACTTCCAAAATCAAATTGGCCGCGACGCGAGAGGACCTGTCTTCGGGGGTTTGCGAACAACAAAGGCGCAGACCAGCCTGCGCATCCGCGCTGTCTGATCAGCGACTTTGTGATTCGCTTTTTGGAAAGTAAAATATTTAACCTTGCTACAGATGAAATTTCACTTCTCTAGCTAGTCTCTGTAGCTGAGGAGACCGGTTTGAAACTCTCTTTGACGAAAACCCCTAAGACAGGTTTTCTCGCGACAAGCCCAAATAGTAGACTGTGTTATGGTCTAGATGGTCTACACGTGGTCATCCTCTCATTGTGGTCCAACATAAAGCTATCAAACTGTTGTTTCCAGTCCACTATATACTTTGTGCTCCATTCATTAAACTGTACCTTCCACTCAACCTCCATCTCGGACATATCAGCTGAAAAAGTAAAAAAAAACTGCTTCAAAAGTAACCGCCTAATCTAACACTTGACTAAAACATAACACAAGAGGTATACATACAGCAGAGTCTGAAATCAAGTTAACAAATAAGTGCATTGATGGTAAAATATTTACAATGCATAGCTTCGATGATGCGTGTTGAATAGCGATGATTCTCTCTGCCTCGCTATTTAAAATGCGTTCTGGAAGCCACCAGCATGTGCAACACTGCCAAAGAATAATAGTTAATTGTGCTCATAAGGTGCACGCCATGTGTACAGAGTGTCAACTTTAGTTCTGACACCACTGTATATATACTTAAAGCCATTTAAAACGCAACTAGTGCAAGTGTTGTTTTTCTTATAAATATGAGTGTAATACACTTGTCTATGTATTTAACAAGTTTGCCTTTCATACTAGAACTTTATAGCAAAAAATGGACTCGCTTGCTCAATTCTGCTAAAAATTTTGGTGAAAATGACAAATTCATCAAAAGATTTTGTAACCATCTGAAATCTTGAAATTTTATATTGATATCAGAGCACTACGTTTTACGAACCCAAAAGGGCCAGGCAAAAAGAAGATCAGATATCCTGATTTATATGGCAATTTCACTGTTTTGCGTCCAAGTTCTGGTTGTGTCCCTATATCAAAAAATACCGCCCGGCTCATTTGCACTGCTTTATAAGCACAGAAGGAACATTGTCTTGATATGGCGACCATATATTTATGCTTAATATTTGATAAGAGTGATAATAGAGCATTTAATCTAGGGTAGGGTTATATTGTAAAAATTGCGTTTTTACAGGCGTTCAGTATATGTACAACATTTTTTTAATAAACTCTCTGAATCGATTTTAATTATAGTGCTGATGCACACTATATTCTAAAATGTGAATTGTGGCCTTAACATTGTTTTATCACATTAGGATTACAGCCATGCATGTAACACGTTAACAAATATGTAGTCAATGAAATAAAATATAAGTTTGGTGACAATGAATCATGTAAATATGAACAATTTGCCATAATGTGACAGACATTTTAATATTGATTGGCAGCTTGAAGTCTTGTATCGAGGCAGAGACGTGATACTTGATAAGTGTAAATTCAAGATACGTGTAGTTTTCTTTTTTCAGCAACATCAGTTGTTGGTACACATTGGATTGCTTCATAGAGGACAGTGCAATGTGTACCTTTCAATAGATCGGTTATTGTTTTACCAAAAACTGTTTTCATAAATTTAACATTTATGCGAAACAAGCATTTACGTTTTTCATATAGTTTGGTATGTATGTGGACGACAATTTTTGACTCTCAGTTGTATGGCATTTACAGCTAATCATGTGAGGTTAAAATATCACGAAATGCTAACTTTGTACTCGAACAGTTGTATTATTAAATCATGTGTACCATTAAAACATTAAAAATGGGATTTATGCAGAAAAGTAATGTTTCTGATTTTTCAAAATAGGAGACAAAAGCATATACTATTTTGAATGATGGATATTTAGTTTGTTTTAGAAAAAGTTATAAACCATTCAAATTCGCTTGTTTGTTTTGGTAAATTTAAAGAGACTAGGTCTGTAACTATGAACATTTTTTGAAAAAATATTTTCTTTTTAAATAATTCTTATAAATAGAATTAAGTTACGTTTTCACAATAAATATGTTCAACACAGCTGAAAACTGCATGGAAAAGTGAATTATATTATAAAAACATGTGTTTTTTTCTCTTGTTAGTAATTATTTACGTCCCTCCAATAATTCTAGACAGTTGATTTTAACATAAATGCTGTTATTTTGATAGTGATATTTCATTAAGATTTAAGCAAATGACAAAATATTTACCTGAGTTTGAGTATTTTACTGTATTCATGAAAAATAGAAACTTTATTTCTTAAATTAGAAGATCAAAAGTTATAAACTATGTAGCTTTAAGACAATGTTTATATGTGTTATAGTTTGTTTATATTTTAAAATGAAAACATAGTATTTATTTTGGATTATAACGAATTTAAATGTCTTTTTTCTTCAGACTACTCTTAAGGTGTGTGTTTTTCAAGACTTTCGTTGAAGTAATTTATTTGAATATCTCTATTATTTATAATTAAAACTCCTGTTATTTGAGCCAGACCTCTTGCATGACAGCAAATAAAACGTTTCAACTTATTTTTTTAAATTTGAAAGCATTATTTCTTATGTTATCGCTAACTCTGAAATCCAAACCAAGTTCACTAGCTGAAAAAAATTATAATAATGTCCAAACTACATGCCCATCTTCAGCTTATGTTCAAAGCATCAGCAAAATTTCAAAAAGATTGGGGAAATGTAAGAGGATTTGCTTAAAAACTCATTGCATCCGAGATGCCAAAACATGCCTAAGTTCACAAGCCATAAAAAATAGTAATTTGACCATGAACAAAACATCATCAAAGTTTCAAATAGATCTACTTAAAACTGTTAAAGGAGTTTCGCTTTTGTTAACTTTTGGAAGATCACTGTAAAAGTAACATTAAATGCTTATCTGGTGTTTTGGATATTTTTGCTTATATTTTATTCCTGTTACGTCCTGATCTTTATTTTCGTCGCTGACAAATTTAAACACATAAAATAAATAAGTAAGGTGATTGTGCTTTGAATGGTCATCATATAATAGGGACAATATTTAAAGGAACCCCAAATTCAGGTAGAGAGAAGCATAATTTCAATGGCATAAGGAATAATTATGTACAAAGTGTATAATCACTAAGTAGTGGAAAATCATAATGTATTTTCTTCAGGTCAGGTCATATTAAAAAGGACTTTAAAACAGAGAACTGTTATTTCATTTTATATAATTCTGCACCTTAAGTATAGGTGTCATTATATGCAGAAAATGAAGCAGAATAATAATATAAAAAAATAAAAGAGACTAGGGGTACTTTTCAATATCGACTGTCGGAGCAAGTTACATATATTCCATGTCGTTTTAAGCCAATGACTAAGCTATATATTTTTACATGATAAAATAGTCAGGAGTAGTGTTCTTTTGTAACTGTGGTATACATACAGCGTACTGCAACACGCAAAATGTGACAAACAATAATAACCGCAAGCCTTAGATGTGTACAAATGGACAAAATATGAGGTCTTATGTATTATACATAGCCTGCAATTATGACACATTATAGAATTGTCATATGTTTGTCAACCACAATCAATTTTATATTTTATACATTTACTGCGATTGTAACACAAATTAGAATTGTCATATATATGTAGCCACAGTGGTCATTGTTGAATATATTGATAAAGTGCATTTTGATTTCGGCTGCATAGAAATACATGTATAGAAACTTAAAGTGACTCATATACATGTATTGGATGCTAGCAATTGTGACATTTTTAACTTTGCATTTTTATAGTTAAAAATCACCGTTTTGGAAGGAAAGTGGCACAAAATTTGAATCTTTTCAATATTATTTTTATTTTTGACAAGAAGGACACTAGTGGTTTATCGATTTTATTGCATGGCGTTATTTCACTCCAAGACGCGACGTCATATGATAAATACAATTTTCCTAATTTCTCAATCAAAACATACATGTAGGTTGAACGTTCTCAAAAGGACCGTCCCAATGAGCTACCAAAACGTATGTTTTAATTGATTGACAAAAAGATATTCACAATCTCACTCACAAAATGTTAGCTTATCTGGAAATATGTATAACACAGGGAATCTTCTTTATTCGAGATTATTCATACAGTTTACTGTGTGAATTCAAATTATCACATGACGTCGCGTCTTGGAGTGAAATAACGTCATCTAACAGAATCATTAAACCACTAGCGGTTTACAGATTTACAGGAATCATTATCATGTCCATGTCAACGTTACACATCAGTGTTAACAATGCATAAAAGACGGCCAAATCTTCCATTTTCACGTCCAAAATTCGGGTTTTAAGTAAATTTAATATCACGTGATAAATAGAATCTTACATTCGTGCTCCTGTAATATTGAATTTATTAAACTCTTTGCAAAAAAGAGATAAAATGCTCGGCAAGCCTCGCATTTTATCTCTTTCCCCCAACTCATTAATTAGTATTTACTTCAACTGATTTAATCTTTGTCCTGCTGAAACAGGAACCATCCTTTTAAGAAAACACTGTTCAACCAGATCAGTTGGCTTCTGACAAAGACATCTGATCAGGATCCACATTGTTTCCACTGAAAGTGTAAAAACATGCTTATAACTGGAAAGCTGCAGGGGTTAAGTACATGAAATATTCAGCATGATAAGGGTTAAGCTTGCGAGATTATTCTGAATTAGTTTCACATTTCTTATCAACAGATCTGCTGTGAGTTCTTAAAGCAGTTCTTTTAAGTAACAACATCATATATCTTGCGATACAAAATAATGGAAAAATAAATGCAGTTTAATGGGTAGTATTCTTGAGAAAACCTGAATTTGTTGCTTGCAAACAACAAAGGCGCAAACCAGCCTTTGCCTCCATGCAGTCTGGTCAGCGCCTTTGAAGTATGCTCTCGACAATTTTGGTAGCTACCGCTGCTACATGAATAGCTTTAATAGTTTTAACGCTCTATCAAGTCTCTGAGAGGTGGAGCCTTATTTGGTTGCAAACACAGATGCAAAGAGGTTAATTTACAGACCAACTATGCTTATCACAAGTCTTCTAAAATTTCTTTAAATGAAAATTCAGATTACGTGGGTTAGAATTGACAAATGTAGACTATATTAATGGTCCAGCTCATGAAATTTTGTCTCCTATCACAAATACTCAAAAACCATGATGGCGTATTCAAAGCAGCTAGATGTCTCAAATTTAGACATATATTTTGTACATGCGTGCGGCAAAAGCTCATGCGAGCATTACAGTCTTGTCTGAGCCTTCGTTTCTTACCAAAACCTCCAGAGCAGGCTCATTTTTTTAAATGACTGTCAATACATGTTATGCAGCATGCTGCAATCAAAAGCGACTTCAAACATGCGCTTACGTATTCAAAATGCATTGGAAACACCTGTTGAATAATAAGACAAATGCAATTGTAAAAGAAAACACATGTTAAATAACAGGCTATGATATGTTAGCAAGTGAAAACAACAATAAAGGAGTATTTGAAAAAAGATACCTAATGATACGTTACTTATTTCTGTCAGATGAGAATAAAAAACTTTCACTAAAAACTTCATTGACATTTCAGTTGGATAGAGACAAAATCGGGGAAAATTGGTGACTCTAACCCATGAGAGACAACTATAGTTCAATTGTTACAAAACTCTTTGCTGGTTTTGCCTATATTAGATACAGTTGAGGCTAAAGTGAACGTTACACCCTTGTGCAGATAATGTGTTCTACAAGTGCACAAATTAACAAATGTTTTATATTTAGTGCAAATATGGTGTCAATCAAGTGCACAATATGTGCACTATATTGTGCACTTTGCGTAACCCGATATTTAGTTTTGTTTGAGTCATTCTTTCAAATACCCCCTTACGAAGAAAAATTCAACAAACACATACCTGTAAATCAAGCTGGATGCTGATTGGTCGATGATCAGGAGGAAAGGTGCATTCAGGGAAATCTACAGTTAGTAGGGTCTTCAGAACAACACGCCAAACTGGCACAAACTTTGGTAAAAGCGATAGTCAGACGTCACGTTGCGACACAAATTACATTGAATTAGAACAAAACAAAATTCTTATTTCTCACCATAACATATGTTGTTGGTACTCAAAAAGTCTCAATGAGACTTGAGCAACCATACCATATGTTACAAATGATGGGTAAGAAAATATTTATAATTTTACGCTGAAAGATTTTACTTATCTAAACCTGTGGAATTGGTGTCCCCCTGTGTTTAGGTTTAGCACTAAAATGTCTATCGTTCAGATTATTTTTATCAGCAAGTCAATTCATTATTTTTTGTTCGCCAGTACATGATTATCTGACGCTTCAATGCATATATACGTATGGTATAAGGGAAAACATGGATCGGCAAACATGTACATGTACCTCTGATAGAAATTTGATACATGCGATGACCAAACAGGTTTGCTACTAGGCCCAGTATTTCCCAGACAAAAGGCAATATATTCTATATCACAGAATAAAGGGGTATTCGCAGTGTGGGAACGCGTTATCAAACGACATATATGTGCAGTTTGTCGTGAGCTGTACACTGTAACTCACTTTGTTGCATGACAAAGCATACAGTCAAAATTGGATTTTTCCGACTTTTATTTCTTCTATTGGTCTCAAACCCTTCTCAAACTGCGCCAACTTAGTTATCTATTACCACTTTATCACTGGAAAGTGCAGATTCTTCTCATTCGAATGCAATTTACCATGCTCTCTGCAAATCTCCAGAGCGAAAGTGATTTGTGAAAGACATGCAAGTTATAGATAAGTCGATTGATATGGGACTCGATGTCTTTGGGGGTTTACGAACAACAAATGCGCATAACAACATGCGCATCTAAGCAGGCTGATCAGCGCCTTTGTTATTTGCTCTTAGGAAAGTATCATATCTAAACTTACTACAAGCGAAAATTGCAATTATCTAGCTAATCTCTGTAGCCGAGGAGACTGGATTGAGTCTGGCTTTGTTGAAAACTCAGAAGACAGGTTTTCTTGCGTGAAGGCTCATATGCTACTTTCTCGGGAGATGGTGACTGACAAAAGACAAAGTGGCACACACACTGAGGAGCCAGAGTGAGAAGTAAGGAAATAAATAGGAAAAGGAGAAATTCACACTGTACGGTTTGTCAAAACTCGCAAAATTTGTATTAGATTGCCAGTGTACAGTGTGAGACAACTAAGGAAGAACTGTACGTTCTGATAGTGGGTATTGTGAATGACGATCTATCAACAATATCCACTATCTGCACATGGTGCATGTATCGCGATCGGTGTATATTCAAATCAGGACATAACAACAAAAGACAAATACCATGCAGTATCTTTTTAGTATTTTAACTCTAATGCACAAGATAGCAAATATTTAATACTGCTGGAAATGTTAGTAAAACAAACTCACTCACACTAGTATCTGTTTAAAAGATTGCTCAGATCAGCTACTGTTGGTTAAATTATTCAAGCATTAGTGGAAGCATTCTAACAGACCAATATCTAGTAGGTATGATGTGTGTTTAATACGTAACCAAATGAAAAAGTACCTTGAAAATATTGTCCATAATGCATAATTTGAAATTTGAATTGTGTTTACTGTTGTGTATTGGCTCCTGGTACCGTTGGTTTAACACAGTAATAAAAACTCAGACCGAGCTGTTTGTTCTATTGTTTTTGTTAGTTTTGTTGGTTGTTTTGTCAATGTATTCTTGTTGTTTATTATTAATCGTTTTAAGTCTAACTACTTGTATTTAATGTATATTCGTCGACAGCATGATAAAAACTTAATTTTGATTAATTGTTAAAAACAATAGCATTATTCTAATGGATATAGTGCCATATATGGATAAAACAAAAAGTCACTATTAGGCGATTTAACCCTTTACTCCATAATAACGCATTTTGACGCCTTTGAAATATCATAATTTGAAAACTTTATTCAATCCTATGGCAAGGGAGACAAATAAAAATCAAGAAATGGATTAAACTATGAAGTATCATATGCCTTTTTGCAAAGTGATAATTATCTATATTCACACTATCTAGCAGTCAAATATGTGAATCAGAAAAACAAAATTAAGGTGATGGGTGGGTGGGTGTTTTTTTAAAGATGTGGACTTCAATTTTGTATGTATGTCTGTGTCAAAAACTTTTCAAGTTGTGAAGAAAGGCTTTTAACAAAAGGAATATCCAGCCAATAATAATCAGGACTAAAATAGATTTAAAAAGGAAGTTATACTAAATATCAAAATAACGAAAGAAAGATCTAATTGAGCCAGAAATCAAAACTATTTCTATTATGGAAAGTGCAGGTTTTGCTCTTAAAGCGAATGCTCAATTTCCAAGTATTCAAAACTTGACTTTAATTGTCTTGAAATTTTTCAATGTTGTTAAAATTAAAAAATGATGTCATAATATAAAAATAGCATATGGAGTAAAGGGTTAAAAAGGGCGTGTTTTGTGTTTTCATTGTTAGATTAGCAGGTTGGAATTTGCATTGTCATAAACTGGTTAAGATAAAGATTCATCAAAAAGTAAATGCATCTTAAAAAACATAATTTGCCACACAAATAATTCTATTTGAAGTTTCACCATAATTGGTCGAAAATTAAGAAAGTTATTGATATATTAAGTTTCAATAGCATCCTATTGGTGGTCATTTTGAATATATAATGAGAAGAAAATGAGATGCATAAAATCTTATCAAGATGGATATATTCTTTATTTCAGTCTAAAATAATGCGTTTCTTATATATGAATCCTTTTATGTTGTTTTAGTAATATCAATGAAAATATGATGAAAACTGTCTTATAAATCTTATTTATTTGTTTTCATATCTATTAATGAGGAGGTTATGACATCATAAACTCACAAATATATATAGAAGTCTGCATGAGTTAATTATTTGCAAATTCAAATGCATAGAAATTAGTTATTCCGTGACAGATTTTGAACAAATTTGCAGCCACATTTTTTTGCATAATAGGACCTCATGGGTTAAATGGGATCTAATGAGTTAAATGGGATCTTACGGCTTAAAATATGACCTTATGGGTTAAAATGGGATCTTGTGAGGGGATTTACCTGTTTTCACTGTTAAATTTGGCAGATATTCTCTCCAAAATGCACATTGTGGTATTCTTGGACCTACTTCATGGGCGATTGTTTTATCAGCATGGTTCATTAATTTCGCATCTAACACTAAATGTTTTCTCGTTATATTATTGTACACTGGCCACTCGTCGATGGTATAGTCCCCTGGTTCTTTGTTTGGATTCCTACAAAGTCAAATCAACACAGTATTAGCCAACGTTTCACAAAAACAAAGAAAACAAATCCAAGGGACCAAGAGATGATTAAAATAACGAAATTATGAAATAGAAAAAAAATAAGGGACAAAATTTAATGATAGTTGAGTGTCCAAAAGCAAGAACCAACATATGGCGACCATTTTGGCAACCGTCTTAGTTAATAGCATACACAGGATAAAACCCATATTCAAACACGGGCGAGAAATTGCTAAATGCAATGCACATATGTATATGAAATGTGTAAGTAATCAAATAACTTAGCTGTATGCGTTTACAAGTGCAAACAAATAGGCAGCAGCCATTTTGGCGGCCATTTTAATAGGATAAATTTGACAAAGCCCAACGTGTTATAGAGATAGTTTAAAGCAGGGTCTTTCTACACACGTATAGAACAATCCTGATGATAATGCTTGGAAGATATCAAATAACAAAAGATTTAGTTGTCCTGTAGTGTCCACAATCGAACACCAACAGGTAGAGGCCTTTTATATATTGCACAGACAAATCGTTTGACCGTATCTGGGTTCAAACTGTTTCTAAAGGTTATCAGTAACTGACACAAATCGCGACCAGCGTGGGAAACGTTTAGAATACAAAATAAAAACATTTTATCACATAACGTCGCGTCTGGAAGTGATATAACGCCATGCAATATAAACCACTTAGGGGATAACTGAATTCAAAATTTTCAATTGGGGAGGTATATTGTCGGATATATAGGGTCGGAAAGTGACGCGCGAGTGGAGCCGTAAAACGTGATTTCCAACCCTATATATCCGACGATATACCTCCACAAAGGAAAATTTTGAATATGGTTATCTCCATTCAAATGAATTTCTGCAGTTTACTCTCAAAATGAAGCGTTGCAAACAGTATAACGCCACACGTCATCCAACGAAATATGACGTAATTAATGACGCCAAACTATTTCCGACAGTAGTTGCAAATTTTTGCCGTTATCCAATCGGACTTCGCGCGCATTACATTTGCAAGTGCATTAGAATAGTGGTTTACAGATTTAGTAACGTTATGCAATGACGTCCATATAATTATAACATTGTTTTAAAAATGGTAAAATATTGACGATTTTACGCCGATAACGCGATTTTTAAGTAATTTTATTGTTCTTTGATAAATTGAATCTAGCATTCGTGCTCCAATATTATTGAATTTATTAAACTTAAACTGGTTGCGAAAAAAAGATAAAATGCTCGGCAAACCTTTCATTTTATCTCTTTTCCTCAACTCATTTAATGAATTCAATAAAACACAAGATCCTCTTTATCTGCAACAAGGGGAGCACTCATGTTAGATCCTCTATGAACCTAATTAAGACTTACCCGCTCTTGGCAAAATTAGTCCAGTATTTCATAACTTTTCTTGTAAACACCTGTTCTTTATGTGTATATCCCTTTGTTCCATCCAGAGGTTCACCGAACACAAAATTTATTTCGTCACCATGAAGAACTCCCATCCATGGCGCCCAATAATGATTTGAAGCCCGATGTTTGAACACATAATAATACACATCCATGCCCGCCTTTGCATATTCCAAAGCGAAATCCACAGTAGGGCATATAAAATTAAAATCACCAATAGCCATGTCTAGCTGATATCTGTTCATTCTCTGATCATCCGGGTTCTGCCAGTTTGTATATTGAAACAAGATGGCTTCCTTCCCAAACGAATTCAAGTGTCTCGGATAATATGGATGGAAGTCGAAAAAATCGTCTATTAGTAGTCCAAATTGATTGTGACTTATAAGGGATTCGGAATGTAAGGAGAATATAGTTTTGTCGTAGTAATGTAACCAGTATGATGCCTCATTTAGAGTATTTCCAAGTAGGATCGGACACTTTTTGTAGTGTCCGTTATGCATTGCTTTCAATGGAGTCTCTGTGAGGAAAGCCCCATCTACTACGGGAACAAATGGAAACCTAACAACACCGTAGTGTATAGTGTCATACTCCTGCATTGGGAATAGCTCTGCAGGTATAGTCCGTAGACACTCAATTAAGTCTGATGGTTCTTTTTGTTCACAGCCCAGCAGTTTGGCTAGGGTAACGGAACGATTTTTGGCTTCCTGGTCGGGTAAAACAGCCCAGGCAGCTTGTGGGCCCGCACTTTGCAATATGGCCCTTTGAAATAGTGTATGACTCATTGGAGATAATAAATGCATCCCTACACTAACTGCACCTGCACTTTCACCAAAAAGCGTCACTTCATCGGATTTACCACCAAAGAAGCGAATATTATCTCTCACCCAGTTAAGGGCCATGAGTTGATCGAATAGTCCTGCGTTACCCGGGGCTTCCTTGTGAAACATGGCGAGAAAGCCCAGGGATCCCACCCTATATTGCATAGATACAACAATAATGTCGTTTTCCGCTGCGATGTATTTTGCATCGTAAACGTCTAATGTGGATGTGCCAGCTACGAACCCGCCCCCGAAAATCCATACCATAACGGGCTTCTTGTCGGGTTCACGATTACTCCTATGTTTGGTGACTGGTACCCAGACATTCAAATATAAACAATCCTCACTAAGCGGTGTATTCGGGTTCCATACTTTAGCGCCTTCGAAGTCCGAGGTATCCAAGCTTTGCCAGCAAGAATTGGGTTTCTGTGTTGCGTTCAGAATAGTTCCGTGCCAAGGGTCAATCGGCTGTGGATGTTTAAACCTTAATTGCCCGACCGGCGGCCTTGCGAAAGGAATTCCATAAAACGCAAGCACTTCTTTCCCTAGCACATTCAATTTCAGTCCTTTAACCCTGCCCTTTCTCGTCTGTACGACCGGCCCTCCGTCGCCGAAAGAAATGCTAGCTATTACTACAATGGATCCTAAAGCTGCTATATACAGCTTGAAAATCAACATTCTTATTTCCATAGTAGTACCGCAGCCGTGGAGACATTAGAACCAACTCGACCACTGAAACGAAAAGAATTGAATTAGGGTAAAGTCGGGTACATTCGGACTGTCGATTAATCCGGACAGCGACATTGTATTCTTTCATATTTTAATTATTGGAATAAGAAAAATATCTAAGCAAACCGTGGAAATCCTGATGAGACGTCTCGTCTGGATTTTCACTGTTTGCAAATGTATGTCCGAATTTATCCACTGTCCGAAGTTACCTGACTTTACACTAAAATGTAAGTAAAGACAAAAAATTGAGCCGCGACATAAGAGAAAACCACAGTAATTGAGCTGCGACATGATATTTCAAACAACGTGGTACCAGCAAAGCCTCAGATCAGCCTGCGCATACGCGCAGTCTGATCAGAGCCTTTGCTAGTAGCTTGAATATTCTTTCAGTGTTAAGCTATTTGAATTTTATAAGCTTAAAGGTAGGCTGTACAGGCTCGCCTGAGTCTACACTTGTCAAAAAGCTACATTGTTGGAAATGACATGTCACGGCTCATATGTCTAGGCGTCATGAGCAGACTCAGATCAGCCTAAGCATCAGCGCAGTATGATTGGAGTTTTTAGCAGCCCACACGATTAAGTTATCGACAGCGCACAGAGATGTCTCTGATCACATTGGGCAGATGTCCAGGCTGTGTGTTACAGTGAGCCACTTTAGTTACGCACTACCTTTTCAGGGCCCACATTTCTGACAAAAATACTGGAATCAAACAATTTCAATGATCATTTACGTATTGACATTTTATCTGTTTGATGACATAGAAAAATATCAAAATCACTCATGTGAATCATTCTGCAACGTCAAAAGCAATTTTGACAAAATGCTCGTGCAACCTGAACGTCTATATTTTTAATTTGCGTTTTGCGCTAGGCTTATCCATGGTGATCGTTGTGACAGAAAAACACCAAAACAATTGTTTTATTCAAGTAAAATCCCTCTTTTCGGTCGTTGAAGTTAGTAACTCTGTTACTTTTTGAAGAAATGCTCGTTTTGACGTCATATTAATGTCAGTTACAATAATCAAACAGATTTCCTTCGCAAATTGTTTTGTTATGAGTCACTCGTTGACATAGAAGTATCAAAACACTAAAACAGCTTATCATTGACACGTCTAATAGCCTTTGTAGTAGTGACGTCGTCACCAAAGTCAACACATTGACGCCAGTAGATCTTTTTTTTACGAAAATAAACGGCGAAGACATGGTTGTTTAAAAAGAAATTATAAAAGAAGTGTTTTGATAACACGTTTACTAAGAATCATACGAAATTTTAACTAACTTTAAAAAAAGTAATAAAATTATTTTTTTTCAAACCTTGGTCAGCTGGGAACCAAAATAGTAAAACGTTTAAAAACTGATAAAGTTAGCAAACACAATCCAGTCTTAGATTTTAGAATAAATCGGCTCTCATCTCTGGCATTGCAGAAATCCAACCCTGAAAAAAGTGCAATGTGATCTGAATGTTTATTCGAAATAATGCAATGTGAAATAGTGTTTTGAGGGTAGTGCCCTTCAGGATCCATTTTCTCACTTGTTACTCATCTAATCACGACAACATTTCTATGGCTAATGCAAATATAAATGCGCTATACGCTGGTAGTCTCAGAATAGAAACAGCATATGTATTTTCCGAGTAATTTTACATTTTATAAGTGGTGCGTAACTAAAGTGGCTCACTGTATATACTGAACAAAAGTGAAAACGCTACACCTAAATTGTTTGCCATCTATATACAAGATTATGCAAACCAAGAATACAAATGAAAGTGTATTTTAATGCTCAAATACTGGGTAATGCATAACAGTAAAGGTTATACGAACGTTGTCACAAGGAAACACATGCAAGCCATTTTAATGTGACAGGGGTCCATTTTTTCAGGTTGCAAATTTGAACAGAAATCTCACACAGTTAAGGCCTTCAGAAATCAACAACCTACGAGATCCGACTGCACGAAATGGTAGTCTAGACATGTAACAACCAGAAATGTGAAGAATTTATCTGAGGTGTGTTTTGATCATTTAGAAAAGCAATCTTAAAAAGCGGGTTTCCCATCAAATGCCAAGTTTGAAATTTCAACACTGAAATCTCCATAGGAAAATCAATGTGTTGTTGCATCTTATTATGAGGATATTACTAGTCGAGAAGTGGTAGAAACAATGTGCTGAGAGGTCTACCAAATTTGGCAAAAGAAAATGATCGAAAATCGTGATAAAACATTTGATATTCCCTATTTGTTTTTGTCAAAGGGGGACAATTTTCAATTTTATTACAAATTTGATAAATTTGAAATTGATTTATGAGCTTGTTTCAAGTGGTTAATCAGTTTTCTTGTGTTTTTATGCAACACAATTATGTTCAATTTTGATAAGCATAACAATTTTAATTTGCGCTTGCACAATAGCAAAATTCGCTGAATAAAGCTTTAAACACTTAAAGGTGCATAACTCAGACATCAAACGAGACAAATCGGTGGAGTTTCGACGAATCGTTTGCTGGATGTCTGTGAAACATTATTAAGCTTTAGAAAATACTTTTTGTTCGATACTTTCTCACAAAATATATATAATTGTAGTGTAGCGTTTTCACTTTTGTTCAGTATATTTACAGAGGGCCACATGGAAGACTGGCGATAAGCTAATTGTGTTCCCCCTCTTAAAATAATGTTAAGAAATAAATAAATAGATGTGCTTTTCTTCAGCTGTTTTGACTAGCCACAAAGTAAGAAAGTTGTATTTGTATGAAAGTTAAAACGAAAACAGTATGTGTGAGTAGGATTAGGAAATACCACAATCACAAACTGCAGACAAACCCGTGGTATCGTGAGGTAGAGCCACACAACAATCACTGATCACATTGGGCTGATTAATTACCTTTTTGTGTCTAGAATATATTTTGCTTAGATAAACAATTGATAGACCAAACTCTGAGGGCAAACTGTCGCACAGCAAGGGAACTGTTATCCAATATAGTGCCTGTAACCATAGTCCATTTCATCCTGGAAAGAAACATAATTCGTATCAAAGCACTGAGTGCATCGTATTTGAGTCTTGACATGTGATTTCCACCAATGTGGCATTTTGACATGAAAAGACTCAGACGAGCCTGTGCAGCCTCCATTTAAGCTTAGACACTCCAAATGATGTTGGGTCAGTAGCTTAACAATCATAGAATATTCAAGCGACTAGCAAATGCTCTGATCAGACTGCGCGTATGCGCAGGCTGGTCTGAGCCTTTGCTGGTCGCGCATACCACATTGTTGTGAATCTCATGCCGTGGCTCAATACGTATCTAAGCACTGAGTGCATCGTATTTTGTTTTAGTGTTTCATTTGTTTTCGAATTTGTAATATGAAATTTGTTTGGATGGGTATATATGACAAAGTAGAGATGTACCACGACCTCTGAGTAATGATCTTTGAATCACTTTATTTCAAAGGGTTGATGCGTATCGCGGAAAATGAGCAAATCAGGCTAGAACATTTATGTGTGTTAAAATATTACAGTAAATGTAAGTAAACGCCTGAAATTCGTATTTTCAACATTGTAAATTTACTGTCACGCCTCAAAGCTTTTTTTTTATCTATACCTAGTATGTTGTATTTTACCTGAAATATGACGGATGCCCGTAAAACTGCAGTTTGCAGCTTTCCGGGCACCACTCATATTTTAGTTGAGATTTCATGATAGTGTATAAACCAGTTTACCATGGTAAAATAGTCTCCACATCGTGCACTCACTCAAACAATTTTATATGACAAATTCGAAAACGGTGATCACTAAACCCAATACGTCAATGAGGATACATCACTTCTCATATAAATATTAGGAACATGTTATACCAATTTAAAGTTTATATCCATATGGAGGCTATCCTGCGCTGAACGATAATTATCAGGAAACTGAGAGTTTGCGGTGAACCCTTTATTCAATATGTCAGTCCGTCCGCCCACACCCATGAATAGATCCTTGTTGGCTACTTTGACTTTCCGTAACTTCTCTTTGCTCAAGGCTCCTCCAAGCCCACCCACCCAACAATTTCTTTCAATTTGTAGTTTTAAAAAAATAATTCACGGAATAAACCTCAATTGCATATTAAGAGAGCTAATAAAGTCAAAATGAGTTTTTCCGTAAGTTTGATTGGTACATATTGGGTACTTTTAGCATTCAAACTGTTGGCTACCTTTTCTAACATAGTAAATATCCAACAAGAATCTTTTTGTGAGTACGGACGGCTTTTTATAATTTTTACCAAAACGGATTATTATTAATAAGATCAAGAGATTGTGCTTGCAAAAAAATGAAATTATAACGGCGATGGCGTTGTTATACATGTACGATAAACTTTTTTCTTTTTATCGGATTGTGTAAGTGCAACAGTCTATATGTTTTATTTTCAATAGTTTAAACACCATTTACTTCTAGTAGATTGTAAAACAAAAAACATATTTTAAGCAAAATTTCAAAATCTTGATTCTCCGCTACTTCCTTGAAAACGACTAACTTTCTGGGGATCAAAAACCTCTCTTTTATTGATAGTTTTGGCCTCGATGCGAGAAAACTGTTATCTGGGTTTCTGACCTACTCAGACCCAAACAAGCCTGCTCAGCTACAGAGACTAGCTGGAATATTGAAATTTTGCATGGAGCAAGTTTGACATATATACTTTCCAGCTAGCGAATAACAAAGGCGCTGATCAGACTGCGCGGATGCGCAGGCTGATCTGTGCCTTTGTTGTTCGCATGAAACAATTTCTGTTTTTCTCGCGTTAAGGCCCAAGTGAAACGAGGAGGGCAATAAAGAAGATTAAATTGAAAATGATATTGATACGTGGGTATATTTGGCATCATAAATTGAAGACAAAAATCACGCAGGCTACATATTAAACAAAAAATAGAAAATATTTCTAGTAGGAGTCTGATTTCGATAAATTAATTGAAAAATTTCACTGTTTATAGTTTTTAATTAGGTGTAGTTTGCGTAAAACGAGGGGGCGTGAAAGCAGTATTGTTTTTCATGAAGACACATATCTAGATGGGAGGCAACAGAGCGCGGCTTCTGGTCATGTTGTACATTACTTTTATTACTTTATTTTATTTCGTAAAGCCAATATGAATGTATGTACATGTTTCATTTGAAAAAGTTCTGAATTTTCTATTAGAAGCCACTTGCAATTTTAATAGGCCATTCAAATGCTAAGTAAACTAGAAATCGTAAGAAATAAAGAATTATGCCTCCAACTATATGCTTGTCATTAAAACTGTTGCTTATTCGTACGAAAGGTACTCTTCTATCAGATGAAACATTTGAAGCTCTTAGCTATAATAGCTTTCGATAAAGCTTCATTACAAGTTTACTTGAAGAAAAAAAACAGCAACAAAAACACCAAGTAATCTACTCATTATTCTCCTATCAGCAGACCAATTATAAATTTCTCAGCTACAATAGTTTTCAATATATTTTCATTACAAGTTTACAATGCACACATTTGCGAAGGCAATAACTTAAAAAAATAACTTTAAAATCACCAGGTAATCTACTCATTATCATTTATCAGCTGACCAAGTTTGAAGCTCCAGATATATTGGTTTGGGATATATCTTGATCACATGTTTTCAATGCCCAAATCTGCAAAGGGCAATAACTTGAATACATGCCTAACCTTTTTAAAAATCACTTGGTAATCACCTCATTATCCTTCTATTAGTTGACCAAGTTTGAGGCGCCAGCTATATAATTTTTCGATGCATCTTGATCACAAGCTTCCAATGTCCCAAATATGCAAAAGACAATAACAAAGATTGAAGCTCCTAGCTAGATTAACTTTTGAGATATCTTGATTACAAGTTTTCAACGCCCAAATTTTTAAAGGGCGATAAACTTGAATAAAAAAAACAAATCTAAAATTCACCTGGATATCTACTCATTATCATCTATCAGCTGACCAAGTTTGAAGCTCCAGCTATATTGGTTTTCGATATATCTCGATTACATGTTTCGAATGCTCACATTTGCAAAAGGCAATAGATTTTTAAAAATGTAAAAATCGCCAGGTTATCTGCTCATTATCATTTATCCGCTGACCAAGTTTGAAGCTCCTAGCAATGTTAGTTTTCGATACATCTGGATAACACGTTGTCAATGCCAAAATCTGCAAAGTGCAATAACTTGAATACATGAACACTTTTTTTTAAAAAAAAAAGTACCAGTTAAGTTACTCATTATCCTTCTTTTAGCTGACCAAGTTTGAAGCTCCAGTTATAAGTTTTCGGTGTATCTTGATTACAAGTCTCAATGCCCAAATTTGCAAAAGACAATAACTTTTTTAAAGAAAATAGCTTTTTAAAAAAATCACCAGGTAATCTACTCATTATCATCTATCAGCTGACCAGGTTTGAAACTCCAGTTATATTAGTTTTCGATGTATCTTGATTACAAGTTTTCAATGCCCAAATTTGCAAAAGACAATAACTTTAAAAAAAATAACTTTTATTAAACTCAACTGGTTATCTTCTCATTATCATTTATCAGATGGCCAATATTGAAGCTCCTAGCTAAATTAGAGTCAGTCATTTTTGCCCTTTGCAGATTTGGGCGTTGGAATATCTTGATCACAAGTTTTCAATGCTCACATTTGCAAAAGCCAATATTTTTTTTTAAAAAAATGATAAATTTAAAAAATGTAAAAAAAAATCTCCAGGCAATCAACTCATTATAATCCATCAGCTGACCAGGACTAAAGCGCTTTGAGATGTCTTGATTTCAGGTTGTCAACGCCAAAATCTGAAAAGGGCAATAACTTGAACAAATAAAAGTAAATAAGGGTGCAAAGATCAGGAATCGATGAAATCAAGTATCACACCTGACCCAGGATACCAATGGGAAAGCGACAAACTCACAGTCAGACACCGAAAACGAGAGCCAAGAGGTCGGCCCTTTCCCAGCAGGTGACCACAAGGCACATATAAACGGACGCACACAAAGTCATGGCAAACACAAGACATAAAAAAACCATAAAAAAAACACAAAAGAAGTACCGTCTTGGAACGGTCAGTAAAGTATTTTACTGGAGGGCTTAAACCGGTTACACGTCGCCAACCTCATCCTCAATTTAGATGTGGATCAAGACACATAGATATTTGGTTTGCATGAAAGACCGCTAACTTATCAATGCAACTTAAAATCTACTGGTAATCTACTCATTATCATACATTAACTGACCAAGTTTGAAGCTCCTAAATATGTTAGTTTTCAGTACATCTTGATTACAAGTTGTAAAAGCCCAAATTGATTACAATGGGCAATTAGTTAATAAATAAAGCAACTTATCATATGACGTCGCGTCTGGGAGTGAAATAACGCCATGCAATAAAATCTGAAAACCACTAGTGGTTTATCGATTTTCGGGAAACGTTATGACGTCCATAACAACGTTGCGTACATAATGACAATATTATAACGTTTTACCGTCAGCAATGAGACTTCAAAGAAATCTTAATGTCATATGATAAATAGAATCTTACATTCGTGCTCTTGTATTATTGAATTTATTAAACTCGTTGCGAAAAAGAGATAAAATGCTCGGCAAGCCTCGCATTTTATCTATTTTCCCCAACTCGTTTAATAAATTCAATAAAACATGAGCAATCATGTAAGATCCTCTATTTAAAAAAGTACCAGGTAATCTACTCAGTATCCTTCTATTAGCTGACCAAGTTTGAAGCTTCAGTTATATTCGTTTTAGATGTACGTTGATTACAAGTTTTCAGTGTCCAAATTGCAAAAGACAATAACTTGTAAAAAAAAAATAATTTAAAAATCACCTGGTAATCTACTCATTATCATTTATCAGATGGCCAAGATTGGTTTAAACGTATTTATTTCAAATCAGTTTATACAATACAATACAATTTTCAATCATACAAACATTAGGATTGGAACGGAAGCAAGAGCTTATCAAGTTCTTCACTTGGCCAAGATTGAAGCTCCTAGCAGCTAGCTATATTAACTTTTGTGATATCTTGATAATAAATGTTCAACGCCCCAATCTGCAAAGGGGAATGAACTGGAATAAATAAAACAACTCACTAGGTAATCTATTCACTATCATCTATCAGCTGACCAAGTTTGAAGTTTCAGCTATATTGGTTTCGATATATCTTTATCACAATTTTCAATGCTCATATTGGCAAAAGGCAATAAATCTAAAAAATGTATAAAAATCACCAGCTTATCTACTTATTATAATCCTTCAGCTTGCCAAGACTAAAGCTCCTTGCTATATTAATGTTTGAGATATCTTGATTTCAAAAATAGTAAGTGAGTATGATCAGGAAATACCACAATAACAAACCGCAGACAACCCCATGGCACCGCGAGGAAGAGCCACTCAACCATCACGAGACACCAAGAAGACACATTAAGCAAAGCAACCAGCTTTCTCTTCCCCATCAAGATGATTGTAATACTAGAATGGACACAAAGTAACGTACAACAAAACATAGAACAATTACAGACTCCCAAAATGGGAGTAACAATAAACAAAAAGTTAACAACAACAGAACCACCGCCATAGAACGGACAGCAGCCTAAGCTATTGTGGGGCTTAAATGCATTTTACTGGTACCAAATCTTCGCCCTAGATTCTGCTGTTGTTAAAGTACAAGAAATGGTCAGCTCGCATGAAGGCCTTCTAACTAATGCAATGTATCATCATGGAGAAACACTCTAATCAAATTAGCACACCATGATGAAACAAAGAAAAGGGCTCATAACTCACAGATAGTCAGAGCAATAGGAAAACCTCAAGTTGATCACGCTGGGTAAAGCTACAGATAAGCATCAGGCACCAACCGATCGATTAAAGCTTTACGTCAGAGCTGCCATAGAGACTGAGGCCTGACCCACCGTCGTGCAATTAAAGAAGAAACCATAGCTATAAACCGTGATTGGGTTTAAAACCAGGCATGCAGACTGTCGCATGATATCCAAGTTATATCCAACCCTTATATAATTTACAATCTTTGAATTGATCATTAAAATTATATTTTCCAACAATTCGTTTGAATTTATAAACTAAATCACCATAAAATATAGGTTCTGATATGCCTTGTTGCAGAACAGTTTTTAACCCAATGTTGTATTTAACAATTAAGTCTGAGTGTCTGTGGTAGAATTTAGAAAATGCTTTTCGAATTTTATGATATCTATAACCTTGTTTTAATAATTTAGCAGTTAAATATAAGCTTCTGTGGTTGAAGTCATCAACATTAAAACACACTCTAGCAAAACGAATAAGCTGAGGAATATATACACTATAGGAAGGGAGCGAGGTACATCTCCAACACGAAATGGGAAATTTGCTATTTTAAAATTAAAATCATTCAGTTTATCATAAATTTTAGAAGACACTATGCCATTTGTTATTGACAAGTTCAAGCTAAAAACGGAGTATCAGAAGAATTAGCCTTATTTAACTGAAGTTTAGTAGGATATATCTGACCTACCCCTTCAATTTGTCTATATAATTTCGAGCCAAATATTATAAATATATTGTCCGAAAGATAATGGAGAGCATCACACATTTTCTGACATGACCACAATTTATATCGTTCAGGTTGTTCAGAAGTAAAAAGGGCATTTTTGATCATTACAAGCCAAATAAGGTGAGCCCTCTCTGTTAAATGTTTGTTCAATTAATTCTGAGAGTTTTTCTATGATTAGTCTATGAGGCAATGTAGTATAGAGAGTAGAGAAATCATATATAAACAAACCAGATGCTAGAATCATCTGGACAAGTTGTCAATACCTAAATCTGAAAAGGGCATTAACTTGAACAAATAAAACTACTTAAAAATCAAGTGGTTATCTACTCATTATCGTATATTAGCTGACCTAGTTTGAAGCTCCTAGCTGTGTTTGTTTTCGATACATCTTGATTACAAGTTTTAAATGCCCAAATTTGCAAAAGGAAATGATTTTTAAAAAATTAAATGATGATCTACTCAGTCATTTTCATCTATCATCTGGCCAAGTTTGTAGCTCCTAGCTATATTATTATTTGAGATATCTTGTGTGTATGCATACAAGGTTTCAATGCCCAAATTTGCAATGGGCAAGTAGCTTGAAAAAAACATTTTTAAAAAGAAAATTTACCTATCTCCTCATTAACCTCTACCAGCTGGCCAAATGTGAAGCTCCTGGCCATATTGGTTTTTGAAGAAGCCCCTTGCTATCTATTTTAGTTTTTGAGATATCTTAATTACAAGTTTTCAATGTCCAAATTTGCAAAGAGCAATAACTTGGAAAATGAATGTTTTTTTAAAGTCACCTGGTAATCTTCTCATAATCTTCTATCAGCTGATCAAGATTGAACCCCCTAATACGATGGTTTAGAAATATATTGATAACAAAATTTCATGCTGACCCTTCAAAAGTGACATAACGCCACGATTTGAGATAATTCAGGCAAACAAATACGGGTCAGCTATTTAAAATAGAATAATATAATTTTTTTGAATGGATGTAGGGACTGACAAGCTGAAAGCAATATGCCCCCTAAACTTGTTCAAAGCTGGGGGCATTACGAATGGAAGCTTCTATTAGGCAAGCCTAAAGAGGACATAATAATCATGATTTTGCGAGTATTTCCAATTTTCACCGAACAAAATAATCATGATTTTGCGAGTATTACCAATTTTCACCGAATATTTCCGTACTGAAAGGTCAAAAATTGTGTTTCTAACCCTACTTCTGAAATGCTGCCAAATTAGCGAGAATAAACATAGCTTTTTTCGATAAATATCTTCACATGGTATTGCAATGGATATTTGTAAACACGCAACGTGTGCCAGCAAAACGATTTTTTCTTACAATTAGAATCAGAGGGGGGGGGGGGGCGCAACATATCTGGGGGTCTGGATTGGGGTCTGGTATTCACTTATCATTAAACATTAGCCAATTATTAACTCTCATTAAACTGTTGCTTATTCATTTAAAACTAAATTCCATTAATCATTTAAAACTTTGAAATCTTGTAAAATAACAATAACGCCTTACTATCAAATGTTATGCCCCCAGGGGATTCCCTATCCCTGTTATCTTTCCTACGGGCTGGTACGGGTACGTGAGATAGAAGTATCTAGTATCTCACCTAGGTAAATACAACGGGTTTCCCGATCTGGTGTGCGAGAAATTGCAGACTGATCAAAAGCCCGTTCGTAGTGGTACAAGCATAAAACAATTTCTCATTTTTCGATGGCGCGATCGTTTGAAGCTGCTAGAAGCCATAAAGCTACTTTTACATTAGTATGTTATGTTTAGTTCTTGTTCCTGGCAGACTGACAGTTACTATTTTATCTACACAGAATGTAACCTTTACGATTTTGAGCAAATTGTATGTACATGCCATTTGGTTGTTTTTTCCCAGTGCAGAGATGCAGGTATTTCTGAAGAAAGTGTTCATCTTAATCAGAAGTTTTTGAACATACCCTGGATAAGCAAACGTTGATTTAATTTTAAAAAACTTATTTCTCAACCAAAACATATGTTGTTCGTACTCAAAAGAATTGTCTCAATGAGACGGTTCTTTTGAGCACCCTAAATAAATGTTAAAAATGATGAATAAGAAAATATTTATAGTTTTACATCATCGTTTTTATATTTATTATCTAGACATATGAAGACATTTTAAAGATACGCAATATAACGACGTGAATGGTGTATTGATGTGATGATGCCCCTGCACCTGCACGTTAATCAAAAATCCGATGATGATGATGATAATGATGATGATGATGATGATGATGATGATGATGATGATGAATTTCACATAATATCAGATACAGTGTTTTAAGGAGAGGAAAAACCAATGAAGGGCTGGTGGCAATATGGATACCAGCCCTTTTCAAATCTCGGACAACTTTACCGCAAAATAGTGTATTTTTCTACAATAAAATAAAATGTACGAAAACAAATATCCCTTATCGCTGGTATCCGCTTTATACATGTACATTTGTATGTAGATTTGCCCTTTAATACAAATGTACAGCCGGAATCCAGCTATCAAAGCTTCCCAGAACAAGATAGCAACATTTTAAAAGAATACAATAATTCTTAAAATACACGTGAGCATATCATCGTAGGAAATTCGCAAACTAAAAATGTTTCATATTTCGTACAATTCACGCGGTGTTACACCTTCAAAGACGATGCACTGTGCAATCCTAGCCCAGATTTTTGTTTTCTGGATAAAGCGAGTATACCACCCTAATTTCCTAACCAACTTAAGGACGAATTATCTTGCAGTTTGGAAGGTCTACACTGATGTAGCCTGGTGTAAAATAGTTACGTATGCTTTTAGCGATCATCGGGAATATATTTTATTAATTCGTACAGTGACATTGTTTTCAAAATATATTTTTTTTAATTCGTACGAAGAGAAAATACTTATTTTTGCTGTACGAACTAATACAAGGCTCGTGGATTATCTCCACGTACAGGCGGACAAACAAAAGTATAACTATATACTGGTATTATAATATGTTTCTTCGTTTAAAGTTTAACGTAGGTCATCAACACCACGTTTCAGAACAAATAGCATTTTTCTAGAAATTTTGAAAATCAATTTAATTCAACTCACCTGTTTCAATCCTTTAGGATAATTTTGATATAACAGCAACTGTCCAAAAGCACCCTCACCCCTTTTGTAGTTTCTGCATACTGAAGCCAGTCTGAAAAGACATAATGAGGAAATGTTTAAGAGAATAATTCAACATGAACAAGGGGTCTCGACTTCTAGTACACCATGTATAACGTAAATTTACTGGAATATAGTAGGAGTATAGGTTCATTGCATCTCCATGCATTTTACTGCTGTGGCATTTTCCGGCAAATGTATGAACACATATAAACATAGCTTCCTTTTTGTTGGACATAGGCAAACAGTGGCGTCTGATCAAGGTCTCCTTTGTTTGCTTACAATATGTTCCATTAAAATTTGAATAAAAATGGGAAAAACACACCAACAACCCTTAAAACGGATATAAACTGGTCTAAATGATAAGAGTGGGAAATTAAATTCAGCTAAAATGAGTTAAACTCATTGGTGTATACATGTTGAAGAGGAATGGCATTTTGTTCGTTTTCTGATGGCTAAACAATACAATCTGGTACAGCCTGTCTTCCTTAGAAATTGTATTTGATAAACCATTGAACAAGAATGCCAAGTGGCCTTGAATCGCTCACTAGAGTTTTGTTTTTAGCTATACGTATCTATTGGAAACTGATCACACCCCTGGTAACTGGTAACTCCCCAGGTGGAATTAGTTTTGACCCAAGAACCATTTTTACGATTTAATAAATGGTCCTCTAAGTTGCTACATACCTAACATCAAGAATCTAGGCCTATAGGTTTCAGGCAAGAATATGTTTTGTAAAACATGTGACAATCATTGTGGGGCAATTTTGACCACAATTTGAACAACCATGGTAGAGTACCACTAGGTGATATCAAAACTCTAGGCCGAGTGGTTTCTGACATTATGTTTTAATGTTTTCTCTATAAACATATAAATCTATATAAAACATGTGACCCTGGACCATAATATCAAGGCTGTATTAGGCGTATTGGTTTCGTGAAAGAAGATTTGTTTTTGTTTTATAAGCCTCACACTGGTAAAGGTATACGTCTCTTTGCCGGTATTTACGCATGTTGCCGATGGGAAAAATGGCAGTGCCCTGGCATATAGGGTTCCCACCAATATGGGAAAAAATCTGGAAAATGGACAAAATGAATTTCATGCGTGGAAAAATCATGGAATTTGATATTTTGAAGAAAAACCTGGAAAAATTATAGAATTTTAAAAAATTCAATGGAAAATCATGGAATTTAATTATCTGATTACAATTAATACTATTTGTATGTCATAATTAATTGATACTATTCAGTGTGGCAATTGATAGGTTTTGTTTACCTATATTTTAAGGTCACTAAAAAGTTTTTTTCCTGCTAAATTGCACTTACAAAAGGGTCTATTTTAAAAGGAATTTTTGCACCTGAAGAGAAACTAAAATGAGCCATGGCATGAGATTTCCAACAATGTGGTATGTGCGACCAGCAAAGCCTCAGATCAGCCTGTGCATACGCACAGTCTGATCGGAGCCTTTACTTGTCGCTTGAGTATTCTATGAGTGTTAAGCTACTGACTGAACATCATTTAGAGTTTCTAAGCTTAAAAGGAGGCTGCAGAGGCTCGTCCGAGTCTACACATGTCAAAATGTCAAATTGTTGGAAATCTCATGCCGAGGCTCAAATGGGATCTAGCAACCATTGCCCCAGAGCTCAAACTGTGTACAGCTTTTAAAAATGTAATAAGAAGAGTGTCAGAAGTCAAGATAGTTTTTGTGAACCTGATTTATTTTGATCCCTATTTGTAAAGCTGATATGAATATAAAATGAAATATCAGATTATAAAACAAACATGCACATGTAAAATTATCTGTCAGAAATTCACAGCCTATATTAACTGACATAACTGATTGCATTTGCATAGACTCATTGTTCATTTCAAATGTCTCAGAGATAACACTTTGTCAGATTGTTTGGAAACCTGATTTTTATAATCTCATTGCCCTTTTTACGCAATGAAACTGACTGTGCAAGAAGCTTAAAGTCATGGTTCTTTATTGCTCGTTCTGCTTTTTTGTCTGCCTCCATCAAACAACTGTTGGCCTCATCTTGGAGCAATATAAGCTTCCTCTTCGCCTGTACGAACTCATCCTCTGTTTGAGTAGCTTTTAAATTTTTGCTGTCTCTTTTTACTTTGGAAAATTAACATGAATATGTATGCAAAATGTGATCAAAATATTCCACGTGGTTCAAGGGTTATGAGCATTTTCGCCTACTCACGAAGAGACGGACGGACGGACTCATAGAGTGATTATAGTTCAGACCCAAGGGCCGTGCAATACGTCAAAATAAATGGGCATTCAAAGGATAAGTACCAAAACCTCGCGTGCTGGTCCATTTCTTTCACCTCCCTCGAGGTTACAAAAATTAAGCCGCAACATGAGATTTCCAACAACGTGGTATGTGCAAATAGCAAAAACTCAGACTAGCCTGCGCATATGCGCAGTCTGATCAGAGCCTTTGCTAGTCGCTTGAATAGTCTATGGGTGTTTAACTACTGAGTGGACATCATTTGGAGTTTCTAAACTTAAAAGGGTGGCTGCTAAGGCTCGTCTGAGTCTACACTTGTCAAAATGCCACATTGTTGGAAAGCACATGTCGCGGCTCATGTTTGTATAATTTGTCATGACGTAACAACACTGCAGGTGTCGGAACTTCTCCAAGTGTATGATATACAGCATCAATCATAATTTGTCCTCGACACGAGAAAACCTGCCTCACCCCTGACTCAATCCAGCCTGCGCAGCTACAGAGACTAGCTAGAATATTCAAATTTTGCATGTAGCATGTTTAGTTATTGTATATACCAGAGAGCGAATAACAAAGGCGCTGATCAGCCTGCGCTAATGCGCAGGCTGGTCTGCGCCTTTGTTGTTCGCATGCAAAAAATATGTTGCTGTTTTTTTTTCGCGACATGGCCCAAATATGAGGAAGCATATATTACAATATATACTGATCACATATGTGAAAAAACGATCGAAGTCTAGGGCGACCTCTCGCACAGTTTCGCCAGAGCCTTCAAATTTCTCAGACAGATTGTGTGGAAAGACATACAAGTTCAGAACATATGACTATGATGACTGATTAAGCTCAGTAATAAGTATAAAAAAAAAGTCAGTGAGTATGATCAGGAATTACCACAATCACACACTGCGTACCAACCCACGGCACCGCGAGGAAGAGTCCAAGAACATTTATAGTAACAATACATCTGTAAGACAATAATAGCAAAGCAACCAGCTTTCTCTTCCTCTCCAAGATGATTGCAAAAATAGAATGGACACAAAGTAATGCATACCAAAACAAAGACCGACGATGGCCCGCTTTTAGAGGTTATACGGATCCTCTGTCCTCCCTCATCAACTAAAAAACGTCAGAGTTTGACCCCCTCTGACAAAACTTTCTGGATCTGCACATACAGTGGCTCAATAGTAAAGTGTTAGTGTTAGATTGGAGGGTCGTTGATTCGAGGCTCACGGGAGGCACAGTTTTGTGTCCTTCGAAAAGGCAGTTAATTCTCTGCTTAATACTGGTTCAACCCAGGACGCTGACATAGCTAAATTGTTAACTGGAACGTAAAGCACAAGCAAAAAATTAACAAGAAATATCAAGAAAATATCTTGAAATATCTTAAAAAAAGATATTTGGCTACATTTCAATTCTGGATTTTTATATGTATTGTTATTTGGTTACACAGGGTCATCCTACTTGGGAAAATATAGTTAATATTCTTAGAATGCAAACAAACCTATAATTTTATTATTTCAAGTGTTTCAAACCAAAACAGGGCACTAATACAAAACCATTGCTAAGAACAGCCATAAGCCTCATACCAGCTCAATACGCAAACTATACCAAAGGTTTGCAGACAATATTTTAACATTGTTTGGAAATTTAATGACATGAAATATTAGAGTACACATATGGCGAAGAAAGTTTTAGTGAAACTGGTGAATTTTGACTTATGTATGTTCTTCAACAGTGACCTCTCTGATCGACATTGCAATGAATATAGCTGTCTCAAAAAATTAAAGATAGGTGGCAAAGTTAAGGAATCGATACCATTAAATGCCAAACCTGACCCAGGATACCACATGGGAAAGTGACAAAAACACAATTTTACATCACAAACGAGAGCCAAGAGGTCAGTCCTTTCCCAGCAGGTGATCCCAAGGCAGCAATTAACAGACGCAAAAGCATGACAAACACGAGACATAAATAACACAAATGAACTGCCTTGGAACGGTCAGTCAAAATATTTAATTGGAGGGCTTTAACCGGTTTTACGGCGCCAACCTCACCTTTAGTTCAGATGAAGATGAAGACAAATAGATGTTTAATTTGCATTAAATACCCCTAATTTCTCCTTGCATCATCTCCTAAAACATATAAATCAAGATATCAAAAGGAGTCTACTTTCTGTTTCCGTTGACATATTTTTGGGTCCATTGATTCTGCATTTTTTTCAGTAAATTTTGTCATCTGAAATGAGTTTGTATGGACAGTCTGGTATGTAACCAATGGGATTTTTCATACTGGAGCTCTTAATTTAATACGCAAATTTCTGTCCATTTCTGGTTGGTTGATTGGAGAAAGGGAAAGTGATCTCATACGGCTTGCAGCCAAAAATACATACTGCCGCATTTCAAAGATAACCTGTACATTACAATAGCAACCTTGCATGTAGCCACCATATTCCAAGGAGACGTGCCCTTTCTAATAACAGAAAGGGAAGTCCCGGTGGTGCATTGTAGCACGCCACGCTACTGCATGTGACACGTCGATGTCTGTTCATGCGCGGATCCAGAAAGTATTGTTAGGTTGGGTCCAACTTTCATGCTGTTTTTTTATTATTATTATTATTATTTTATACTTATTTTCGGTGCTATGGGGAGAGGGGATCCACATGACTACTATGAGCTATACCACTATGAGTGGGCCATCATCGGCCCGCCAGCGAAACGCCATTAATGGCGTTTCTTTCTCTGGTGGGCTGATGATGGCCCAGAATTGAATGCTGGCTTATTAGCTTTGTGATGATTCAAGGGATCTGGACCAGTATTGGTAAGAAACCCTATATTTATGTGAATTTTCAGTGGGGGGGGACCCCCTGTCCCCCCTCTGGATCCGCGCATGTCGTCGCTGTCCGATGTTGTTGAAAGTGACATTTTCTCACCTTGTAATCGCTGTGTTGAAAAACAACAGGTAAAGTTGGTAAACTAGATCAATTTTCTTATATTTCTATGATTGATTAGTTGCTATGAACAGAAAAGAAGAAACATGGTCATTGTCATGGTAAAATGGATCTTCTTGTCCAGATATACAACGGGAATATGAATTACAAATGAGCCGTGACATGTGATTTCCAACAATGTGGCAATTTGACAAGTGTAGACTCAAACGAGCCTGTGCAGCCTCCTTTTAAGCTTAGAAACTACAAATGATGCTCAGTCAGTAGCTTAACACTTGTCGAAATTTCAAGCGACAAGCAAAGGCTCTGATCAGACTGCGCGTTTGCGTAGGCTTATCTGAGGCTTTGCTGGTTACACATACATGTACCACATTGTTGGAAATCTCATGTGGCTGCTCAAATCAACCTGTTAAGGGCATGTGCTACTAAATACTTCCCACATTGAATTCGTTTCAATACTTTGCATACAGTTTGTTTTATGCCTGAATTGTCAATTTATGAAATAAAAAGGATATGTCAACCTGCTCAATTTTTCATAATCTCATATGGAAGGTTTCAGCATTTAACTAGTTTTCTTCTTTAGTATTAAGCTAAAATAGTTGTTATCGTCATTCAGCTTCTTTATCTTAATCCTTATTATTGCTCATGACCATAAGTATTTAGAAAATATGAAAAAAATGCCGTGACAAGATACCGCATGATACATTTTGGTAATTCCCCAAACACAGGATATCGATTTTTTAGTAAATGATATAATAAAAATCTGATTGAAAATCTTATTTTTTTATTATTATTTCATGGACTATCGTGTTACCTTTAATGAGGGTCACCATACTAATATTTTCCAGGAGGAATAAATTTAACCCCACCCACACAAATTGAAAAGGATGAATCAATAAAAAAACGTTAAGGAATGTTTTTTGTCATTTATATAATTCCATATTACTTATGAAACAATTTAGCATTATATTGCTAAAAAAGAAGAAGAAAAGCAATGAATAGTAGGTGCCCCTCCAGAAAACGCCTTTTGTCCTCTGGCTCCACAGTCCGACACGCTTAACACTAGGCCACGAGGTCAGATTGTGCGCAGCTCCAAATAACCTTAATATATTGGACAGACAATCCGAGTATTGGCCATTTTCGTATGCGCACAAACATGATGAAAACTTAAACAATATGTACATTGATTCCGCTTGATCTATTATCTGTACTTGGTACTGAGACGATCAGTTCTTATAAACATGATAAAGGGTCAATTGATAGTTCGGACACAGTGAAGTTTTATTATTTTGTCAAGAAAATGTGGAAACATCCATCTGAAGAGTATCTCAAAACTCTATTGATCCAAATTCGTAAATAATCGAAAGACAGGACCAACTTTCCCTGTTTTCTTACGCAAGAATGGTACGAAATGGAATTAGCCGCATATGTCTATGATAAAAATAGGGTAATAATCAAAGAAGTGTTGTTGGCAATATGGATGTTAAAATACAATGTACGAAATTGACTTATCACAAGCAATAAATACATTGTATGAAATTGCCTTATGTCTAGCAATAACACAATGTACTAAAATGTCCAGATATCCAATGGGAATATGAATTGCAAATCAACTTAATAAAAATAGGATATTTTTAAGAGCTGTTGCCAATATAGATCCTACACTTGGGTTAAGTTGAAAATTATTGAAAAGATACCAGCCGAACTGGTAATTTTTCTACAATAAGTACAACGTGCAAAATTGACTTATTGCTAACATTCATTGTACGAGATTGCCTCATCGCTAGCAATAACACAATGTACAAAATTGCTCATAGCAACGGAAATGCGTAGTGGAAAAAGTAAATAAATTATTAAAAGAAAACTTCTGCTTAAAAATAGATCAACTGGCGGAAAAAGTAAATACATTATAAAAGAAACTTCTGAGTAAAACATAATGTATATCAATTAACAGCTGTTGCTATGGATTCTAAGTTGAAGATTATTGAATAGATTCCTGCAAAAATGTACGAAATGGACTTAGCAATTTAATGCATCGTACGAAATTGCTTTTAAACTTATTGATTGCTCAGATTTCACCCTGAGACCGAGCTGACACGTTAAAAAATCTTCTCAAAACGTGCTGTCACACCTGCTAGAGTTCTACAAAATATGGAACCTGTGCAAAATTGCACAGTATGTATATTTCACGTGATTGTAGCCTTTGCAATTTTGCAGTACAGGTTTAACACCTTTAAACGTTCACACGAGTTGAAAAACACCAGCAGATAAAAGCATACAAAAGCACACAAAGACCTTAAGAACTTGGATTGAGCAAACACTAAATCATGAAGTGTAATAAGATTTCGTCGATTGTTCTTCAAGAGGACACCAACTGATGGATTCATTGCGTGATAATCATACCAAGTAGGATCTAGCTTTTCACATTATTGGAGCAGAATCGCCACTCTTTAGGGAGTCCTCCTGTTTTTATGTTTTGTTGATAAATAAAATAGTGCTTATCTTTGACCTGCTGAAAAACAGCCCTACTGCCTCCCACCTCCCACAATACAGAGACATTATGATACTATTATCATACATTATCAATGTGCACTGGGGAGAGCCCCCTTCTCTCACACACACTTTGACACATAGTTACTAGCTTTTAGACCCCCACCCCCACACTAATTTGATATTTTGAATTATTGGCATATATATGTTGCTAACCACAATCTACTGTCTACTGTAACAATATTTCGCCAGCATTCCAAGCTTTATAGTATCTTAAAGTTTCGTGGGAGAAAAGGTAATGTCATATTGGCATAGGTGAACAAAGAACCGCGCAGATTAGTCTGTGCATCCTCAAAATAATCTGGAAAAAACGGATCCTTCATAAATAGAGAGAATCTACAATATTAGAAAACATCAGACTAGGTTTAAGTGAGTCTGTTCATGAGACCTAATGGAAAGTACAACATTTCTCACGCCCCTAGCACCGGCTTAAGTGGAATATATTCCCAAAGGACAAGAATATGTAAAAAATATCATCACTAAATCGATGCACGGGGAGTAGTTTTACCAACTCCACACAGAAACAACGACAGCTATTGTGACCTCTAAATAATCTTGAGAAAATGGATCCTTCAGAAATAGAGAGAACCTATTCAATATCAGAAAACAACAGACTCAGTTTAATTGAGTCTGTTCATGAGAAGTCTAACTACATGTACAGGGGCGGTTCCAGGATTTCATCATATGTGTACAGGGGGAGGGGTTAGTTTTGTTGATTTTATCTAAATTTTCTTATATATCCCATGAAAATCAAATCAGTTGGTTTCATTGAGACCAAATTATTTCCGACGGGGGGGGGGGGCAAAGACGAAATTCGAGGGAACCCCCTGAACCCCCTCTGGATCCACCACTGATGTAACACTTGGTTTATCACTGCAAAACTTCCCAGATCTAGCTATTCTCTGAAGCTGAGCCAGCTGGTTGGAGCATCACATGGTCGCATACACTTGAAACATGCCTTGTAGAGCCCCAATATGCTTCCTACACACTGAGGAGCACATTGTGTACACTCCATACATAATATGCTACCATGGAACTTGGATCACATTGTATAGTAAGGAAGAAGGCAAAGATCAGCAATACCACACCTGACCCAGGATACCGTAATAGAAAGTGACAAAAACACAAGAAAAGGTCACATACAAGAGAACCAAGGACACGCAAAGACAATAATGTTACCTACACACTATGCTCCCTAGCTGAAAGCAACCAGCTGTTCAACAACATAGAAACCCTTTTTACCTAAATAATAATAGTAATAAAATTAAGACCAAGTTTTAAACTTGTCTATTTCAAATATATTCATCATGTACATAAACGGTTAAGACGATTCAAAAGTAAATGATAGGGAAAACGCTCGTCTACCACATAAAGGTTATTTGCTAAGTTTTGCTGAGTATTGATCAAGGAAATCAGTGAGTACTACATTAATGCCACACCCGTACAAGCATGACAAGTGTTATATCAAACAGTACTGTGATAGACACCATTAATTTGTGGAGCCATACACTGTCGCCATCCCCATACTAACTAAAATGGCTCATGCTATGCATGTGTAGACTCTGGTGCTTAACTCTACTCCATAAATATGCCTTTGAAATATCATGTATTTGAAAATAAATATTTTGGAGTTAATGCTCCATTTTTCATTATATTTTCAAAAGTATTCAAAACTTAACTTTGATTTTTCATGATTTTTATTAATGTTTTCTAAAATAGAAAATGATATAATGATCTAAAATAGCCTATGGAGTAAAGGGCTAGGGGTGTACAATTGTAGGAAATAGTAGTGTACTTTAACTTTGATAATTAACTTACAACAGTTTTAAAACTGTGGCCTACATGTTCCAACGTATACGCATGTGCGTACAACGTGGCGCTGCAAGTAGAGGGTTTTTAGTTACAGGAAAACCCCTCTTAAGTCACAACTCAAAAATAGACAAAAACGATTTTAATAACTAACGGTAGCTAATGGAGCCTTCTGCAATACTCTTGACCTGCATTTAGCGGTAATCGGTTTTGAAAACCATTTTGGTCTTCTTTTGGGGTGTATTTAATTTGATTTTTGGAAGAAAAGTGCAATTGATAGTCTTCAGGGCCTAAAATTACAATGCCTCTTTACAGTTAAGGAAGACTTAAGTTAAGTATTGAATTTTTAGGATGCTAAAAACAACATATCAAACTGATTAAAATCAAAATAGTTTCATTTTTTCTGTAGATCACAATGATATAGTTGACCATAAGTGCTGCATCGATCTTGGAAATTTATTTAACATTTAATGTAACATGATGAAATATCAATACTTAACAAAGGTCGTTCTTAACTTTAAGGAAGCATTGTAATTTTGGGCCCTGTTGCGTGTCTTGAGAACTCAAATTAGCCCTTTGAAATGCCCTTAAACCATTTTCTGCCACATGGTTTCATTCCTGTTCCCATACAGGGGGTAGTACCCCAAGACCCCATCAAGAGTGCGTACTCTATTAAATGCCCTAGGAACGCGCTTGAAACCTATAATCTGACTACATTGTGGGAGGGAGGAAACTGTACAGTTTACGTCAATAAAATACATGTTCTGTTCTAGCTACAATCGCAGGAAATGTGCAAAATATGAAACATGCCTGTGCAAAATAGCACAGGCTTCATAAACATGTATTATTGTATATTTCAAGCGATTGCACACTTTTAAACTTATAAATAAATAAAAGCTTAAAATTGAAAAAAAATGCCAAAAAAGATTAAACTCGTTATTTATCGCCATATTGCGAATGTTCTTCAATTAAAATGCAACGAACGCTTATATCCTTATTTTGTGCTAGAAAGCAGGTGTTGAACTGTGCAAAAATACTCAGGTTTCAAAAAACAGAAACATTTTTTTGACTCCTAAGTTACTAAAACAAGGTTATCGATACCATAAACTACGTAAAGCTTTTTCTAAATTTTATTACCGACACTCAGAGTTGAATAATTGCGTAAAGACTCTTCTGCAACAAGGCATATCAGAACCTTTATTTTATGGCGATTTAGTTCAAAAAAAATAAAAGAATTGTTGGAAAGTCCTGATTTTAGTGATCAATCTAAAACGATTATTAAATGTTATAAAAGGGTGGGATACAACATGGATTTCATGCGACACTATGCATGCTTGGTTGTAAACCCTATCACGGTTTATAGCTATTAATGCACAACGGTGGGTCTTGCCTTAGACTCAATGACGGCCCTGGCGTAAAGCTTTAATCCGTTGGTTGGTGCCTGATGCTTGCCAACCGTAGCTCAACTTGAGGTTTTCTTTAGCTCTGACTGTGAGTCATGCGCCCTTTTCTCTGTATCATCATAATGTGTTAATTTCATTTGATGGTTTCTCTGTGATGATATCTTATATAATAGTTAGGAATCCTCCATTCGAGCTAAACAATTTTGTGTTTAACAACAACAGTATCTAGGGCAAAGATTTGGCTCCAATAAAATGCATTTAAGCCCCCCGGTGGCTTGGGCTGCTGTCCGTTCTAAGGCGGTGGTTCTGTTGCTGTTTATCTATTGTTTAATGTACTACGCTTCTGTGTTTGTCTTTGTTTTGTTAGTTTAAACTTTTATTTCATTTTTGTATAACAGCATGTGTACATATAATGCAATAAGTTCACATACAGATCATTTCGAAATACAAAAAAGGGATTCAGAAGAAAGTCTATTGACATTTGTAAATCTGTTTCCCAGCTATTCAATATGAGAAATACAATAAACGTATGACTTGAATTGACATGAGTATGCTTGTTTTGGTATGCATTACTTTGTGTCCTTTCTAGTTTTGCAATCATCTTGAAGAGAAAAAGAGAGCTGGTTGCTTTGCTTTTATTGCCTTACTGGTGTTTTGTTGCTGTAAATGTTGTGAATATTCCTCACGGTGCCGTGGTTCGGTCTGCCATGTATGAGTGTGGTATTTCCTGATCAAAATCTCTTACTTTTTTATAGTTTGTATTTTTCGTGTAGTTGAAGTGAATTAATTTTAGAATTAAAATACATTTTTAAAATTCATTTCTCTTCATATACAATGTTGGGACGCTAGATATGATGCGTAAAATTATTTATTTTTTAAATATCCATCTTTCTTCAAGCAGACACCTGATTGTCATAAATATCTGGGCCAGCGCATTCGGATTTGAGCCAGTGCATGAGATTACCAACAATGTGGTTTGTGCCACCAGCAAAGCCTCAGATCAGCCTGCGCATACGCGCAGTCTGATCAGAGCCTTTGCTTGTCGCTTAATTATTCCATGATTGTTAAGCTACTGACTGAACACCATTTGGTGTTTCTAAGCTTAAAAGAAGGCTGCAGAGGCTCGTCCGAGTCTACACTTGTCAAATTGTTGGAAATCTCATGTCGCTGCTCATTTGGTACTTATCGCATATGTGCAAAGGCCTTCTTTCAACGCCCATACTGACGTATCCAGCGGGACTAGCGATTCAAATTTTTATCTGACCATTCTACTACTCCCCTACTCTCTGTATGCGAGTTGTAAAGGCTCTGGGGAGCCTGTGCATATGCGCAGGCTCGTCTGATCCTTCGCTGCTCGCCGATGCGAAAAGTACTAAAATTTCGTATGCTGGCCCATTTATCCACGCATTTAATATTCTACTAAGTACTTTGGTTGACTGATTAATATTATTAATAATTCCCAAGTTTTCTATACAACAATTGCTTGGGAGCAAAGTGGCTCAGTGGTAGAGTGCTTGACTCGAGACCGAGGGTTCGTGTGTTCGAGCCTCATCGGCGTCACTGTGTTGCGTCCTTGAGCACTCACATTTATCCTTGCTTAGCACTGGTTCAACCCAGGAAGAACAGTCCCAGCATAACTGAAAAATGGTTAACTGGGACGTTAAGAATCAAGTTAAACAAAAACAACAATAGCTTAAAAAGTTACATTTGACGTGCCAAGCTTTGTACCTTCAATTGCAAAACCATTGACAAAACTGTTCTTTTTGCAAACCATTAAAGGTATATCATGTACAAAATATGAAACCTGTGCAATTTTTGTACATTCCTGTGCAATTTTTGCACAGGTTTCATATTTTGTACATTTCTGTGCAATTTTTGCACAGGTTTCATATTTTGTACAATTCACGCGATTGTGGACTTCATGTTTGCGATAAGTTCTATTATAATAGAATTACCTTTCGTTAGAAGAAATCTTTTATAGTTCCTTTACAATAATCCTTTAATAATCCACTGTTTTATAAAGTTCAAAATCTGATATGCTCGTATATTGACTTGTCCTGTAGTTTTCCCTTGTATTATTTGCTTGTGTCAAATTAGCCGAAGAAGTTGAAATATAGGTTCACTGCTAACTGACACTTTACTTTTTCCATTTTCGTCGAAGAAATATATATTATATTTATATATTATGTCTTAAGATAACAGAACACGCTTATTAAATATTAATATCAAAATTATTGTTGTAATCCTTCATGTGTACGATCCATAAATGATATTATGAGAAAATCTGTTTGTACATTAAATCGCCTTTCTTATATAACACTTTTATTTAACATTCATATAATTTAAATAACGTGTCAATCAGGATTTAAACACTCCGATCAGCATGTACCGTGCTATATGTACACCTATAAAGTTTAAACCAGTCAACAGGGGGCGGATCCAGGATTTCGGGAAGGGAGGGGTCATATTCTTAAAGGTGTGGGGTTCGCTTTGTATTTATTGCTGACTTTTATCTCATTTTTCTTAAATATCCCATGAAAATAAAATAATTTGGTCTCACTGAGACCAAATTATTTCATTTTCATAGGATATTTATAAACGGGTGGCGGGGAGGGGGGTTCAAGCGAACACCTCTAGACCCGCCAATTGGTCAAACCTGTCGTGTATGCGCTATGTCACGAGAGAATTGCCAAGATATTCTACCCAATTGCAAACACGTTTCGTCTGTCCAGCTACAAAGACTTGTGCAGACAAAGCAAGTATATTATAATATAATCATGACACATGTAATAATGTATTATACATGAACAAAATCTTGAAAACGAAAAACAAATACACTGATCCGACTGAGCATTTCTGCAGTCGTTGTTACCCGCTCATTGCATAAATAATTTTTCCCATGACGTGGTCAATATCTATGCTTTCATCTGATAGAATGTTATTGTTCTTATACACTTCTAAGATGCGAACAAGGGCCCAGAATTACAATTCCTCCTTAAAGTTATGGAAGACGTAAGATAAGAATTGGTATTTAAAATGCTAAATAAATTGCCTAGATCGATGCGGCCCTTGTGGCCAAAGATATCATTTAGATCTTCAGAAAAAATGAAACTATTTTCATTTTAATCAGTTCGAAACGTTAATTTTCGCATCCTGAAAAATCAATACTTAAGTCTTCCTTAACTTTAAGGAGTCATTGTAATTCCAGGCCAAGGTCAATTCCCACAGCCTTGTCTTGGCTTACTGTCTCCCCATGTACATGCGCAATAAGATACAATTTCGCGAAAAATGAATATTTTTAATTAGTAAACACTCCGTACGTAAGTGATCCCAAGTTTTGGATTTAAAAGTTTTGCAGCTTTTTTTTTTAGTTATTTTCAGGCTCGCCGCCTACCTACCTTATGTCTCTTGAAGAAATAAAATCTTTTGATGAGAGTGCCTAATCAAAATTTAATTTTCGTAGCTCTCAACCTAAACATTTGTTGTGGGTACTCAAGAGAACCGTCTAAATGAGACAATTCTAATGAGCAACCTAACCTAGTGTTTAAACTGAAGGTTGAGAAAATAATCGCAATTTCACGCGAAAAAATTGCGAATCTGAAAAAAATGTAATAAGTTTGACCACTTGAAGTTATAAGCATAAATCGTAGATTGTTCCCATTTTCACTAAAAGTGAAAACTTGGGTTCACTTTTGTATAATTATGTCACCGTGGTTTAAATGATATTCCTTCCACACAGATTTTTACATTTACATTTTACATTTTTTCTATAATATCGCATCCCGACACCTTCACACAAACTCTACAGTATACATACGCGTTACGCTGAGATATATAGCTTTCGAAGATAATTATTTTTTCCCAAAGAACAGTTATTAATAAACACTTGGAAGTAAAAAATATACACTGTTCCGTGTTCACCTATTTTTTCTTCTAATGAATACAAGCCAATTCATGAGATTTCGACATTGGCGATCAGCGAAAGCTCAGGTGAGCTGGCTCGCCAGAGCGTCCGCTTCTCGCATATACGAAGTATGGGCGTAGATGAAGGCTCAGGCCAAATTTCAGGTTTCTAGCCCCACTAGATAGCTGCACATGCCCGGTTTATGAGTGACATTTCGCGTATGCGATACGTTCCAAAATCACGTGAACCGGCTAATAATGCTCTCTGACTGTATCTTACTCGATAGGTATATTTAGAACCAAAGAGGCTAGTGACGTAAAGGGGAGGTAAAACGAATCACAGGTACAATTTAGTGTGATGGATTCGCATAGAGCGCATAAATTTTTGATAATAGAAAGTATAACAACAGCAGATCTGAAGTGGATAATGACGTCACATTGTCATTTACCTAATATATTCATTTACCTAATATATGAGTCAGTATAAATGGGTCATATGTACATAATTTATTCAAATCGTCACTTTTTGATATTGTTAAAGAAATACAATTTAAATGTATACAACCTGAATAAATTGCTTCGCACAGAATAGCTAATAAGTTTGTTAACAAGAGGCAGAGAAGGGGACGGTTAACACATTAATAATTAATGCTATGTCTAAGGGGACGGTTAACACATTAATAATTAATGCTATGTCTACCCAACCGCAATTTGAGTCGACAATCATGCTTACTGCTCTGTATCGTCAATGCTCCATCAATTATTTCAAGGAAGAGCATGCACAAACACAATTTTGGTCAAACTTTGAAACTACAAAGTGCTGTGGTTACCGTGATTTTAAGGTAAAGGTCATTCAAAATTTATTAACTCTTTTTTGTCTCCAAACAATGTATCTATGCAAGTTTGGTGCAGAAAACCCCACGTGTTCAGAGGACAGAGTGCAAAAAAGCTGAATATACAGTTTTTAAGGATGATGACCTTGAAATGAGGTGACAATGAAAGTTAGGTTAAGGTCACCAAATTTTATTAACTCTACATTCTGCCACAATGACACAATACATTATGTTTAGCTAGAATACATGGTTCAATTCAAGACATATTATACAAAACCCTGCTGGTGTGACGTTGAAAATAAGGTCAGGGTCACCAAAATCTAATCAACTCTTAACCCTCTCCTAACAATATATCTATGCAAATTTGCTTTAAATTGAACCTCCATTTCGGAAGATAGTCTGTAGAAATGGCTGATTTATATCGTTTTTACAGGAGGGTGGCCTTGAAAAGTATGTCAAGGTCACCAAAATCTAATCAACTCTTCACACGCTTCCAACAATGTATCTACGCAAGTTTGGTCAAAATCCATCCGCAGAAGATAGTGCACGGAAATGAAAGCCGACGCCAACGCTGACGCCTACGGGATCCGCACCAAAAACAATATATTCCCCAACCTCCGGGTTGTGGGGACATAATTGGTGTCAATAAGAAGCCCAGTCTCTTTCTATTAAACTGGAAAAATGAAAATATTTAAGAACCTTTACAGGTAAATAAATCGTAACGAATCCGTTGAAAGACGCACGAGGAATTTTCTTGTTTTATACAGTGCAACAGCTGGGCCCAGAACTTTAAAAATGATTCCCATAGTCGTTTGATTGACTATAAGTAAGCCGTGAAGCTATGGTAACAAACATGGTACATTGAGTGCTTACATTTTCCATAGGACTTCAACCTGGTAAGTAAAACTGTAACAACCAGGGTGCTGCAAGGTCAGTAAAGTTCAATGTTAGTGAATGTCGAGGTCATGGAGGTCAATGCCACATGGTCACTTTTATTGATAAGAAAGGTACATTTCCACGATTTATGGGGGTTTTTTTTCTTAAATTGAGATCAAATAGTCAGATGGAAAACATCACACTATGGACAAAAGATAAATATGCTAACCCAACATATACATTTTTGTAAATGTCAGGCTATACATTACCTATCAATGAGCATCGTAATGCTATAAATGCCTTTTGAGGGCCTCTTTAAACCAAATGTACATGAACTGTCTGTGCAATTCCTTTGATCAATAAAGGAAGCCTCTTTAAACACAATGCAACATGAATTGTATGTGTAATTTCCTTGATACTGGAAAAAGATACATGAATTGCCTGTGATATTCCTCTGATACAGAAATGCCAATTCAACCTAATGATACATGAATTGTCTGTGCAATTCTTTTGGTACTGAAATGCCAATTCAACCAAATGGTTCATGGGATATCTGTGATATTCTTCTGATACAGGAATGCCAATTCAACCAAATGATACATGAGTTGTCTGTGATTGGTTGGTTGGTATTGTTGCTTTACGTCCCAAGTCAACAGCTATGGTCATTGCGGGACGGTCAGTTCACCTAACCACACTTTTTCCTTGGCAGGCTTGAACAAGCGGTTAACCAGTAATTCGTGCACATACTTTCGCTTGTAACTGACAACAACCCTTCTTGAATGAATCAGCGGAAGGGAGGAGAATGACCGTAGAAATCATTTCATGATCAATCTCCACGAAAGTATGGGACCGGACCAGGATCGAACTCGCGACCCCTGGATATGCAGTCAGACACGCATCTGTAGCCAGACACGTTACCGACTGCGCTACGCGGCCCGGCAAGAGTTGTCTGTGATATTCCTCAAATAAAGAAATGCCAATTCAACCATACGATACATGAACTATATGTGCAATTCTTTTAATAAAGGAATGCCAATTGAACCATACGATACATGAATTATCTGTGCAATTCTTTTAATAAAGAAATGCCAATTCAACCATACGATACGTGAATCATCTGTGCAATTCTTTTAATAAAGAAATGCCAATTAAACCAAATGATACATAAATTATCTGTGCAATTCTTTTAATAAAGGAATGCCAATTCAACCAAACGATACATGAATCATCTGTGCAATCATTTTATACAGGAATGTCAATTCAATCAAATTTTGCATGATATGTCTATGGTATTCCTCTGATAAGGAAAAGTGGATCTCGACCAAATGTTACATGAATCGTCTGTGATATTCCTCTGACCAGGGCAGCCTATACCAACCAAATGATACATGAATTGTCCGTGATATTCCTCCGATACAGGAAAGCCGATATTAACAAAATGATACATGAATTGTCTATGATATTCCTCTGATACATGAAAGCCTATATCAACCAAATGATACATGAATCGTCTGGGATATTCCTCTGATAGAGGAAAGCCTATATCAACCAAATGATATGTGCAATTTCCCTGATATAGGGTGGTTCATTACAACAAAATGGTACATGAATTGCCTGTGGAATTCTATTCAACTAAATGCAACATGCCATTACATTCCGTACTCTGGTACAGGAAAGCCCATAGCCACCAAATGTTGCATTAATGATCAGTGTGTGACCGGCTATGTCACATGTATGCATACTATCAATACCTGTATCTCCGATGTATTGAGTTGTTGTCGAGTTAAGGCCCTTGATTTATTATTGGAGTGCGAGACAAACGATTTTTGGGGTATTTTTTGTTGTTATTATAATGCAGTTAAAATCTGTATTATTTTCGGTTTGAGTATCTGATTATAAATACGTCTATCTTCAATGTAATTTTTTTTTCTCCTTTTGGCTCACAAAACATATATAAACTCCTTGCATGCTGGGCAATTTTTCCTGAGTTTTGCCGTCTGTATTTTTTTCAAAAGTATTTAGGCATACATCAAAGTGTCAAATATTTTGTATCCAGATCAGGTCCGACTATAGTCGGTCCTGATTTGGGTCAAAACGGTTTGCAAAGGTTATCAGGAGGCGACTTTTGTCGCCACTAATACTAGCAGGCAAATACCTAGGTCTTGAGCCAGCCTTTCATAAATGAATCCATTAGCAAAACGTATAATGAAACACTTTTGCCGTCTGCATTTTTTTCAAAAGTCTTTCATGAATACATCACAGTGCCAAATAGTTTGTATCCAGATCAGGTCTGACTATAGGTCGGGCCTGATCTGGGTCAAAACTGTTTGCAAAGGTTATCAGGAGGCGACACAAACACCAGCAGGCAAAGAACTAAGTCTTGAGCCAGCCTTTCATTAGCAAAACGTATAATGAGACACTTTTCCCGTCTGCATTTTTTCAAAAGTCTTTAAGGAATACATCAGAGTCAAATATTTTGTATCCAGATCAGGCCCGACTATAGGTCGGGCCTGATATGGGTCAAAATTGTTTGCAAAAGTTATTAGGAGGCGACTTTTGTCGCCACTAACACTAGCAGGCAAAGAATTAAGTCTTGAGTCAGCCTTTCATAAATGAATCCATTAGCAAAACGTATAATGAAACACTTTTGCCGTCTGCATTTTTATCCCCCGACGAAGTCAGAGGGATATAGTTTTGGCGTCGTCCGTCCGTCCATCCGTCCGTCCACACTTTTTGTCTGTCCAGAACCATATCTCAATACCTATTGGTCAGATTGATTCATTCTTGGTACAAATGAAAAGCACCATGGACTCTCGATATCCTATAAGTTTGGTCAAAATTGACCCCTTAACACTTGAGTTATTGCCCTTGTTTTAGTATAGGCAATTATAAGGCAAAACCTATATTAGCTTTTTTGTGTGATGATCTTCACATTTCATCAAAGGTATTATATTTAACAACTTCTCACTATTAGACCATAATTGCTAAGTACCTGTAGATAAGCATGGCAGTGTCAAAGTTTTGTCCCACCCCTTTGACCCTACCTAAGGGGTCAAAGGTCAAATATTTAAATTTCGCAATAACTAAGACATTAGCTGACATTTTGCATACAGACAGAACAGCAATAGATATGAAACATATCAAACGGGATTTCAGTTTGAAGGCCTTGGTCCGAGCCTGTTGGGTGGACTTAGGGGGTGGGGCTGAGGTCAAAATTAAACTTTTTCAGAATATGGTCATGTTGCATATCAAATTAAAGCTGACGACGCTGGCAGCAACATGGTAGCAAATATCTTGCCCACAGACACACCCTCGACCCAGGGGGTGGGGTCAAAAGGTCAAACTATATCTTTTTCTGAAAGTAGTCATGTTGCATATCAAATTAAAGGAAATTGAGCACAGAGCAACATGAAAGCAAACGTGCTGTCATTACACACACCAAAGACCCCTGGATTGGACTCAAAAGGTCCTTTTATTTTTCTTTTCTAAAAGTAGTCATGGTGCATATCAAATTAAAGTGGAAGAAGTGTAGACCTACATGCAAGGTAAAACTTTGAATTTACACACACCATTTACCTCTGGGGTTGGGTTTAAAGGTCAGATATTTTATTAAACTAAGCACTAAAACATACTTGACAGGCGTTTGTTATGATGTGAATACTACTGAAGGTGAACATAGTGTTAGATAAATGGGATTCATGTTTTGTGATTTACATGTTTCTCTCAAATAACCCTTCGTCGGGGGATATAAATTCGTCGAATTTGTCTTGTTTTTTCAAAAGTCTTTTAGGAAGACATCAGAGTGTCAAATATTTTTTATCCAGATCAGGCCCGACTATAGGTCGAGCCTGATCTGGGTCAAAACGGTTTGCAAAGGTTATTACTAGCAGGCAAAGAACTAAGTTTTGAGCCGGCCTTTCATAAATGAATCCATTAGCAAAACGTACAATGAAACTTTTTTTTGCCTTCTGCATTTTTTTTCAAAAGTCTTTTAGGAGTACACCAGAGTGACAAGTAGTTCGTATCAAGATCATACCCGACTATAGATGGAGCCTGATCTGGGTCAAAACTATTTGCAAAGGTTATTAGGAGTGGACTTTTGTCACCACTAACACTGGCTGGCAAAGAACTAAGTCTTGAGCCAGCCTTTCATAAATGAATCTATTAGCAAAACGTATAATGAAACACTTTTACCGTCTGCATTTTTTTCAAAAGCCTTTTTTGAATACATCAGAGTGTCAAATTGTTTGTATCCAGATCAGGCCTGACTATAGGTTGGGCCTGATCTGGGTCAAAACTGTTAGCAAAGGTTATCAGGAGGCGACTTTTGTCGCCACTAACACTAGCAGGCAAAGAACTAAGTCTTGAGCCAACCTTTCATAAATGAATCCATTATCAAAACGTTTAATGAAACGCTTTTGCCGTCTGTATTTTTTTTCAAAAGTCTTTAAGGAACACATCAGAGTGTCAAATAGTTTGTATCCAGATCAGGCCTGATTATAGGTCGGGCCTGATCTGGGTCAAAACTATTTGCAAAGGTTATCAGGAGACGATAAAACTTGAACTAGGTTTGAGCCAGCCTTTTATAAATAAATCAATTGGACAAAAATTCGGACCTGATCTGGGTCCAAACTGTTTCCAAAAGTTATAAGGAGACGACAAAAGTCGCCACTAACACTAGCAGGCAAAGAACTTATCTTGAGCCAGCCTTTCTTAAATGAATCCATTAGACTATAGGTCGGGCCTGATCTGGGTCAAACTGTTTGCATAGGTTATCAAGAGACGACAAAAGTCGCCACTAACACTAGCAGGCAAAGAACTAAGTCTTGAGCCAGCCTTTCATAAATGAATCCATTAGCAAAACGTATAATGAAACACTTCATCACAGTGTACCGAGATAACCGCGACTGCAACAATCATTATCATATTCTTAGAACTCTCTTAACGACCCTCATCACGAGAAAACCCGTCTAACTAGTTTACGACCAGGTAAAGTTCAAACCCACCTGCTCGACTACAACGATTAGATAGAATCTTGAAATTTCTTATGTAGCGTGTATAGATACTACATTTTCCAAATAGCGAACAACAAATGTGCAGATCAGCCTGCGCATATGCGCAGACTGATCTGCACCTTTGTTGTTTCGTATACAGGAAAAATGGTTTTTCACATGATATGGTATATATCATCAAAGCAGCTGGGAATGTTAAATGATCATCTTTTTTTCTACACACCTGTTACCTAAGCCTATATATGCCAGGAGTTCTTCATTGATACGTCTTCAAGTGAATGGTGCATTTTATTAAACAATTCTAAAACACTAATAAAGAATTTTAGAGTTGAGTGTTAAGCAGGGTTCCAATATCCCTTATCCATAAAAGATAACCCGTATCTATAATCCGTATCTACAATCGGTATCTATAATCCGTATCTATGATCAATATTTTCTTAATTCTTACATAATCAGCATAATATACATATACAAGTATCAGTCTACATGTTTGATAAGACACACTGTTGTAAGACTGAAGAGAATCATGTCTCCTGATTGACCCAATTTGACTTCATAAATCTCAATGTCTACCTGAAAACTGGTCTAGACTGGCCTAAAGGTTGACCAGTTTCCAGAGGTTCATATTTTTATCACCCTCTAAAGAGCAAAAAATAATAAACCCCACATCAAATTGACATGATTTGATGTTTCACCCCCTCAACAGATAAATAAAAGACTTTACATGGTTTTTAACAACTGTGTTTTTGTTATTGTTTCTTTTCATTGTTTGAATGAACAGATGAAAAAAGTTTCATTATTGACATTCTGCATAATCTAGGCCGACGAATTGGTCATTAACGTGACTTAAGTCACCAGTGGCTCCGCTTTGTTTTGTTATGCTGTTACGCTGTTGCTTCAATTATGTGTGGAATTTTGTGTTAATTCCTGATTTTGAGATGTAGTTTTTGTGTCCTTTATAGTTTAGCAATCACATCACTAAGGAAGAGAGAGAAAGAGAGATAGTTCTGATTGTTATAATTATTATGTCTATGCGTGCCTTTATCTTTGATTGTAGCACTTCTTGGCCATAAATACTTGTTTTTGCATTAGCTTTTATGGGTGAACGTTCAAAATTTTCAAAATCCTGAACTTTTAAAAATGAAATCTTACAAAATTTGCAGTATGCCAACAAATATCAAAAATTACACGTTCAAATGGTCAAGTGTCTTTAGACAGACTGAAATTAAATCAAAGAAGCTATAAGAGTCTGCTCAAGTTAATTCAGGATTTTAATGAGTAATCCTGAAAACATTCAACAATGAACTTTGAGAAGGAAATGCGTCCATATCATTATATTTACATTAACAACGCAAACTTTAATGAATCTTTATATTTTTGCAACCGTTCATAGCCACATGAACAACACAAACTTTGATTGACAGCTGCCAAGCTCACTTGCCAGTCCAATTTGCTTCAAACATCGAATTCATTCACCAGATGTGACACTGGTGTTGTTATTGACATCGAGCCACACCTCAGTCGCACGTGCGAAACAAGCTTCTTGGTGCTCCATTGGCTGTCCGTGTTCACACTAGCTGTTCCGCTTTTTCCGTTTTACACTCCAACAAAATCGTTAATACGATTAAATACAAAATAGTTATGTATCCTAAATTATAATTATTAGTTATTTTTAATGAAATGTAAATATAAGTAATAAGTTTACATTGCAAGAGACCCGAAGTATTCACGATTCCATGAACATTCCAAAATCGATTAATAGACATATCAGGGATGTAAAATATTAGCCCACATAACTGTAATGTTGAAGCGGGGCTAGTGCAATAGACCCCTCAACGTAATAACATGACGTAAGGTTACCAGTGTTAGGAACTCGTAAATAATGCTTTCATGTGAGTGGATGAAGCACAATCTGCTAATGCTATAGAAGTAAGTCCCTTAAGATAAAGATGTTAGATCCTGCACAGAGCTGCATCGTTTTTATTTATAATGTAAATAACTCAGCAAAAATAGTGTTAAATAAACCATATTTCTGTAAAGAGTTTTAGTAATACAATGTAGGTGTTTTTATATCAAATGATCTTAATAAAGTGTATAGCAATATCGATAAACCTATAAAAAGCATATCAAATTCAGTGTTGCAGAATAAATACCCCGTCTTATGTTTATACGCCCTCTAACATGCGTGAAACAATTATTTTGAAATATTTGCAATTCATGTTTTACTGTAATATCTCTATATATGCATATTGACTACAGACATGTCGTTGCTAACATGCGATAAAACCCAGAACAATTTGATCATGTGTTGTTACAAATTCCGTTCCATACAGACCAACGGAATTTTCCATAAAGCTACATATGCTGAAGGACTTTAAAAACGCACCGCCTGCTAAAATGCTAACTTATTGTCAAAAATTAATATTTTAATTATGTGAAAAATAAATTGTCAAGTCCCCTCATTTAGCTGGCATTTAATTTGAATATCGAAACGCTGTGGTTTATGGTTGCTGTGACGTCACGATTATTCTGAAACACCCCAAATTTAAAAAGTCACAGAGTATCAATACCATCCATAATGAGCGCAAACATTTTTTGAACCGACGTTTGTTCTCGAAAGTAAAAGGAAAGATAAAATCAAATCATGAAGTTTCAGGCCTCTGGCAACGTTCATTTCGTCCACGTGACGTCATTACTTGTTGACGTAATTGGCCGTTTATATCCTATGTAACAGGAATAATAAAAAATCTTTGTCACCAGATACATGTGCTCATCAACCCGTTGCTTAGAAGACAAAAGTATCGCGACATAAGTAGGTCATAGATCATATATTACAATTATAAAGAAATGAAGTGGTTCACTCGCTGCGCTCGTTCCCACTTAATTCTTTTATAATTGTAATATATGATCTATAACCTATGCATATTTTCTGAAGTTATTACGTACAGACATACACAGGATAAATATGGTACCTTTAAACAAATCAAGTGTAAAAATTTAATATCAGATGTAGTTTTTATTGTCAGTTTTAAAGATTTATATTAAAATATACTTTTATACGTTTAAGAATTCAGGCCCTCAGTACACCTAAATCTGTAATTTATTCACCCTTACACGTATATCGAAAAGTGTAGGGTAATATTATATCACCGACACAAACATTGCATTTGGGTGTCGTAAGTCCATCCGTTCTTCTGTCTGTCCGTCCGTAAGCGTTTCGTTTTTGCTTTCTATCTTGACTATCGATCAAAAATTTGGTTGACATTCATCTTTGTTTAGCGTGTATAGTGTGTCTCTTATATCATTGGTTGGCTGTGTCCTTTAATTGTACAATCCAAAATGATTTTGGGTAAGCCCTATATTCAGCATGTATGTCCGTCCGCCAGGATCCGTCGGCTATCAGCATACATGTAACATGTCACCTCTTTTTTCGATAGCAAAAATTGTGTTATTAGCATATTATGTCTACTGAAATGTCTGTTATCTTCTTGTCCTAAGCTCTAAATATAGTATAAGTTGTATTATAATAAAATATTACGATTGCACTGTCGATAATCAACCATGAGTTAGGTCCGGGTACTCCTATTTTTTCATCATGCGTAGGCTTGGATCCAGCATCTACTGTTTGACAAAAAGAAAATATCTGGAATATCAGGCATACAACAAAAACTACTGAAATTTTAGCAACCCCAAAAAAGATCTCCATTCTGTACATTGACCTGAAGAAAAGGCCCTAAAATGCAAAGAACCGACCCCTAAAACCAGTCCAGTTTTGTAATGACTCAAAAAAATATCCTCAAAGTCTTCATACCCCAAAAATGTTCATTTTACTGAAACCCCCAAGAAATATTGAAACTCAAAATTTTGAACCCCACAAAAAATGGTCCGAGCCTACGTATAAATGAAAATATCAGAGTGCCCCCCACCCCCCTGGAGAGTTACATGCAGGCTCTTCGATGATCGTTATTGAATTTTGAGTGCGATTTCTCAAAACTTAGTTTCTTGAATACATATAGAAGAAGAGAACAGGTTCATTTTGTTCATGCTGTTCTAAGATACACCAGCTAATAAGCAGCATGTGTTTTTGTAATCAAAATTATATTTGCTCCATGTAGCAAGATAAAACTGGAATGAGTTCAGAAGAAAGAGGGCAATGAACAACTCTGACTTTTTGTTGTTTTATGATATCTAGCTTTTGGTATGTGTACCCATCTCACTCATACATGCATCCCTAAGTCGGGTTCCGCTCTCTTTTGAACCATCTATAGACGGTTTGAGCATATATATGAGGGTAAAGAGGACCACTAAAAGCCTACCACCATCGGCCCACCAGCGAAATGGCGTTTCGCCGGCGGGCCAATGGTGGCCCAACATTGAATGCCGGCTTGGTAGCTTTGTGATTTTCCATGGGATACGGACCAGTAGTGATAAGAAACCCTTTGTGATTTTCCAGGGTGGGGTCCTGACCTCTGCCCCCACCCTCTGGATCCGCGCTTGTATAATAACAACATGGATTCCAAAATGTGTTTTTCTACTAACACCAACAGAAATGGCAAAGGTTAAACGCCTGTTGTGAAATGTGTTACTGCCGAGTCACTGCCAAACAAACTTACAGTGTGTAGTGCACAGGAAACCCTGGTCAGTGTGATTATGCTGTCCGATTAGAGATTACAGGTTCAGTGTAATCTGCGGCACCAAATATCGCCAGGCTGTTTGATAATTGAGCCTTGTTACATTATGTTGTGTATGTAAATGGCACGTTTTGACTCCGGCATTCTCCCCTTGTCTTTGATTGCTATGTTAGCAATGATGCTGTGTTTTTCACCTATACTCCCTGTCCATCAACGTGGAAATAAGAAACAAAGATATACCACAGCTTTCGAAAAAGGAATGGACCCGTTCATGACTGTTTTCTCTGAAAACAGAGCCCTAGTTGTCAGGCGCGGATCCAGGATTTCTGGAAAGGGCTTCGTATATATAAAGGTATGGGGTTCGGCTTGCTGATTTAACCTCATTTTTATAGGATAACATAAATATCCCACGAATATGAAATAATTTCATTTTCATAGGATATTTCAAAACGAAGGGCGGGGGGATCCAAGCGAACCCCATCTGGATCCGCCACTAGTTGTGCCTGGGAAGAAAAACGAGTTTACTTGTTAAGTTGAGTCTGTATTGTCCGTAGCTATGTGATGGTGGTTCACGTGGTCAGTCTTATTCTTCAAGTTTACATGCACACCTTTCTTATGGAGCTAGAATTCCAGAATTTTTGTGTGAACCTTCGTCCTTTTGAAATGTACAAAATACAAGTAGAAGGTTTTCAAAAAAAAAGCTTGCCATCCTTCAGTAATTACATGTAACTAAAGTGGGGTTTCGTCTACTGAATGAAAGTACAGAAGTCATTCCGAATGACTTCCGCCGACGGAAAGCTGTTTCAAACCAAAGTGATGATCAGGTGGGTGAGTCATTTTAGTGTTTTGCCACCATGAGACAATACATACAGGTAATTGTCACGGGCAATTTACGTAATTTTAGCCGGTGCTACCATACAGGTTGCAAACTTAGTCAATTATAATTGCCATCCTCAAGGAGGATGGCAACTTGAGGATCGCAATGAGGAAAGTTAAACGCCAAGCGAGTATGATCAGGGAATACCACAATCACAGACCAACCCTGGAAAATTGCAAAGCTAAAGAGTTTCTTAACAATACTGGTCCGGATCCCCTGAAAAATCACAAAGCTACCAAGCCAGCATTCAATGTTGGGCCATCATCAGAGTTGGACCCCCTCTGACAACACTTTCTGGATCGGCGCATGCTCAGCAAAATGAATGTATTACTAGAAAACATAAGAAGAACTACAGCACAGACCGAGGATCTTTTTGGTTTTCGTGATGAAGTCCTAATCTGTCCAGTTGTGTTGGTTATGCATTAGAGTGTGATATAAAGCTATGGATCAGAACATGACAGACTTGCATTTCTTCAAGGAAATCAATATCTTGAAGTTCATGCAGTTTTGTGTAACAAGTCTGAGCTTTCGCTGGTCGCCAATGCTGTAAGCGCCAAGAAGCCGCCGTGGTGTAGTAGTTAAGTGCTATGCCTTGTAAACCAGGGGTCGCAGGTTATATCCCCGGCTTATCCTGAACCACTATCGGTTGAGCCCTCCGGTGCTCCGGATATATAAAAACACAAAACTATAAAACCTCCCGACCCAGTACTGGTTACTGCCCAGGAAAAAAAACAAAAAAAGATTATTGCTATAAGCGCCAAAGTCTCATGCACGGGCTATAGGTTTTTTTTTATACCACGTAACAGCCTCGCTATCCATTCAACAAAGTACGTATAGAATGAATTGAATCAAGAAAAAAATGCGTGTTAGCTTGTCCGAAGCAAGTATTTCGAGTAGCTCGTAGACTAGTTCAACTTAAATTCCAATGATCTCATGCGCGGATCTAGAATATTTTTTCAGAGGGGTCTACCTTTCTGTTCTTTTTTTAGTTGGTGAGGGGATCAAAATACCAACTTAAAGCGGACCAACATCGGCCCGCCAGCGAAACGCCATTTGAATGGCGTTTCGCTGGCATGCCAATGATGGTCCCACTTTGAATCCTGGCTTTGTATATTTGTGTTTTTTTTTAGGATCCGGACCAGTATTGCTAGGAAACCCTATATTTGAGACTTTCCAGGGGAGGGGTCCGGACCCACTATCACCTCTGGATCCGCGCATGTTACATTGTAGCTCAATATACGGATAAAGGCCCAGACCAACATGAGGGTTCTAGCTCCACGGCATAGCTGCACATGACGTTTAATAAGTGACTAAACACATAATGCAATAAGTACTATTATCACACGGGTCGGCCCATTTATCTTTTAGTTTATCTGATGGACACAGGTAAATAATCTGGAAATATGCTTCAACAGAAAGGCTCATCAAAGTTCGTCAGTTTATTACATTGGCCTTGGATAATTCATATAGCATATTAGTACAAATTGGTTTGATTGACTTTGGTTTGTTGTTTTACGTCCCAGTCAACAGCTATGGTCATGTTGAGATGGTCTGGTAGACATATATCATGGATGCATTAAAGCAGTTCATGTAAATGGTTAAAGCTTAAAATGGCACATTCATTAAAAATAATTATCTATCAGCTGCCAGCAATAAGACATAGCAATTCTTACAATTGGAATACTATTATGGGAAAATCGCAAGTTTGCCAGGCGGGAAAGGCGGTCAGTGGTTGGAATCTTTTAAGTATTATTTTCATCTCTACCGAGAAGGGCACGTCTCTATATTGGCACCAACTCTTACTGTAAATCCGGAAATTTTCGCGAGAATTTTATTTTCGCGAATAGCGTTTAAACACATATTTGCGAGCTTTAAAATTCGGAAGTAGGTCATGATTTACCATTATCAGTGAAGGACAAAGTTATCTCGCCATTTCGCGAAGGTTTAGTTTTCACGAAACTTCGCATGTGCGAAGTTTCGCGAAAATAAACCCTCGCGAAAATTTCCGAATTTACAGTAACTAGTTTAATACTTTCCATGTAACAAATATGCGAGTTATATAAAGTGGAAAAAGTCCAAATAACATATTTATTGGGTGCCCTCTATGAATTGTCCGATTTGTTAAATTATCTATATGCAATGAACTGAGGCAATGCATATAACGATGAGATCAGCAAAAAATGCTAACATGCGAGTCGTATTCAAAATTGTCAACTTCATTTGCATACATATGTGCAATGTAGGAGTAAAGAAGAATATAATTGCATATATCACTGTAGTCATACCACTACGGCAATTTGGGTCTCGTCACTTATTCCGGTGTTTAGGTAACTTTCTCATCATGCTCAATTTCTTCATTTAATCACAGATCAACGCCCGAAAATGCTTGGGTTCCGATTAATTTTTGTTCATCAAAGTCACATTGTATCTTTAAGCTTTAAAATTATATGAAAACTTTAACGTTTGATGTCTAGGCATGAAATAACTAATTACGGTTTCGTCATCGTGGACAATTAATCAATGACGAAACCGTATAATTTTGACGAAACCGTAATTGACAATTTTTAATATAACCGTACAAAAACACATTTAAAATCTGATTTTATCTCCGATTTGGCAAAACAACACAGAGGTTGTTAACTAGAGGATGCAATCTCGAAGCAAACATACTCGAAAGTTCTCATTTTTGTCAGCCTTTATTTGAAGGTAATTTTACTATAACACCGGAGTGGGTGACGAGACCCAAATTGCCGTAGTGGTTTGACTACAGTGTATATACTCGGCGTCAACGAAAAGTTACCAGCATCGAAAATTCAATAGTTTGGAAAATATATAATACAGCTCTTTGGCTACTGTTACGTTCATAATTCTGGTCAACGACAAACTGGTTTGTTACATCAGCCCTGGAACTATAGTGCACGTGATACACGTGCATTTTATGTTTTTCGCAGTTTTAAAGAATTTGAAATCATCATTTACAGAAGAAAACGTGCCCTAGTCATTTTCATTGAAAACGCCACCAAAATGGTTTGGGTTATCCCATTAAACGCAAAAAACGAAGTTCAAACTTTAAGGTAGCACCAAAACTTTGCATTTTCATATACAATGCAATGGAAACTATAGGGGTCCGTCAAGGAATGAGTATAATGCGTTCGATTTGATGGATACCGTTTTCCATAGTTGAGATGTATTGGACTCTATGCCTCAACATTGTGTGTTGAAGTATCCAGAATGAACTAAATATTGTCCTATGTTAAAGAGTATGTGATTTACTGATAACTTTTCACTGACGTTGAGTATAGATAGCATGGACGACGAACCTCCTTGAAACAGAAAAGAAATGTAAAATCCGTAACAATGAAACTGATTTGCCTATCACCTGTATAAATATGAATCAAAGTACAAAAATCTCCAAACTACACCACACTCCCCCTTTCAAAAAAAACAAGCCGTGTCATAAGATAATGACACCTTTTGCCCCCTGTAACTTCTTCATTAAAACATGCGCACGCAACTACAATTTATGCAGTGCCAATAGATCTGTATGCTCAGAGTCTTCAATTACCTCCATACTTTGTGTGTACGAACAGCTAGGCTCTGGCGAGCTTGCACAGAACATGTTAAATTTGGACTATGACTTAGCCGCCAAGAAGAAACTGGTTGCTCGCTTCCGTTTTGCATTCGTGTTATTAAGTACCTTTTCGCCTGTCAATGTGTATCTTGGGTGACCACATTATCAAGTGTTAGAATAATGACCCGTCACCACACTGCAGTTAAACTATGGGGTTGTGAGGCCAGTTTGGACATTTGCCCCGCACGAAAAATATAGGCTGTCATTCTACCACAAATGCAAAATTTATTTTACATTGAAAGTTCAAGGAACGTATTTAGTTTTTCGGCGCATTTCAAAGAAACCAGCACAAATTATCTTGGCATATTACAGGATACGACCTTCAAATCAATGAAACGCACACGTGAATGGATACAAAAAGGTCGCAATTCATTTCATGCTATGGTATGCTATGGAGTCAAACCACTCGGTAACAGCCCTTTAACTGCTATAAAATAACATTGCCGACCATACTGTACGGATGTGAAGTATGGAACAATCTTTCACATATCGAATCTCTCGAACTTGACAGATTAAACTACACATTGCGAAAGGCATACAGGGTTTCACCATGAGTACTAGAACTGACATATGCGAGTCAATGTAAGGACTTTTTCCTATTTCCAGCAAAGTTATAATACGCAAAATGTTGTTTCTGCATAAATTGCCCTCTCTTTTTAAGAAAGCTGTACTTGACGAACAGTCCATCTGTTACAAGAGGATTTGTAGGCTCCAGACCTGTAATTGTTTTTCCATAGACCTCCATTATAGCTTTTAAGTAGGCTGTGGTCCTCACAACTCTTCAGTCACAATGAGGTTGTCATAGAGTTACAGATTGGACCTAGTTCAATCAATAAACAAGAATGAGATACCCTTGTGACCACCAGGTTTAACACTTTTTGGCCCCAGAAGGTGGGCACCCTACATGAGAGGAAAATTCTACTGAAAAAATACCAGAGTGCAAGGTCCTTTTTTCTAAGATAAACCAGTATACTTAATCAACAAAGGCAATGAGATGTTGCTTCAAAAAGTACAGCAAAGATTTACCCGTCTAATAAATACAATTTTTCCGTAGTTTTATTATTGACCAATCATGAAACACCTTACAACTTAAAAATATTGTGCTGAGCTTCCACCCACCTTTTGAGCCAATCACTGCCCTTTCTATAATTACAGGTCTGTGACCTGTACCGGATTTCTGTCGACTGTTATGCTTGAACGAACTACAACACATTTAGCGTACAGCATCTTCCAAGCAAATGTCAGTGGAAAAACATGTCAAATCAGCGGTACGCTCAAGATCTATGTTGTTGTGGCGCCAAAAGATGACAATGATTTTGTGCGTTTCCGTAATTTGCATACATCAGTCGCCCCAGACATTGAAAGATGTCGCATTCTCAGTGCGACTTAAAGTTATGCGACTTTATAGAAAGGATATGGGCATCTACCCCAGATATTGTATATGCTCCCACTGTAACTATCAATATAGAATAGAGATGCCCTGACTCATCTTATTGCAGAATGTGGATGCTCTCAAAATCTGAGAGAATCATCTTTGCATACATGTAACTGCACAGACATTCTCCCGCCGGAAATATTGAATGGTCTAACCCCATCAGATGTTGATACGTTTGTCGTAGCGGTGCGTAGTGCTTCCCTTGACTTGCCTTCGACCCACCATGCTCATCTAAGGAGACGAAAATCTCCTCAATGCATAACAACCAAATAACCAACTACTAAAATTTAGACAAATTTAGAAAGTTGGCGCAGGGTTGCCTGTTGCTTATACAACCATCGAGGGTCCGGTCGGGCATGCGCGGCCGCACGGTCGTCGGTGCCTTCATTGGTTGGGTACAAGGGATGTAGCAGTGGTCGTGCTTGCAAGCCAAAGACATCCCTGGCTGAGATATATTACTTAATGAGTTTAGTATACTGAAACTATTTCCAGTGCGGGATTCACGAGCAAAAAAATAGGTTGCGTCTACAGTATATGGTCAAAATATTAGTGTAAATGCATATAGTGTTGTTCCCGAAAGTTAGACATCATGTGTATTTTTTAAGCGCAACCTTTTGCTGTTGTGGTATCTGTTGTCTCCTCGATTATTTGTTTTGTTACTCTATTCAGGTTTAGTATGATATAGATGTGGAGACTAATGCTTTTCAGCTACTGTCTAATCTCGTAAATTCGAAGACCAAGGAAAAGAAAGAACAATTTTTGAAATTTTACTTAATTACAAACTGAGGCTTAGAGATGTGTATAATCCAAATCGGTTCAAGATTTTCACACCAGACCTCTAAAATTATCAAGCGAACACTGAGGGTGCCGTGCGGACTGCGCATGTGTATAATGCGCAGTCAGCGCATCACCATTGGTGTTCCGCTGTCAAGCTGATATAGAGTTTTTTTTGTGTTTGCTTCAAATATCACTAGATGTAGCCTCTGAATATATGAAGTCTTGTGGTTTGCCAAATTTATGACACGATATGCTATACGACCTTACTTTTATCCAAAAAGAATATATGTATATTGGCTTCGAGCTTTTACATATACACTGTATATCGCTCAGGTAAATATGCAACGAAGTGACATAACAATGTATTGACCATTGATCTGCTAAATTATTTTTGGTCAATGCGTAAATGTTTGCCGGGAACAAACATTGAATTCATACCAAGAGACATTCAGCGCTGCCACATACATTCGAAATAATTCAAGTTCCCGCTACAAACTGCTCTAGTTTGAAGCTGGGTTTTCATAACGAATGGGCTTCGTTGGGATACCCCCGTTTCTGCGTAGCAGTAGAATGTTATTACTGCCTGTATGAGACGGGTGCATGACCTCCAAAAGTTAAAAGATATATCACTTGAAGCAGTTAATCTTTTTTTGACTTAACAATTATGCAAGAAAATTCCGCATGCATCGTCTACAAATTTGTACGCAAGGTCTTTGAAGATTAGAAAATAAGATGCCTTTTAACCTAGATCAGTTATTTTTTTGAGCTTGCAATTTTGACCTCGTCATAAATAAATTCAGACATAACCTTATTGAGTTATTTCTATAGCCTCACTTTGAAATCATTGTTGAAAAGGCACACCTTTAGCTTCTTCAAGTGTTGTATATTTTCGCTTATACGGGTTATGCCCTAACTGTGTATGGATTGTGTATTTTAACATATATGTAGCTACCCTCTTAAACTGTCAGACGACTTTATATGAAACTGATATAATGTTGAAGCACCTAGACAAGCTTTTTAGGCACAGAAAATTGTTTTCACATAAAGCTACCCCAACGGCACTGATAAAAGGTAAAGTGCCATTGCAAAATGTCAGCGATATCAACGCAAAAGAAAATAATGAGCAAAATTTATTTTATTCTGTCGCAAGATAAAAAATATGACACAGAACTGGTCGTGCGCGTGGTGCTTGCATGTGCGAGGAAGAGTGTGTTCTTGGGCAAGAAATGGTTACTTCATGCACAATAGTTAATTTACATGCTGCAAGTCTCTTTGATATCATATAACACAGTCACTATGCACAGTTTGATAACTTATATTGATATTTAATCTATTAACCCCTTTCGTATTGTAGAATCTTGCCGCGCATTTTTTGTGGTATAGGTGTCATAGGTTGGAATTTCTAAGTATCACCGAGGATCGCTTTTGTCTTGGCAAACAGTGCAGACTCTGATGGAATATCACCTTATGTGGTCTTTTATCTGGGTCTTCACTATTTGCAAAAGTATGTGTTTACTAGTAAATCCAAAGCGGGAAGGGGTAAGGGAAACATTAATAAAAAAGTTGATATATTGTTTAGTGATCAGAGAAGAAACACTCAAATTTTCTCAAATACCGGTTTAGCAAAACTGGTCATAAAAGGATGAAATTGTTTAAGGATACCCGACCCCGCCCCCCTCGCCACCCACACCACCGCGGATAGGTAAACCAGTTTTTTGAAGCAGACTGTGCATAGGGCTTTATGTTTAAAGATATAGACAAAACGTTATATTTGCATTTCCTTCAAACTTATGAGCCTTTTTTTCTGTTTTATTATATTCCTTAGGATGCACCTTATGTATATTGTCAATCTACGCCATGTCTACCAACGCCTTCTAAATTTATTTTTCATATATGGTCGAAATGAATATATCAATTTGCTCTTTTAATGTCAGAGGATTGGGCCAAAAATTAAAAAGGACACAAATATTTAACTTTCTAAAAGCTAAAAAAATTCAAATATGCTTTCTGCAGGAAACACACTCGACACCAGAAATTGAAAAAAACTTGGGCAGTGGATAACACATATGATTTTTATTTTAGTGGTAGAAGTAGTAACAGTGGTGGCATTTGCATAATGGCGGATAAAACTTTGGATTATAATGTTAAAGAACATACAGAAATAATACCGGGGAAACTCCAAGCATTAAGGGTAAAAATGTTCGATCGTAACATTACATATATAAATATTTATGGACCCAACAGCGATGATAAAGCCTTTTTTTAAACTTTGAATAAATATTTAGCGGAAAATGAAGAAGATGAATTCATTATAGGGGGCGACTTCAACACAGTATTAGAGCCAGATGTCGATAAAATAGGAGGAATATCAATAACGCATGCAAAAAGTAGAGAAACAATAAAAATAGCCATGGAGAGAAAAACACTAAATTTTTTGCTAATCTAGAAAAGAAAAGAGCAACAGCAAAAACAATCACAAGACTAAATAAAGATGGTAAAGAAATAATAAACTCTAAAAAATATTAAAAGAACTTGAGTCTTACTATAAGCAATTATATAAATACCAAAAAATAGATACTAAAAATATTGAACAGTTCAACAAAAATATAAATAAAAAACTAACAGATGATGAAAAAAATAGTATAGAAGGTCCCGTATCAGAATATGAGTGTGCATCAGCCCTTAAAGCAATGCAAAACAACAAAAGTCCTGGTTCTGATGGAATAACCACAGAATTCTACAAAATATTTTGGAGCGACATTAAAAGTTATTATGTAAAGTCACTCAATTATTCATTTGAAAATGGAGACATGACTGTTATGCAAAAACAAGGATTAATTTCATTGCTTCCAAAAACGAATAATGACCTAGGCAACTTAAATAATTGGCGACCACTAACTTTATTAAACACTGATTATAAAATAGTAACAAAAACAATTTCAAATAGAATTAAAAAATACATATCACATATCATAGAAAATTCACAAACTGGTTTCATTAAGGGAAGATATATTGGAGAGAATATTCGACTCATACAGGAAACAATAGAAGCACTGGAAGAAGAAAATCATCCAGGGTTAATACTCTTTGCAGACTTCGAAAAGGCTTTCGACAGTATTAGTCATGATTTTATGTTTAACTGTTTGAAGTGTTTTAATTTTGGGACTGATATTATTAGATGGATAAAATGTTTTTACAATGATGTAAAAAGTTCGGTTACCAATTCAGGATATATGACCGAGTTTTTTCATATAAAAAGGGGTTTGAGACAAGGATGTCCACTATCAGCTTACTTATTTATAATCTGTATTGAATTACTTGCTGCAGCTGTGAGAGAAAACAAAAATATTGGAGGTATTTCATTATTTGGAAATGACTTTAAAAGTTCAATGTTTGCAGATGATGCAACCTTTGCATTGGATGGGACTTTCAATTCATTTCGAGAGCTCATTGATGTTTTGGAAGCCTTTAAATTAGTTTCTGGATTAAAACTAAACAATAAAAAAACCACTGTCCTTCGAATAGGGTCTTTAAGAAACACTACTGTTGAATATTTGAAACACTTAAACTTTTTATGGACATCAGAATCGGCAAAACTTTAGGAATAGTATTGTTTGCAGAAAGTAAAAAAATGCAAGAACATAATCTGTATCCAAAACTAAATGATTTTACAAATTGTTTAAAACGATGGCAGCACAGAAAATTGACTTTGATGGGTAAAATTACCGTTATCAAAACTTTTGCTTTACCAAAACTAACATATCCTTTCACAGTATTGTTAGACCCCCCGAGAGAAGTTATACAAAAATTAAATTCAGAAATATTTTCCTTTATATAGGACTCAAAACCCGATAAAATTAAAAGAACTACACTATGTAGAGATTACAAAAATGGGGGTCTAAGAATGATAAATCTTGAATACTTTTTAAATGCATTAAAAGCAAGTTGGTTGAAACGAATTTTTGATGAGGAGTCTACGTTTACTTTATGGAAAAGCTTTTACAGGCAAAAACTTACCAGTTTTGGAGATAATCTTGTACTAGAAAGTAATCTTAAAGAAAATGACTGTGCACAAATAAGTAAAAATAATAATTTTTTAAAAAATATTTTAACAGCATGGAGTAAAATTAATTACAAAGATACCCATACACGCATATCAAAACAAATCATTTGGAATAATTCTTATATCAAATGTAATAACAATATAATTTATTATAAAGAGTGGAATGACAAAGGAATAAAATACATAGAGCATATTTATGATTATAGATCAAACACGTTTTATGTTTTTAATACTTTACAGAATTTATATGGTATAAACACTAATGATTTTCTAAAATACCATCAAATTATTACCAATATACCTGAACGTTGGAAGCTTTTACTCAAAGGCGAAAATGCTGTGGAACAGGGAATAGATCAAAGACAAACAAATATAGACATCATTTCGTTGAAACACAACATTAATAAAACCCTATACAGCACACAATTAAAAGAAACATCACAAGAAAGATTAAAATCAGAAGTAAAATGGACAAAAGATTTCCAAAATTATGATATTGTTTGGGAATTGGCATATCAGATGTCACACAGATGCACAATTGATATAAAATTGAGAAATTTTCAATACAAAAAATTTAATGCGGATTATACCAAACAATAAATATTTATTTAAATGTAAACTAGTACCAACTGTTTTATGTGATTTTTGTGCAATGCAGGAAGAAACCAATGCACACTTATTCTGGGACTGTCTTTTTGTGCAAGGGTATTGGTCAAAAATCCAACAGTTTTTACAAGATAACAATTTTGAAATAGACTTAACGTATTATAGAATAAGTTTTGGTATTTTAGATAAAAACAGTGTTGTAAAAACACCAATGATGAACTTCATCATTTTAATAGCAAAATATTGTATATTTGCATCAAAGTATAAAATGCAGAGACCAACTTTTGAGAGCTTTCTTAAGACATTACACCAAAGAAAGGAAGCAGAACACTATATTGCTTTAGCCAAGGACAAAATCGAACAACATAATCAGAAATGGGGATTTTTGGGAAACTTCGAATAGGTTTTGTTCTTGCATTTTGCTTTTTATTGTCTGATTGCTTTATAATAATAATTATAATAAGAACGATAAACAGCATCAAAAGTTTCTTCAAATATACTAAAAAAATAGACCCAAACCCTCTCGTTTGCTAGCGTGTTAGAAAAGACAAACATTTTATACAAACCGACAAGGACGTTGGGAGGCAGGCGTAGAGACTTTTTTCCATTTATTTATTTATTTATTTATTTATTTATTTATTTATTTAATCATATATAGTTAAATAGTTAAATACTGCAATATTTGGAGTTACATTTGGACATTACTATGTATTACATACTTAAGTCTAAATTTATTTGACAGACCATTTTAGTATATGTTTTAACGAGAATCAACATGGTTGGCGCTACGGAGAAAACAAGCATTATTATAGTATAGTTAACTAATTAAAAAACAAAAACAGCGGATATATAAAGGTGTATATTTGGTTAAAAATTACACTAATCCATATATACAATCGCATTTATATTGCCTCTGCCATGTTGGTTCTCGCTTTGATAAAATATTGTGTCATTGTCAAATATATTGTATGCTTATTTCATGTTACATATACTGTACAGATGTATTTCTGAATAAAGAGTAAATAACAAAACAAAAAAAATTTAGACACGGAGGTGACAGAAATGTTTTACGGATTTCAAGCCATATAATTACGTGGTTTCTAAAAAATGAAATTTCACAAAATCAACAAATGCAATGACCACGATTCTAGCCAATTGACAGTCTCAGCCTTTCAGAGCCCTTCCGATGGGTAACTGTTCCTTTAAAATGAATTTGCTTTTTCCAAAAGATTAAAAGATGTTTTTTATGTTCCCTAAAATGTCTTGTTCCCCTCACAATTTTGCAATTGTCCCTTACTCCCGTGAATTGAATGCCCTTGTTCCCCATAAAAACACCCTGTGAAGGCCTTATTGTTTTTAGTAGTACTTGATTTAAAGCTGCATAATCTGTAACTTTTGATATTTTCATTTTTAAAATAATGTTTCTATTTTTCAAGAACACAGTAATAATACTAAAATTCAGGTATACATTTTACCTTTTTCGTAATAATTAACAAATTATTAGTGCCAAAACAACAGCATTTATGTTAAAAATTAACTGTCTAGAATTATTGGAGGGACGCAAATAATAACAAACAAGAGAAAATACACCTGTTTTTATAAGATAATTCACTTTTTCATGCAGTTTTCAACTGTAGAAATTAGATTTATTGTGACTAAATAACTTTATTCTACTTTTGCAAATGATTTAAAAAGAATTTTTTTTTTTCGAAAAATGTTCATAGTTACAGAGTATGCAGCTTTAATAGTACTTGAGCCGCGACATGAGATTTCCAACAATGTGATATGTCCTACTAGCAAAGGCTCAGACCAGCCTGCGCATACGCGCAGTCTGGTCAGAACCTTTGCTAGTCTCTTCAATATTCTATGAGTGTTAAGCTACTAACTGAAAATCATTTCGTGGTTCTGAGCTTCATAGAAGGCTGTACAGGCTCTTCTGAGTCCACACTTGTCAAAATGCCACATTGTTGGAAATCACATGCCGCGGCCCACTCTACTTCAACTTTGTACAGAAATGTTATCGTGTAATAAAAGCCAATTTGATATTACACGTGCGTGTTAATATAACAAAATAAACATTTGCCTTTGTGGACGAATCACACCTCCCACTACGATATACCAGGGAATTGGCACTAGCGACCGCGGAAGGTGACCGGTGGGTGGACAACTTGACATATCTGATGAATTATTAATCGAACATGTCGATATCCATCAATGAAGAAAACTTTCCTGGATAAACTTGTTATTACTAAAAAATATACTTTCGCAAAAATATACTAACCTATCCGAACCTGACAAAAAGAACAACAACACAGCATTGGTTGAATGTATTTAGCTACGAAAACTGCACATACGCGACATGTTTGAACCAATTCTCACGCATAGTGTAAACAGAATGCCAGGCCTGATCTGGATCCAAACTGTTTGACAACTCGTACTATGAGTAACGTTAAGGACTACATGAAGGTTTCGTATGTTTAAGTTATTGTCGTACGTTTGGGTGTAAGACTTGACATTTGCTGTACTGTAATTTGGATATATGCATTCCATGATTGGTAGTCATATTAGTTTGTTGCCTTTTATTGTATAAAAACGCCATAGATACGAAAAGTAACGCGGATGTAAAAACCATTGATAAAGCCTAATGCATAGTGACTGACTGGACAAATAAAGGGTCCAGGGCCCGGAATTACAACGTCTCCTTAAAGTTAAGGAAGTCTTAAGTTAAGTATTGGTATTTCAACATGCTATATTAAATGCTAACAAATTGCCTGGATCGATGTAGTACTTGTGGTCAAAGAGATATTGTGATCTACAGAAAAAAATGAAACTTTTTTTTATTTTAATCAGTTTGAAACGTTAATTTTGGCATCCTGAAACTTAAGTCTTCCTTAACTTTAAGGAGTCATTGTAATTCTGGGCCCGGATATGTAAATGTTATTCCATATACCTCCATTATAAGAAAAACATGGAATATTAAGGTGTGAAATCTCCCTAAAAGTCAAATTTTCAAACTGATTTTTGCAATAATTTTCGCGACTATGTATGGACATACATGAAGATTATTGATGTTCATACCAAGGGCAATGGGAAGATAAATATGGCTTAACACAACTACTCTAACAAATTGTATATTGATACTATATATGTAACATGTATTAAGTAAAACCTGTGTTAAGCGGCCACTCAATAATAGACAAAACAAAGGTCTTAAAGACAAATGGTAGCTTAATGAAGGTAGAAAGTATTGCAGAATGCTCTCTTGGAGCATTCTGCAATACTTTTGACCTGCATTAAGCGGTAATCGGTCGTGAAAACCAATTGTGGTCTTCTTTTTGAGTGACCGCTTAAGACATGTTTTACTGTCCCTCCATTATAAGAAAAACATGGACTATTAAGGTGTGAAATCTCCCTAAAAGTCATTTGTGAAAAAGTTAAATATTCATGCTGTGATTTTTGCAATAATTTTCGCGACCATGTAGGGACATACATGTAGATTATTGATGTTCAAACCAAGGTCAATGGGGAGATAAATATAGCTTTACATAACCAGTGTCACCAAACCACGTGGTGTGTGACGTAAATTTTTGGTACCACCGGCAGCTAAATCATCAACAAGAAGCATCGCCTCGGAACTTCAATCAATCGTAAGTATTTTATTTTCCAGCCGATTTCAACGACATATAGCCTATTCTAAGGGGAAAAGTGAGTTCTTTACAACGGTGTTAATGGATTTGTCACCAGATTAATACTTTAGGCCTGAAAACGAGGCAAATATTTGGGACTGGCTTGCCGTGGTTGCACGGTGTTTTTCACATTTTCTGGACATTTGCCTCGTTTTCAGGCCTAAAGTATTAATCTGGTGACAAATCCATTAACACCGTTGTAAAGAACTCACTTTTCCCCTTAGAATAGGCTATATGTCGTTGAAATCGGCTGGAAAATAAAATACTTACGATTGATTGAAGTTCCGAGGCGATGCTTCTTGTTGATGATTTAGCTGCCGGTGGTACCAAAAATTTACGTCACACACCACGTGGTTTGGTGACACTGATAACTACTCTTACAAATTGTATATTGATACTATACAAGTAACATGTATACAGTAAAACCTGTCTTCAGCGGCCAGTCACAAATAGACAAAACAAAGGTCTTAAAGACAAATTATAGCTTAATGAAGGTAGAAAGTATTGCAGAATGCTTTCTTGGAGCATTCTGCAATATTTCTGACCTGCATTAAGCGATAATCAGTCGTGAAAACCAATTTTTGGCCGCTTAAGACAGGTTTTACAGTATGTTGAAGGGTTAAAAGGTAAGACTTTTTGTTATTAAACATAGTAAGTGAGTATGATCAAGAAATACCACAATCACAAACTACAGACAAACCGATGGCACCGCGAGGAAGAGCAACACAACAATCACGAGACACCAGGAAGACAAACTAAGCAAAGCAACCAACTCTCTCTTTCCTATCAAGATGATTGTAAAGCTAGAACGGACATAAAGTAACGTACAACAAAATAAAGGACAATTATAGAATCCCACAATGGGAGTAACAACCAACATCGAATCAACAACAACAGAAGCACCACCTTAGAACGGACAGCAGCTTAAGCCACTGTGGGGGGCTACAATGCATTTTACTGGTACCAAATCTTCGCCCAAGATTTTGCTGTTGTTGAAGCACAAACAATGTTAAACTCGCATGGAGGTTTCCTAACTATCACAATGTATCATAATGGAGAAATAATCTAATCAAATTAATACTCTACGACGAAAAAAAGAAAAGGGCGAACGACTCACAGGCAGTCAGAGCTAAAAAACACTCAAGTTTAGCCAAGGTTGGCCCAGCTACAGATAAGTATCAGGCACCAACCTAACGATTAAAGTTATACGTCAGAGCCGTCATTGAGTCTGAGGCTTGTCCCACCGCCATACAACTAAAGAGGAAACCATAGCTATAACCCGTGATTGGATTTAAAACCAGGCATCAGACTGTCGCATGATATCCAAGTTATTTTCAACCTTTTTACAGCGTATAATCTTTTTGAATTTTTCACTTAAGTAAGGTTTTCCAACAAATCTTTTGAATTGAATCACCATAAAATATAGGTTCAACTTCTGATATGCCCACCCCTTTTTTTATCACCATCAATGAACGTAAAATAGGTTTATCTACCAGCATCTAATCCATTCTGTCCGATAGGTATGCCTGCGCATTATTTAAGCGTGCGAAATGCTGTTGCAAACAGACAAATTGGGATACTTCAATGTTTTTCGTATACAAGTATGTCCCCCACCTTGACCCAGAAAATCCTTTAAAAGTTAAACATCTATAATATATTTGTAGAATATATGTCAGTGGGAAGCTGGGTCAAGGTGGGGAATGTACTTTGATTAGAAAGCATTGAAGTATCCCAATGCTATATCTGGAAAGCATGCACTTAAGATGGCTTTACCAAGAGTGTGGCTATAAAATGTATTCGGTATTGGATGTTTAATACTAAAATATGTCTCAAGAATTATCGAAGGGAAATATATGGTGCTTCAATACTACGTCTGGGAAACATGCACTTCCAATATTTATGTCGTCCCTAATGATCGCTTTGCGTTTTAGAAAACTACCTAAGGTTAGCAAAAACAGCTTAAGATATAATACGTCATTAGACAACATATTTCTTTAATATTGATCTGCATGTACGATACAGAGCTCAGCACGAAATGTTTGATGTAAAAGTTGCTGGACAGATTTAACGCGTAACTATAACTTTACTTTGGTTATACCCTCCTCATTCATTAGATATTAAGTTCACCAGCTAAGAAATGGCTGGCAAATTGAACGCGTCCCTATTACTTTACTTACTAGGGTTTTCCATACTCATTGATTATATATACCAAATTCACCCACTTAAAGTTTCCAGACAGGTTGAACGCGTTCCTATGACTTTACTTAGTTTACCATCCGCATTCATTTGATATTAAGTTCACCATGTTCACCAGCTAAGAAATGGCTTGCAAATTACTTTACTTACTAGGGTATACCATACTCATTGATTAGATATCAACTTCATCCGCGTAAAGTTTCCTGACAGGTTGAACGCGTTCCTATGACCTTACTTTGTTTACCATCCTCATTCATTAGATATCAAATTCACCCGCTTAAAGTTTCCTGACAGGTTGAACGCGTTCCTATTACTTTACTTAGTTTATACCATGCCCATTCATTTGATATAAAGTTCATCAGCTAAAAGTTGTCTGATAGATTAAACGCGTTCCTATGACTTTACTGAGAGTAAACCATCCTCATTCATTTTACCCCTATTCCACACAGGCCACGAATCGCCCGAATTTTTTTATTGATTTGGGGGGATTCGTGAGGTTTCATTAAAAAAATTTCTCCAATCGTGATGGTGTACGAGTCAGTCCCGATTCAGATAGGATTTCGTCAAGAATATTCGGGGGAATCGGCTAAATTCGGCTGGAATCGCACAAGAATTCATTACGAATAGCAAAATAACATTAGAGCATGCTGCACGAAAGTTAAGGAATCAATTACGAATCAGATAAGAATATGCCGAATGCAGCACGAATTTGGCACGAATTAACAGAAATCCGGGACGAATCGCCACGATTCGCGAGATTTTCTCTGACAATAGTTATAAAAAAAGGCCCATCTATGCTTCGGGGGCATCAGTTCCAAAATGAATGTTCCTCATAAAGCAGCAGTAGAATTGATCCTGCAACTTGAGTGTTGAAAACGGCTTCTTATACAGCTAGAAGAAAACAACTACGTTAAAGTCGAGAGGCCCCTCCCCAGACTCTTTGACTTGGAAAAATATGGCAGTTCGCCATTGGCAAAATCACCAGCCAGGAGCTACTGACTGATCCTGATTGTGCTCCAGAATCTGCCAAATCTGTTTCAACTTCTAGGACTGCTTACATGCGCGAGACGGGGTAATTAACCTTAGGGAAAATCCTTCTACTATCTCTTCCTTGGTTTTATTGTTCGGCTTAATCTCCCGATTCCCCACGAATGAGCTAAGAGTAGCTACGAATGTCATAAACAATGCAAAAACGCCCCCGAATCGATTACGATTCAGTTACGATATCCAAGAATGTCTTAGGAATTTGGTACGAATCACGCACGATTTTTCGAATCGGGGAATTCGTGGCCAAAGTTTTGAACAGTTCAAAACTTTTGAGCCGAATTCCCGATAGACCTACGAATTGCAAGAACTCACTACGGACTGTGGGAATCAGTTAAGACCTTCACGAAATGAGTACGATTCAGCCACGAATCCAAATATTTGTCAATTCGTGGGATTCGGGGCCTGTGTGGAATAGGGGTATTAGATATCAAGGTAATCAGCTTAAAGTTACCTGACAGATTGGACACGTTCCTATAACTTTACTTAGGGTAAACTATCCTCATTTATTAGATATTAAGTTCATTCGATAAATGTTCTGTGGCAAGTTGAACACAATCATGTGACTTCACTTAGGGTATACCATGCTCATTCATTAGATATATAAGTTGCCTGACATATTGACTGCGTTCTTACGTTTTTGCTAATGATATACCATGCTCATTCATTTGATATCAAATTCATCCGGTTAAGTTTCCCGACAGGTTGAACGCGTTCCTATGACTTTACTTAGGGTATACCATTCTCATTGGTTAGATGTCCAGTTTAACAGCTAAACGTTGCATTATAGTTTTAACGCGTTCCTCTGACTTTATTTAGGGTATACCATTCTCAGTGATTGGATGTCCAGTTTATCAGCTAAACATAACTTTATAGTTTAAACGTATTCCTATGACTACATACTTAAAGTATACCATGCTAATTTATTAGATATCAAATTCACCAGCTAGACGTTGCCTCGCAAATTTAATCCGTTCCTATGACTTTTCTTAGGGTATCCCACATACAGATGTTGTCATATTGTACCTTTACGTTTGAATTAGTTGGCCAGTATATTTCTTGATGGGTACCATCATGCCAAATTTATGCCTGAAATATATATGTTAAGCCCGGAAAATTGCATGTTTGCATTTAGCTTGCATTTTTAACCTGATAATGTATGTTTGCCATGTACTAAATCATATATACGATCTTGAACCAAGTCTGCTTGGCCCGTACAACATCAAGATAGTTTATAAATTCAAGCCAAAGTTGAAAGAACAAAATTAAGTTCCAGCCCTTGATAAATAGCTTTCTTGCAAGTCAAACCAGTGGCGGCTTCAGTGGGGGTTCAGAGGTTCGCTTGAATCCCCACCCCCGCCCCCTTTGTAAATATCCTATGAAAATGAAATAATTTGGTCTCAGTGAGGTCAAATTATTTCATTTTCGCAGGATATTTAAGATAAATTAGATAACTTTATACATAGCATCTTGTGTCTGATAAAGTAAAATAAAATAGGGGTATCATATAGCTTGCTTTCTTCAACCTAATAATGTATGTTTGTCATGTACTAAATCATATCCAAGTCTACTGGGCCCAGGACAACATCACGTTAGACAAAGGGTTTACTTTTATCAGTCCAAGCCAAAGTTGACAGAACAAAGAAAAGTTCCATCCCTTGATAAATAGCTTTCTTGCAAGCCAAACACTTGCAACTTGTGCCTGGTATAAAGTAAAATAAAATGGACTTACTGTGCTCTATTGTATCATCATGTATCACATGAACCCAATGGTCACACCTTGAACCGAATGTACCACACCTTGAACCAATGATCCATACCTTTCAACATATCATTTATCACAGAATGTATCCACAACCTGCAATGTCAATTTACATGTTAATATATCCGTCATAAACGATCACAATTTACTTTCGTTCGCACATAAAGATTGAAATCTACTAAAATCGTTTAAATGGATCAATCACATGTCCTCATTTTTTCACATAGAACAATTACCGCCTTGGGATACAAATATAGTACTAGCATATGACTGCACTACATTTGAGAGTCTTCTGAATCGATCCAGTTTCCCACAAACATATTTTTCTGGAAGATTAATTAAACTTAAACTAATCCATATACTTTATCGTCCTAGAGAGTAGTTTTCTGAGTGCTAAATAAATTAAGTTTCTTTCACTTTAAAGTGTGAACTTTCTTTGACCAGCCATTACACAAAAAGAGGATCTTTCAGACATCTACCCGGCTTTGGTCTAGATACTTTAAATTTCTGAGCGTAAAATTGTGAATAAATTTCTTATCTATAAGTTTTAAAATTTGTTTATGGTACTTAAAAGAGCCGTCTCAAGACCGTCCATTTGAGTATTTTGTTGAGAAGTAATAAAATTAATTTTTAAATTACGCGCTCTACAGATCACTGCGATGCGTGTCTTGCCCGTCGCGTAATTTGGGTGTCTTTGCGGTATTTAGATAGACCCGTCTTATCAGAGTTGTTTCTGTTCACTACATGTGGGTAAGAAGCCTTGTAATCTTTGTGATGATCCTAATAAGTCTGCGACCTCAATGGCCGATGTTTCAGTGAAATAAATTTGATCAAGCACGTGGGCCGATTTGGACACTGATCGCCTATGCGACTCGGGGAGGCTCAAACGAGCATGCACAAACGCACAGTCTCTTCAGAGGCTTCACTGCTCGCATATCATGAGTACGGAAGTAGATGAAGGGCCAGACCAAGTGTTAAATATCTAGCCCCATTCGGTAGCCGAACAAGCTTGTTTATAAAGTGAATTTACGCTTATGCTATAAGCACCATTCGACCATGGGATGACCCATTTTCGCACAGGTTTAGATAAGCAAACTTTTTCCGCGTAAAATTGTGAATAATTTCTTTACCATAATTTTAGCATATGTTTTGGGTGCTCAAAAGAACCGTCTGATTGAGACGGTTCTTTTGAGTACCCTCAACATTTGTTTTGGTTGAGAGATAAGAAAATTATTTGCTAATTACGCATTCTTTACTAAAGTCCTGGCTAAGAGTGCGTTTTCAAAAATGAAATTTCATATTTCTCAACCAAAATATGTTGTGGGTACTCAATAGAACCGTCTCAATGAGACGGTTCTTACGAGCATCCATAAACAAATGTTAATATTTGGATAAGGAAATAATCACAATTTTACGCAGAAATCGTTTGCCTATCTCACCATGTATCTTAGTATGATCATGGCTTGTTCAAATGATTCAACTGACCATGGTCAAAGCAACACATCAACACGTCTTTCAGTTGGAAACGTATTTATTTTATTTGCAACCAATTACCGCTTTAAATGGGTCCTCGAAGTATTGCGATTTTATTTAACCGTATACAATTTACTTGAACAAATCCAATTATCCTTAAATCGTGTCTGGTTCAGTTGGCTTTACGAAAAGCTTTAGCACGCACGATTGATCGACGCTTTAACGCTCATTTATGGATAATACTACAATCTTGTAAACTACAATTGAGTGACGTGTATGTTAACTCTTTACCTACTAGTGTCGTCTGCCGATAACCTTTGCAGACAGTTTGACCCAGATCAGGCCCGACAAAACGTCTTGCCTGATCTGGACCCAAACTGATTGGCACTCTCATGGTAGTCCTGAAATAATTTTTGTTAGTGAAAGAGAGACTAGAGGACATGAAGGTCCTGAAGCGCTTACATGATCTCCTTAATAATGTTACTAGAGCAGCAGTCGATGGTACACCATCGCAACTGCCCGCTTTGTACCTTTGACCTTAACCTTGCGGTCAAGGTCCCACGGAGTGCTGTCCAGTAACCTTTACATCATGTCACCTATGCACCTGCAAAGTTTGAAGTTGCTACGTCCAATGGTTTAGAAGATGCATTTACAAGAAAATATATTATATGACCTTATCTTGGGGTCAGAGTCACACAAAATGTTGCCCCAGTACCCTCCAAATAATATGACATAGGCACCTGCAAAGTTTGAAGTTGCTACCTCAAATGGTTAAAGAGGATATGCATTTACAAAAAAACACATTATTTGACCTTGACCTTGGGGGTCAAGGTCACACTAAATGTTGCACCAGCACCCTTATTATATAAACTATGCACCTACAAAGTTTGAAGTTTCTACGTCCAATGGTTTAGATGAATATGCATTTGCAAAAAATACATTATTTGACCTTGACCTTAGTCAAGGTCACACAAAACATTGCCCAGTAGCCTCTACATCATGTGACCTATACACTTACATAGTTTGCAGTTGCTACGTCCAATTGTTTAGGAGGAGATGCAATTGCAAGAAAATACATCATTTGACCCTGACCTTGAAGTCATGGTCACACGAAACATTGCCCAGTAAACTCTACATCATGTGACCTATACACCTGCATAGTTTGAAGTTGCTTCATCTAACGTTTAAGAGGAGATGTAATAACATGAAATGGGGAAGACTGGCGGACGGACGGGACTTTGGTACGAAATTGATATACCCTATTTTTCTAACAAAAAAGCGGGTATAAAAATAGGCCAAGGTCAACTAAGGCTTATTATTTAAACATGTTTTGTTTACCATATATGGGCATGGTGGCCATTTTGGTAAAGCGACCTAAAACAAAAATCATATTAATATTGTTTTGTCTACTGAATACTCCATATGAAATGAGTTCAAATAGCGCAGCGATTTCTGAGAAAAAAGATGTTTAGATATGTATTTGACAGTCCAAAATGAGTGGCCTTGAATGAAAGGTCAAAGGTCAGCTTCACCGTTTGGTGCTTATATTAAACCAGTGTTTAATAAGGTTTAACATTTTTCGCAAGTTGTATAGAAAAACGAACATTTCAAGATCTTTCCAAAATAAATGCATTAGGAATCAAAGGAGGACGTGCATTAAGGGGCAAATTTGGCCCCCTCTGGAGCCAAAACTGAAAGTTACCATTCACCAATTTCACCCGATTGGTTTATTAGAAGAATGGTCCAAGTATAAAATTCTGACATTTTTTTTACTTTTTCTGTTGCTATGGTAACAAAAATGGCCGACAAAATAGGCTTAAAATAGAGAAATTGTCATTTTGAGCCAAATTTAAGGCTTTTTTCAGACCAATTGTTTAAGAATTAGATATCAGCAAAAGCGAATACCAAAAAAACCTTTTAATATATTATGTGCCGTGATAATTCTCACCCTCTGTTAAAATATCTTTTTGGTATTTGCTTGTGCTTTATGTTAATTTCTCTGTCAAATGTCTTAAATTTGCTCCAAAATTGTCACTTTCCTATTTTCAGCCTATTTTGGCAGCCATTTTTGTTACCATAGCAACCGTAAAAATAGAATCAATCCTAGACTTTTACACTTGGGCTATTGTTCTAATTAACTAATAAGAAGAAACTTGTGAAAAGCAATTTTCATTTTTTGGCCTCATAGGGGGGCCAAAATAGCCTCTTAATGCACGTACCCCTTTGGCCTTGCTGTAAAAAAAGGTCAAGGTCAACCCAGATTCATCATTTGTGCAAAATGGTAGGGCCCATATCCCCATTACTAATTTCTAAGTCCCAAGGCGATTGGCCTTTTGTTTCCAGAGAAGAAGATATTTAAAGGGTGTTTTTACCTTATATGGGCATGGCAGCTATCTTGGTCTTATGGCCATTAGCATTTGCTATAAATTTACTCCTCTAAACTTAAGGAGTCTCCATATGAAATTTTAGTTCAAATGGCCGAGTGGTTTTTGAAGAAAACTAAATTTTAGAATACTGATGGGACTCCAATATAAGCGACATTGGCTGAAAGGTCAAATGTCAACCTTGACCTTGGATCTTATCTATAGCTATTGTACTCTATCAAGTGAGAGTAATGTCTTAGGCTTCAACAGTATTCAGAAAAATCAACTTTTCATTTTTCTCCAATTTAATTGCATTAGGGAAGCAAATTTTACCTTGATCTTAAGTAGGTCAAGGTCAACCTAGGATCATCATTTGAACAAACTTGGTAGACCCCCATCCTAAATGTTACATACCAAGTGTCAAGGTCATCGGCCGTCTGGTTGGAGAAGATTTTTAAAGGATTTTTTACCATATATGGCCTTGTTGGCCATCTTGGTCACGTGACCAGAACAATTTGTATACATTTTAGCAAATTTTATAAAATTGCTCCTGGTTTCATCTGAGAGGGTTCATAATAATTGTGAATTGCCTGTGGTGATTAACAATATTTGTGAATGCTTGGCTTGGATAAGACACAGGTGTTTGGACAGGTTCGGTGTTGACATCTGTGATTGACATGTTTATGTTTTTATAGTGAATTCTGACACCAGTTTGTTATTGTTTCTCAAATGTCATATTTGTTAGCCTGTCAAGTCTGATGGGATGTTTTAATTCTTTCAAAAGGTCATGATGACAGATGTTACTTAGTTTAGTAAAATTACATAAGCCCAATAAACAGATAATGTCAAATCTGACATGCGCAATACATTTAATCATATGCCCTTTGGGGAATTGCGCAACTGGTGTGACTATGAGTCACTTTTGTATCTTCTGATTGATTGATATAAATAGAAGCTTACCTATGTAGAGGGCGCTAAATATTAAAGTTGAAATATGATTGGTTAGTGATGATGTCATCAGGTGGCGCTGTGGTCAGCTTCTATCACGTGACATCATGGTATATAAGATAAAAGCCCAGTGTCAGAGCATCAGACTTTGGTTAGATTTTCGAGAGATTTCGGAACTTTGGTTATAGTTAGTTTGAAGAAGTATTTTAGTTGAACTTAAGAGGATTTGATAAAATTATAAAATTGTGAAAGTTGTTGCTGAAATTTTAAAAGACTTAGAAATTCTAAATGAGTTGATTTTTCTGAATACTGTTGAAGCCTAAGACATTACTCCCACTTGATAGAGTACAATAGCTAAAGATAAGATCCAAGGTCAAGGTTGACATTTGACCTTTCAGCCAATGTCGCTTATATTGGAGTCCCATCAGTATTCTAAAATTTAGTTTTTTTCAAAAACCACTCGGCCATTTGAACTAAAATTTGTTTCTACCAAAATTTATGATAAACGCGACGACTTTGATTTTGAAATTGTCAATTTCCCATTTTTAGATGGTGATGTTCCTCGTTCTACATCCTATGGAGTCTATATCTCTCAACTCATTCGTTTTGCTCGAGCATCTAGCTATGTTACTGACTTCAACACCCGCAATAAATTGTTAACTCAGAAACTTCTTAAACAGGGCTATTGGTATCATAAACTTCGCAAAACATTTTCAAAACTTTATAGACGATACTTTGATTTGATTTCTAAATTCCAAGTTGGACTTAAATCTCTCTTGCGCCAAGGACTTTCGGAACCTGATTTCTATGGTGACTTGGTATATAAGTTGAAGAAGATTGTTGGCTCTAATAATTTTTCAGCGCAGTTCATTAAAATAATTTCCCATTATAAAAAGATTGGCTATAACATTAATGTATTGCAACAGACTGCATGCTTGGTAGTCAACCCAATCACAGTTGGCAACTTTGCTTTCCTCTTTAATTGCACGCCGGTGGGTCGGACTTCAGACTCTATGATGGTTCCGACTTAAAGACTTATCTATTGATGAGATGGTAGGGGCCTGATGCTTTGGCTGTTTGTCGGGCCCACCGGGGTTTACCTGTTGGATTTCTTTTGCTCCCGTATTCAGTTTAATTTACTGTTGAGTCCTTATCCTTGCTTTATCTCCTTGTTATATCTTGATTTATATGTTTTAGGAGATGATGCATTGATAAGTTAGGGGTCTTTCATGCAAACCAAATATCTATGTGTCTTGATCCACATCTGAATTAAGGGTGAGGTTGGCGCCGTTAAACCGGTTTAAGCCCTCCAGTAAAATATTTTACTGACCGTTCCAAGGCGGTACTTCTTTTGTGGATCTTTTATGTTTTGTTCTGTCTTGTGTTTGCTATGTTTTGTGCGCGTCTGTTTATATGTGCTTCGTGGTCACCTGCTGGGAAAGGGCTGACCTCTTGGCTCTCGTTTGTGGTGTCTTCTGTGAGTTTGTCACTTTCCCATTGGTATCCTGGGTCAGGTGTGGTACTTGATTGTATCGATTCCTGATCTTTGCAACCTTACTTACTTTGAAAACACAACGCAAACTTGAAGATTAGAATCAACTACTACCTTACAATTTATTGTAAGGATTCTTCAAATGAAATTTGTGTTCAATTGGCCTTATGGTTTCTGAAAAAATATGTTTTGATATATTGATGGGACTCCACTATGAGCGACCTTGGCTGAAAGGTCAAAGGTCAACTTTGACCAGGTTGACAGTTGGAACTTATTCATAGTCATTGCCTCATTTGTTTGAACATATCTAGTGATTATAATGGCATCGACTTCAACAGTTTTCAAAAAATCATCTTTTCAAACTAGAAATGTGTCCATGGAACACGGATGCCCCCACTATTGCCAAATTCGTATGAATAGGGAATTGTCATTAACAAAGGACAATAACTCCAGAAGGCATGATGCGATATGGCCATTCTGAAACTTGAACACATTATGGTACTTAATTATGTGACCAAGTTTCATAGAATTATAATCAAAACTATTCATGTTAGAGAGCAGACGTCGTTTCAACCAATGGTTTTTCATAAACTAAGGGCAATAACTCCTAAAAGCATGTTGCGATATGGACCATTATCGAACTTGAAGAAGACATCGCGGTACTAAACAATGTGACCAAATTTCATAAATTCTGATAAAAACTATTCGACTTAGAGAGCAGACATCGTTTAAAATGCTGAATTGCTATAAATAATCCGTTTACGGAGATTTCAAGTAACCTATTTTAGCCAACAAGTTCAATGATTGGTATAACAGTATTTAGCGAAACAATGATAAGACTTTCTACACTAATACATTTTTGGGTCAAAAAAGTGGTTTCAGTGACACGTGATGACGCAGATTGATACCAAGTTTGAATCAACCAATTAGGTGGATCACATGATTTGGTTACGCATTCGGTAAACAAGTATGTCGTATGCACCCACAATGCTCAAATCAGATAGGTAAGTATTTGAAAATGCTCCCTATCGTAAGATAATGGCTCAGGAGAGATAAAAAGCATGAAAAATTATCCAGTAGGCAGAATCAATGGACGCAATCACTGTGTACATGTGTAAGCAGTATTTTGTCTTTGCACATGCGCAGTTAATTCTGACTATAAATAAACAGTACAGGTCAGATGCAATAATAATTTATTGTTAATCGAACATACTCAAGCCAGACTGCGCATGCTTCTTCTCGTCAAAACATGCTCAGTTCATGCGTATACTGATGACAGTATTCGTTTTGATGCGGCGAATGTTTTGTGAACTACATCAAGGAAACCTATCGATAACAACTTTCACGGCTTCAGCAATCCTGTTTGTGGCAATGTTAATAGTTATTGGCAGTGAGTTTACATGTATCTAAGAATCGGTTCGACAGGTACCCGTATGAAGATCAACAAATGATTGTCCCAGCAAAATTGACCGACACGAGCATGTGGGGTATTCCTTATCACTGAAACCACGCACCCTTGCGCCCCAAACAGTTTGTATTCCCTATACCGAGCAAACATGTGTGCGTTATTCATTTTCAGAACTTTGTTTCAACAAAGCAAAGGTAGAAGTTTCTCAATTTTGATTTATTTCTGTCCCTGAAGGTTGTTTAAATCTCAGCAAACAGTGCAGACCCTGATGAAATGCAGCATGATGCTGCATTTCATCAGGGTCTTCACTGTTTGTCAAAGTACCCGTTTAACATACAAAGAGATAAACATAATTATATATAAAACCAGCGTTCGGTTCGGTTCTGTATTCAGCATACGATGCATTTGAATAGAATTGAGAACATATAAGTCATTTAGTACTCTGTATCAATTAAATGTATTACTTAAAATAACAGGTATGAATCAACGTTAAATTGTTGAAATACTTTAAGACAATTAAAATTTAATTCATCTCACTTTGTCTCAGTTACGGGGCTAATAGATGTTAAGTGATATGTTTAAAATGCACATGCCCTTTTTGGAAGAACCCGGGCCTTCAGTTATAAGGAGTATATAGCATTTGTATATTATGTTATTGTTGTGTATCCTCATGGGCGTTATTGCCTTCTGGAATTTTCAAATAAACCATCTTTTCTGTTCTGTACTGTTCTAAAATTCAAACTGGTGAAACGATAAACGATCGCCTTCTTTTCGGCCTCGACGCGAGAAACCCTCTTTTTGGAGTGTCTCATCAACTAAGGATCAAACCATCCGCCGCAGCTGCAGAGACTTGCCAGGATACTGAAATTTTGCAAGGAGTAAGCTTAACTACAAACCTTTCCAGATAGCTAATATCAAAGGCGCTTATCAGAACGCGGATGCGCAAGCTGGTCTGCGCCCTTGTTGTTCGCGGTCCATTATTTTTCGCTCGTTTTATGATGAGCTGAAAATATACAGTCAGCCATAAGTTAAGCATCACCTGACTGAAGTGTGCCATAACTTTTCTAATTTATAATTTATTTTTTCTTCATTTGGTCTCAAGACAAACTGATGCCTCTACACTAAACATCTATCGATAAATTTATTTTTACATGTATCATGTTGTCTTACGAACCGGTTTTATCACACTACTATGCACGATTTTGAAACACCAGTTTGCTTCACATGCTTTATCTAGTTATGCACGGACCCAATAATAATGTTTTGATGCATGGTTGTAAATTGATGAAGTGATGGCTAGAAGAAAACTTACTGAAGCCCAAAAGTACCAAATTGTGGGCATGAACAATGCCGGTCTTATCACACGGAATATTGCTGGACAATTCAGGGTGAACCAGACAATTATCCTACGACTTCTTCAGCGTTATCGGGCTGACGGAACTGCATCTGAACGTCAACGCTCAGGACGATCACGTAAAACGGACGAGCGTGGGAATAGATATCTTGAGCGACTGACACGTGCAAACCCTACATTGACGGTACGTAGACTTTAAGACCAGTGGCTGGTGCATGGGCCAATATCAATTCGAACGGTTACACGGTCACAAATTAGAGGCGGTATAAAAGCGAGAAGACCCATAAAACGACCACTGTTTACGCCCAGACATAAAAGAGTTCTGTCTGAAAATTTCAGATTCATATCTCTAAAAGAATAAAAATTATGGATGTGTAAAGAATGGCATGTTATAAAGTGATAATGCAAAAATTAAAAACACGCGATTAACTATCTCTATGATCCTCTATAACTGACATGAAACCTTGAGTTCGACAGAATCAGTTTGGCCATAATTTGAAAAAATATGTCTAGAATAATTCTGCGTTTATTTGAATTCAAAGTAAGCACTTTGGATTAAGCTGTGACACTTTTTAAGGGTACACCCAAAAATAGGGGTTGGTGTATACAGGACACCGTAGAAATTCAACTAAATGACCAAAATGGCTTTCTGATATGTTCAGCAGACTAAAGGAAGACTAGGGTAACAACATATTACAAATTGAGTGTTCTTCTGAAGATATTTGTACACGAAAAACGTCTCTGAAATCATGTTTGTGTGATGCTTAACTTATGTCTGACTGTATATGTTAAGGTCTAAGGAAATTATAGTATCCTTTTTTATAATAAATTAACAAAATCTCACACTCGCGGTCATTCCATATGGAATTTATATTATGAAACGTGCCCACTTCGATGACCACGAGTAAGAAACGGCTCCGATAACTTAGAAGTAATTGGAATGTGTGTTCACTACTCTTAAACATCCCTTGACGACAATATAAATGGTCTTTTTCGCAGAACAATTTAAAGACATTTCTGAGAAAAAACGTTTTTGTTCCAGTGCACAAAGACGAAATTATTGGCGTATTTTTCAGTCTCGACAAAATAAATTACAGTTTGTTTATATACTGTAAAACCTGTGCGAAACGGCCACTCTCAAAAAGTCCAAAAAATGGTTATCAATACAAGTTATCGCTGAATGCAGGTCAAAAGTATTGCAGAATGCTTCAGCATTCTGCAATACTTTCGGCCTCCATTAAGCTTTCATTTGTCTGATTAAGATCTTTGTTTTGTCTATGTTTGAGTGACCGTTTTACACATGTTTTACTGTAATCACTTCAGCCGGCTTAATGCAACATTCTGTGAACTTAACCACCTTTCCAGGAAACGCATAGATATCTTGTACCATAACCCGATTCTGAGATATGAAATAATGCGGTTTCTCGTAAATTGGCGTCGTTTAATCAGCTGAGCGAGATTTCCCCGAGGAGACAACAACACCAATCACAACGTCTCAGCGATCTAACCGCTCAATGCTGGGCGAGATTCTGTCACTACTAGCTCTCTTTGTGATTAAATTGAATGACACTACATAAAATAAGCACTATTTATTTCCCCTCATTATTTGACAGAATGAAAAACAAGGCAAATGGGTCAACTGATGTCGTCAGACGGTTGTTCCCCGAGGTCAACGTATTTACTAGGAAATGTAATAGAGATTCTCTCCTGCTCAAGGCGTACAATGTAGTTTTCAGAATCACTTTCTCAACTACTCGATGGTCATAAAGCCATGTCACCCGACTCTCATATGTTCGACCATACGGGGATCCAGAGGGGGGACAGGGGGTTCGGACCCCGCCCCTGAAAAATCCCAAAAATATTAGATTTCTTAGCAATACTGGTCCGGATTCCCTTAAAAATCAGAAAGCTGCCAAGCAGCTTTTCAATTGGGGCCCTCAACGGCACGCCAGCGAAACGCCATTAAAAAGGCGTTTCGCTGGCGAGCCGATGATGGCCCGCTTATAGTGGTACACTTAAAACAAAACACGTCAGAGTTGGAAAAAAAGTTGGACCCCCTCTGACGAATCTTTCTGGATCCGCCCATGAAATGTTTTTGATAGTTTAAATTTGCTGTTACAAAATGTGGAAAATGTGCAAAATATGAAGCCTGTGCAGAAATGCACAGACTTCATATAATGTGCATTTTTATGCAGTTGTACATCTTTACCTCGAACTATTTATGACTCAAATTAGACAACCTTATTCAATAGGCCTTCATTGAGTGAACAAGAGCCGGCTGCAATGCCAATTGGCAATAACACGGTTTCAAATTCCTTTTTGTCCAAATAAAGCTAATATACTTTATGTCTGTATAAGTACATTTGGTTCATTTTACGCCATTGGGTGCCAATTAACGCATTTCCTTGTATAATGAATTAATTTCGAAAGTTGCTTGTTCATCATGTCTATGCGACTCTTCTAATGCTCAGGTACAGTGGCAAGCGCTCTGTCAACAGAGCAACTATTAGTCAGGAAAAAAATCAGAAAAAGACGCTTATTTAAGAAGGTACAGGCATTTTGTGAAGAAAAGGTTTTGAGATGCCTATTAGGGGTATTTTGGTATGCTGAATCCAAAAACCAATGTTGGCAAGCTGAAAAATGGCGTCTTCACTATCTAATTTGCATATTTTCAAGATGGCCGCCAAATTGAAGAAAAATCCATAAAAATCTGTAGAGTAACATGTTAAGGATGCCAAACTGGTACAAATCAATCCAAAAGCATCTTCTCATGATTGGGGATATTCACTGACATCAATTTATGCATTTAGAATTAAAAATATGACCAAGAGGTTATCAGGAGAGACAACTTGAGCAAAAAATCTTGCTTCCGACTTAGTTAAGGTTTTTCATGATAGTCCATGCATATTATCTGGCCCAAATGTGTCAGAAATGGTTTCATTAAAATGAGAACTCTAAAAAATGCATCACAATGATATCACTATTGTTTGCAGGAAAATATAGCGATTTAAGCAAAGTTCTGTAAGGTTCAGTTGGGGGAGGGGTTTAATGCGATTTTAAAGAAAGTGGGCCTGTACCTACAAAATGACTCATATCTGATCAGTAATTCACCCTACACTATTAAACTTGCTAGCAAATTATAGCTTAGATATAGTACTTTCATCTGATGGAATGGTCTGATATGCAGATTAGTTATCTAATTTGCATATTCATCAATACTGAAGAACATTTCAGAAAATAAGGGAGAATTATAAAAAAGCAAAAATAAACTGTATTCTGCCCCCAAACTGTCCTTGTTGCATGTTATTATATCATCAGTGATACATTTTTACAAGACCTTTCATCAAAAAGTCATATAATAAAATTATATCATTTGCATATTAATGAGTATTTATGAAAGTAAAATAGAGGTAAAATCTTGGAATAACTACCCCCCTCCCCCCACACACACACCTCTGGAGGGGGGAGGGGGCTTATTCGACTTACCTTGCACCCAAGGACTATTATTCATAGATGCGAAATTGTTCAATGGGACCACTAAATACCAAAAATTCTTATTGTCTCCGAAAATAAACCTATTTGGATTGCATAAAATTGCATGGTGTCCATGGCAACCAATCGGGCACTGTAGCTGGGTCATTTGCAAGCAGACCCAAGATTGACACTTGCGTGCTGCACATACTTTCATAGATTTTTTCTCTCATCCACTAATTCAAGGAAAACAAGCTGTCAGTTACTGGCGAAACAAAATGGTCGCTAAATAGCAAAGAAAAAAACTGGCTAGAACAATTTACCCTTCCCTAATGATGTGAAAATACACAATATGATTCTAAAGAAAATGGATGTACCTACAAAATGATCTTATCTAAGCAGCAACTCATCCTCGACTACCAATCCTGGTACCAAATTGAAGACCAGACATAGTTTTTTATTCAATGTGCTGATATGCATATTTTCGCTTTTGCATATTCATGAGTATTAATAGAAAATAAAAATAAAAGAAAACTCGTAGAAAAATTAAGGGGGTGTACCTATACACATTACCCATATGTCATTTGCTAGTTATCATAGACTATCAAACTGGGTACCAAATCAAAGCCTAGACAAAATACTTTTATCCAATGGTATGAAATGCAAATAATCTAATTTTGATAGTCATGAATATTTATGAAAACGTGAGAAATAAGAGAGAAATGGTAGAAAAATATAAGAAGGGTGTGTACAATATAACCTAAATGTAAGCTGCTAACTTTTCTAGACTACCAAACTTGTTACCAAATTAAAGTTGAGACATTACACTCTAACCCAATAGTATAAAATACACATTATCTAATTTGCATATTCATGAATATTAATGAAAACATTAGAAATAAGAGAAAAATGCTGGTAAATTTAAAGGGGTGTACGTACAACATAACCTATATATCAGCTGCTAACTATTCTAAACTTCCAAAAATTGTACCAAATGAAAGACGAGTCATAGTGCTTTAACACAATAGTCTGATATACAAATCTTATTTACATATTTGTGAATATTTATGAAAACATCAAACAAGGAAAGGAAATTGCAGAAAAATTAAAATGGGTATATCTACAAAATTACCTATATCTCATCTGCTGCTTGTCATAGACTAACAAGCTTGATAGCAAATAAATGCTAAGACATAGCACATGTTATGCCATGATCGGATATGCAAATCATTTTGTGATTATATTCTTGAATATTAATTTAAATGTTAGAAAAGAGAGAAAAATGGTGATAAAATTAAGGAGAATGTACCTACAAAATTACTCATATCGTAGCTGCCAATATTCCTAGACTACCACACTTGGGACCGACTTAAAGCTAAGATATTTTACTTCACTCAATAGCCATTATGTGAAATTATCCATTTTTTAAATTTATTAATATTTATTTAAACATTAGAAATGAGAGAAAAAACGTATAAAATATTCGTGGGGTCTACTTCTAAAATTACTCCTATCTCATCTTTAATTTGTTCTAGACAATTAATCTTAGTATCAAATAAGGCTGAGACATAGTATTTTAGTCCAATGGTCAGATATACAATCAATTAACAAACATATTTATGAATATTGATGAAAACTATAGAAAACTAAAGAAAAATTGAAAACGAATCAATAAGGTTCTATCTTCCAAAAATACTCATTAATAAACAAATTAAATAATTTGCACACCAAACAACACTATTATAGGAATTTTTCTGGACTTTAATTTGGGAACAAGTTAAGAAAGTGAGTATGAAATCTAGGATAAATAGCAGCTGAGATATGAGTAATTTTGCATGTACATTTTATTAATTGTTCTCTAATTTATTCTCATTTCTAATATTTAATTAATATTCATAAATACAATTTTTAGATAATTTGCATATTGGTCCATTAAGTAAACATGATATGTATTGGCATTAAATTGGCACAAAGGTTAGTAGTATAGGATAGTAAGCAGCTGAGATGTGGATAAATTTGCATGTACACCCCCTTAATAATCACGATTTTTCTCTTATTTCTAATATTTTCATTAATATTCATGAATATGCAAATTTGATAATTTGCATATCTGAACATTGGATGAAAGTCCTATGTCTTGACATTTAGTTGGTACCAAAATTTAAAAGTTTTGGATGAGTTGCTGCTGAGATATGAGTACTTTTGTAGGGACATCCCCATTCTTAAGAAGCGCATTATGTGTTGCCATGGAAACCATGCGATTTGACATAGCTCAAATAGGTTTATTCTTTAGGGCAATATTTTCCCCCATTTAGGTGGTCTCCCAAAACAATTTTACACACATTAAAAGTTTTCCTGATCGTGCAAGGTTGGACTAATTAGACCCTAGGGTACTAAGGAATGAGCATGCTGTTACTTTTTATAGATACAAAATGTACCATATATTTGGGCATGGACATTATGACATATTTATTCTAAAACAAAACAACTTGTTGATTATCAAAATTTCTTTCTTATTTATTACTTGAAAAGCTGGATAACAGTCCAAAATCGTGCTATAGATAAAACTAACATTTAAGGCAAGTTTTCATACATGTATAATCATTTTATAGACTAAATGGACATTTATTACCATGAATACGGTAATATCCTGAAACAATTATGTGAATTGCCACCAAAACATGTACTCTAATGGTAAAACGATCTTAGGACATAAAACAAATGATTTTGGATACAAAAACATTGTCAAAAAATAAAATATTTCAGTGATATGTAAAATTCCATGATTTTTGGCGGCCATTTTGAAAATATGCAAAGTAGGCCATTAAGACGTCATTTCTCAGCTTGCCAACATTGGTTTTCGGATTCAGCATACCAAATTACCCCTAATCAAGCTGTCAAACCCTTTTCTTCACAAAATGCCTGTACTTGTTAACTTTTCTGATTTTTTTTCCTGACTATATGGTATTTTTAAAGATAACAGAGCAACTACGGTATTTTTAAAGATGTACAATCGCACGTGAAATGTACAAAATATGAAACCAGGCCCCGAGGTTATAAAACTTTTTTTATGCTCCAACTCAACTGAGCATTAAATTTCAACTGCTCATAAAAACTAAAACGCTGAAAAAGATTGGTATTTCTTGCTTTTTACGCTCTCAATTGGCATTTTAATATTAATAAGCAGAATAAATTTCGTGCTCAGTTGAGTTGAGCATAAAAAGTCTCATAACCTCGAGGCCTGTACATCCCGATAGGACACTAAAAGTAAGTGTTAGTTTTCACCAAAGATTTTGGCATAAACTTACTTTCATTGTTAAACAACTTGAGGCTAACAGTTCTCCAGTGGTGAACTATAAAATATTTCAACCTGTTATTGTTGTGGTGATTCTCCGGATCAATACAATGATCAGAGCATTTCTCTTAAAGCAGTTGAAGTTGACCGGTTACAAAAAAATAAGTAACAGTTCAGCTGCCACCAAACTTCCCGACATGACTGAAAATTGTTGACTGGGACGGAAGCCATCAAAACAAACAATCAAAGCCACCAAAATTGGTGTAAAATTACACTTATTTTTTTCATTGGTCGTTTATAGACTGACATTACACTTTTGCATTAAGTTATGAAAATCTCAAAATTGGCTCATCTGTCGTTTCAATGCCTCAGACTGGAGCCAGTCTGTGTTCGAGTGTGAACATTTTGTAAAACAATAAAACCTGTGTAAAACGGCGATTCAAAAATAGACAAAACAAAGATCTTAATGACAAATGGTAGCTTATTAAAGGTCTAAAGTATTGCAGAAAGCATTCTGCAATGCTTTTGACCTGAATTAAGCGATAATTAAGCAATAATTGGTCTTGAAAACCAATTTTCGGTCTTTTTGAGCGGCCGTTTAAGACTGGTTTTACTGTATCACCCGCTTTTCTGGGAAGAAATTCCAAGTTGCCATCATTTCCTGACAGCAGGGAATGTATCAAGGAACTATGCTCGAAGTTAAAAGGTTTGCGTAATAAACACATTCAGCATTTGTATGGTTTCTGTTTTATTGCTTGATAAGCATAAATAGAAATGTGAGCACCTAATGACCTTTATTTGCTGTTACCATGGTGAGAAAAAATAAGATAGACAAGATGACCAAGATGGCACTTAATTTCTCACCTTAGTTTAAGGGCGCCCTTGGTAAAATGTATTTGTTAAAGAAATTTTAGCTAGAAAACATGAACAAGAATTGCTTTAAAATTAGCTTCATTAAGGAGATATTGCTTTCAAAAGCTCTTGTATGATATTTTTCCTGTATAAACAAAGTGTCTTTTTAATCAAGAAGACGGATACTTTTGGCCATACTGATGTATGAACAATTTATACAGCTCATAAAGATCACGTTACGCCCCAATATACAGCTTTTAAGCAATCAGCAGCATGCTTATCAGTCGTCTGGTTTTATTGTGACACGTTGGGTGAACGTTAGAGGAAAACAGTTGCATGAACATACCCTACAATTATCCGACTTCAATATATAGAAGTGTTTTCGGCCAAATGTACAAATTTCTAGGAGAAAAATATTTTTACAATATATGCTTATAAATTTCATGGTAAAAATAAAAAAATGTAAATAATACCAGAAATATATACATTTGGATGAAAATACTTTTATTTATCGTAGTTCGATAACTGTAGTTCATGTTCATGTTAACATTTTATCTAAAATTCACCCAGTATGCCACAATATTGCAAACGATATAGTACCAGGAAGTGACTCAAAAATGACTGATTAGCATGCTGCCGATTGCTCAAAGCTGCGTGTTGGGCGTAAAGTGATCTGTGTGAGATGTATAAATTGTTCATACAACAATATAGCCAAAGGTATCCGCCTCCTTGATAATATAATTATTTTTGTTTATACAGGAAAAATTTCATACAAGTAAGATATTTTGAAAGCAATATCACCTTAACTGACAAACTGACCTATTTTGTACATTCTAAAGGTGGTACCACTTATTAATTTGCGTATGGCTCTCACTTCGACCTATGCAATAAGTCATACAGAGGTCCCATGAAGGGTTTAGGTATTTTCAGTTAGTTATCCCTACGTCTTTTTAAAAAGCGTATGGGATATTGTAATCGCCTCCGTCCGTCGATCAGTTATGCTATCTCATACTAAACCATTGGACGAAATCCAACGAAATTTGGCTTGTGAGTTACTCACATGAATGAGGCTTGCAACAGCATAATTTTCACCCCGCCCCCTGCAGCTCTGAGGAGGGGTCAAAAATCACAAAATTTCAATTACAGAGTCAATTTCAAAGATTTTTATGCCAAACTTTGTGTGTGTTCTCACAAATAAAAGATGTAAAGCATATCAAACGGGATTTTCATTATATTATCTGAGTCATGCCACAGGGTTAGGACTTTGGGGCGCTGGGGGTGCCCAGGGGGTCAAAAAATCAAACATGGTCATGTGACATATCAAATTGACAGGAATGGCGAGCACCAACAGCATACAAGTAAAATTTCACCGTAGTGTTAAACTGGTGACCTTTGGGTGAGGCCAAAAGGCCGAATATCATTAAATTTCAGTCACAAAGTCAAAGATTTTTTTAACCAAACTTTGTGAGTGTTCTCACAAAAAAGATAGATGTTCTCACAAAAAAGATAGAAAACATATTGAACAGAATTTTCATTCTATTGCCTGGGTCATGTCCCAGGGGTGGGACTTGGGGTGTTGGGGGTCAAAAACTTTAGCGTGGGGATTTGCGATGGTGCCCCCATTGACTGCGCGTTCTAGTTTGTTTGTTTTTTTTATCTTGAGGAAAGAAATTTTATTGTTTACAGTTAACTCCCGTTTTGGAGCCCCTTTAGTCCAGTGAAATAATGAAATACATTCAAGCATGATATAATCTGGCTCTTTTCAGTAAATCCGCTAATCACCTATCATAAACCGAATTATATGACTTTTAAAGGCCTATATTTCAGTTTATGAGGAGTCATTAGCGGATTTACTGAGAAGGGAGAGATTAAATCAATTTCAGTATCTCGCTTTACAAAAAGAGGTTCCAAGAGGGGACTTACCTGTATAAAAACAAATTTCTTTTACTTTAATAAAGTCCAATAATTTGGCAGAAAATATCTAAACCTTGCATAGGACCCCTTTACTACCCCTGCAAGATACTCATAATCACTTCATAAAGATTGGCCATTGATCTGCCTGGAAAAGCCCCTATGGAGTGGTACCATTTTATTGAGTAAAATGTAGGTCTTTAAAGGTTTTCAACCGCGTGAAATTTCAGAAATATTTCATGTTTTACACATTTCCCGCGACAATACATGTAACAGCAAAAAATTTAAGAAATTTATTTTTTAAATAAGTTGTTATCTGAGTCACGAAAGTATAAAATAAGTGCATCTGGATTTTGACTGCATGATAAAGCAAAGTCTTTTTGTAGAAAAATCGCGATTTTGGCGGGGATCGCGGATAAAAAGACGTTGATCTGAGATCTGTGTGCATTTTCCTGTATAGGTCAATTTCAGCTGGGGTTTTTTCAGGTTTTTTGTTGTTTTTGTTGCTGTTGTTGTTTTTCTTACGAGCTTTCGATCCATACAAAAAAGCGGCAATAGCAGGCTCATTAATAAACCAGACTTTGATCATATTACAAAAACAATCTGATGCGAAAAACACACCCTGCTGATTGAAGATTATTATATATTATTAATCCTAGGATTTGGCTTTTTAACAAGATAAATAGATTATACTGTTGTACTTATGGACCCGGGTTTAGCCATAATGATAGGCTTCCGAATGGATAGCAACAAAAATCAAGAAACTGACATTGGTAAGGAAGGGTGAAACCATTAACTAAGCCATTCAGTTAAAGATGATCATATTCGTATAAAAGAACCAGTTGCATGCAGGCGTTTTACAGAGGCATTTTATGGAGAACGCAATCTTGAAGGGGCTGTGGGTACTCCCCTCCCCCCCCCCCCCTGTATGGGACCAGGGGTGAAACCCTGTGGCAGAAAATGATTTTAATGCATTACGTTCGACTTTCATTTAGCTAGCCTTTGTCATTAAGATCGTTTTTTTTTGTTGTCTACTTAAAACAGGCTGTGCCTATATTTGAAGCGTCAAGTTGTACGCACATGCGCATTTGCGTACACGTAGGTAAGCCCTGGCATGTATTGGTAAGATAGATATAATTCTTAAAGAAATGCGTGAAATGCACAACATATGAAACATGTGCCAGATTGCACAGGTTTCATATGATGTACACAGGTTTCATATAATGTACATAGGTTTCATATGATGTACAAAGGTTTCATATTATGTGCATAGGTTTCATATGATGTACATATGTTTCAAATGATGTACATAGGTTTCCTATGCTATACATAGGTTTCATATACTGTATATAGGTTTCATGTGATGTACATAGGTTTCATATATGCACATAGGTTTCATATGTTGTACATAGGTTTCATATGTTGTACATAGGTTTCATATGATGTACATAAGTTTCATATGATGTACAAAGGTTTCATATGCTGTGCATAGGTTTCATATGATGTACATGGGTTCCATATGCTTTACATAAGTTACATATGATGTACATATGTTTCATATGATGTACATAGGTTTCATATGCTGAACATAGGTTTCATATGATGCACAGGGGTTTCTTTGCTGTAGATAGGTTTCATATGCTGTACATAGGTTTCATATGTTGTACATAGGTTTCATATGATGTACATAAGTTTCATATGATGTACAAAGGTTTCATATGCTGTACATAGGTTTCATATGATGTACATGGGTTTCATTACTTTACATAAGTTACATATGATGTACATATGTTTCATATGATGTACATAGGTTACATATGATGTACATAGTTTTCATATGATGTACATAGGTTACATATGATGTACATAGTTTTCATATGATGTACAAAGGTTTCATATGATGTACATAGGTTACATATGATGTACATAGTTTTCATATGATGTACATAGGTTACATATGATGTACATAGTTTTCATATGATGTACATAGGTTTCATATGATGTACATAGGTTTCATATGATGTACATTTCACGTGGTTGTACACATTTAATAGTACATGTACAGACAGTAAAAATGAGTCTTTCTTACGCGTGGCTAATAAGCATCATTGTGTATATATCTCGGTCAGCATTAGTCGTAGACAATGGCGGAAACTGATTTCCGTTTCTTAGACTGGTGTGTTACTTCTATATTCATCCATCAAATACCTTCATTTTAAATGGAGCTTATAAGTACAAATGTAATTACCATTCTTGTCTCAATAAGCAGATGTGCTCAGAAAATACCATTTTTGTCTCAATAAGCAGATGTGCTCAGAAAATACCATTTTTGTCTCAATAAGCAGGTGTGCTCAGAACTTCCATTTTACATACTCATTCTGATGACTTTCCCCATTTATAATGATACAATAGGTATGGAATTTTCCATTTTATGTTTTAAAGCGTCACAGATCTGAATTTCGAAATTTTGGTATAATTCTGTCCTCGAAGATATTTTTATTCCTAGCAAATAGTACAGACGCTGATTTCATCTACCGTGATTCCTCTTCACTGAAATAGAATAAGTAAGGATATTAAGGCATAAAACTTGCTGTAGCTTTCAGAGAGATGGTCCTCTCGTATATCGCTTGTTAGCAGGATGAACTTTGCTTCACTTGATGTTATTTTGGTAAGGGTAGGGGCATTTTAGTATTATCCTATTTTTCTTTTTTTCTTTCCATCTCTCTGGGAAGAGCCACGACATGACTGAAGGTATATATCAATAAGGCATTCTTGCATAGATATCTATTCGTATAGCTGTTTACACCCGTTGTCAAATAAACGAAAATCCATGTTCAAATCAGGAGATTCACGTGCTGTTTGAACATGGGTCTGAACTTGAAAATACTTAAAATGAGCCCTGCATTATTTGCATGACGTTATATACGAAACGCATTGCGGACCAGACTGTCCATTTCGCCGATGTTTTTGTTCGCGAAAACGTTGCGTACGGTTATGACGTAATGACGTTCGAAAGTACACAGCCGACGCCATTTTGTTTAGAGAAATCCAGTGTAAGAAAATGGATAATTTAATGTTTTAGCAGCGTTTTCAGTGCGAATTGAGCTGGAATAAGGTAAAATATGCAAGAATAACGATCACACATGCTTGTTTCATTGCATTAAAACTTGCAGGGTCCCTCGGATGATGTTGAACACTCGGCCTATCGGCCTCGTGTTCAAACAGCATCCTCGGGACCCGGCAAATGTTAATGCATGAAAAAACATGTGTGATCCCTATATTAGCGACTAGTTTACCAGTTCTTCAGTTATCTGTCACCAGCTACAATGTAGGTACACTGTATAAAACAATAAATTTGCAATGAAAAATTATTGATATTCAGGTGAGAGAAAGATGAGAGTATGTTTTTTTTCTGTATTATAGTACGAGAGTCTAGATGGAAGAGTCTGAAATAAGGTAAAGAAGTAATAAAATTAGGTTTAAAAGTGAAATTTTGTCCTTAAACAATTGTTCTTAAATATTTAGAGTTCAAGAAATGCGTCCATTTTTTCTACTGTTATACTTTGTACACAATCACAGTGAGATGACGAACCAGACTTACAGTTAAAATCATATATTTGTCCAATCGAGTACATGCAGCAGCAGAAAGTCTAACTCTGATCGTGTACAAAGTAAAAAGATACACTTTAAAACAATACAATTGGAATTTTCATATATTTGTATTTCTTGCAATGTTATTCATAACATATAACATATAATTATATTTTTTCGTCCTATATAATTGTCAGCTTTATACAATATTTTTTTTTGCTTTTTGATATACCAATTTAATCTCTAGGGTCCAGCTGAGCTACCATACAGAACTGAGTCAGCAACCATATCTGCACAAAAGGGACGCCACAGGCACTTTTTGTGTTGGTGGGAGCTGACTGGGTGATGGAATTGGGCTCAGCCTCCAGTTATGGAAATGCATGATGGAACTGATTTGAGTTGAAATTATCAAAAATTCTAACAGTTGAATAAATCATAACACACACCTTAACCCATGAATGCCGTTTTATTGGCATATATGGGTTAAGCCAAGATCGTGAGATAAGCACTACAACTTGATTTAATTATTCTGAAAATATTTGTGACCTTGATATGTAAATTATTATTGTATTTGATTGACTAGAAACTGTATAGTTTACGTCAAATAAATAATCTGTTCTTCTGTTCTGTTCTAAAAGTATTGGTTGATGACTTCAACAACAGAAACTTATTTTTAACTGCTAAATTATTAAAACAAGGTTATAAATATCATAAAATTCGAAAAGCATTTTCTAAATTCTACTACAGACACTCAGAGTTAATTGTTAAATACAACATTGGATTAAAAACTCTTCTGCAACAAGGCATATCAGAACCTATATTTTATGGTGATTTAGTCTATAAATTCAAACGAATTGTTGGAAAACCTAATTTTAGTGATCAATACAAAAAGATAGTAAAACGTTATATAAGGGTTGCATATAATGTGGATATCATGCGACAGTCTGCATGCCTAGTTTTAAACCCAGTCACGGTTTATAGCTATGGTTTCCTCTTTAATTGCACGACGGTGGGTCAGGCCTCAGACTCTATGACGGCTCTGACGTAAAGCTTTAATCGGTGGGTTGGTGCCTGATGCTTATCTGTAGCTGGACCCACCGTGGCTCAACTTGAGGTTTTCTTAAGCTCTGACTATCTGTGAGTCATGAGCCCTTTTCTTTGTTTCATCATGGAGTGTTAATTTGATTAGAGTGTTTTCCATGATGATACATTGCATTAGTTAGATGGCCTCCATGCGAGCTGAACATTTCTTGTACTTCAACAACAGCAGAATCTAGGGCGAAGATTTGGTACCAGTAAAATGCATTTAAGCCCCCCGGTGGCTTGGGCTGCTGTCCGTTCTAAGGCGGTGGTTCTGTTGTTGTTGACTTTTTGTTTATTGTTTCTCCCATTGTGGGAGTCTGAAATTGTTCTATGTTTTGTTGTACGTTACTGTATGTCCATTCTAGTATTGCAATCACCTTGATGGGGAAGAGAGAGCTGATTGCTTTGCTTAATTTGTCTTCCTGGTGTCTTGTGATGGTTGAGCGGCTCTTCCTCGCGGTGCCACGGGGTTGTCTGCAGTTTGTGATTGTGGTATTTCCTGATCATACTCACTTACTATTTTTGGCTGTTTTTGGATTTAATTTTCCTGGGACCAAAATTGAGCAGTGCATCGGTCAGTCAGGTCGATTGGTCTAGATATTTCTTTAAACTGGGAGCATAGGATGTTACATTGTAGACTTTGCATAGACCGTTGACTTTGTGGTTTCTGTGTTAAGGTCTTATAAATCTTTGTTAAGCCTGTCTGAACAGTTTTAGAAATGTGATGTGCCAAATTAATAAAATATGAACTTAGGACACTTGGACTAAAAAAAAGAAATTTGTGATTCATTTTGATATTGGTGAACTCTTCAATTTAGATCGTGGACATTTAATCTTTAATAATAATTATATTAATGGTGACATTGGGGTTTTGGACAATGCAGATGAAATATTGTTTGTGATTCTGCGTTTTGATAAATAATGATTTAGATCAATGAGTTCACATGAACAGAACAGAATAACAGTGAAAGTATATACATGTATACTGTTGCAATTTATGACTCTTGAAAATTAAAAGTATATTCAGTCTGCATCCATCGCGTTTAAGGACCATGTTTACATTTATTAAAATTCTAGAAATTTCACCCGTCTCAAAGTGTTTACTTCTTGTTAATGCTATCAAAGGACTGTCACAAGGGTATCCTAAGGGAGAGACATCCCATCATATTCAAAGGTTCTGGAGTAAGTTTTGTGCGCTACCTTTTTGAGCCTAATTGCCATAACCAGCCAAGCTAGTGCCTTCACACAGTCTCATCTCCAGACAGATACAAGGGGCTTAAAACTCTCACCCAGACGCCTTCTGTGACACATCTCTGGGTTTCAGATTTGAAAGATAGCCTCAGAAAGATTGACGAAATGACATGGTTTTAAACGAAACGTCATGTATCCGTTTTTGATATCACATATGTCACCTAAGCGATTGGCGCCTTCTTATAAACCTTTAGCTTTGGCTTAATTCGTCATACGACTGATTTTAGCAACATCATTATAGTACAAATGATACTATGGAAATTGTAAAGATCTGAACAGGCTTGGGCGTGTCGTGTGCCCTGGTTTAGAAACACAGTGAACTAGATTGTTACAGAGTATTGCCTAACCATGCATGTACTTGTTTTACACTTCATTTACGTGAAAACTACATCATTATCTTTCACAATCTCACAGTCTAGACGGTCTTGACCATAAGAAAACGCAATTCCAGATCTCTATGAAGCCCATGAAGATACGAAGTTTAACATTAAAGCTGCATAATCTGTAACTTTTGATATTTTCATTTTGAAAATAATAGTTCTATTTTTCAAGAACACATTAAAAATACTAAAATTCAGGTATACATTTTACCTTTTTCGTAATAATTAAAATTATTAGTGCCAAAACAACAGCATTTATGTTAAAAATTAACTGTCTAGAATTATAGGAGGGACGCAAATAATTACAAACAAGAGAAAATACACCTGTTTTATAAGATAATTCACTTTTCCATGCAGTTTTCAGCTGTAGAAATTAGATTTATTGTGACAACATAACTTTATTCTACTTTTACAAATGATTTAAAAAGAAAAAAAATTTTTTTCGAAAAATGTTCATAGTTACAGAGTATGCAGCTTTAATTGAAGGTATTAATAAAGAACACGTCGCACGAATACCTGGACTCGAGCTTAACTCGAGCTCAACTGAGCATGGAATTTTAGCTGAATGGTGAAATATAACGACTTTATTCCTTTCCGAAACTCTCTGATATTGTATTTATCATTGTTGGTATTCTAACGTTGAGTTGAGCATGAAATATAGTCTATAACTTTGGGGCATGTTCGAATACTTTGAATGTGTCCAACTGCATGTAATGTACACAATTGTTTCCTGCACACATACGGACAAATGGGTATCTCATTCACCAAAGTATACACACATTCGATTTGTTATTACATTGTACATGTATCCCCTGCTGAAAGGCAAATGGGATACTGTTTTGGCGGTGTTCGTCTGTAGTGTACGGAATCCCCCCTGGATGGGTGGGGGCTGGGGTCTATTAGCAGCTCACTGCCTAGAAGCGATGTTATCACATTGTTTTTAAACGTTCTGTTGTATCATGGAATGTATAAAACTATAAAACCTAATCAAAATTGCACAGGGTTCTTGATGTCCTCGCGATGCCACGGGGTTGTCTGCTGTTTGTGATTGTGATATTTCCTGATCATACTCACTTACTAGTTTTCTTATTTTTACATCTTACGTGGTTGTACACCTTTGAGCATTTGTAATAAAGCTCATATGTTATATAAATATACTCATCAGCTTTGAAAACGCATCACATATACTATTTTAATATTTTAGTTGTGGGTAGCGCTTATTTTAGCATTCAACTGTCCGACATTTTTCTCTGGCTTTGTTTTCAATGTTCTGCAATTTGCGCGTGCGTAATGTTTAAGTTGTTGAGTAAAGTATAAAAAATTGCTTAATGTGCAAGTGATATTCAGTCAACCATTTAATCTATTGCAAAAGAAGGGGATATAATGTGGCATTTAACTTGGACCCAAAATGGGTCAGAGCATTTAACTATAAAAAATTTAAAAATCCACCCTATCACAGCATTTGTGTAATCGTATTTCAAAAATATATTAATTAGGTGTTGTTTTTTTTACTTCCAAATTTTTTTCGCAAGTAAATTACAAATCTGCATTTTAGAAAAAGAAGTTAAGAAGTTATTGCACTCTTAAATGCCTATATCAAAGTAGGACATTCTTCCGCAGTTTCCAGGAAATGTGTAAAAGAGTTTAGACATTACCATGGCTTCTTCGCTCAGACATGATGTATGCCCCTCTGCCATGTCTGTTGACTATACGTCTCTAGAACTGTGCTATTAGACTATAAATTACATGTTAGCTTTTAGTTAATGTCTTCTGATAGACCATAACTTTGAATTCATTAGATGTTGTATCCCAGTAGCAGCTCGAGTTGTAAATACCGCTATCAGACTGCGCAATCATGGTCGAAAATTGAGCAGTCTGAGCTTAGAATTTATTTCTAAAGTCCAGTCAGATTTCTCTATAGAAAAAATAATTTTGTTAATTAAACTGTCGTCATGGATAAGCGTACATGGGGTTCAATTGTAATTTGGAGTTATGTCCCTTTTCCACAGGCTTGACCTTATTCTGCAGCGTCTAGACTCTCAGAATTAACTTTATACCTTCAAGAGTCGTCTGCTGAACATTGCATCAAACAGTTTGGACCCAAATCAGGCCGGACCATGTCGGGATTGATCTGGATCAAATTGTTTGGCACTCTGATGGTATTCCTGAATTCAGTTTTTGTAAAAGAAAATCTTGAGACTACGAACTCCCCATCATGAAGAGTTAACTCCCCAGCATGCAAAGGGATAAACATTACTTTGCTGACAAGTAAGTGCTCTGATGTAACGCTTTTTATTGTTGGAGGCACACGTCTGCTATTAACGGTAATTAGGCTGTGACGCATTACCAAGCAGCTAAGTGGCACATATCTTTATTAATTATAATGGGCTATAATAGTTAAGTTCATGTTCCGAATATGATTACAAATAGTCTGCTTATTTATTTAATGAGCTTATTTCACATTAGGGAAATATATTTCCATGTAAAGTCAGTAATTCTCGTACAATAACACAAATAGCTTTTCTAATTATTCCAAGCAAACATTTGTTTAGGTATCGACTGCAAATGATACACAATGTTTAACATCGCTTCTAGGCAGTGAGGTGCTAAAAGATCCAAGCCCCCATCCATCCAGTTGGGATTCCGTACACTATGCTTATCTAAAACTATATTATATAAGATGCACAATGACATACCGTCGCTTTAGTGCTATAGTGTTCTATCTACCATTGCACAAGTTTTGAGAAAAATGAGTTCGAAAATTTTAGCATCCTGATTGTGATGCCTTATTCATCACAGACCATTGAATCATACCAGAGTGTTAAAATATATACATACAGTGTAAATGACCTTGGTTTGAAGAAATTTTTACAGTAATATGGAATTTACACTCATCTTACAGTTTGCAGATAGAACATTATGCGCTTAAAATCGCCTTCTGCGTTCAGTGCTGTAGTGTTCTATATTTTCTTACAGCTTATTATCCTGTTTATGGAGTCATTTCATATACTATTCTGAACAGAAATGATTATTTGTACCTAAAGTAGCAGATTAAGTCATTCATTTGGGATAACAGTAGCATACCGCACGGATTATGCCATTAAAATTTATGCAGGGGAGGTAATATATTTCTACAGTTAGTTTTCTGTCAATAGGGTCAATTTGTATAATGATTTAGACTGAACTGATTATTTGGACCTAAAAGTAGCAGATTTAACCGTTGATCTGAAATAACATTGACCAATTACTTCAATTAAAGCAGTTTAGATATGTGTAAGGGAGGTAGTCTGTTTCTACAGCTTATTATTCTGTCCATGGATCGATTTGCGTAATTTTTTGACTGAGTGGAATATTTGGGCCTACAAGTAGCCAATATAGCCATTAGTTCGTCACAAGACCAACAAACCGCTTCAATTTAGGAAATCAAAATTTATGTAAGGGAGGTAACTGCAATTTTTAGCAATTTCTCCAAGGGAAGTGACTTTATGTAGATAGAACAGTATGTCACTGAACTCACTCAGTCACGTGACATAATTATCATTGGCCATTGGATGAAAATCACTTAGAACACTATAGCACTGAACGAAATTGTCTTTTTGTAGATAGAACAGAAAAGCACAGCGATTTAAAGCTTACTGTAAGGAGATAGGCAAATTAAACCTTCACCAGTAGATAGAACATTTGATTCCCTTTCCAATGGTATGCATAACTCATTTTGACCAAAATGTCACTTAGAACACCATTGAACTCAAGCGACGATATGTTAGCTCCCTTGCAGCTGGTGTGCTACCATGTAACAGCCATGGTATCTACGTTACCCTATATTCCTGGCTCGCGGCTTGACAACCTAAGCAAACAGTTTGAACCCAGATCGGGACCGACACCTTGTTGATCCTGATCTGGATGCAAACAGTTTTGACAAACAATTTTGACTGATCAGAGACAGCATAGACGCTGATCAGACCGTGCAGATCGTCTTGCCCGCGGTGACTTCTGTCGTCTGCAAATAACCAAAGCAAACAGTTTTTACCCGGTCAGGACTGACAGGATGTAGGTCTAGACCTGGATCCAAACAGTCTGACACTGGTGTGAATAAGAAAGAGTAGACTTTAAGGACAGATAGTTTTTCCCTTTTTTTCTTTTTTTTCTTTTTTCTTCATGAAAGTTAAAGTGTGTTTTGTTCATAAGATAAGTTGGATTACATACCATATAGTTACATGCAGTACATTTAGTTGAGCATCAGGTAAATAGGTTGCTGGTACATGGGGTGCGGTTGGATCATCGATCCCCGACATACCATCTATGCACCAGACAAGAATTGACCTATATACAAGGTAGCTCTCTAAGAAACAAAATATTTAAATTTTGAAATTGCTATTATCTAAACAAAAAAAACAAATCAACAAAAATACTTCACTCTCGATCTATCTATTCATGTTATGTTTGTGTTTACGGCCAAGCCGTGTCACTGAGTAAATGTTTATATGATGTAATCACGATGAGTTTGTATGCTTAAGTCTAAAATAAAATTTCTGTTCCATTCTGCTCTGTTCCTATAACAGATTCAAAAGTATTGTGCAAATACAAAGTTACACGTAATTGTTATTGATAGACATAATTATACATGTAGTCTTAAAAGCACTTAAGTGAATGCATTAAACAGCCAGTATGTGTTAAAGCAATCTACGCCTGTGCTATTAGTTATATGCGTTACTTTCTTTCAAATAAATAACTATTTAATGCATTACTGAATGGACTTCAATAATTCATTGGCATTTTTAATTTTGCAGTATTTCTGTCAATTACACTTAACCTAACAGTGAAATATTGTTTTATATACAATTTGATTATAAGTATGCGAAATAAGAATGTACTTATTGATTCAAAAAATATAGCAAGAAGTGAGCAAAGCTCACATACCCCGGCGGTAGCCATCACAGGTTGTAACACTTTCAGAGAAAAGACAAAATTGTCAAAGATTTTATAATCCTTAATAACGTAGTTTCTGAGAAAATTTTGAGGAAAAATGTCCATATGTGTTATATAAGAGTGACAGAAGAAAAAATTGAAAATTTGAAAAAAGAAGGCAAAATGAGGATTAGCACCTTAACTTTTATTTATACAATACACTTTGTCTACCTGAAAGTGTACACAAAGTTCCGGTGGATTAAGCTGCTGTCCGTTCTAAGGCGGTGGTTCTGTTGTTGTTGACTTTTTGTTTATTGTTACTCCCATTGTGGGAGTCTGTAATTGTTCTATCTTTTGTTGTACGTTACTTTATGTCCATTCTAGTATTGCAATCATCTTGATTGGGAAGAGAGAGCTGATTGCTTTGCTTAATTTGTCTTCCTGGTGTCTCGTGATGGTTGAGCGGCTCTTCCTCGCGGTGCCACGGGGTTGTCTGCAGTTTGTGATTGTGGTATTTCCTGATCATACTCACTATTTTCATAATCCTAAATCAAGTAGTTGCTGAGAAAACTCTGACAAAAAACGTCCATATGTGTTATATAGGAGTGACAGAAGGAAAAATTGAAAAGGAAGGCAAAATGAGCTTTAGCATCTTTATTTTCACTTACACAATACACTAAGCCTACCTGAAGGTGTACACAAAATTTGAAAACACTGGCTCCAATAGGAGTCGAGAGATCTGCGACAGAAATTTTCATCTGAGAGGAAGAAAAATGAATAAAGGGACTGATAAGTAAAATGTGGCTGTTCTTTTGTTACACAATACACCTAATCACTATCAAGCTTTGTACCAAATTTCAGAATCCTAATTCGAGTAGTTGCTGAGAAATCTTTGACAGAAAAAATTGTCTATATATAAGAGTGAAAGAAGGATGACATGAAAAATTGAAAAAAGAAGGCAAAATGAGGATTAGCATCTTAATTTCCATTTACACAGTACACTTTGCCTTCCTGAAGGTGTGCACAAAATTTGAAAACACTGGCTCCAATAGGAGCTGAGAAATCTGTGACAGAAATTTCCATTGGATAGAAAGAAAAATGAACAAATAAAGGGATTGATAAGAAATATGTGGCTGTTCTTTTGTTACTCAATACAACTAATCACTATCAAGCTTTGTACCAAATTTCAGAATCCTAACTCAAGGGGTTGCTTAGAAATCTTGACGGAAAAATGTCCCTATGTATTATATAAGAGAGAAAGAAGGAAAAAATGAAAATTTGAAAAAAAAGAAAGCAAAATGAGGATTAGCATCTTTATTTCCATTTACACAGTACACTTTGCTTTCCTGAAGATGTACACAAATTTTGAAAACACTGGCTCCAATAGGAGCTGAGAAATCTGTGACAGAAATTTCCATTGGAGAGAAAGAAAAATGGACAAATAAAGGGACTGATAAGCAATATGTGGCTGTTGTTTTGTTACACAATACAACTCATCACAATCAAGCTTTGTACCAAATTTCAGAATCCTAACCCAAGTAGTTGCTGAGAAATCTTTGACGAAAAAAGCTTACAAACAAACAGACAGACAAACAAACATAATTACAGAAAAGGCAAAAACTATATTCCCCCTATATACTTCGTACCGGGGGTATAACTACATCGTATTAATCCTTTGAGTATTTCAAATCAAGCTAAATAGAGTATAACAAATATGGAAAGACACAATCAAATGAGCCAGCGCATTCCACTCTTGTACCTATCGCAGTGTCAAGCAATGGAGGCTCAGACGAGCATTTTTAGATTCGTCCTGAGCATTCGCTGCTGGCAAACATAAAATGTGAATATACTGAAAACTCAGACTAGGACCCTCTGCGTCAGCAAAGGTAAATACATATGTGATAAATATTATAGAATTTTGGGGTCACTGTAAAGGTGGCATTTCATGATTGTGTTATTAGGGTTGGTATACATTAGAAATAGGTAAAAGCTTTTTTATTCGAAAGCAACTGTATCATCTTGCCCCATAATTGCTACCTTTCAAATCATATGCATGTTTAGCATTCCAATACCAGAACGAGGCACCGCTGGCAAACAAAATGGCTTCACAATCAGAACAGATAGCAATTTAGAAAATAAAATTGTCTCCTGTTAATTATTTAGCTGCTGATTGCAGATGATGATGCAGTTGTATTTTTTATCAACTTTCAAAAGGTTAAGTCAAATGAAATCAATGTATGAATAAATTATATAAGAGACGAAGGGCATGATTTCAAGTCATGATTCGAAGGGGTTTTTTTAAAAAAATTAATAATCTTAAATACCCGTACATCTATTCAGAATATCCATTTTTCCACATATTTATATTATTTAAAACTGTTTTTTTCCAGAAACTTATCAAAACAATCCTGTTCGTGTTTCTTCGATGTAAACTGCAGTACCATATTTGATCAGATAAATACACCTTCTTAATATGCTTAAAAAGAAATATTCGCATACATGTATGGTTTTAAACAGTTAGAGCTTTATCTATAACATTTAGATGAAATTATAATGCACCAGTCATTTGTAACCACACACTCTTCCCTAGACCTCAAGGAAGGCGGGGGATAGCCGGGCAAATGTGTCATGTTTTAACTTTTGCATTGTCCCAAAAGTATGGGGGCAATGGTATGGATTTGGTATACCAGTACAATGTAACAGGGGAAAACTGCCATGTAAAAGGTTATAGCTGGGAATCGTTGAACAAAATGTAAAAGTTCCTGCTGTTCACTGGGGCTGGGGGCCGTTGTTACAAATGACGGGTGCATATAATATAGCGTCGAATAATACCAGTATACTCTTCTGTGAAATGTAATAGTAGAAGAATGTTATACTTGAGATCGAAGCGTCGCTAGTTCGAGACTCAACAGAGGCACTGCGTTGTGTCCTTGAGCAAGTTACCTTATCGTTTGCTTAGTACTGGTTCAACCCAGAAAGATAGGAAATCGTCCAAACATGGCTGAAATTATTTGACTATTGCGTAGAGCATTGATCAACATAAACTAACAAACAAACCGGAAGCACAATAAAGAAAATTGCAAGTCCATGGTGGCCCCACCCTTACCATAAGTTTACTAGGTATAAGCAGTGGATGCCTCTCACAGATGTTTGTTACACGTATATGTATTCAGACGGAGGAAAATGGGTTCCTTAGGTCTTTTATTGTCGTAAATTACTATCCAGGAACTTTACCATGAATATCAGACCGCACAAATACTTTCTTCTCTTAGTATTATATGTACATTGTACATTCATAGTTCAAACTTTTAAGGCAATACTCAACACATTATTTTCATTTTCTTCTACAATAGGAAGAAGAACATAGCATATAGCAGTTCATTACAAAAAGTGTAACCTAAAGCTTACGTATCATCACACAAAATATACATTTTTATACAAATATTATGTCGTTCGCTGTTAATATAACTTTTTCGAGTATTGTTGCAGTGGGGACAAGATGGGGGCAGGAGGTTGATTGAACCTCCCTTTACAACCAATATTTCTTTTTCACGGGGTATTTCAGAAAAATGGGGTGAAAAAAAAATCAAACCCCCTGAATACATCTTAAAAGTAAGCAAGGGTGCAAACCCTCCTTCCAAAAGTCGTCCATTGGCTCCTGTGTTTGTACAATGGTTCGATGGTGGTGTGAGGGGGCGGTTTGGGGTTCTTCTTCTTCTTCTTCCTAGTGATATGCAGGGCTGTCTCTGGAGCATCGTCGCATATTAACTATGTACAAGGGTGCTGTGAGGCGCACCGGGTGCAGTTAAAAACAGATAAAAACGGTTAAAATCAGTTGTCTCTGTATGAAGCTAGTAGAGGTCGGCTAGGCCCGCCTTAAAGGATTCCAAGGTCTGGGCCGTGGCGACATGCTCTGGCAGTTGATTCCAAAGGCGGATTCCTGCGGGGAAGAATGAGTGGCGGTACACATCAGTTCTGCAGAATGGTAGCATGTATCGTTGACTAGGGCCTCTAATGTGCATAACTGTAGCTGGGTGTAGGTACTGTGCAGCTGGTATGTCTACAAGATCATGGGTGATGCGATACATCATCACAAGCCTGGCTTCAATTCTTCTCTGTTGTAGGGAACTCCAACCGAGATTAGTAATTATCTGGCTGGTACTGCTTGTGGTCTTGTAGTCGCCTGTGACAAATCTTGCTGCTCTACGTTGGACAGCTTCGAGCTGCTGGATGTTTCTGGCAGTGTAGGGGTCCCAGGCTGTAGCTGCATACTCAATCACAGGTCGGACGAGAGAAGTGTAGCACTGGGCCTTGATTTCGCTTGGGCATCTTGAGATATTCCTCCGCAAGAAAGCAAGGGTGTTGTTTGCCTTTTTTGTGGCCTCGTCCACGTGCTTGTTCCAGGACAGGTTGTCAGCCAGTGTAACTCCAAGGTACTTTCCTTGTTTCACCACTTCTAGGTCATGATTGTGGATTTTGTAGGTGGCGCTGATTGGATTGCGCTTCCTTGTTATTCTCACCACAACACATTTGGCAGGGTTAAATGACATCTGCCATTCCTTCTCCCATTGTTGAAGACGATCAAGGTCCTCCTGCAGACTGATGCTATCTTGGCTTGAGTGGATCCTCCGATACAGGAGGCTATCATCAGCGAAGAGTCTAGCAGTAGACGACACCTTCATTGTCATGTCATTAATGTAGAGGAGGAATAGCAGTGGTCCTAGAACCGTTCCTTGTGGAACACCTTAGGTGACGGGGGATGATTCTGATGCCTGGCCTTCGACAAGTACTTGCTGGCTCCTGTCTGAAAGAAAACTCTGGATCCATTGCAGGGTTTACTCTCCGATACCATAGTGCCGTAGCTTCAGTAGTAGGCGTTGGAGGGGCACCTTGTCAAAGGCATTGCTGAAGTCTAGCTGAATTTCATCTATCTGCTCTCCCTAATCTAGGTTGGCTGAGATGTCCTGGATCGTTACTAGAAGTTGGCTATCACAGGAACGTCTTTTACGGAAGCCGTGTTGTTGGTCACACAGAATCTTGTGGATATTAAGGTGCTGCATTACTTGGCTATGGATAATGTGTTCCATTGTCTTGCAGCATATGGAGGTGAAGGAAATAGGCCTGTAGTTTGCCGGGTCACTCTTGTCTCCTTTCTTCAATATCGGTGTGAAGAGGACCTTTTTCCAGTCATCTGGTATGGTTCCTTGCTGTATTGAAGCTTGGTAGACCAGAGTAAGTGCTGGGGCTATTTCTTCTGCACACTCCTTCAAGAAGCGGGATGGTATGGCATCGGGTCCTTGAGCCTTGTGTGGGTTCAAGTCCTTAAGCAGCTTCAGTACTCCTTTGTTGTTGATGGTGAAGGACCTCAATTTAGGGTATGGGTTGCCTGACATAGAGGGCATGGCATTTAGATCTTCTTTGGTGAAGGCACTCCCAAACTGCTCATTAAGGATGGTGGACTTCTCTTTTGGGTCACTATGAGATATGCCATCTCTTTTGAGCACCGAAACGCCACTACTCTCACACCTCTTCCCATTTATGAAAGAATACAGTCTCTTTGCGCTGGATCCTTCCGAAACCATGTTGTTGACGTAGCTATTGTAAGGGTTTGAGTGCAATTTTCTGCTGCTCAGCTTTGAGCAGAAGTGATAATGTGCTGGCTTCATTTACTGGTAATCTGTAATATGGGACGATGCAAAACATGTAAAAACATTATAAAATGTAAATGAAACCTAATATCTGTAGCTCAACATCCATGTCTATTCAGACAAAATTTCTCATTTGAAAATAAAGGACATTGGATTGGAAGATGTATGGTAAGAGCTTTTTCTTAAGTTGTAATACAATCCCTACATTACTGCGAAAAACTGAAGCATTTGTTTATTATTTCTTTCTTGACATGGCAGGAGGGGTCATGGCTATGATGATTTTTGTGTGGTTTTACACTTTTGCAAAAGTCTGGAATACATTAACAGATGAGATTACATTGCAGATAAGCCTAAAATCTCACTTGAAAATCTAGTTGTTTCAAGGAAAAAAAGCAAAGCAACCTAACATCATATTTATTATCATAAATGGAGAGTAAAATAGGTGATTAATATATTAGCACTTATTGAGCTGGATTTCCTGTGCAAATGCATTTTAGGTGGATTTTACATATACTTCAATTAAATTAAAGGTTATATAGGTATGAAATAAAATTCTCTTATGTATTATGATGTACTATTGTGTTGGGATTAACACTATTATTTTACTATCAGTAAGCCAGCTTGGAACTCTGTTTGCCAGCGGTGCCTCGTTCTGGTGTATAATTAATATTTTTAATGAGCTTTATATTAAGAAGCGTCTATACCTCAGTACAGACACAAAACATATTATTTAACCCTTAAAACGCCAGCAAAAATGTATGTTTATTTGTGAACGTAAGTATAGAGGCAAATATTGAAGACCCCAGATCAGACTGCTATCAGACTGCGAGCTGTCTGATCTGGATATACACTGTTTGCTAAAGAGGCTTCAAAATATTTCTGCAGACGACCAAAACAGACGACGACGAAAGCAGACGACAACGATAGCAGACGACGACGAAAGCAGACATGTTGTGATTGGCGTTTATAGGGTTAATAAATTTGAGTTCAGTGTATATACGGTCACGATTTTCATGAAACACGCACCCGTTTGCGCAGCTCAAATCATAAATAATACCGGATCAAACCCCGTCCAGATATGAATATTAAAGTTGCCCCCTTTACAGTGACCCAAAAGCTCGATAATACAAAATTTTCACTTGATTTGATCATTTATAAATTACAATAAAATAGTTCAACATTTATGTTTATGTTTTCATCTAAAAAGAAAATACGTGTTTTGCTACTGTCAAAGAACAACAAGTGATTTTGCTACTGCTTATGAACAAACCTGAGTTCAACACTTTGAACACTATATCCTACACATATAACACAAATGACCACAGATACACTAATATATCAACATCGTAGATTTACAATGATGTCCATTTCAATACGACAGATTAATGATGTCTTTTGGTATCACGTTTGCCAGGCAAGGCTTTGAGAAGGCTTGTTGACATCGCGAGGCTTGCCGAGCGATTAAATATGCCTTCTCAAAGCCGAGCCTGGTAAACTTGATATCAAAGGACGCGAACCTGGTATTCTATTTATCAGTTTACCTATTGTTTCTCTCTTCAAACTAGCGATTATGACGTATTTTTTTTTATTTTTGCGTTGATTCAGCGCCATTAACGACGTCATTCGAAAGTGCAACGTCATCATGACCTGATAAAGGCACATGCCGTGAGATAGGCAACGTTTATCAGGCCACGTGCGACAATGCAGTTAATATGAGAGGTGACTGATAAATACTGCTATATCAAAAGCGTAATTTACAATTATGTTCATTCCAGTACAAGCGAGTAATGATTTCTTTTGGAGATGATTGAATAAAATGACGCATGACAAATTACATGTACATTAAATATCTTAGGCATACTTTTTAACATTGCATGTACGGCTTTCACTAATGATCCACTAATGATCCACTAATGATTCGTTCCTGATCTTTGAACCCTTACTTACTTTCATTTGTGACACTGTTGTTACTGATCGAGTAGCGTGCCCTCTCAACACTAATTTTTGACAGAACAGCTGACTTTTTTTGCGTGTGTCTTTTGATATCACATTTTGGTGTTTAACAACTAATTATGATGTTTAATATTCATAATTACGCACTGTAAATATGGATTCTGTTAACAAGATTCCTGCAATAATTCGGTCATACCACATTATGTATAGTAAAAATTAGCATCAGCTAAATTAGCATTAATTGCTAAAAGTAAGTAGATCTTACGACTGCGCATTTTACTTTGAATATTTTACTTTCCCATCCAACTTGACGCCATAACTGGTGTCTTGTCACGTGTTTAGATCACGTGTCTACATGCATACAGTGCCGCCATTAGTTGAGCCAGTGTCCAGTACATGATACACATGTGGATCATTCTGCGCATGCGCGCAGTAAGACTCTCGCCAGAATGTATGGACGGACAGATTGCAGGCGCGTTCCTGAAGCATATTATAGAGTACACACTCTTGAAGGGGTCTGGGGATACTCCTCCCTGTATAGGGCAAGGGGTGAAACCCTGTGGCAGAATGGTTTAAGGCATTTCAAAGGGCTAAAATGAGTCATCAAGACACACAACATTACACTATTAGTTGCGTTTTCTTCAAAAGTCAAATTAAATACGGTTAAAAAAAAAAATAAGTGAGTATGATCAGAAAATACCACAATCACACGATGCAGACCAACCCACGGCACCTGTAAAGCCTGTCTTAAGCGGTCACTCAGAAAGAAGACCAAAATTGGTTTTCAAGACCGATTATCGCTTAATATAGGTCAACATTTTGCAGAATGCTCCAAGGGTAGCATTCTGCAATACTTTCGACCTTCATTAAGCTACCATTTGTCCTTAAGATCGGTTTTTTGTCTACTATTGAGTGGCCGCTTTAGGCAGGCTTTGCTGTAACTGAAAACCCTATATTTGCAGTATCAAGATGTACGCACATGCGTATTTGCGTACACGTTGGTACGCCCCTGGACTGAGTTGAATATTCTCTCTACGCACAGGCCAACTTGTACCTTATACTGAAAACCTGCTGAGCTCATTTTTTTTGGTCTGTGAAGCTGGTTGTTCATTTGTTTTGTTATTTCCAACAATAGGCTGTAGGACAACGGTCAATAGATTTGCAGGATTCACTAATGAGCGGTTTATTCCATGAGTTTGACATGATTTATCGGGTCACCAAGATAATTTCAGTCTTTATTTAAAATTATCGTCTCCGACTGACGGCATAAGTTAGACACGAAACGAAATAGTTTCATTGATAAAATCGAGACTTCAGAGACCGCACGAGAAATCTGATTTAGTCAGCTTCAGCGAAAAATTGTAAAGGGTTTCTATCGTATAAAGAGACTTCATTATGTCCCAATAATTTGCTATCATAATTAAACGACGTCTTCAGGAAGACTGATTATTTAACGTGCGAGGAACAAAGGCGCAGGTCAGCATGTGTATAAGATTTGCATGAAACAACTGATAGTGATGTGTTCAGACTATTTTCTTGGGAATTGGCAAAACGCAGACCTCTGTTTCGGACTTTGACTCCCTAATTTCTTATTGGTTAAATGGGTAAATTCTTAGACAATAAAAGTGGTACTACTGCCCGAGGGCTATTCCAGACAGATCAAAGTCTTATCTTTATGAGGTGATTATGACTTCCATTCAGGGGCAATAAAGTGGTTTCATGAAAGGGGTAGGTATTTTCTGATAAAAAAATTGATATTTATCTTAGAAATAGTGTTGTATACAGGTAAGTCCCCTCCTGAGCCTCTTTAATCCTCTGTGGTACTGAAGCCGTCCATTATCAGTTAATCATGTAATGATATCCATTAGACAGGAATATACATGTAGGTCTGTAAGGCAAACATTATTTATTTGGTTAAAACACATATATTTGAGATAGTAGGCGGTTATTAGGATTAAACTGATAAGAGACTGCCTGAAGCATTAGAATGGCTCATCAGTCTGTCAGGGGCCCCCATACTGGGGATTTAGTTATCACATATATCTGGTACACAGGTACAGGTAATCCTCTCTAAAGAGCCTCTTTATCACCCCATGCAGAGAGCTCATAATTCAAGTATAGTATACATCAGAATGACTCATCAGACTGTCAGGGGCGCCCATACTGGGGATTTAGTTATCACATATATCTAGTACACAGGTACAGGTATAGGTTATCCTCTCTAAAGAGCCTCTTTATCACTCCATGCAGAGAGCTCATAATTCAAGTATAGTATACATCAGAACGACTCATCAGACTGTCAGGGGGCCGGGCCGCGTAGCGCAGTCGGTAACGTGTCTGGCTACAGATGCGTGTCTGACTGCAGATCCAGGGGTCGTGAGTTCGATCCAGGCTCGGTCCCATACTTTCGTGGAGATTGATCATGAAATAATTTCTACGGTCATTCTCCTCCCTTCCGCTGATTCATTCAAGAAGGGTTGTTGTCAGTTACAAGCGAAAGTATGTGCACAAATTACTGGTTAACCGCTTGTTCAAGCCTGCCCAGGAAAAAGTGTGGTTAGGTTAACTGACCGTCCCGCAATGACCATAGCTGTTGACTTGGGACGTAAAGCAACAAAACCAACCAACCAAAAGACTGTCAGGGGCGCCCATACTGGGGATTTAGTTATCACATATATCTAGTGCACAGGTACAGGTATAGGTAATCCTCTCTGAAGAGCCTCTTTATCACTCCATGCAGAGAGCTCATAATTCAAGAATAGTATACATCAGAAAGGCTCATCAGACTGTCAGGGCCCCAATACTGGGGATAAAGTTATCCCATATATCTAGCACACAGGTACAGGTATAGATAAGCCTCTCTGAAGAGTCTCTTTATCACCGATGCAGAAAGCTCATAATTCAAATATAGTATACATCAAAATAGCTCATCAGACTATCAGGGGCCCAATACTTGGGATTTAATTATCACATCTATCTAGTACACAGGTATACATGCATAGGTAATCCTCTCAAGTTAGCCTCTTTATCACCCCATGCAGAGAGCTCATAATTCAAGTATAGTATACACCAGAAAGGCTTATCAGACTGCCAGGGCCCTAATATTGGGGATATAGGTTACATATATATATAGTACACATGTACAGATAGAGGTATTCCTCTCTAAAGAGACTCTTTATCACCCCATGGCAGACAGCTCAATGGCGTAGCCAGAACGCCGAAAACCTTACGCACAGCAAAAGAAGACTACTGGATTAGGCAGTGATTCTCTTTATTGCGTCCCATTTCAAAATGAGAACTTCTCTTATAGGAAGGAATTCGCTCCCAGAGAGAGCGAATTCTTTCCTTTAAGAGCAATGCTGTGGAAACTCACTTTTACCACATTGAGTGTTACTATTTTATTACGCACGTGCGTAACTGTGTTATGGGGTTATGAAGCTGATAACTCAAGTAAAGAGATAATGTACGGTTAAAAAAATGCAAAATAATTAACAATAGCACCACTTTTGTAACTTCTTTATGACAAATAATATTGTCTTAAATAGCGGATTTGGGTTTTGTATATTTTCACATTAAGGGGGTCATGGATGTCGGTTTGACTTCGTTATGACAAATGAGTGTGTCTTAACTAACGGATTTGGGTTTGGTATTATTCCACAGTAAGAGATTCATGGGTGCCAGCTTGACTTCTTTATGAAAAACGAGTGTATCGTAACTAACGGATTAGGGTTTGGTATTTTTCCACAGTAAGGGGCCATGTGTGCCAGTTTGACTTCTTTATGGCAATTTATTGTGTCTTAACTGATAAAACGGATTTGGGTTTGATATTGTTCTACAGTAAGGGGGTTATGGTTGCCAGATTGAATTCTTTATGACAAATTATTGTATCTTTACTGGTAAAACGGATTTGGGTTTGGTATTATTCAAACTGGCAGGGGTCACAGGTGCCAGCTTGACTTCTGTTTGACAAATTATTGTCTCTTAACTGGTAAAACGTATTTGGGTATAATGTAATTCCACAGCAAGTCGGTCATGGATGCAAGTTTGACTTCTTTATGACAAATAATTGTGTCTTAACTGGTAAAACAAAATTGGGTCTGGTATTATTCCACAGTCAGGGGTCACAGGTGCCAGCTTGACTTCTGTTTGACAAATTATTGTCTGTTAACTGGTAAAACGGATTTAGGTTTAATATTATTCCACAGTAAGTCGGTCATGGTTGCCAGTTTCAATTCTTTATGACAAATTATTGTGTTTTAACTGGTAAAACGGATTTGGCTTTGGTATTATTCCACAGTAAGTCGGTCATGAGTGCCAGTTTGACTCGATATGACAAATTATTGTGTTTTAACTGATAAAACGAATTTGGGTCTAGGAATTATTCCACACTATGGGGTCATGGGTGTCAGTTTGACTTCTTTATGATAAATATTGTGTTTTAATTGGTAAAACGGATTTGACTTTGATATTATTCCACCGTAAGGGGTGGGGGGCATGGGTGCCCATATGACTTCTTTATGACAAATCACAATGTTTGCTGATAAAGGAATTGTTGTATGATTGGCATTATTCTCTAGTAGGGCACAGATGTTGTAACATATGCCATGACATGTTTGCTATGCTATATTTCCATAATTCAAAATCAACGTTTTCAAGGATTCGCGCCATATTTTGAATATCAAAGTTGCAGTCTATGTCAAGACCTTCGTACTTTTAATCAGCAACGACCTTATCATGAAGTCATACCATATTATGCATTCCATGGTTCAGCCTATGCAACGACATATTTGCTATGCTATACTTCCCTACTTTAAATAAACAAGAGGACCCTTGAGCCCTGGGTCGCTCACCTGAGAATGAGTGATCAGTGGAGTGGAATCATAGCAGAGTGCATCATGAGGAACAATTCTGTTAAATTATATTAAATTTTGGGTCAGTGGTTCAGGAGATGTCGTTCAAAAGATTTCTTATCTGGAGCTCTGACAGTCCTCTTGTTTGGTGGAGCAGAACCATTTATGCAATTTAGAAAGAGGGCATTATGGGGAACATTCATGTGAAGTTATATTGAATTTGGACCAGTGGTTTAGAAGGAGACGTCGTTTTAAGACATTTCTTATATAGAGCTCTGGCAGCCCCTTTGTTCAGCGGACCGCAACCATTTGTGCAATTTAAGTAGAAGGTATCATGAGGAGCGATTCTGTGAAATTGTTTTGAATTTGGACCAGTGGTTAAGGAGGTCATGCCGTTTAAAGGGTTTTCTTATCTGGAGCTTTGGCAGCCCGTTTGTTTGGTGGAGTGTAACCATTTGTTTATTTAGAGAGTATTGTGAGGAAAAATTCAGTGAAACTATTTTGAATTTGGGTCAGTGGTTCAGGAGGAGGTGTCGTTTAAAAGATTTCTTATCTGTATCTCTGGCCGCCCTCCTATTCAGTGAAGCGAAACCATTATTGCAATTTTGAAAGAGGACATCATGGGGAACATCAGGTGAAGTTATATGAAATTTGGACCAGTGGTTCAGAAGGAGATGTAATTTAAAGAAAAAGTTTAAGGACGGACTGACAACGGACAAAGACCGAACACAATAGCTCACAAAACGGCATTTTCTAGGATTTATACCATATTAAAAACATTTCGATCTAATTCAAGACATATCTGCTAGCTTCGTACTTTTTATTAGGGGATAATTGTATTCAAAATTTTCATCTGGGGAGTTACATGTATATTGTCGGATATACGCTCGGAAATTTAGTTTCACGGCGACGCACGAGCAGAGCTGTAAAACGTGATTTCCGAACGTATATGCGACGATATACCTCCACAACTGAAAATTTTGAATATGGTTTTCCACGTTTTAATGCACTTCTGAAGTTTCATCACGAATTGGAGCGTTGCAAGCCGCATAAAGCCGCACTTCATCCAACGAAATGTTACGTAATTAATGACGTCAAACAATTTCCGACAGTATACTGCAGGATATACTGTCGCAAATTTTTGACGTTATCCAATCAGATGTCGCATTACAAAAGCAAGTGCATTAATATCCAAAATGGGACCTTATTACGAAGACATACCATATTATGCATCTCCAAGGTTGCAGCATACGCCATGACACATTTGCTATGCTTCACTTCCGTATTTTAAATCAAAAATGCATATTCTAGGGTTTATGCTTTACTATAAACATTAATTTTGTTGTCGATGTCAAGACATATTTGCTAGGCTTTACCTCGTACTTTTAATCAAAAGTGACCTTCAAAATAATCTATAGCAAGAGTGTTTATCTCTACAAATTGAGTTTGTTTTAAAATCAATTAAATAATTACTTTTATCGACGTGTCTCATAAACTGAACAGGTCTGTCTTCTTTAGCGATTTAGAAAAAGTTCACATTATTGCCCTGACTAGTGAAACCAGCCAGACCCCCAGGGATGAAAAAGTAAGTAAGTGTGATCACGAAATATACTCCGTCCAGATAAGAGACGTTGGGCGGTTCTTAGCTAAGTTCAACCCCTGGACAAATACATTTGGAAATCGGTTAGTCAGGTCACATTGTGTGCGTGTTCAATCATCTGTGAAACTCTCCACACCAATAATAATTGAGCCAGTGCATGAGATTTCCAACAATTTGGTATGTGCGACCAGCAAAGCCTCAGATCAGCCTGCGCATACGCGCAGTCTGATCAGAGCCTTTGCTAGTCGCTTGAGTATTCTATGATTGTTAAGCTGCTGACTGAACATCATTTGGAGTTTCTAAGCTTAAAAGGAGGCTACAGAGGCTCGTCGGAGTCTACACTTGTCAAAATGTCAAATTGTTGGAGATCTCATGCCGCGGCTCAATATTATATACCTGTAGTTTATAGTTTCCGTATCGTGAAAAATAAGCGTTTCGAATTATTGCAGATGAATCTGATCAGTGTAGATAACTACGCTAAGCTGTTGAATGAAATATGCACGCACATGTATCTTAAACACGTACATGTATTATAAACTATTCAAGCAAAAAAGCAACCTTCGAAAATGAAATCTACAATCACACAACTTTTTTTTTTATTAAATTAAAGATCTGTGTACCCTTTCCCGTCGCCCAGATATTGAACCCTTATCATGCCAAAATTTAATTGGTGTTTGTTGTGTGAAGGGAAGGTGGGCTATTTTGATGCTGTTGTTGTTTTCATAATACTATTTTTTCGAAGTCAGAGCTAAAAACCCAAATCATTTTCTTGCCAAACAAACAGCATTTGGTAAAATATTTTCGTCGACAACATATATAATATTTTCCAAGTTGCACACTAAAGATAAACCTGTGTACCAGTAGACGCACACAGCTGCAGCATAGTTTCTACGTTGATTTTTTTCGTTTGTATTGATATTTTGCGTCGCTGTCAACATTTTTTTCAGTCATATCGCGACGTTTCCCTGATCACGACTTAGCAGAGAATAGGACATTACTTAGTTCCATCATTGAGCCTTCTCCAAATAGCAATTCTTTAAACACACGTCTAACACACTAGCACTGAGCAACTGTTGACCTCGATGATTCGAAGTTGATACTTTACATCCCAGTCAAAAAAATCGGTCATGTCGGGACGTATCCTGGGTTGTACCAGTACTAAATAGAATATAACGTGTCTTGCACAAGGAAATAACATGGTGCCTCCAGAGAGACTCAAACCAACGACCCCTCAAGTCGAGCACTCTACCACTGGTTGAATCTACAGGTAACTATAGATTTTTGAAGGCGTCATCCATATCAGCCTGTTTGTTGGGCTAGTTCATTAATGTGTAATCACTAAAACTATATTACATGTACGCCGTTTATCCGTATATCACGTGTAAAACTGTTCGCTATTCCTACAAATGTATGGATTTTTGCGTTTAACCCATATTATGGCTAGCATCTTTTTTCGTGGTAAAAAGGCAAACAGTGCAGACCCAGATCAGACGGCGTCTGATCAGGGTCTTCACTGTTTGCTTATAGATTGCCCTATCAGGTTTGGAATAACAATGAAAAATACCACCCAACAACCCTTAAAACGGAATTGGACAGGTCCAATTACTAACAGTGGGAAATTCTATTTGGCTTAAACGAGTAAGGTGGTTTCTTGTAACATGGCTGTATAGTAAATACAATACTAAAGGAAATCACAGGTTATAAAGTATGATACCTGCAATCAAATCTTCATTACGCTGTGCAATCTGAGCAACAACAACCATTCTAACATGGACCAGGCTGCCTTGCTGATCTAACTAAAATTCACATGCGTTCTAGGAGGCCTTGAACAGTGAGCAATAATATATACCAATGTGTCTGTAAACGAGTAAGACTGAAGTTTTCTGTTTAGATGTGCTTGCGAGTGTTTACCAGGCATGCTAACCGTATAAAGCTGGCCACCTTTGTCGTCTGCGGCTTAGTTGCTTTGCACGATTAAAGCGTGCCTATGCTGTGATACCCAATTTGCTGTTGACCAGTCTAAATTGACAGTGAATGGCAGTGCTTTGTCTGACACGCCCAACGTCCGTTACCTGGTCGCACTATACCACAATCACACACCGCAGACCAACCCACGGCACCACGAGGAAGAGTCACAGAACATTCATCCGTAAGACAATAAATATGAGGCCGAAAATTGATAATTGTTTGTCCACGATTGGTGTATATAGTTCCATCTAACAAAACATGTATGGGAAGGTATAGTGGTCCCGGGATCCTATTGGCACGTCCCTATCCACTTTGATTTTGTGCTTGTGGTTACCTGCTGGGAAAGGGCTGACCTCTTTGCTCTCGTTTGTGATGTCTAATTGTGAAGTTGTCATTTTCCCATTGGTATCCTGGGTCAGGTGTGGTGCTTGATTGTATCGATTCCTGATCTTTGGCCTCTTTCTTACTTTTCTCCCGGGCCCTGAGTGGGCCTTTGTAATCAAAGTCGATCAAAGAGGAGTGCTTCATAAGTGTGAAACTTTTCATGTATTTTAAATATATCTTACGTAATCAAGTGGAAAATAGAGAAAAAACAATCTTATGATATTCGATCGAAAGTAGTATTATCCATGCGTGTATAATGAAATAGAGGGTTGCAGTCTTCTTTCTATAATCGTACACTGAAGCACGCGAGATAAGAACGGATATGTAAGTACCGTCGTGCCAACCGATAGTGACATTGACGTAATACTTTGTTTACAATTGCTTAGTAAAATACTAACGTGTACACTTCACTTGAGCTAACGCGAATCGAGAGATCACTTGTGTATTAATACACAAGTGATCTATCGATTCTAAGTCCCTAATAACTTTGTAAACAAAGCATTACGTCACTGTCACTCTTGGTTGGCACGACAGTACTTACTTGACTATGAGACATTGTTTTCTTTCCAAAATGCTTACAAGACTGTTCCATAGTCAGGAGTTTGGGGGGAAACTGTCTTTCAAGTTGAGTTTTCGCCATCTACAGTGTTTACAACCAGCTTACATACCACATGAGGCACTCTGGGTAGGATAAATTGAGGATCTTATACGAGTGCTTGTGTTTTATGATCACCACACACTGCAGCCCAACCAACGAAACCGTGAGGAAGAGCCAAAGAACCCAAGACATCAGGAATACAATTACAGTTAATCAACCTGCTCTCTCTTGAAATCGTTTTTTTCTTGGGGGAGGAGGGGGGGGGGGGGGGGGGGGTGGCGAGCAAAACTGATGATTTTGCCATTCTATATAATAATATGACTCTGTGCCTAGATATGGATGTTTTTACTCAATCCGAGTCGTTCGAGGACTTATTAATAATTCTCAGACAAGCTACTGATCTGTTTAATGAGACATATCTAATAGTAACTATTTTGTAGAAATTATCTTGAAAGAAAAGGAGAGTCTCGCTTACTCGGCAATTCTTGAAAGATCGTCCAATCAGGCATCACTAATACGCCGTGTATCTGGAAAATGGACGTTCTGATTTATGGTTTTCTTTCCTGAATAATAACCAAAAAGGAAGTAAATGTGAATAGGAAATACCACAATCACAGACTGCAGACCAACCGTGACCAACAGCACCGTGAGGAAGAGACACAGAACACAGAGAGCCACAAAACAATTTAAGCAAATAGTCCAGGCGCTGATTTCTGTACTGGCCTTAGTTTTTGACTAGGCACAACTTACCTGCCAGAAAAGGTTTGACTGCAGAAATGCGATCCTGGGGTTTTCTGCAATACTCCTAGGTACGTCGTACAGTTAAATTGTGGTAGCAGTTTTGCTGTAGGACGTCATCTTTGAACGTACCCTACGCTAAATGAGGCTTAGGTAAATTGAGAGGAAAACACGCCTCAGGTTCAACCATTGCTTCATATTCAGCATATTTCCCTTTAAACTTACACATTACATGTATGCAATGGCATTCGACAGTAAAGCTATATAAAACTTTTGTATATATGGTATATTAGACGTGAAAATGTCCAACGGAAGGGTCGATTTACCCCCACCCCCCTGAATATAATGTATCCAAATTCAAAAAGAAGTGAAATCTTCCCCATTTCTTTATTTATCAAGTGATGTAGCATATTTATAATCATTTATTCTTATAGTACATTTGCCATGTTTAACATTTGTTACAAATCAAAGAAAGAACATACCACCTGAAATGACAATTCAGGAATGCGTGTATTACACAATTTTCAGTGTACATTCTCTACTGCAATATATTGTATTTGTGACTTATACTAAATTCTTATATATAGACATGACGATAGCCTTAAAATCATTCAATGAAATGCAGCAAACAGCAAGTATGCGTTTAACCATTATACAACATGATTTTACAGTTATATACGTTACTTACTTTCAAATATATTACTATTTAATGCAGTAATATCATTAGATTATGGGCTACCAAACGACCTCCACAAAATAAGGTTTGTACACTGAAAATTTCTAAAACCAAATTATATTAGCCACATAATGAAGTGCGTTAGCTTTTGAGCAGATAAGGCGTTACTTTGCAATAGCAAAATTCATTACGTTACCCTAAAATAATTGGAATTCCTATAGTGTTAATAACCAGTCATTCCTTAATCTTACGTATCAATGTTAACTTTTATTTGAAAGAAAATTACTAGCAATATGATTTTTAACTAATTTTGGCACCTGTTATTACAGTTATATATGTTACTTTCTGCTAATTACAATATGTAATGAAATGACAGCACTATGTCACCAATTGTGTAAGCCACCAAAATACTTGCAATTATATCTTGTCAGGTATTGACCACAAAAACTATATTGATAGCTATGATTTGGGGGAAAAACTTACACTTAATTCCTAAAATTACCTTTTTTATTTTAAATATTGGTTAAAATCGAGAAATGAAACATTAAAAGTTAATCCTTGCAATAGCAAAAAAACTGTTTTAATCGTAACGGTTTCTGTCCCACATATGGCAAACCCCATTCCTATTCATATGGTTAAAACCGCTCTATATCCAATCATTATCCTGTTCGATGAAAAAAACAATACAACTGATGTAACATATACAACAAAAGTATATAGACAAATAGTACAGGCCAAGATCAGACGCCAAAGACTGCAATGTCTGATCAGGTTCTCTACTGTTTGCTGGCAGGATGTTCTTTTAAAATTTGAATAAGAATGAAAAACAACACCCAACAACCCTGAAGACGAAAATGTACTGGTCCATTGGATAAAAGTGGGAAGTTTCATACGGCTTAAAAGGGTTAAGGACATGGTGACATTTATCATACGCTTTGTCTGGTTCTGCAATGTTATCACTTAGAACAAGTCTCTTGCATTGATAAGATTATATTGTAGCTGTTGCAAAATGAATGGACTCAAATAAAGTATTGGAAATTTTGTTTTGCATTATTTCTATCAAATAGGCTTAGTCTAAACGTAAAATGTGTTCATGTAAAATCATTACGATATTCAGCATGTCAAATGAGGACATAATCATTGATGCAAGAATGGCATCCCATTAATCTTTTGTATGTTCCAAATCAAACTAAATTGATGATAAATAGTAACGTAAATAAAATATCAAATTAGTAAGCACATTTGATTTTAGTTCAGCAATGAAGGCTCATGCGAGCCTGTAAAAATATGTCATTTGACACATCAGAGCATTTGCTGCTTGTATATGTAAATTAAGACAAACGCTAGCTCCACTGCATCAGCATGGGGGGCTAAACGGTGCATTTTCCCATGTGAGGTAGGTACCAAAATCACATATGGTGGTTCAAATCTTCAATTGAGCATGTATAAATTACATAAGAGAGGTCAGAAATTATTTTTTTTGATTTTATGGCAACGAAATTCACACTTGTGCTACTGTCAAAGATCATATCGAAGATAAGATATTCAAAATCTTGTATATTGTATCACATGAGATATACAACAATAGAGGCACTGCTTTATCAACCTCTAAGATTTATACTTACTTTAAAAGTTATAGAAGTATGATTTCTTTTGGAAGGAAACATTGCAACTATGACATGCATAACTTTCATGCATCCTTTCTAGGCATTGCATTTAGGTCTTTCATTGATGGCAAGGACTACTGCACAAAGTGTTTGTAAGAACAATTGACTATTTGTATGTCTATAAATCACTACCCTCAACATGTTTTGTGCTTTTATATAATTTCCTATTTATGTGTAATGCATTTGTTTTCTGTCTGAAGAAGCAAGATATTTTTAGAAAAAAAGCTGTGTTGATTTTAATCTTATTACACTTATTCATTCTTATGTTTATATACATACAGCGCTTTGTTATCAAGAATTATATTTACAAGACTCCTGTAATAATTTGGCAATGCCACATTCTGCATAGTGAAAATTAGCATCAGTTATTTAAGCATTGATTGCTAAAACTGAGTAAGATCTCATGAATGCATGTTTTTAAACGTTTAATTTTTCCATCCAATATCTTAGAGAACATTTCAAAGTATTTTACATTACCTGAGTGTCACAATGTCTTATTCAGCCTGACATAACTCTTGACTGATAATGCCATATGTGTTAAAAATAGCAGCAATTAACATTTGTTCCATGGATATGATCATATCACATGAGATCGTTGTCATTTTATAACTGATTCACCCATTTTCAGGGAATCTTTTCTTCAATATAAAACCTCTCCTTATAAAGTGATATCAGTGTAGCAAATGATCAAAGGTACTAACAGTTTCATTATATAAACTATAAAAGGTAAAATAAACTAAAATCTATTTAAAAGCTGAAACAAGTAATGTGTCATCATTTGCATATGCATATTAATGTCAGTATACAATTTGATTATTAGAGATTATCTTTTAAAAAAACTGATTACAGACACGTATAATGCATAACCTCTATTGTAATATATATAAAGTTTATCCTACCAACTCTTAGGTAATTGATTTTGCCTGGCATGTAAGCTAAGCAAAATAGTATAATTCTATTACCATCTCGCTAAACATTTAGTAATTTGTATTTATTTTATATGGGAAATTAACCTAGGTATTATACAAGGAGCTAACCTATATTATGTAACTGACTTGTATACTGTGTGCAATAGTAAACTGGGTACATAAAAAAAAAATATTTTCAAATGACTGATGAGACTTCATTCAATAGAACTTAGTTGTGTGTTTTTTTTCCTGCAACAAATATAACAAAATTCTACAGCCTTAATATTTTAGCTTTTCAGGGCCCAATCGTATACTGTCTTTGATAACATTTAGGACAAACATAGGACCTTATGATATTTGATATGGTTATATATGTTACTTTGATAAATTTGACAGAAATGAAATGTATTCTGCTACTACTGTAAAAGAGCTGTCTATTTCTTTGTTAATGTCTTTTAGAATCTTTAAATTTGGACAAATCAAAATGATATTTTGTGGAGATGAAAACTTAAATAAAGTCTTTATTGCAAACGTAAATGTTTATGGATATAGTAACTAAAGAAAAATTGATAAATATTTTAGAACAAACTGCTATCTTGGTATAAATTTAAAACAAAACCGGTTTGAAATTAAATAAAAACCATATCACATATAATATAAGGTATTAAGCAATATATAAAGGAAGACTTAAAGTTTGTAATGTACGTAACATATTGTCATACAAGCATTAAAATATGGGCCGCATAGCGCAGTCGGTAACGTGTCTGGTTACAGATGCGAAGCTGACTGCAGATCCAGGGGTCGCGAGTTCGATCCCGGCCCGGTCCCATACTTTCGTGGAGATTGATCATGAAATAATTTCTACGGTCATTCTCCTCCCTTCCGCTGAATCATTCATGAAGGGTTGTTGTCAGTTACAAGCGAAAGTATGTGCACAATAACTGGTTAACTGCTTGTTCAAGCTTGCCCAGGAAAAAAGTGTGGCTAGGTGAACTGACCGTCCCGCAATGACCATAGCTGTTGACATTGGACGTAAAGCAACAAAAACAAACAAACAAATTTACACCAGAAACACAGTTAAGTATAGCTTTCTACTATCGTGTATCGATAGAATGCTCAATTACGGTTTAAAAAGTCAGCAGATGTTATTGCATGCTAACTTGCAAAGTGAAATGGTTCTAACCATATTCACCATTTTTGAGGGGTAAGCATATTCAACAGCTTATAATTCTTAAAGTAATTATGATAAAAACAAGATGTTTGCAGTTTTGAAACAGTCAGGTGATTATCTTTTCCAAACATGGTATGTAAAACGTAAGTACTCATTATAGAACTTATAAAATTATATTTTGACCAAAATTAATTGATTTTATAAGGCGTAATTGAAGATATAACGTAAATGACAGTTATAACATAAAAGTTGTGCTTCTGGATGCAAACAATTTATTTTCATAATTGTTTAGGTACTTATCGAGGTTTTGACAGTAAATAACGACCGTATGCTCCATCAGGTTACAATCTGGATACCATTTCTTATTCAAATGTCGCCATTTTGTTATTTATAGTAAACTGGGGTAGGTGTACAAAACGAATCCTACTGGAAAACTGCTACCACAATTTGACTGTGCGACGTGCCTAGAAATGTTGTAGAAGGGTAGTTCTAACTATTTCTGAAGTCAAACCTTTTCTGGCTGGACAATTGTGCCAAGTAAATTTTCAAAAACCTGGCTCCTTGACTAAAAGCAACCATTAAAGATCAATGCTAAACTAGAAGAGGCACCAAGAACCACATCGCAAAACAAGGACTCATCACAAATTCCACCAAGGGTCTTGATATTCAGAAGAACCGTCTATCAGGCACTCAAGGAGAAAAATAATAGTTAACACATTTATGCCGAAATTATATTCCCATACTTATCAATTGGACGAGTCCATTTCCAATTTTAGGGTTGATGGGTGGTAGTTTTCATTTTTATTCAAATTTTAAAATAAACTTCTGTAAGCAAACAGTGGAGAACCTGATCATCTGGTTTTGCACTGTTTGCCGATGTCCTACAAAAAGGACGCTAGGCTTATATGGGTTAAGTACCGAGAACGTTAAAATGTGTTTGTGGCGTTGTCAGATGTTGAAGTCAAACGATTAGCATCAATAGCTATTACTCTTTTTGTTGTCATGCACAACTTTATTATAAGCTTGTGAGGCAAAAAATACAGCAGAAAAATAGCAGCTGTATAACATTAAATGTCGAGTTACGACAACGTGTAAATGAATATTCAGTATTTATACGTACAGTACCACGTATGGTCGATGCCCCAGTTTTCGTGGTAGTGCCTATATTCGTGGTATGACAGAAAAAAAGGCAACATTTATCAACTCCTAGATTTTGAACAATGAAATTTTATCAGTTACCGAAACAATTAAATTTGCTCGTCGTGTAATAAATATCCAGCGATGTGACGTCACCAATGACGTCATGATGACGTAATTATCTTTGAACGTGACAGTCGCCATTTTACGAATGTCAGAAAGCTTACGATGGCAACAGGCAGCTTAAATTTATCGTCACATGAACAAATTGAAAGATTGTTTCGGTAAAATTTACCGAGAACCCATTAGATAAGAATAAAACTATAATTCGGTGGCATTTCAATGACAAAAAAATCGGCAACTGATTATATAAACCTAGATTTGCGATGGTTACCACGAAAACTGGCGCTTGTTTGGAAAGTGACCCAGCCTGGAATCAATCTGGATTTAACCTGTCAGCACATCAATGGTGAGAAATGATCATCAAATATAGCGAAAATATTTATATCCAAATAATTTTATTCAAAAATTAATTATATGTCATAACTAGATTTATACTTTGGAAATTTGGTACGTTAATACCACGAAAACTGGGACAACCAGCATACATATTGTTTGTGGCCGTGTTCCTTGTCTATAACCAGTACTGGTCGTGTGAGTTTATAGTTTATTTGTGGTTTTATGTCCAGGAGCACCCGAAGGCTCAACCGGCAGTGGGTCTGGTTTCAAAGCGTCTCAGAAGACGGGGCCACCGCTTAAAAGACCCGTCAGAAGCCGGAAATCGAACCTGCGACCCCTGGTTTACAAGACATAGGTTTATCCCCTACACCACGGCAGCTTCTTAGTATCTATACGTACATTGTACGTATTCATACACTTTTTTATTCTTGAATACGAACTCAAGTTTATACATTTTGGGGTTAATGTGTTTCTGGTTTTGATAATTTCAATTTCCGAACTGAGTTAAACAGCTATACGTTTTGCAATTAAAACAATGGTTAATTGTCATTAACTCTCAAATGGAATCTCAGTTTGGACAACTTAATTGAAATCTGAATTTCTTGAATATCTTGTACATTTACAACGCCACGATTGATAATTACGCCCTAGGTAGTGACAAAAGTCTAAATTCGATCCTTAATTTCTAAAATTTCTCCCTATTATAAATAATAGTGTATTGATGCGGCGTCTGTTCTGTGTCTGCACTGTTTGCCAGGACGCTATGCTTATATGGATTATTGAGTCTCTAGCTCCCTTAGTATTCGTTTTTTGTTGGAGGTGGTCGTTTGCATACAATATCTGTTGCTATAGAAATTGTAAACCCTAAAATTTTAAGTTCAAGTTGCTTCCAAAAAGTAATTATCGAACTAGAATGCTTTATCTTCTAACAGAAAACACTTTAATTATCTATGTACAAAAAATAAAAGGTTCCAAGATAAAAAAAAACTTCATATCTTTTAGAGAAATTGTTCGAGAAAGATTTAGCACATTTCGTTTAAGACAGCATTTTTAAACGCTTAAAATTTGACTACTCATCTTCAGAGACTGTTTTAAACCAGAAAATAAAAATTAAGAAATGTTTTCTTGATGACTGTGTATTCCTGGAGATCAGACTAACCCATGGAAATCAATTAATACCAAATATAATGAGAAATTTATGAGGAGCAGAATTTTCAAATTTGTTCAAATAAACATGAAACAGATCTTGTATGGTAAATGCGCGTATACATTTCAATAGTGAATTTATGGATATGGAATGCGTACAAAAATCTCATACAACGATACATTTGCTCTGTTGAACTATACGCTTGGACACATGTAGTCACAATCTGCTAATCGAGCACTCCTATAAAAACCGCACATTTAATGATATAGCTTACAAATGTAACAATTTAACCATTGCTCACCCAAACATTAATATTTTTCACTGCATTAGGGAAGAGTAATTGTTCATCATAGGGATAATGAAGCAAGGTATTTTGAATCGCTGGGATTTGCAGAAAGATGAGTGAATGAATAATGGTTGAGCCTACCAACTAAACTACATGTACATATACCTAAAGCTGAATGCCTCTGGCACATGCTCTCTGAAGGATAGAATGGTCTCTATTCGTGTATAATCATTAAACATGGCCGGCTCAGGGTACAAATATCTTTTTAGGAGTGTTCAAATGAAAGGTAGATAAGGGCTTTGGTGATATTCACTTCAGTTCATGCTTTGACGGAGATTTATGTGTAATAATGTGACAATTTCTTTCGTTTACGATGAAGCAATCTTCAAAATTTCCTCAATATTTGTCGATAATTATCGAAGGAGGCTATCCGTCCGTCGATTGATACGATGAGTGCGTACTTTGTGAGTGCAACTCCTTTTACAGTTTTATTCCGGTCGTTTTGAAAGTTCGCAGATATGATGTTCATGGGCTTAAGATGTACATGCAATTTAAACATTATCGTCAGTTTGTTATTTTATTTTTTATCTTATGTTTCAACTTGTGAACTCAGTCATTTTTCTGCATCTTAGAAGCAATGTTGTACTTTGTGTGCGCAACTCCCTTTACAGTTTTATTCCAATTGTTGTGAATGTTTGCAGATATTTTGTTCATGGGCTGAAGATGTGCATGTGGTTTTAACATTATCGTCACATCATTATTATAATTATTATTATTATCATTATTAATATTTTCATCTTATTTTTCAACTTGTGAAATCAGTTATTTTTCTGCATCTTAGATGCAATGTTGTACTTTGTGTGCGCAACTCCTCTTTCAGTTTTATTCCGATCCTTTTGAAGCTTTGCAGATGTTGGTTTATGGTCTGAAGATGCACATGGACAGTATCGTCATTTTGTTTTCCTTTTTCTTTTGTCATTTTGTGAACTTGGTCCTTTTTACCCTTTTCTTTATCTCACTTGTGCAATGAGTGGGTTCTTTATGAGCGCAATTTCTCCTACAATTTTATTTCATTTTCTTTGAAACTTCACAGATGCTTTGGTCCTAGGTTTCATGGTCTGAAGATGTTCATGTGGTTTGGACAGATTGGTCGATTTTTGTTTTGTGTCTTTTTCACTTTTTTAAACTTGTGAACTTAGTCATTTGTCGGCAACGCTGCAATAAATGGATATCTTGTGAGTGCAATTTCCAACACCTTGATTCCGATCCCATCATTACGTTAGATGCATGCAATGAATTGCACATATAGCTCTGCCGTAACCATAACGTTGAAATGAACGCCATTCGAATAAGTGCAGCAATCAAGTGTTGGCTAAATATCAGTTTTCTAGCCTGAACACACGACTACCTCTACTACACCCTTGGCGGACGATTTCGCCTAAACAATCAATACCTCCAGATAAGAGCAAGTAATCAGAAATTAATTTAATGGAATATCAACCAAAACACATGTTGTGGATACTCAGCACCCAAAACAAATGACTAAACTAATAGGTAGGTAAAAGTGTTAATACAGTTTTACGCTCAAAAATTTTGCTTAACTGCACCTATGATAAAACTTTTGCCTACGTGATATTATTATATAGTGCGTTTAAGACCTAACTAATAATGCCATAAAAGTGGCGCCAGTCCCTATGGGCCATCTTGTCCTTCCAAGGGTTGCGATTCACTATCTGGCTAAAGGTACAGTATATACCGACAAAACCTTCGCTGGAGAAGATGCTACATATATGGGCTAGATTAAAGGCTAATCTTTATGAGTAATAATGACTGCCTCGTAAGGGGCATGAAGGATGATAAAATATTAACATTTATCTTAGCAAAAAATAATTGTTTTATTACAAGTAAGTCCCTTATTGGAGCCCCTTTAGTCAAGTAAGATATTTAAATTGATTAAATTTGTCCATTATCAGTTAATCAGCTATGACCCCTCATAAACCGAAATATAGGCTTTCTGAACACACAGCTACATCTGCTGCACGAACGGCGAAGGAGTTTGCCTATACTTCACACAAGGCGAAGAATTTCGCCTATACTTCACGCACAGCGAAGGATTTTGTCTATACTTCACACACGGCAAAGGATTTTGCCTAAACTTCACGCATGGCGAAGGATTTCGCCTATACTACACGCATGATGGAGTTCGCCTATACTTCGTGCACGGCGAAGGAGTTTGTCTAAACTTTTGTCTAGGTGATATGTGTCAATACAAGAGCTAGCTTATTTTCTCATATTTACCCATCAATGTGATCTGTCATCCTCATGTTCATTAAGAGGAAAAAAGAGGTTGAAAAGTGCAAATTATCAAAGCGTCACTGCTTGCTGCTTCTTTCAATCAGATAATTTTATAACCGCAGCATAACAAATCCAGTAAAGTGACAGGAGTTAGCAACAAAGACTCAGGTCAGCATTTCACTCTGCATTTCGATTACATAGTCAAATTTGGCGCATCTACTAATTTGACTCACTCCAATATTATTGCCCAAATAAGTAAGTAAGGGTGCACAGATCAGGAATCGATACAATCAAGTACCACACCTGACCCAGGATACCTATGGGAAAGTGATAAACTTTCAGTTGGAAACCACAAGTGAGAGCCAAGAGGTCAGCCCTTTCTTTCCCAGCAGGTGACCACAAAGCACATATAAACAGACGCGCACAAAGACATAGCAAACACAAGACTGAACAAAAACATAAAAGATCCACAAAAGAAGTACCGCCTTGGAACGGTCAGCAACATATTTTACTGGAGGGCTTAAACCAGTTTTACGGCGCCAACCTCACCCTTAATTCAGATATGGATCAAAACACATAGATATTTGGTTTGCATGAAAGACCCCTAACTTATCAATGCATCATCTCCTAAAACATATAAATCAAGATATAACAAGGAGATAACTCTAAAGCATCATTTTGTGGTTTAATAATATGAAAGAAATCAATAAGTATATATAAGTATCAATATATAAGACGATAACATTTTGTAGTGAGAATCTAAATTAAATATCAAAATAATTAGAAAAAAAACTGTTTTTCACTAGATCCCAAGACCCCGCCTTCACAATTTTGGCATTTAGAAGGCTGTTTTGTCAGTGATCGTTATAAAACTGCCAAGAATAGGTGATGCTTTGATTGTAAAAACCAAAAACTTGTATTAAACCTAACCAAAATCTTTCATGTTCAAGGTAACACAGGTCCGCCACATTAGCAGACATTTTCCCCGATCCTGAAGCAGGGGGGAGGGGGGGGGGGGTAATGACGTTGATCACTTATTATTCTATTATTTGCTTAAAATAATTCATGAAATTTTGCTGATTTTGTAAAAAATGATTTTATTCACTCTGATATAATAAATAATTCTGAGTAGACCAGTTAATACTTCCAAATTTAGCTCAAACTCTAAGGTGCGCTAAATTAGCCTACTGCACGGTACGTCTAAGCAAGCATACGTCGTTTAATGGCGTTTCCAAACCTCTCCAATGATTTGTCTTCACACAGAAGCTACTTGAAGTCCAATTTTTTCACATGATCAGCGATACCAGTCTTGACTAGGAACAGAGATCATTCTGTTGATTTTGTCATGTTGCATCTCGCATGTAAAATGCTGCAGGAATCAAACCTTCGTAGCATATAATCAATATGTGTTATAAAAAAGAGGGACCTATGTCTTATGAATGAGATGTCAATGAATATGTTGTTTTCTTGTCAATAGAAAATTTTAAAATTCTAGAAATGTTATTCGATATCATTGACGTTTACCTTCGAAATAACTTAAATAGTGTGCCTGGAGAATAGACTGATTCTAGAATGTGTGTTGAGTTTGATAAGGCCAGATAAAGATAATATATTTGGTTCAGGTTACACCCTGAAAAAATAGGGTAGGTAGGTAGGATACTATTTTTTGGACAACTTTTTTTCTTAGAATATTCAGACTTGCTTGGAAATGTATTAAAATAAGACAAAAGTGATATAAAATGGTCTATTTTTGAAGATATAACTTTGTTTTAATCCTTTAACATCCAATACCAAAGACTGAATGCATAAAAATTTAGAATTCTGTTTCAGGTGGTCTTTATGATATGTGTTTTTTCTCTAAATTCTGAAATTGGGAGAGAATAACAGAGCAACTTATTTTGTTCTGCAATTCTCTTTCAACTTCTGAATTTAAAGAAAAAAGTTTAGGGTAGGCGGTAAAAAATTAGGGCAGGTCGGGTAGTCTGGGCCACTAATACTTGTTTTTTATTGGCCTAATATGCCTTTTTTCTTCATTGCAAATATTTTAAACTGCCAAGCAAACTAATCGTTTTGAAATGATATCAGTGTTAAAAAGTTCAATGAGCATTGCCTGATTTTTAAACGTTGCTCTCAAAAGCAAAATACAGAAAGTTTTACCCCTATTTGTATACTGAAGGACTTTAATTACACAACACTACCTTCCCTTTGTATCTTCCAAAAGGCAGTTGATTGCATGCTTACTTCCTTTGCTTCGATAATGTCATCATGCGTTGGTATCATCAGCAAACACGTTAGTTTTAATTGTAGAACCAAACCTGGTGTCTTAACTTCTTCGTAAAAATTGAGGTCACTGAAACATTTCTTAAGTAGAGGAGAGTTTAAGCCATCGAATGAAAGGTAACTCGAATGAAAGGTAACAAACAGATGAACATCAAATAAACAAATGGGCTGTATCACAGACCTGCCAAACAATATGAGAGTGATTCCTCGATGACTAACGAAGTCCATGACCCAAATTTGATACGTATCGTGTTACTTAATTTAAATAAGTAGGGAATCTTTCACTGATGTTAATTGGACAAAATCTTCATGAGCACTCTTTAACATACAACCAAAAAGATCGTTTTTGCTTTCTTTTTCGAGACATAAATTATAGCTGTTATTCAAGTGTTGCGTTTTAAAGTCGTCAGGTTTTCTGGAAAAAAATATGATTTTATGCATTTTGGAAATTATATTTTTCAAGATAAAAATAATTCAAAGAAATATGTGTCCCTACCCTACCTAAAATTTTCAGACCCGTTACCCGTTCCACAAAAGTACCGTCTTGGAACGGTCAGTAAAAATATTTTACTAGTTCAGATGTGGATTAAGACACATAGATGTTTGGTTTCCAAGGCGGTACTTCTTTTGTGGATCTTTTATGGGGTTTTTTCTGTCTTGTGTTTGCTATGCCTGTGTGAACGTCTGTTTATATGTGCCTTGTGGTCACCTGCTGGGAAAGAGCTGACCTCTTGGCTCTCGTTTGTGATGTCCAACTGTGAGTTTGTCTCTTTCCTATTGGTATCCTGGGTCAGGTATGGTACTTGATTGTATCGATTCCTGAACTTTGCACCCTTACTTACTTTGCATGAAAGACCCTTAACTTATCAGACTTTCGAAACATCAGAAAAGAAGTTGTTTTGGCAAGAATATGTATAGGTCATATAAGAGTCACACTTTGGTAGTTGCAACTAGGTGAGGAACTACCACAATTTATGGGTTGAACTGCACCATTTACTGTACATGTACGTCACTTCTTTTTGGAATGTCACGATTTCTCAGAGGTGAGAAATAAATATTTCCCTGCTAATAACATGAAACAGCCATTTCAAGATATACATATTGATAATATTATGTCATTTTTAAAATATATATATTTTTAATAAAATTTAATCTCCTTATCTTAAGATCATGTATTGTTTTAACATTTGCTTCAGCTAATAGATGCGATAAATTGTATTTGGGCATGTCCGTAAGAAAATAATAAAAATCGCCAAAATATGAGACTGCGAAATACAGTATAGAATTCTATCACACAATTACCAATAAATGGACATATCCTCAGGCCAAATCAAAGAATTTGTGTGTTTCAGGTAACGGGTCTGAAAATTTTAGGTAGGGTATGCACACATATTTTTTTAATTATTTTTTTTCTGGAAAAAAAATATTATTTTATGCATATGTATAAAATTATATTTTTTCCAGAAAACCTGAAAAGAATCTAGGTTTTACCAGTAAATTTAGGTAGGGTGGGGTTACACATAACACAGGTATTTCTGTGTTTGCCCTTAGTATATTGGTATCCCATGTCAAAAATAGATTTTGAACGGTATAGTTTATTTCAATTAAGAGGAAACTTCTTCTTGAAGGGGGCCTACTATTAAAGGAAAGATATCGGGGAAGAATATGAGGAGCATATTATTTCCTTAAATAGTAGCCCCTACGCGAATAAGAAATAATTATAAAGGATATCAACTCCAGAAAACGCCAAAATTATAGGACGCCAATAAATCAGTCTAAAGCTTGATGATGACCAAATTTTGATGCCGCGAATATGAAGTATTTTACAGTATGTGCTAAGTCACACCGGGAGTCAAATAAAGGGGTATGTGCATTAAGGGGTTAATTTGGCCCCCTGTGGAGCCAAAATCTGGAAGTTGCTTTTCACAAATTTCTTCTGATTGATATATTAGAAGAATAACTCAAGTGTAAATTTCTGGCATTTATTTAAACTTTAATGGATGCTATGGTAACAAAAATGGCCGAGAAAATAGGCTTAAAAGAGAGAAATCGCCACTTTGGACCAAATTTAAGGCTTTTGGAGACCGATTTTTTAAAATAAGATATCAGCACAGCTAAATACAAAAAAAAACCTTTAATATGTTGTGAGTCGTGGTACTTCTCATCATCTGTTAAAATATATTTTAGATATTTGTTTGTTACGGAAGCCCTGGAGGGACATTCTTACTTATTACTTATCACTTATTACTTTCTACTTATTACTTACTACTTATCACTTATTACTTATTACTTATCATATCATTTATCACCCCTAATGGGAAACTCCATTGTACATTCCCTGTAATAACCGTAGCTGTAGTAGTAGTAGTTGTAGCAGTAGTATAATTTATGTGTAGTTGGTGGTGCTGTTTTTGCTGCAGTAGTAGTAGTAGTAGTAGTAGTAGTAGTAATATTTGTGTAGTAGGTGTTGCTGTAGTAGTAGTAGTAGTAGTAGTAGTAGTAGTAGTATAAGTGGTGGTAATGATTATAGTAGTAGTAGTAGTAGTAGTAGTAGTAGTAGTAGTAGTAGTAGTATAAGTGGTGGTAATGATTATTGTAGTAGTAGTAGTAGTAGTAGTAGTAGTAGTAGTAGTAGTAGTAGTAGTAGTATAAGTGGTGGTAATGATTGTAGTAGTAGTAGTAGTAGTAGTAGTAGTAGTAGTAGTAGTAGTACTACAGCTACGACTTTTACTAAAGCTATTCTACTAGAACAACTTATTATTACTTACTACTTATTTGTTATTACTTACTACTTATTTGTTATTACTTTATACTTATTTGTTATTACTTACTACTTATTAGTTATTACTTACTACTTATTTGTTATTACTTACTACTTATTTGCTATTACTTACTACTTATTTGTTATTACTTACTTCTTATTTAGTAGTAGTAGTAGTAGTAGTAGTAGTAGTAGTGCCACCACCACTACTACTACTACTACTACTACTACTACTACTACTACTACTACTACTACAATCACTACCACCCCTCAAACCACTAATACTGCTACTACTACTACTACTACTACTACTACTACTACTACTACAACTACCCCTCAAACCACTAATACTACTGCTGCTGCTACTACTACTATACAGACGTCAAGAAAAAACGCCTCATCTAAAAGTAAACGTGAATATCTCTTAGAACAGATCAGACTAAAGTTATGAATTTTAGTGCATTTTAACATCCTATCAGTCAAGCGTATCTCATGAAAGCAAAATTGCTGAAATAATATTTGAGGCTGAGAAAACGACCTTGGTTTGTGACAGGGGTCACCAGTTTCGTGCGACACAAGCTTTTAGCCACATTTGCTTTGTTTCCAGACACAATCCGTTGACAAGAAAAACGTGTTTATAATGTTCAGAGAATCTTTGTATGCGTCTGCTGAAAAAAAAACTTACCCCACCCACCTTTTCGCCATGCATTTCAGTAAAACTTAACCGTCATGATTTTGCAAATTGGGTGAAAATATTGTCACGAATCATTTGCGAAAGTGTTAAGTCTTTAACCAGCGACGATTGCTGAGAAAACGTAATCTGACACGCGTTCCAGACGACCGTTTTGGATGACGTTAACGTAGACAGATGACTTGCCATGGGGCGTTACAGCTTATTTTTAATAACGTAATTTTATGTAGGCATATTCTGTGTACATTACTTAATGTACCCCCTTAACATTTTTTTCTATTACTCAAAGCAAAACGAGAATGTTGGCAAGTTTCGTAAATGGACCTTACATTTTGTTTTTAATATGACATCATCATTTCATAAAATTATTACTTGCAAGCACAACTGTTTGTAAAATTGATCCAAAATTTGTTCATTGATTAGCAAAACATTAACAGCACAAACTGGATGCAAATTCAAATTGAAGTCATAAGTGATTGGTGCATAAATCCGTCATGTGTACGTTGAGCCTGTATGACGTCATCAGAATAATACGTCACCTGCCAATAAAATTAAAGTCATTTTCCTAAATCGCCCAACCTTTACATTAAGAAGCAGTACGTGACTCTACATTTTTGTATACCATCGCTGAGAAATTAGTGATAATGAGTGAGGCGTTTTTAGTTGACGTCAGTATACTACTACTACTACTACTACTACTACTACTACTACTACTACTACTACAGCAAAAACAACAACACCAAACTACACATATACTACTACTACTACTACTACTACTACTACAGCAAAAACAGCAACACCAACAACACATTTACGTCTACATGTACTACTACTACTACTACTACTACTAAACAACTACTACTACTACTACTACTACTACTAAAGCAAAAACAGCACCACCAACTACACATATGCTACTACTACAACTACTACTACTACAGCTACGGTTATTACAGGGAATGTACAATGGGGTTTCCCGCCGTTAAAGGGGTGATAAATTATATGATAAGTAATAAGTAAAAAGTGATAAGTAGTAAGTAATAAGTGATAAGTAATAAGTAGTTAGTAATAAGTGATAGGTAATAAGTAAAAATGTCCCTCCAGGGCTTCAGTAGTTTGTGCTCTTTGTTAATTGGTCTGTCAAATGTCTCAAATTTGCTCCAAAATAGTCAATTTCCTGTTTTCAGCCTATTTTGGTGGTCACTTTTGTTACTATAGCAACGGTAAAAGTCAAATTAATAACAGATATTAACTCTTGGGCTGTTGTTCTAATAAACTAATGAGAAGAAAATGTTGAAAAACAATTTTTATTTTTTTAGCCTCCTTGGGGCCAAAATAGCCTCTTAACGCAAGTACCTCTTTACTCTTGATATCTTCTTTTAGAAAAGATTATAGCTTACTGTCCAAACCTTTAGTCAAAACCAAGAATAGACATAGGTAGATGGCACCTAACTATATGAACAGAAGTTGGAATTGATTATATATCGTTATGTGTGTAAAACCCCCATCCGTCATTGTTTGAATCACCGGTTATTCCAGAAAATCGGGCGATTATCTCAGAATGTGTGATATATCATGGCAGTATCCGTGAATAAACTAGTTAACGCTTAGCATGCTGGCTAATTTTGCATGTGTTTGTTGTTTGCTGATTTTTTTTTCCATTTTTTTAACATCGGCGTCCAGTGCAGCCTCAAACGTTACCGCAAGTGGAACAGGTGCTCATCCAGGAGTGGAATAATCTGCCATTGAATGTTATCCGACACTACTGTAGGTCAATGAGTCGTCGATGCGCGGCAGTAATTAATGCTGCTGGTGGCCACACCAGATACTGAGATTTTTAAGTATGAGCTTGTGTTTTTGGAATTGACCTCTCGTCTGTGTCTACGCTTTGTGCTATGCGATATAAGACTTAACAACAGTTTTACCATTGCCATGAGTTGTGTTATGAATCATTCTTTGCAGATGCCAAAGGTTGCGTTTTATGCAAAAATGAACGAAATATAAAAACATGAATTTAGTTTTGCGTTCAACTTTGAAAGTTTCTTTCAGTAATAATATGATATAACAGTACATGAGTACAAGTTTAAAAGCTTATTTTTTCATAGCTATATTTTGGGTTTTCTAAGGAAGCAAGCGTTGTCGTTTTGTTGTTTTCTGAGAGGTTTAAAGTCTGGGACTCAATCTCGAGGCAGAGAAAACCATCATTTGTATTTTTATTCTCGGGCCAAATTATGATTTCAAGACACAGAGGTTTGCCAGCGTGAAGCAACTGTTTTCTCTTTCATCACGCTTTTATGTTCGTGACATGCAGTCTGATAGACTTCTGAAGCCCCGTAGTAATCAATGTCAATATACAATTGCATAGCCTTGGATAAATTGAAGATCTTACATGGATGCTCATGTATTATTGAATTTATTATACGAGGTGAGGAAATGAGATAAATACTGTGTAGGAAGAGAGATAGTTTGTTCGTTTGTTTGTTGTTGTTTTTTTCGAAGGAGTTGCGTGTTGTTGTTTTTGTGTGGTTTGGGTTATTTTTACATCACCTGGGATCAGTCAAAGTCCGGCGTCCGTCGTATGTCGTCAACAATTTGCTTTAAATTTCATCTCCCCCAATAACACAGGGCCAATTTTGACCAAAATTCACACGAATCTTTCCTAGGTTACCTAAAAACGAATTTGATACGTCAAAAACATGACTGCCAGTTGGGCGTGGCTTACCACGGTTAGGAAAACTTACAAAAATATTTTGCTCTGAAATCACTCATCCGAATTCTAAATAATTTGGTAGAAATGGTCACTGGGTCCCCTGGCTGTCATGTTTCTGGTCACGCCCCCTGGCTGCTATATTTGAGACAGGTCAAATCTGTTTTAGGGCAGATTCCCATATGTACCTATATAAGAAAGAAAAACGTCTTCTCCACTGACCCCAATAATCAGAATTGAAGGAAAAATGGCAGAAACCGTCACTACGTGACCCATGCACCCACAAAATAGCTTTACAAATTTGATCCGTTAAAAGCATGGCTGCAAGGGGCGTGACTTATAGCGTCTGAAACCGCCAATCAGATAATTCAATATACTTAGGCAGGATGATTCAATATAATTAGGCAGAAATGTTCACTGGATGAGCTTCAACAAAAAAACTAAAACAATTTTATGGCCACCATGGGGTATATATGAAGGTCTATAAGACACATTTAACGTCTGCTCTTCTGATACCAACGGTCAGAATTAAAAACATTGGCAAAATAGTCACTAGGTGGCCCTCTACAAAAATTACTAAAACAAATTTTATCCATAAAAAATCTTGAGTGTCGAAGGGCTAGGCATATTGTCGTAGGGGAACCTTTAAAAAAAACTTCTCTTAAACACTCATCACTATGCAAAAAAGAATGACAGAATTGATTACTGGGTTACCTTCTACAACAAGAGGGCCAAGTGGCCCTTAAGCGCTCACCTGAGTTTTGTTTAAAATTTACATATAGGTATCTGTAGAAAGCTGACCATGTCCCTGGCGACCCTGGTGCGGGGGCATAGTCTGAACGAACTTGGTAGAGGTCCACTAGGTGATGCTATAAACCAAATATCAAGGTTCTAAGCCTTATGGTTTCATACAGGAATATTTTTCGATGTCTTTCCCTATAGAAGCCAATGTAAAATATGTGTCCCCCATGGCGGAGCCATTTTTGGCCCCAGAGCTATAATTTGAACAGACTTGGTAGTGGTCTACTAGGTGATGCTAAATATCAAATATCAAAGGTTTAGGCCTTGTGGTTTCAGAGAAGATTTTAAAAGTTTTCATCTTGAAAATCTATTTTAGCCTGTGTGACCTAGATATGCAATGGACCGAAACCATTTGAACAATTTTAAAAGAGGGTCACACGGACATCCAATGATCACAATAGCTCACCCTGAGCCAATGACTCAGGTGAGCTAAAATGGCTGATACGAATTTCATCAGTCAAAATCAGGGCCGTCGGGGTGGCAATTTTACCTTTTTTATCTATATATGATACTTTTAACGTCTTCTCTAAAATCATGGTCTGAATTGAAAACAATTCGGCAGAAATAGTCATTAATTGACCTTCTACATCCAATCGGAACTGCCTCGGCCAATCGCATGGAATTCCGTGGAATCAGACCACGGATGTACATAGAGGATCTACTTTGATAACGTGACGCTGACATCACAGCAACTATGTCAACACAATGACAAGTGTGATTGCAGCAAAACAAACGGTTATAAATGAAGTTTATGTTGTTGTTTTTGTTTTGTTTTTGTTTTTTCAAAAAATATCGCTATACGATATTTTATCGAAAAATAAATAAACTTCATTAATTCCGCTGATTAAACTTTTCGGGTAATCAGAAAAATGGATTTTAATAGGGCTGAACCAACACGCTACAAAACTATGTTTTTCTTACGCAAGTTCTGGCAAACAAAATGGAGCTTTTTCGTACATAGTACTGCGTGTAATGCGCCTTACGTTCATCCTAGGCTTGATTCGATTCTCGAATTGTGCTGGTTTTTCCTAATTGATTCTACATCATAAGCTCAAATGGGCGGATCCAGAAAATTCCGCCAGAGGGTCCTTACAACCCTTTTTTAGTCATCCACGTAGGCCGTAGGGACCTCCCTTGAGAAATTAATTAGGTACAATTACTTCTCGAGTGGGGTCCGTAGCAGTATTTTAAGGAAACCTTATGCTACTTGTGATTTTCCAGGGGGTGGGGGTCCGGACCCCCTGTCCCCCTCTGGATCCACCCATGGCTTTGATCTGTCAATATGGCTACCAAGGGGCTTTAAAATTCTTCTCTGAAATTATTCTCTGACCCGACCAGAATTCAAATTAATTTAGCAAAACTTGTCAAACTGTTGTTTTTTTCCACAAAAATAGCTGAAATGAAAAACATGGCCGCCAGGTGAGCGATCCAGGGCCACTTGACCTTTTTGCTTTTCTTTTTAGTTGTTACCCTCTTTACTTCAAAATCACGTCTGCTGTATATTTAAGGCTTCGCTTTAAAGGATACATTTATCGGTTTCATTTAAACTTTTCTAGTAGTTTCACAAGATCCATCATGTTAAATGTATTCGTGACGCAAAGATAAATCTTGACGCGCGTGCCAATTAAGTAAAATTAAAAGTCAATCGTATTTATGTCTTCATTAGTCGCCTTCGGATCTGATTGCGTGCAAATTGGTGTTAAAATCCTTGAGAAGCTTCGCTAATATGCAAACAAAAAGTAATGTGTCAACTCTCATAGCGCGTTCTGGAAATTTTCAGAGAACTGCTAACTACAGAGACACATTTCTAACTGTATAATACTCTATACGCTATTCCTTTATAATTGTAATATATGATCTATTACCTATACATATGATCTATGGGTGCTGGACAACTCGGCCCAAAACTAACTCGGCCCATGCCAACTCGACCCACATATAACTCGGCCCAAGATGCAAAACTCGTCCCATGCCAACTCGGCCCAATTTAAGCTTTATAAATAGACAATCCGTCCCACATTTTAGAGGGATTGAAGTATTTTACTGCAAGATTCGCCCATTTCCCGTTAGCCTATGAATCAAGTATCCATACCCGCTTGTGCGTACTGAATTTTTACACATATTGACTAATTATGTGATTAAATGGGCCATAAATTTTAATTTATGTGCAAACTGATTGGCTGTGAAGCGCAGGAAGGGGCGGAGTAAACTATAAACGAAGTGAAAAATGTAAATTTGATTATCTAAGACGGATGTACATGTAAATTGTCATCCTGTCATACATTGACTTTAATCTGTGTCGTCTGCTGATAACCTTTAAAAATCAATTTAACCCAGATCATACCGACAAAACGCTGTGCCATGTCAGGATCAATACTGTTTGACACTCTGGTGGTATTCGTGAAAGATTTCTTTGAAAAAGTTTATTTTTAAAAAGAATCGCAGAAGACAAAACATACAAAACTGCCAAGTATGCAAACGCTGTAAATTCGGAAATTTTCGCGAGAATTTCATTTTCGCGTATAGCGTTAAAAGACATATTTGCGCGTTCAAACTTCGCGACTAAGGCATGATTTACCTATATCAGTAAACGACATAGTGATTTTGCCATTTCGCGAGGGTTTAATTTTCACGAAACTTCGCGTATGCGAAGTTTCGCGAAAAAAAAAAACTCGCGAAAATTTCCGAATTTACAGTAGTTCAATCGTATATTAATAATCGAAATTCTTTACCTTGATAATACCTCAGAAACTCCTATATTGTAGAAACTTGGTGTATTAGTCCTGAAATTTCGTTGTTGTTTTATATTCTTTTTTATTTTATATATTTCTATCCTCACAGTACACCATAGCCTAAGAACTTATGATGAATAATTCAATGTACAAATTTTAAAAAATGTCCGTAACCCTTAAAGCGTCAATCACGACTGCAGCAGACGACAAATTTTGCAACATCTTTCCTAAATGTCGAAAGAAATAAGGAATGGTATCTCATGAGAATCGTCTGCTGGATCGTCTGCCAGCAGACGATTCTCATGAAATATCATGCCTTATTTGTTATTTTTGAAAAAGCGGCAAAACTTGGAATGGTTGTCTGCTGCATATTATAGGTGGTGCTTTATGGGTTAAAAATTGAAAGTTTTTACCTTGATAATGCTACGGAAACTCCTATATTGTAGAAACATGGGTGTATTAGTCCTGAAATTGTGTGGTGTTTTTTAATCTTTTTTTTATATATTTTTATCCTCACAGTACACCATAGATATCACTCAGAACATACAGTTAAGAACTAATGACGAATAATTCAATGTACAAAATTTAAAAAAAGTGTCCTTAACCCTTAAAGCGCCAATCACGACTGCAGCAGACGACAAATTTTGCGACATCTTTCCTAATTTTCGAAAAAATAAGGTATGACATTTCATGAGAATTGTCTGCCAGCAGACAATTCTCATGAATATCATGCCTTATTTGTTATTTTGAAAAAGCAGCAAAATTTGAAATTGTCGTCTGCTACAAATTAAAGGTGGCGCTTTAAGGGTTAATAATCGAAAGTCCTTACCTTAACAATGCCACAGAAATTTCTATATTGTAGAAACATGGGTGTATAAGTCCTGAATTTCCGTGTGTTTTTTTATTCTTTTTGAATTTATATATTTTTTCCTCACAGGACACCATAGATATCACTCAGAACACACCATTAAAAACAAATGATGAATAATTGAATGTACAAACTTTAAAAAAAAATGTCCTTAATAAACGAGTTTCCGAAACAATGAGTAGAATATCGTCCAATAGAACTTCTCAGAGGTAGTGATCACACTGAGAAAATAGCAAGATTGGCGCGAAATTGGTGACAAGAAGGGGGAAAAAGGACATGACTTTCTAGCACACCAGATCGAGATTTCCGTTGTTTTCACCCATAACCGTACCTGCCCGTGGGAAAGATAAAAAAACGAACAACCGCACGCCGGCTGCACGCTAATCCGTGACGTCATTGTAATGTTCAAAGGACGTCACCATATCGCATCTCAGCGTATTCAGGATTTCCTGGAAGTCTTTATCGTGTTTTTACAATTTAAAACGAGGTATCTAGTGATGAGGAAGAAAATAATTCATCATGAGAGTGAGGATGGGATAGAAGAATCGGTCCCTCGCGATCACCGTTTGTCATCACACGGCAAGCCTCGTGATGCCAATCGGTGGTCCTCGGTACGGATATTTCTAAGCCTCGTGATGCCAATCGCTGATCCTCAGGATGGATTTTTCTATCCCATACTCACTCATGATGGATTCTCCGTCCATCGCGATCACTGTTTGTCATCACTCGGCAAGCCTCATGATGCCAATCAGTTATCCTCGGGACAGACTTTTCTATCCCATACTTACACTCATGATGGTTTCTCATATTCTTAAACAGTACTCCACGATAATTTGAGAGAATACACGAGAAATGCCACAATCTCAAATAAACCAATCGTATAGACTTATATGTACAGGTTATAGACCATATATAACAATTATATAGGAATTAAGTGGGAACGAGCGCAGCGAGTGAACCACTTTATTTCTTTATAATTGTAATTATGATCTATGATCTACTTACAATTTTCTCCTCCTTTTTCATGACTTTGACTTTGGAATTGGTCGCATTGACCACTTTACGGATTTACTTAATGATTAACTTAATAGATATTACAAATATTGACAAAATATGTGATTAAGTTGGCCAACAATTTTAATTTCTGTGCAAACTGATTGGTTGTGAAGCACAGGAATGGGTGGAGTAAACTACAAGGGTTAAGAAAGCTTTGTTTGTTTGTTTGTTTGTTTGTTTGTTTGGTTCTTAACGACGCATCAACCCTTGTGGGTCATTAGCGTCAGAGGGTATTAAACTAAACATGATGAAGATGGAAAAAGTAAAAATTTATAAGATAAAATAAAAGGAATGATGATGAGTTTGTATAATGATAATTAGTTGCAATACGATTGTTGACAGGAGAGACCACGTACAATATCTGACAGTTTCAAAGAGCTATACAGATAACTGTACATGTTCTTTAACTGAACAGAAAACAACATTTAAAAAAATCTGTATTATGGTCTTAAGTTAAGAAAGCTTGAAAATTCGTCAATCAAGGGGGAAAAGATAAAAATTCAAACAAAAAAGGTGCTAAGCAGCTTCAAAACATGCAAACATACTTCTTATTGAAAATAAAGGTAATTATATGTAAACAAATATATGTTTTAGTAACGTTCCAAGGAGCTACGCGCATTAAGGGGCTAATTTGGCCCACCCTGGAGCCAAAAACTGAAAGTTGCTTTCACCAATTTTGTCTGATTGGTTTATTAGAAGAATAACCAAAGTGTAAAATTCTGGCAATTTATTTAACTTTTACCGTTACTATGGTTACAAAAATGGCCAGCAAAAGAGGCTAAAAATAAATTGCCATTTTGGAGCAAATCTAAAGCTTTGGGAGACTTAAGAATTAGATACAGCACAGCTAAATACCCCAAAAAAAACTTTTATGATGTTGTGTGCCGTGATAATTCTCACCATCTGTTAAAATATCTTTTCGGTATTTGCTTGTGCTCTGTTAATTTCTCCATCAAATGTCTCATATTTGCTCCAAAATGGTAATTTTCTTATTTTTAGCCTAATTTGGCAGCAATTTTTGTTACATAGCACCGGTAAAAGTCGAATGAATACCAGACTTTTACACTTGGCCTATTGTTATAATAAACTATTTAGAAGAAATTGGTGTAAACGAGTTTTATTTTTTAGCCTCATAGGGGGGCTAAAATAGCCCCTTAATGGAGCGTTTTGTTTACATATAATTACCTTTATTTTCAATTATGTTTTGATTCTTTACGTCCCATCAACAATCTTTCAGTTAAACAGGGACTGGTCTTCCTGGGTTGAACCAGTACTAAGCTGGGATTAAGAGTATCCTTCATATGTATTGTTGTGGGACAAGGAAATCCCACCCGAGGACCAGAATAATTCGTCAGAAACGAGGCTCTGCCGAGTTTCTGACGAAATTATTCGGGTCCGAGGGTGGGATTTCCTTGTCCCACAGCAATACATCATGATGGATACTTTTTCTCGCCTAATTTGTGACTTTTTAAGGTTTTATATGAATTCTGTCAGTTCCGCATAATTTTTTTAGATTTTTTGCGTTTGTTCAAACCTAAAAAATAAGTTCACCAACGAATTTTCCAGATGCAGAAATGGGTGTAAACATAGTTTAGCACCTAAAAACGGAAGCAAAATAGCATTTCAAGCGTCGGTTTTGTTTTTATAGGGGTTTGAAACTAACGTTGGTATCAGTATCTTTTGACAAAGACGCCGTGGCGCCAAACTGTGTCAATAACGTGCGTCACACTGTTGTTGCATTTTAGTGACGTCAGAAATGTTTTTGACGTCATTCATCAATGCTAAAATGGCGGACGCACTAAATAGTGCCGTTTTGATATTTCTACATAATATTTAGGCATAAATTGCTCTGAAAACAGCCAAAATTGTTATAATTTGAAGTCATGTGGACGGGATAAGCAGGTCATGTGGATGGGATAAGCAGGTCACGTGGATGGGATAAGGAAATTCCGCACGGCGTTTTGCCTATGGAACAGCTTGTCTTGAGTGATAAGTGGGCGAGAAAAATGTGTCTTGCTCAAGGAACACAACGCAGTGACGCCGGTGAGGCTCGAACCTGCGGCCCCTCGGTCTTGAGTCAAGCACTCTACCAATGAGCCACTGCGCTCCCTTTATTTTCAATAAGAAGTATTTTGCATGTTTTGAAAAGTAAGTGAGTATGATCAGGAACTAGCACAATCACACACTGCAGACCAACCCACGGCACCGTGAGAAAGAGCCACAGAACATCTATAGTAACAATACATCTGTAAGACAATAATAGCAAAGCAACCAGCTTTCTCTTCCTCTTGAAGATGTTTCTCTTCTTGTTTGAATGTTTTTCTTTTTCCTCTTGATTGGCGAACTTTCAGCTTTCTAAGCCCATCATGTCTAATGCCATTCGGGAAAGTCGAGAATCGAATCATGCCTTGGGTGTATACAAGGAGCATTATGCGTAGTACTATGTACCAAAAAGCTCCATTTTCTTAGACGGAACTGGCGTATGAAAAATTAGTTTTGTAGCATGTGGGTTCAGCTCTTTTAAAATCGATCATTCTGATTATCCGAAAAGTTTAAACAGCAGAATAAATGAAGTTTATGTATTTTTCAATAAAATATCGCTATAGCGATATTTTTTTGAAAAAACAATCTTCATTTTATATTTTTCAATAAAATATCGCTATAGCAATATTTTATTGAAAAAACATAACTTCATTTTGATGCAATCACGGTTTCTGTGACCTCAGCGTCACGTTATAACGCCAGCGTCACGTTATCATCCGCGTTATCTTAGTAGATCCTCGATGTGCATCCGTGGTCTGATTCCACGGAATTTCGCGGAATTGGCCGAGGCAGTTCCGATTGGTATAATGCATCTTTACAGAGTTACAACGCCATCTTGACATATCTGTCAAAATTGACGTTAACACTAAGAAGGATACTATAAAAGGTGCGTGCCTTGTTGGGCGTGGCCATGCAAACACAACTGTTTTATTAAACAGCTTTTAGACAATGTGTGCATGTTGTCTAAGTCGATTTGGATAGTTTCATTATGTATAGGTTATAGATCATATACTTTGTATTACAATTATAAAGGGATTAAGTGGGAACGAGCGTAATATATGACCTTTGACCTACTTATAGTGTTCTCCTCTCTTTTCATGACCGTTCCTTTGAAAATGCTGAAAATGATCGCATTGACCACTTTACGGATTTACTTAACAGATATTACAAATATTGACAAAACCGTGATTAAGTTGGCCAAAAATAAATTTCTACATGCTTATTTCACTGAAACAAAGAAAGTAGATTAGAATTTGTTTAAAAAAACCTCATTTACGTTGTGGGTACACATAGTTTTCCTTAGACCTATGATTTATAAGCAGTCTTAATTGAAGGTCATCATCTACATTAAATTAGGAAAAGTCGGTAATGATTCCAGTCTTATTATCTCTTCTATTATTTTGCATACATTCATGCTGGACTTATATTGAGCAGGCAGCAAGTAAAACAAATTTGAAAATAACACCATCTAAAACGAGAAAGTGGCAGAGCATTGACTTATCACTTTGCATCATTTGTCAAACGCCCAGCTATGCCAAATTCATGTGTGCTACAGCCGAGGGAAAAGAGATTCGGTGGAATGCTGCGTGTCTTCGAAAGGATGGTCTGTATAAAACACGTGTCAATGAATTTGATACAGCCTTCATAGAATCGAAAAATGAAATATTTTATTACAAAAACATTATTGTCCCATATAGAAGCCAAAGAAATCTTAAACATTAGAGTGAAAAACAGCTGTCTAAGAAAGTCATGAAAAAGGAAACGAAAACTGTTTATGAGAATGAGATGTATTATGCCTATGTTTTATATGTCAGAAACAGAAGCACAAAACGATACAAAAAAAACACACATAAGCTTGTTAAGCAGTCAAAATGTCAGAAACTGCTAAATGCTGCTAGGATAGCTGGTGTACATAACAAATTTCAGCGTTTCACTGATGATGATCTAGCCAACAAAACAAAAGTGTAACATGCAGCTTGTATGCAGTCCATTATTCACAGATCTGAGAGTAAGAAAACTGCATGTGTTGAGACCCGATCATAACAAAGCATTCATACTCCTAGTTAAAAAATATCAGAAAATTTAATCAAAAGACATGGGGTGTTTGATGCAGCAGAACTTATCACTATATAAAAATCCTATCTGCCAAATGAAAAGCGTGAGTCATACATAACTTGTTGGAGGTTATCATAGATGACGCAATTAGGTTATTCACCAAACTGAAAGAAGACGTTGTACATCAAAATGTCATGCTGTGTTTGACGATGAAGAAAGCACTTGGGTTTAAAAAAAAAAAAAAAAAAAAAAAAAAAAAAAAAAAAAAACACTAAGAATGATATCATGGTTTCCTCGCGGTGCATGGGTTTGTCTGCAGTATGTGATTGTGGTATTTCATGATTGGTCATACTCACTTGTTTTTTCTTGCTTTTTTTGGAAGTTACAACCCCTAAGTTAGAATCATAATGTTGGTAAGAACATACACATTCATCGCCTGAATGATGAGGAAGCTATCATATTTAGTAGTGAGGTCACCATAGCTGATGTACTTAAGTTAGCCACCAAGCTGAAAGAAGACACTGCACATCAAAATGCCATGTTGTGTTTGACGATGATCGACTGATATTTAAGAAAGCACTGGGGATTTTAAAACATGCAATGTCTGATGACGTGGCTTCTGATCAATATCCTGGTCCAACGGATATATCTGAAACGTCTTCAATGGTGAGCTTTATACCAGCGATACTGTTAGAGTTAGTGAATGAGTTGATTAATTGCTCAGATGAGAAGCAGGATGATGCACGCACAAGTGCTATATCAATCTGGGAATGTATCATATATGGTATCAAAGAGGTGTTACCACCGTTGCAAGGATTTTTCATAACACTGAATCCAGAAAGCTCATCGCGCTTTAGCTCTTCCCACGGGTGCCGTCGGCTGGTCTGCAGTTTGTGATCGTGGTATTTACTGATCATACTAACTTAATTTTTAGTGCATGTTACCCAGAAGTCAGCCAGTTCGTGACCAGCCTTGCTGCAAAAGAGTTCGATAAAATATAAGATCCTGTTTACAACCTGCCTGGTATAAGAAATTTATCTGAAGATTTGATCCAAGAATAATATGTGGAAATGACATACTTCATTCTCTTGCTAGGGTCTGCATTCAACAAACTGGGGATGATGTAAACGCTTCAGAAGATCTTTGTATACTCAAACGCAAGGAATATGTCCTTTAGCTGACTAAGAAGAAAATGAAACCTATGCCTGTTTTCAAACCCTAACTGACACCAGTGTCAGAACGAATCAGTAACGTTAAGAAGGACAGCTTTAATGCCATGGATTTCGTCTGGCTAGTTCCGAGATCACTTGGTAGAGACATTACCCAGATCACACCCTTCTAGAGTGACTATCGTAAGTCTACCTCTTCAGTGCATTAGTTCAATACTTTGGTATCATACAGCGAGATCATAGATTCCAACCGAACATAAATGGAGACTATTTACACTAGCTTGGTCAACTGCAAAGCAACAGCTATGGTGCTGGTGCACGATTACTCTGTCCAAAGCTGGATCAGCAGCTTTATGCCACAGCACTGCAGGTTAAATGGACATGCCCAGAAAACATTCTTTCCCATTGCATTGTAGGCTGTATTGGATAGCTGTGGGGTGATAGAGAACTAAGATCTGTTGAAAGATTCTAAAGTGTATGCATCCTGTACAGTACATATTATATTTGATGGTAAGCAGTATCACAGAAGTAACTGGCCCTTGACTTAAGTGCATGAGCCACTTCTACATGCACTTTAAGAAATTTCTGATTGAAGGGTCGGGAGACAGGACAGTAAACACATCGTTGTCTGAATCTGGAAGACTTCCAAAAGGTGCATCAGTTATTTTTTCAAAGTATCATCGATCAGTAACAAAATCAGGTATCCTAAGATTTCTTAATCTTCTTGGCGTTTGGATGTTTAAAGTAGCAAACCTTCAATTACTGGTGCATCAGGATATCAAATTGTTGAATTTAGAGGCAAAAAAAGAAAGAAATATTCCACGGGTTTTAAAAGTATACAACACAAGATATATGTATGTTGAATAATGCATTATTAAATTTAAACCAAGATAAATAATAACCATAAAATAAAAACTTTAATCAGATTACAAAAAAAAATCATATTTGCAAAAACACTGATTGTCACCGAAAAATCTAGGCATTACAAAAAAGTAAGTGAGTGTGATCGGAAAATACCGCAATCACACACAACAAACCAAGCCACGGAACCATGAGGAAGAGCCACAAAACACTAACAGACACAAGACAGCAGGAAGACAATTAAAGAAAAGCAACTAGCTCTATCTTCTCCAACAAGATGATTAATAGGAAATTACCAAAATTTTACTATATTAATGTACTGATGTCAAAGTGATTGATGAAATAATATATTGTTTAAATCGAGATGATTGCAAAAGTATGAGGACACAAAGTACGGAATAACAAAGCAAGGACCAAACAGTGGGAGTAACAATAAACTATGAATCAACAACAACAGAACCACCGCCTTAGAACGGACAGCAGCCTAAGCCACTAGGGGCTTAAATGCATTTTACTGGTACCAAATCTTCGCCTTAGATTCTGTTGTTGTTACAACACAAAAATTGTTTAGCTAGCATGGAAGCTCCCTAAGTATTGCGATGTATCATCACAGAGAAACAATAAAATCAAATTAACACACAATGATGAAACAAAGAAAAGGGCTCACAACTCGCAGATAGTCCAAACTAAAGAAGGGGGGCTTATATGCATTTTACTGGTACCAAATCTTCGCCTTAGATTCTGTTGTTGTTACAACACAAAATTGGTTAAGCTAGTATGGAGGCTCCCTTACTATTGCGGTGTATCATCTCAAAGAAACAATCAAATCAAATTTAACACACTATGATGAAACAAAGAAAATGGCTCACAACTCGCAGATAAGCCAAACTAAAGAAAACCAAGTTGGGCCATGATGGGAGCATCAGCCACCAACCAACTGATTACAGTTTTATATCAGCGTCGTCATTGAGTTTGAGGCCTGACTCAACGTACAATTAAAGAAGAAACCATGGCTATAATCCGTGATTCGGTTTGAAAACCAGACATGCAGACTGTCGCATGATATCCATTTTTATAACATTTGATTATCATTTTGAGTTCATCACTAAAACTAGATTTTACAAAAATTATTTTGAATTTATCAATTAAATCTCCATCATAAACTGGCCACAAGATGATGTTGCAGAAGAGTTTTAACACCTATACTGTGTTTAACAATTAACTATGTGTGTCTGTGGTAGAATTTAGAAAACGCTTTACGAATTTTATGGTACCACTAAATTTGTTTTGTTTAGTTTTTTTTCATGCTTAACATTGCATCAATCCTTTGGGGTCATTGGCGTCAGAATGTATTAGATTAAACGTGATTTGGGAAGAAAAATAAGAATAGTAATGATGAGTTTTGGTCATGACATTGGATTGCAATATGATTGTTGACAGTTAAGATCGTGTACAATATCTGGCAACTACAAAGGTTTACTCATATAAATGTACGTGTTCTTCGCCTGAAAAGAATATGGCGTTAAATGATCTGCAGTATAGTTCAAAGATACAGTTCAAAAAAAGATGAAAAATATATAGCATATTATGAGCTGATGCAAATATTAAAACACTACTCGATTTTAAAATAACATTACTAAATTTTGAAAGAAAAAATATTTCTTTAAAAAATGTCATGATACTATCAACATGTATATCTTGAAATAACTGTTACATGTTATCTACATGGAAACGCTTATTTCTAACCTGTGTGAAATCGTCATATTAAAAAAGAAAGAGACGTACAGTAAATGGTGCATCGCTACTAACCTTGTTTTATTTATATAGCAGTCAAAATTGGTTTCTGTTGTTGAAATCGCTAACATTTTAACATACTCTCGCAGGACGAATAAGCTGCGAAATATGTACACCGCAGGAATAGTAGCAAGGATCGTCTCCATCAGGAATTGGGAAATTACCTATTTCATAATTAAAATCTTCTTTAGTATCAACGGACTTTGCCTTATTTAACTGAAATTTAGTGAGATATATCTGACCTACCAATTGTTTGAAATAAGGATTATCAATGAGTTAAAAGCAACAATAACCATAGCTTGATGAATACATGAAGTCTCTTTCATAACAAAACAAAAACAGGTCTGCAACAAGAGGAGCACAATTAGTTACCAGGAATACCTACAATTTGTCAGTTTGGAGAGTAGCATCACACATTTTCTGACATGACCACAAATTGCATCGTCTATGGTGTTCAGAAGTGAAAAAAAGAGTATTTCTCATTGCAAGCCAAATAAAGTGAATGATCTCTGTTAAAAGTTTTTCAATTAATTCAGTTAGTTTTTCTTTGACCGGACTGAGGCATTGTACTATAGAGAGTAGATAAATCACATATACATAAACTAGATGCTAGAAAACTTTTAGATTTTAATATATTAAAAGAATCTCATCTGAATTTTTAATATTTCAATTCTTATTTTGACCTCTTAATGAAATAAAAGTTGCAGGATTATATAAGACTCAATAATCATTATTCAATCTTCCTTTGCTTGTATCATGTATCAGCTGCAAATTGATTTCATAAATTCATAATTGTGCCTCTAAAATAATATTTAACCAATTTGTAACACCACTGCCTCTCTTTGAAAAGGTTATTCCAGTGATCCAAGAAACTTCAACACCATCCATACAATAGTTTTCCATTTTGCTGACGGGGAAGGATGATTGTTCAATTTTGTTTGCATCACTCGATGAACATATTTTATTTTTTATTATATACAATTTTACGGGTGACATATGTTTCCACTATATGAATATGACGTCATACACGATCGCACATTACGTCATATTAATGATGACGTTGCGTGTATTAATGTGTCTGTAACCATGAACTTGAGTAGAGAAAGTGAAAATTTCAGCAAATCCTGATAAATGTATTACCAAAATCGTCATTACGATGAATACCCACACTTTGTGTTTTTGTCCATTAATAAGAACGTTATATACGCGTTTTAAAATCTGCAATGGGCTCAAGGAAGTCAATGGAGAAAGCAGAGGACATCTAATTTCACCCGTGAAGAGAAGCTACATTTTCACACGTGAAATACATAGAAGACATTTACATTTTTGGGATGAATACCAAACTATTTCATCGTAAGCGATGCAAAAATCTTTAACGAGTGCAAAGCACGAGTGAAAATGCTGATATTTTTTCCCAAACGAGATGAAATAAATTGGGTATTTACCGAAATTAAAGAGTAAATTTTCTTTTTATTTTTTACTCAACAGAAAATACAAAGAGCACATCCTAACTTTTCCGCTGGTAGTCCCTCTTTTAATTTGACGTTTTCAGAGTGTTTAATGGGTATAACATTGGGTGTTAACAAAGTTTGCTCCTGGAAAATGGCTTAAAATTATATTTTAACGAATGAAACGTAAGAAATCAGCATTTAAAGAGGGTCTATTGAATGTGACTTAGGATAGGCGTCACTTGCAATCTGGTGCTATTGACGTTATTGTGTTTGACATTGACGTCACAAGATGCGTAACGTTATTTCTGACGTATATCTTTCACTTTAAACCTTTTGAAAAATATTCTAGTTTATACATTTCACACCGTTGTACATCTTTAAGTTATGGGCGTCATTGAAGACTACACATCTTTTCCCACGACAGGGCTGATTAATTTCATGCATTATACGTGCTCTTTTTACATGGCTAAATCTCAGGAAAAAGTATAGCCGATCAATTTATTTTGCTGCCTATAGCTAGTAATTATGAGCATATTTGAGACGTTATCCAAGTTCTGAGAAGGAGAATATTCTTAAATGGAAATTCATAACAAAATCAGAGCCTTTGTCCGCAAAATGATATAAGCGCCAATACTGATACGAGACTTTATTTTGCGTAAAAACGACGTCTCTTTCTCTCCAGTAGTAGGATCTGATCTGTCTGGGTGGTCCAAGTTGGTCTGCACATCGTCTCACTGAGAGACACGTTTAGGTGAAGTTTAATGAAAATCGTTCCAAGGATTCAGACACGGAATTCAAGGGTATATCCATTACCTTAAAGTGTAACCTTGACCTTTAGTTTTGGTAGCTGAGTCATGGACTCTGCACACCGTCTATTAGAATGAAGATTAATATAAATCTTTCAAAGGGTTCAGGAGATATGGTGCGGATACAAAATTCAAGTGTAAATCACATGATCTTAAAGTGTGACCTCGACGATGAGTCTGCGTAGCTGAGTCGACGGTTCTACATACCGTCTCACTGAGAGAAACTTATGGGTGATGTTCAATGAAAATCGTTCAAAGTGTTCAGGAGAGATGACGCGAACACGAAATTCAAGGGTAACTCCAATGACATTGTCGTGTGACCTTGACCTTAAGTATGGGTAGCTAATTCATTGGCTCTGCACACCGTCTCACTGAGATTAATATTTGACCAAATTTAATGAAAATCATTCAAAAGGGTTCAGAAGATATATGGAGCGGACACGAAATAAAAGAGTTATAAATCTGATGACCTTGACCTTGAGTTCCAGGGGGAACCTTGAGTCCCAGGGGGGGGGGGGGGGGGGGGTGCTCATATACGTAGGTTCAAAATTTTGAAATTCAATATTTTTTGGGGTCAGAAAAAAGTGAATTTTTGAGGGGTCATGGAGGAATTGTGGATATTTTTGGGGTTATTACAAAATTGGACTATTTGGAGGGGGTCATATCTAGACATACAATGGCTTTTTCTTAAGGTACAGAATAGATATATATTTTGGTGGGTCGCTGTAATTTCAAATATTTTGGGGTATGCTTAAATTCCTGATATTTTGGGAGGTAAACAGTAGATGCTGGCTCCAAGCCTACATAGAAAGAAAAATTGAGAGTAACTCCCAACCTCTGGGCTTTGAGTAGGCCTATGCGTAGCTATGTTACGTGCTCTGCAAATTATCTCACTGAGAGGAACATTTGAGCGTAATTTGATGAAAATCTTTCAAAAGGATGTGGAGATATGGAGCATACACGAAATTAAATCCCATGACCTTGACGTGTGAGTTTGACCTTGAGTCTGCGTAGCTGAGTAATGGGCTCTGCACCTCCGCTGGTTTGCACATCGTCTCACTAAGAGAAACGTTTAGGTGAAGTCTAATGAATTCGTTGATAGGGTTAAATGTGTAAATCGCATGACTTTGAGTCTGGGTAACTGAGTCATTGATTCTGTCGCACGAGATTTGTTCATGAACCGAGAGGAACATTTGAGTGAAGTTTAATGAAAATTGTTTTTAAGATTCAGGAGTTATGGAGCGGACACGAAAGTGTTACAGACGGACGGACTGGCTGACAGATTAAGCATCATCCGTTTCGCGGATCTTGTCACCAAACGGTGATTTTTCTACAATAAACTACAATGTTCGAAATTGTCTAAAGTTTTTGCCCAGGCATCATAAAATATATTTTTCGCGACTGTAACTGCATGGTAGATTACCCACACGCGTTAAAAGGAGTGATTTTTAAATGTTGTCAGCTCTATCTTGGAATCTTTTGTAGAGTGTATTTGGATTCCCATTGCACAACCAATAGAAGGCAATGGCTTTAAGACTACTTTGTACATTGTATTTTATTGTAGGAAAATCACCATTTAAGCGGCAAAAGCGGTCCGCGATTTGACAAATCTTTTCAATATCATTTTTCAATTTTACCGTAAAGGACAAGTGTCTATATTGGCACCAATTATTAATTGGTTTACCGACTTCTCATCAACTAATTTATATGCTATTCTAAGATATTGTATTCACGTTTAAAAGAGCGTAAAAGCTGTGTAAGCCAAGCTATAACGTCTTCATCTTAACGTTTACTTGCGCTAGGCGAAAAATAAAACCAAATAGTCAGAACGACCCGTTTTCTGTAAGGTCAATGTTTTACAGCTTAAAATGGCCACAAATGACAAGTAAAAAAATACATTATGTCAAAATGAAATAATCAGAATGTCAGCCAATCAAAAATCTCGTTACAAAACAGGTTTATATTGGTTTAAAATCTCTTCTGCGACAGGGCATATCAGGGCCGATAATTGAAAAGAATTATTAATCATGATAGTGGAGCTGCTTAGTGAGTAAATTTAGGGAAATACTTCATTTGATGATACAAGCATGAAATTTACACCATATGTTCTTTACATGACACACATTCAAAAACGATTCCTGGCCATTTTCATAATGGCCACCAAAAAACAAAATGGCCGACACTTCTCACGAGGATGTACAGGTCCATTAAAAAAGTTATTTCACTACACAATATTTAAAAAAAAAATCACATTTTATACATTAATAGTCTGTGTTTTACCATACATGTAATGTATTTCTCATGTCAATTTATTTCTATAAATCTTATAAACTTATAATCAGACAACGTTTGATTATAAATATTCAATACATTTCGATGAAAACACAACAGCATACTTAAATACATTCCAATGAAAACACAACAACATACATGTACGCCTACATCATAAAGTCAGTATTCGTTGCACCTCTCTTTGCTTAATAAGACAACAGATCTGCAATTTTCCTTGGTATTGAATTGTTAAGTTCTTCCATGGCGTTCGGTGCTATACTTTACCATGCTTCACATACTCGTTTCCACATATCTCCTTTTAAACACAGCATTTAGTTACCTGTTTCTTTCTTCATTATATTCCAAATGTTCTCTATTGAATTAATTTCTGGCAAATTCCCTGGCCATTTCAGTATGATCTAGGAATGTTTTAGTTCTTTCAGAGTAATGGCATGGCGCAAGATCGTGCACAAAGATATATCCCTTCTGTGAGAACACAACGCATTCATGTGAGTCTGTATTTCACAGTCGTAACAATCAACGCCATTGTCGTGTTTTGAATTAACTATCTTGCTGAGTGTATTCAGACTGTTGTAAAATCAGCAGTAAATGTGCAAGTCTTGGGAGCCATGGGCAGCAAAGGCCTGTCTCTTCGGAGAAAAGTGAATAGTAACATGGATAGAGCAAAATACCAGAGTAATATCATTCATGATATTGACATGAAATGTGAATGCGCTGTGTTCCCACAGAAGGGAGATATCTTTATCCATGATCTCGTGCCATGCCATAACTCAAAAAATACTAGAACATTCCTAGAAAGTAAAGGAGTACCCATTCTGGAATGGCCAGGGAATCCACAAGACATGAATCCCATAGAGAACGTTTGGAAAAAAATGAAGAAAGGGTTTGGTAATCAGATGCTGTGTAAATAAAGAAGATATGTGGAAGCGAGTATGTGAACGCTTGGTAATGTGTAGCAGCGAACGTCCTGGAAGAACTATTACAATTCAATGCCAAGGAGAATTACAGATCTTATTAAAACAAAGGGAGATGCAACGACATATTGACTATGGAATAGGCGTAAGATGTTGTTGTGTTTTCATTGGAATGTATTTAAAGTATGTTCTTGTGTCTTCATTGGAATGCATTTAAAGTATTTTTTTTGTGTGTTTTTCATTGGAATTTATGTCAAATTTATATTCAAATGTTGTCTCATTATACGTTGATATGATTTATAGAATAACAAAATGGCATGAGAATTTTATTACATGTATGGTGAAACATAGACCATTAATACATAATAAAATGTGAAAAAACTTTTGAAATATTGCGAAGTGAAGTAACTTTTTAATGGACCTGTATGTAGTAAATTGATCACATCTCAGCTTCTGTTTATCATAGACCAACAACTTGATATCAAATTAAAGTCATTGCCCTTTGGTATAAAGGTAAAATATGCAAATGAACTGCTTAACATATTATGCATATTAGTGAGTTATTCCTTTTTGTCCAAAAATCAGTGACAAAAATCTTACAAATTCATCATTATTAATATCACAAAATGTGGCTAATGCAGATTGTCAAAAGTGATACATATAGAGTCTTAAACGTTGGTGCCAAACTATACTTATCAATATGTGCACATCAGCTCATTAATATATTATGAATATTCATATACACTTATTTTCTATTCAAATACCAATTTTGACTGTTGCTTTTTTCTGTTTTAAGCAGTTTTTGACTCTATGTTTTTTATTTCCATGAGAAAATTGTTGGTTCTGTAAATGACATAGTTTGTTAACTCAGAATGGCTTTCTATGGCGTAGATTATGCCCAAAATTGTATTCAAATGCTCCTGAAGCTTTACTTCAGCTGCTGTCCCCTTTAGGTTGTGGTTCTGTTGTTGTTTGTCCAACTTGCTCCGTTTGTTTGTGAGAATTTTGTGTTCTTGTTTTGTAATGTAGTACTTAGCATCCTTTCTAGTTTGTTTTTTTTGCAGTAATCTGGATGTGGAAGAGAGATCTGACTCTGTACTTGTATTGTGCTCGTGCTGTTTTGTGGTTGTCAGGGTTCTGTGTCTGTTCCTTATGGTGCCATAAGTTGGTATATGGTCTGTAATTGTGGCATTTCCTAGTCTTATTCACTTACTTTTATGTTGAAAGAGTAGCAATTTCAGAATTCATCCATATTTTTACCCTAGATCATAATTATTAAGCTTGATAGCTACCAGTCAACCATCGCGTCAAGCTTATCCTGGAACAAATGCCTTCTGATATGTATACACAGAGATCATTTTACCTGCGTAAAATCGATAAAGCATTCTTTATGATTGCCATAGACAAACCCCACAATCAAAATATTGCAGTCATAAAAGCTTACAGAGGTACTATTGGTGTAAATGAAGATAATTATAAAGCCTTTTTCTCTCTTTCTTCCAAGACTTCCCAACCTATTAGGAGGACTTCAGACGGGTATTTGGGTTACCAAGTTATAAATTGGGTTAGCTAAATGGGTCTGATGAGTTTGTAAAGTGCAAAAAGAGTTAGTTAAGTTAAAAGATAAAAACAGAATATGGAGATCTAGGGGGATGCATGCACCTGGTGGCTAAACAGTTAACTGGACCACGGTAGGAAGCAAGACAGTGCCCGTTGGGAACGCATTCCAGTGTATGATTGTTCTAGGGAAGAAGCTGTATTTATAATAGTTGGTAGAGGTGGGGTTCTATTTATATTTGAGATTCTAGCAGTTAACTGAATCCCTTCAAAGAGGAGTCAGCTGACCTGTATGCACTTTATTCAATATAAGTAGCTGACAGTTATATTAATAAAAAAAAGTAAGTGGGTATGACCAGGAAACCATGAAGCAGTTAGCTCCCATTGGTCAGAGGCAATTTGAAAAGTTTGTAAAGACATAGCAGATAGACACCTTATTTGTTTAATTAGCCAGTGAAAAAGAATATGTTTGCCATTTTCAGGCTACAAGCTAAATCCAACCAATCGTCAACTAAAATTAGCTTGACAGCTGTTTAAAGGATGACCGACGACTATTTTTGATATTATTTATCTCATGCCAAAGCCAAAAAGGTGACTTGCCACTTCTTTTTCCAACATGAAAATCAAAACTGTCCTCCATCCTTATCACAAAAAGACACGCTCCAATCAACAGTAAAGTCACAGGTACATGACATTCTTGAACAAGGTACAAAAAAAAATACGGAACAGCCAAATGCAGACACTGTGATTATGGATGACACAACCCTGATCAATGTAAGATTTAGCCAAAAAAAGAGCAGCAAAATGCCTAATGGTTATGCCACTGAGGTGATTGTATCTCATACTGAGTTGTTTGCTTGAAAATACTCCAGATATGATGTTGTATTTAGTATATATCACCAAGACAATTTAAAAAGTGAGACATGGCAGAAAAGAGGAACAGCTAGTACATATAACATCAGATCTCTCAATGGAGCACCTTTCTTATATGTTTTAGCAAAAGGCTAAAATATTTGGGTTCAAGCAGTTAAAAGTATAATTGCTCAAACCAACGCACATATAATAGTTACAAAAGGAGATGGGATTGTTTGAAGTTTACAATAGGGATATGTTAGCCTTATGCAATCAGAGGAAGCTGACACTCATATGTTTGTCCACATAATGTATGGTTCTTTTACAGGAAGCCAAACTATAATTATCGATATCAATGTTGTTGTACTATATATAGCAGGTATACTTATATGATTATCTAGGCTTTGTGGATAGCATTCAGAAAAATAAAAAAATTTGATGGATGCCAACTCATGAAAAATGTGATAAAGAGAGAAGAAGGCAAAAATCAGGAATCGATACAATCAAGTACCAAACCTGACCCAGGACAACACATGGGAGAGTGACTATAACACAAGAAAACATCGCATACAAGAGAGCCAAGAGGCCATCCCTTTCCCAGCAGGTGACCACAAGGCTGCAGTGGACAAACCAGATAGCATGAAAGACACAAAACATAAATAACAAACGTCAGTAAAACAAAATTGCTCAAACCAACGCACAGATAAATCACTTAGTTCTCCTGCAAGGCCATTGCTCTTTTGCATGGGGTAAATAATTGGGTGTGATGCGATTTCTGCATTTGTTGGCAATGGCAAGAAATCAGCATGGAATCACAGAATTTTTTCATGCCTCAGTATTACTGCAGACACAATATCACAGTCCGAAATGGAAACATAGGAAAAGATTTGCCTTTAATGTAGTCAATCACAATGTACGGTTAGTCAAGCACGTCTTGTAAGATGGGTGCAGCGCTTTGATTTATTATTTGCTCGAAAGCAAAAGGCTCATGATGCTATCCACCAACACAAGCTGCTCTAAAAAGCAAGGTAAGGTAGCAGCTTTTCAGGCAGGACTTCTGTTATGATAACAACCGACTGTTACTGGACAGTAATCACCATCTCTATCGCATTTTGGATGGTCAAGGCAGAACAATGTTTAGATTCATAAATGGACGTAGTTGTCTGCTATAGCCAAATGTTGTAAGGAAATATAAAAATGTGGTAGTTGAAAAAAGTAAGAAATGCAGCAAAGATCAGGAATCGATACAATCAGGTACCACACCTGGCCCAGGATACCACATGGGATAGTGACAAAAACACAATAAAACATCACAAACAAGAGCCAATATAATAGGTCAGCCCTATCCCAGCAAGTTACCAAAAATCAGAAATGAACGGACGCAAATGCTTGACAAACACAAGACATAAATAACACAAAATTCTACAAAAGAAATACCGCCTTGGAACGGTCAGTAAAATATTTTACTGAAGGGTATAAACAGGTGTCACGGTGCCAACCTCACCCTTAGTTCAGATGTTTATCACAGTCAAATTGTATGAGAAACTGCAAATGCTATCCATCCGGCACTTAGTCGGAATTCATGCAACTGTCAAGGAGATAGGTAGTTACATGTTATGTAAATGTTTTAATTGTGGGCAATTATGCTTCGATGGTTTCTGGTATAAGCAAAAATATTTAGCAATGTCAGTTTAGTATGCTTAAAAAGCAGCACTAATTGCATGATATCAATGAGCTAATTCGCATAAATAATGGTACATAGATCTAAGAGTGGACCAGATTTGATTGGAAAGATTTTTTTCAGTGAAAGATCACCACATACCGAGACTGGATTAATTTTCTTTTCAGTTTCTAGATTGTTTAGGGAAAAAATGGTAATTCATATTCATGAATATTTAGTTAGCTAATTTGCATATCGGAGCCTTGGTATGTACGTGTAGGATAGAAGCTTTGAAATGAATAATTTACCACATGTGCATACTACAAAACTGTTATTTGATGGTTGAGCGGCTCTTACTCGCGGTGCCACGGGGTTGTCTGCAGTTTGTGATTGTGGTATTTCCTGATCATACTCACTATTTTTGAAGATTTTTAAAGTATTTGTAAATGAATATTCATGAATATGCTAATGAGCTGCAGTGCAATTATGGTGATTTATAGTATGGCTTAGTCTATGCTTTAGGTATATATCACTTTTGACAATTTATATTGACCAGAAGTTAAGATATGTTTAACTTAAAACGTGTTTTACCGATGTTTTTGGCCATAAAATTAGAACTTGTTAATATTCATCAATATGCAAATCAGTTAATTTGCATATATGAACTTAATACTAACAGACAATGCTGTAGCTTTAATTTGATACCAAATTTGATGTTCTACAATGACTAGAAACTGAGATATGACCAATTTACCACATACACTACCCAACGAAATGTCGGCCATTTTGTTTTTTTTGCGGCCATCTTGAAAATGGCCGAATTCGAAGTGGCCAGGAATCGTTTTTAAATGCGTGAGATGTAATGAAGATATGGTGAAAATTTAATGCTTGTATCATCAAGTGAAGTATTTTCTCAGTATCCCGCTCCACTATTATTGGAAAGCCTAATTTTAGTAATCAGTTCAAAAAGATAATCAAACGGATACTACATGGATACCATGCGACAGTTTGATTTCCTGTTTGTAAACCCAATCACAGTTTATAGCAATGTGTACCTCTTAAATTGCACGACGGTGGGTCAGGCCTAAGACGCAATCGATGCCATCCCTGAGGGAAAACTTTCATCGGTTGGTTCAGTGGTTTCTGGTGCTTGTTTTGGCTCGGCCTACCGTGGCTCAACTTGGGGTTTGTTTGTTTATTTCTAGTTCAGTTTATATAAACATGTTTTATTTTATAGAACACACAAAAACATACATCTGCAAACATACAAAGGATTAGAACGAAAGCAAAGCTTATATTACTTGACTTTTTGGTTACTGTAAAAGCGGCACCTCATGAATGCGTAATTAGGACTGGTCAACCTTAGACATAGGTAAAAGCTGAATTATTCAAAAGTAGCTGTATCATCATGCGCCATTACCTCAGTAAAAACGCAAAACACGTTATTTAGTCCTTAAACGCCAGAAAAATAACAACATTTGACAATGCCTGTTGAACATAAGCATAGAGTCGTACAATGTGGACCCAGATCAGACTGCTCCTACAGGAGCAGACTGATCTGGGTCCACACTGTTTGTCTGTGAGGCTTCAAATATTTTAGTGGACGACAAAAACATTCAGATTAATAAATGTCAGTTCAGTGTGTATACGGTTAGGATATGCACGCACGTTTGCGCGGCCCAAAAAGCAGATTAACTCTTTAACCAAATTCTAAATAAAACCCGATTTCCCTTCCTTAGCAGATGAAATGGCCGAACCACGCCCAGATATGAATATTAAAGTTGCCGCCTTTACTGTAAGCTAGAAGTCAAGTAATATAAATCTTCTCAATGTGATAGTACATACTTGTTGAGCAAGTCAGTAGGTGTGTATGCTTTTTATAAACAGGAATGACTATAGATACAGATACAGAAAAATAACATTAAATATACAATAATAGTAAAAAGAACAAAATATAACAAAATCATAGTAAAGACTAGAACTTTTAATATGATCGAGGCAGGGGTGGGGAAAAGAGTAGACACCACAGACCAATCAGAAGAAGGCACATTAATATGTGCATATATCGCCTTAGGGTTTTCTTAAGCTTTCGTGATCCATTTTGTTTGTTTCGTCAAAGTGTGTCAAATTGATTAGATTGTTTCTTTGTGATGATTTTTTGTTTGTTTGATTCTTTACATCCCATCAACAATCTTTCAATTATATAGGGACGGGTCTTCCTGGGTTGAACCAGTACTAAGCTAGGATAAATGTGTCTTGCTCAAGGACCACAACGCAGTGACGCCGGTGAGGCTCGAACCCGCGGCCCTTCGGTCTCGAGTCAAGCACTCCCTATTCTTTGTGATGATGCATTGCACAAGTTGGTATGACCGTGCGAGCTAAACTACTGCATTGAAGCCCCCTGTGGCTTATGCTGCTGTCTGTTCTAAGGCGATGGTTCTGTTGCTGTTGATTCTTGTTGCACCTATTGTTTGTGAGGGTTCTGTGTTTGTTCCTTGTTTTGTTATGCATATGCAGTACTCGGTGTCCCTTTTTAGATTTGTAATCATCTTGATGGGGAAGAGAGAGCTGGTTGCTTTGCTTTATCTGTCTGTAACTGGTATCTTGTAACTATTAATGACTCTTTCTCGCGGTTCCGTCTGTTGGTCTACAGTGTATGATTGTGGTATTTCCTGGTCATACTGTCTTACTTTTTTGGTCATTATACTGAAATCAAAATCATATGCTGACAAGAATTCGTCAGATATAAAACACTTTCATCAACGAAATTGAGCTGTGCACATCATTTAAAGATAGAGCCCCATGGTCTTCCCTATTTGTTCCTTGGGTGAGGGGATTTGGGTGTCAAATAGGTGCTGCAAGCTTGATGATACATGTACTTTATTTTGCATGGTTTATTGCGTACATAAGTTTGTATATAACTTCCCAAATCCTCTTAGTTACAAAATTCAAATTCCTGCCAAAGAAAACAGAATGTCTTAGTTGGTTTGGAAGACTAGGCTATCACAAATATGTTGATCCCACCAAATGTAATAACAACGCAATTTGTTATAATGACGGTGCATGCGTTTATCAATCGTTCCCCCTCTTACGCAATTTGTAATACATCACCAAAATTAGTGTTTTCCCTCTACTTAAAGGATTATATCAAAATGCGCTCGTGTTGAATGACAGATTTAAAAGAAATGTAAAAACAATTACAACTAAAAAATACAATTGCGTATGATAAAAATGTGTAAACAGCGCACACTGTAATAAACCTTAAAAATCATTTTAGCACTGAAACAATTGCTTTCGACCTGCTCGAACTTGTTCGGTATGCAACACCTAGAGCGGGAAAAACACTGAATTTAGAAATTTATTACAAATTGCAAGGGTAGAGAACCTCATAAACAGAACCGTCGGCTCTGACAAGGAAATCTTAAATATGAGGTTCTTTCTAGTTCTGCATGTGGAGGCTAAAAAACGACTAAAAACCGTACATTTTTCCTTCGAGTGCTTTGATGGTGTAAAATAGCGAAAGGAGAATGTAGTGCTCCGCTCTGATCGTTTAACTACTTATATAAGCTGATGCGAGCTGCAAATTGTGTACGGTAGTGTCTGAAACCTGCAGCTCGCATCAGCTTTGATTACTGCAAGGTGGCGCAAAGTACCGCAAGGTAGATAATAATACCGCAATGTTGGGTACCCCAAGGTTGGTAAAAATGAAAAGATGCTTAGTAACGTTTTTATGCGACTTTTCAGCCTCCATATAAACAGGCTATCGGAGGCTGTACCTATGCGACCGTTTTTTCGAGCAAAAAATGGCGGAAAATGAAGACAAAAATACCCACAGTCTGGAGAATAACGGCTATTACTCTTCAATAAGCCTTGTTTCAGTTATCCAAATACTAGCCAGTACTAGATAATGAATTGGAATTGTTCTCATATGTAGAATTAGTTCGAGGTTTGTCCCAAAATTCGACATTTGCCACGAAAACAAGTGTATTTTCTCTCTGCTCAGTGAAACACCGCTGCATACACCGATTTACGAGGCTGTTTTCAAGTGATTTCATTTGAAATCACAAAGTAAATACCTGATATATCCGTAATTAAACACTATATATGTATGGTCATTCGCACCATTCATCTCATTTTAGTTTATTTTGTATGTCTCGATCATTTTAATAACTGTACGCCACACTGTTTTTTCCATTTATACTGTAACGTTTTTCGAGCAAGGTTAACATTCCATTGTATGAGTATTTCAAGCAAAATGGTGCTACTGAATGCGTATTTTGAGACCAAAATTATTGAACGGGTATTCTGAGCAGACCTTTAATGGAAAAAAAATAGAGCTAAATGGACCAAGCATGATGCCTATTCACATTAGGCTGGCAACATTTCTTTAGCCAAGTCTATCTTTGAGTCGGGGCCTTTTTCTTTATTTCTACAGAGTATGTCAATTTGATTTGATTGTTTCTCTGTGATGATACATTGCAATAGTTTAAAAACCTCCATGCCCTCTACACAGTTTTTGTTTTAACAACAATATAATCTAGGGCAACGATTGGGTGCCAGTAAAATATATCTTAGCCCCCACTGCAGTGGCTTATGCTACAGTCTGTTCTAATGCGATGGTTCTATTTCTGCTTATTGATTGTTAATTGTTGCTCCCATTCTGTGGTCCCTTGTGTCCATGCTTTGGTGTGCATTGCTTTGTGTCCTTAATAGTTTTGCAATCATCTTGATGGGGAAGAGAGAGCTGGTCGCTTTACTTTGTCTTCCCAGTGCCTTGTGACTGTTATGTCTGTGGCTGTTCCTTAATGTGCTGTTGGTGTGATTGTGATATTTCCTGATCATACTCACATGCTTTTTTTTTAGCTGTTTGGCGTTAAGTCAACAGGCAGGGTCACACTATTTGTATTTAATCTATGCTACCTTCTGAAATTAAGCAAGCATGAGTGTCGAAATTCAACCATGTAATTGTTGGTATTCTGATATAATTCTAACATTTTATTTCATAAATAGACCAGGAGCTGATTTCTGTACAACTTATCTGCCAGATCAGGTTTGACCGCAAAAACACAATCCTGATATCTTCTATGACATTGCTAGATACTTTGTACTGTCAAATTGCAGTAGCAAATTTTCTGTAGGACGCAATCTTTATATGTACCCTATGTTACATAATGGTAATAAGATTATGTGAGAAAACATGCATGAAGTTCGCCTATTGCTGTTCTTTCAAAAAATACATTTCCCTTTAAATATGTGTTTTATATCGATGCACTGACATAAGACAGTAAAACAATATAAAATATTTAGGCAAAAGACATATCAGACGCAAAAATGCATTATGGAAGGGATATTTTATGCCACCCCGATAGTATAATGGTATCCTGATTTGAAAAACATGTAGCTTTTTCTATTTCATAATTTATCAAATAAAAACATATTTTACATTAATTTTTAGCTTTATTCTTATGGTATGTTTTGCTGTTTGACATGTAACAAAATCATATTTGAACTGACATCCTAAGAAAGCATGTATTACTCAAAGAGTCATATGAACTGCAGTTTACATTTTCTGTCACAATATTTTGTATCTGTGACCTATACTTAATTCTTATATATCGACATAAAGCTTGTCTTAAAAGCATTTAATTAAATGCAGAAAACATTCAGTATGCAACTTAACAATAAACTCTATGATATAACAGTTATATACGTTACTTATTTTCAAATGCATTACTATTTCATGCAGTATTATCATTAGACCATGAGCTGCCAAAACACTTAGAAGGAAGTTGTAGACTGTGATTTTCTAAAAACAAATATTATTAACCCCAAAATAAAGTATGTTTGCTCTTTCTCAGTTTAAGAGTTAACCTGCAATAGTAAAATTTACTGTGTTACCCTGATATGATATTCTTTCGTCTCTGCAATATTTGCATCTTTTTTATTTTATATAAGGAATGATATATACAATGCATTTATCACTGACTACAACCCAATTTAGATAAAAACAAAATTGATATTAAATGACTGTAGTTGCTTAGTAAGATCCAACGCCCATTGTGTAAGCCACCAAAATACATATAATTATAGCATATTAGCTAATGATTACACCAACTATATTTATAACATTTGGGGACAAAAGCTAACCCATAACTCTTTAAAAATGTAGGTCGAAATTGAGAAATGAAAAGAAATGAAACATTAAAGCAAAATAAGTCCTTGTCATAGAAAAAGAAATTGATTTTTAATGGTAATGGTTTCTGTCCCATGCATGGCACATGACATGCCTATCCCTATGATAATAATCACTTTATATCCAAAGCATATTCAGGTTGGTGAAGAAAGAATGCAAGTTAGGGAATAGAATATCTTATAAAGTGTTATCAGATAAGTAAATGATCAGAAGAACTAAGTTGGTGTGATAAACGCTTCCTTTAGTTATTCTTAAAATAAACTAAAATCAGTTTAAAAGCTAAAATATGTAATGGGTCATAGCTGCAAATACGTAAAGATGTCAGTATACAATGTTATTTTGAGACAGTCTCTTTCAAAATTAACTGATTACATACACTTATAATGCATGATATCTAATGTTATATGTATCAAATTTTATTCTACCAACCCTTAGATGATTGATTCTATCTGGAATATAAGCAAAGTTAAATTGTATGCTACCACCTGCATAAAAACTTAAGTAATTTGCAGTCGTCTTATCATAATTAAAATAGATATGCAAGGAACTAGCTTGTTTCATGTTAGGGATTATGTTTGTATATTGTGAACAGCGAAAAGCTGGGTACACAGTTTGTTTTAAATAACTGATTAGATATCTTTCATTTTAATTAATCTTTTTTCAGATAAATATAACAAGTATCTACATTAAACATATATAAACTTTCAGATCCAATTATATACTGTCTTTGACAACAATTTGGACAAACAAAGGACTTTACGATCTATTTTATACGGTTATATATGTTACTTTGATAAATTTCACAGAAAATGAAAATGTATCTTGCTACTTTTACTGAAGTGCTATCCTTATCTTTGTTAATGAGTTTTAAAATCTTTAACTTTGGACAAATCAAAATAAATATGTTGTGGATATAAAACATTCAAATATTTACTTTTTCAGAAATGTAAGTGTGTATAAATATAAGTTCTTGATAAGAAATGATAATTATTTTAGGACAATCTTGTCATACATTCAACTCTTAAATAAACAATTTTGAGATTAATAAAGTATTATATGACATAAAATATAAGGTATTAAGCAATATATATAGTAATTCTTAAAGTAAGTAAGGGTGCAAATATCAGGAATCGATAAAATCAAGTACCACACCTGACCCAGGATACCAATGGGAAAGTGACAAACTCACAGTTAGACACCACAAACGAGAGCCAAGAGGTCAGCCCTTTCCCAGGAGGTGACCACAAAGCACATATAAACAGACACACACAAAGGCATAGCAAACACAAGACTTAAAGTCTGGAATGTATGTTGCATATTGACATACAAGCATGCAAATGATATTTTACACCAGAAACTATGTTAGTTATAGCTTTTCACTCTCATTTATCTGTAGAATGCTCATTTATGGTTTTGTAAAGTGTACATGCTTAATTTCTAAGTAAAAAGGTTCTTTCCTTAATTAACGTTTTATTTGGTGTCATAGTATTCAACAGCCTATAATTCTTAAAGTATGTGTGATAGAAACGAGCTATTTGCAGTTTTGGAATATAAAGTTAATTGTCTACTAGGAACATGGTACTTAAAATCTAAATACTTTTTATGAAGATTATCAAATGGAACAAATAAACAAATGATTTTGTAAGGTGTAGTTGCACATTTAACGTAAATGACATGAATAACATAAAGGTTTGTTTCTGGAAGCAAATAATTTATTTTGATACTTGTTAAAACCCCAAACGAGCTGCTGGCAGTTAAGAAATACTGTATATACCACCTGGATACCATCTGGATACTACTTTTAAATGTCCCAATTTTGTTTTAATGGTAAAGCATGGGGTAGTTGTATAAAACACCTGCCCCTGAAAATCTGCTTCCGTAATTTGACCATACCACGTGCCAAGAAATGTTGTAGAAGGCTAGTTTTAACTCTTTATGCAGTCAACTTTTTCAGGCATGAAACTTTTGTGAATTGAATTTTCAAATATTTAGCTCCTCAATTAAAATAGCAAATTTTGAGTCTCAGACACTACCGACAGAATTGAAGCCCCAGTTCCTCGATACTTTTGAAGACAGTTCATCAGCACATTTGTATTATGCTCAATGACATATGGCTGGACAATAGTTGATGAATGGTATAAATAATAATGGATGATTTGATTTAGACTGACTCCCATCATATTTGCCAATAGATATCATATCCTATAACCTATTCTTGTTTTACTTGTAACCGTTACTTCTCTTCTTGTGCTCAGAACACAAACGCGGCCATTTGAAGATTGAACGTTATGTAAAGATATGCATGTTTTACTAAACAAATGTTTGACAGCTGGGAGTCAGGCTAGATTTGATGTAATAAGTAGAAATACTTTAGTGAGAATAATGATTGAATGTGATCTTTGCCAGTATAGAAGATTAATAGAACATTTTCCCTGACAATTAGAGAATATGTTTACTGTTGCGTTTAACTACTGGATCATCAACAATGGATGACTTACATAAAGAGTTATGACTAGCCTTCTACAACATTTCTAGGCACCAAGATCAGTTGCTGATTTTAATAAATGTTTTTGTTTTGTTTACCTGATTGATTAATAATAGGCAAACATTGGTGCTAGACTGATGTCATCACATAGCTAGATATATATCTTATTTTAGATGTAGTTTGTCAACGATGACAAGAATTCCATTTAAATACCAAAGCAGATTGATTGTAGGCATACCATATTTTTTCTTCATACCTTCAATGTGTAAGATTTTATGTTTGGTGATATAAACATATTTTTGCACAGACAATGTAATGGTGGCTTTATAGACATAAGCCATGTGTATGTCCAATAAAATCGAGGTGCAATAGCTAATATGTGTCTAAATTGACTTAATATCAGGCCTTTGTTTATTATATCATCAATAAATGAATAAGAATTGGCACATTTCATAAAATTACAATATAAAATTTGTCAGTGAACTGATATCTATTCTGTTAGTGAACTATCTTGTCAGTGAATTGGCCCTATTCTGCTTAAAACAGTAGAAGCAGCGTTGTTTGCTGTTTGTTTGTCTGTCTGTCTGACTGCCTCTCTAGATAGTCATATTATGACTCAGTTGCCAAAGGCTTTACTACTCTAACTACCCGTACAGAAATTATGCTCAGAATACTCATCCAGACGCGTTGCATAACTCGAAATACGCATCCACCTCAAATCGAAAAACGCTACATTTTATACGCTCCGTATGTGGAACTTTTGGTGTGCGTACAGTCTGGAAATGGTCATGAAACTGGAGTTAAGTTTATAAATAGCCATATGTTTGGGATGTATTTATTTTTCTCTTATTGTCACTGTTTTAACATGACGAAAATATGAAATAAAACCCATCTTATCATGACAAAAATGTGTATTCAATGACCCAAACCCAGGCAAATTTTACTGAGCAACAGCCGTTTCAGCAGATTTTTTATTCATAACAGCAAAATAAAACATGTCTAAACGAAAATTAAGAATCATTTATAGAAAAAATCTATATTGGAAGCGGAATGCGCAATCAATCTGTTAAATCAAAGAGACAAAATATGTATTTACCGTGCAAATCTCTCCCTCTGGTGTGGTGCATCCTCCAAAGTCCGCCATTTTTTGCTCGAAAAAACGGTCGCATAGGTACAGCCTCCGATAGCCTGATAAAGAATCGGATAGAACCTTATCAGAGCCGACGGTTCTGTTTATCATTGGAAGTTTCCTACCCGTGAAATATGGAAGGGGAAAGTTTGATAAACGCAAAATGTTGTGAGTCTTATTACAAATTCCACTGATGTTACATTGTGCGTGGTGACAGATGACTCTAATCCATGTTCTCGGTGACAGTCATATCTAGATATTTTAAGACTAAATGGGCCTGCACATGAGATAGTGTTATTTCTGTCTTGTGTTTGTCATGTGTTCGCGCGTCTGTTTATTGTTGCCTTGTGGTCACCTGCTGGGAAAGGGACTGACCTCTTGGTTCTCGTTTGTGATGTTTAATTGTGTTTTTGTCACTTTCCCATGTGGTATCCTGGGTCAGGTTTGGTAGTACTTGATTCAGGCATGAGAAAGTTCAGGATTGATCAAGATTTCCTGATTGAGCACTGGCATATGATTTATGTAATGCCATTTGTTTTTGCTCAAATATGTTTTAGAATGAAGTTAAACTCAATTAAGCATAAACTGGATGGTTTCTATTGATATTTTGTGATTTTAAGCCTTTAATAAGTGATTTAATAATGGCTTTTCTCCATTTTGGAGTCAACCGACATATTTTTCCTGATTGAGAATGGCTGACTGTTCTCATCCCGTTGATTGTATCGATTCCTTATCATTGCCCCCCTTTCTTACTTTGGTACTTATCGCAGTAGCAAGCAACAAATACTCAGATGAGCTTGTGAAAAATCGCAGATTCATTCACTCTTCGCATACACAAAGTCCCAGGGGGGTACTCTCATTTTTTCTTCATACGTAGGCTTGGGCCCAGCATCTACTGTTTACGAAAAGAAAACGTATATATGAAAATATTAGAGTACCCCCTCCCCCATCGGACACAAAGTATGTATGTAGATGAAGACTCAAACCAAAATTTAAAGCAGGCTTTTGCACATATTCGATAAAGTACCACAATAGCATGTGTCTGGCTCGCATCTATTCGAAAGTCTCGGCGACAAATACAGCCTTACAATTTTGTCTTCTAGCATGTTATGTCTTGCCGTTCATTAGCTGTCTCGTTCCCTGAGAGCGGAAATGAGTATAAACATCAGTTATACAGATAATCTACAATCAATCTCGTGAATTAACGTCTTAACTACGGGATTTTATTGAACGTCTTGAGTGCTTAACCATCCACCTGCTGAGTTCGAAATATCTTTCTCCTGCAAACAATGTGGCGCTTAATCAGCCGGTTTCTTCAGAAACCGGCTGATTTAGCTCTACATTCTTTGTCATTCAGAATTATCAGCCAATAACGGTTCATTGAATGTTATCGTCGGCGTCGTCAGATGTGAAAATGACAAGACAAGCAAATCGTTTCAGCAGGATAGTTTAAGCGCATAGGGATCTGTTCTGTAATTTTGCTTCGCGCTTCCGATGAAAGGCGCTGGAGAGACTGCAAGTAAAAGACCGAGATATACGGCAATAATGAGTAGTTAAGCTAATGGATATCAATGCATATAGGTCTGCAGCGGCGTGGATGCAGAGCTAGAGAGAAAAACAGTCCAGCAGCACGATAGGTTGTTGGGTGAGGGCGAGTATCACGTACAACCAAAGGACGAAATTAATGATCGTAAAAGGTAACTTGACCGGCCAACGTTAATAAGTTGATCAAATTTTACGTCCAGCGGTTGTTCCATTTGCCTAGCGCATTGGTGGAAACTTTGAATACCATGACGACCTCCACCTCACAAAGCTCGACACACCGAACCTCTTGTCGAATTTTTTGAGACATTAGAGCACTCCCGTGACCAGCCAAAACCCCCGAAGTATCGCCAATTGAGTACATTTGGGAAGTCTTAGGTCGCCTGGTGTGTAACAGACCCCAGCGTTGCAACAGCTTGGCCGTCCGTTACAAGCGGAATAGAAGCGGAAACCAAGGAAGATAATCCGTCGTATAATCGCTAGCATGCTGCATGCATCAATGCTCGTGGGGCATGCCTTCAAGTGCGAATGAACTTGGCATATGTCATTGAAGTGTTGCTTGTTTCTACATGAATATTTGGAGGTTCCCTTAAAGTTGCCCCTAATATATTTAAAAAAAGGCTACGTTGTAGTTATGCCATACATGGATAGGCCACGAGTTCTATCGAGTCGAACTACTTCATACCACCTACATAGCCACCAGGGGGGGGTGGGGGTACTCTCATTTTTTTCAAACGTAGACTTGGACCCAGCATCTACTGTTTACCCCCCCCCCCCCCCCCACAAATAAAAATGTCAGGAATATCAAGCACCCAAAAAAAAAATATTTGAAAATTTTGCAACTCCAAAAAAATATCCCCATTCTGTACATTTACCTGCCCAGGTCACACATTCACGGATCACCTCGCCGGTTCTACTACGGATTGAATCTCACGGATGACCCAGGAAATGCCAAATTTCCGTAGACCGATACGGATGCACTATATGCGTATGATTAAGTACTACTACGTATGATTACGGATGCAATACGAAAGCTACGGACCATTACGGATTGCCATGAATGATGCTGGATTGTATCCGTGGCTAATCCGGCGTCCAGTCCGTGAATGTGTGAAATGGGCATTATTAAGAAAAGATTCTAAAATACATAGAAATGACCCCGGAAACTAGTCCAATTTTGTGATGACCCCATAAATAACCACACAATCTTTATATCCAAAAAAATATTCATTTTTCTGAAAACCCAAAATATATTGATATTCAAAGTTTTGAACCCAATAAAATGGTCCGAGCCAACGTATGTATGAAAATATCAGAGTACCACCCCACCCTACCCCAGCCCCTGGGACATAGCCTAGCTAGATCATGCGCAGTCTGATCTGTGTCTTTGATGGGCGCGCAGGCTGATCAATGCCTTTGTTATTCGCTACACATATCTGAAAAGTAAGTAATAAAGAGGGCAAAGATCAGGAATCGATACAATCAAGCACCGCACCTGACCCAGGATACTAATGGGAAAGTGACAACTTCACAATTAGACACCACAAACGAGAGCCAAGAGGTATCAATAAACAGACGCGCACGAAAGCATAACAAAAACAAGACTCTTAACTCCATTTTTGCGGCTTTCAACATGATAAAGCCTCTTTGCCGGACACCGGCTCCATTAAAAGACTGATTGGCAATTGTAGATCAATAGACGTTTATCTATGACACGAAATGAGCTAGCATAACGTCTCTCTCTGACAGTGAAATTGAAAAGCATGAAATCAAAAAATCACGGTCACAAGACAACCTTAAATGTTCACGGTCGCAAGACTACCTTACTCTAATGTTTTTCAAGACCGATTATCGCTTATGCACCAGTCATTTGTATCCCTCGGGGCCGCGGAATAGCGGGGCTTTTAACTTTTAAATTTTCAAAGCCCCGCTAAAAGCCCTGCACTGTGGGGCCAACTTTGTGGGTAAAATCCCTGCTCCGGGGGGTGACAATAATGAATAACAACAAATGACCTTAATCATTTGAATAAGTTTTTATCTTTTCTCCTATCCCATGGTGGTGCCACATGAAATTTGGCTTCAGTTGGCCCAGTGGTTTCAAAGAATTTACGAACATTCTGTCCAGAGCATAACACAGAAACTATAAGAGGTATCAACTTGAAACTTCATGGTAGATAGATCTCGATGAGGAGAAGCGCAGTGTACAAGAACCTTTCCTCTCTATCGCATAATTTAGGAGTTATTGTCCTTTGTTATTTTTTTACACTTAAAGTTTTGTCCGGAGCATAACACAACAACCATATGTATAAGAGGTATCAACTTGAAACTTCAATGGTAGATAGATCTCGATGAGGAGAGATACAGCGTTTAAGAACCATAACTTTCTTTTGCATAATTTAGAAGTAATTGCCCTTTGTTATACTTGAATGTTGTCTAGAACATAAGATTAACACTATTAGAGATATCAACTTGCAACCCTTTCGAACAAGTATATTTGGGGAGCATCTATCGTTTCTACCGATTCTCTTGATTTCTGAATTATGAATCCATATAGAGGTGGGGGTCAGGAGATCCAGACTAGCCCCCCCCCCCCCCCCCCCCCGGAAAATTACAAGTGTTATAGTTGTCTTTTGGAATAAGTATTGGGACCTCCACACCCCACCCCTACCCTGACCCCCACAGCGCCTAAAAAACTTGGATCCCCCTTCCCTCCTTAGAAATTTTAGTTCCATTGGAATGGTCAATTGGAAAACTCTGTAAAAAGTAAGTAAAGGACGACTAAAACGTCAGTCGGGCTTGGACCCCCACCCCCCCCCCCCCACCCCCCCCCCATAAATTCTGGATCCGTCCCTGCCCGAGAACATGCGAATTGGCCACCAAGTTGCACCCCTTTCGGTTTATATTGGCATAAATATAGGTAGATGTTTAGGTGTGCTGTTAAGAGGACCATTCAGACAATTTCTTTCAGTAGTGGCCTATTTAAGCGGTATCTACGCCACTGCGGGGACACTCCCGGCACTTAAGCCCCACTATTTCCCTGGTATCCCCGGTCCCAGGGGGCGGGCCATAAAAATGACTGATGCATTAATGCAGATCAAAAGTATCGCAAAATGCTCCAAGTGGGGCATTCTGCAATACTTTCGACCTTCATTAAGCTACCATTTGTCATTAGGATCGGTTTGTTTTGGTCTTTTTTGAGTCGCCGCTTAAGACAAGTTTTCCTGTAACCACTGTAGTCATACCACTACGGCAATTTTGGGTTCGTCACTTATTTCGGTGTTAAGGTTACTTTCTCATCATGTTCAATTTCTTCATTTAATCATAGATAAACGCCCCAAAATGCTTGGGTTCCGATTGCGTTTTGTTCATCAAATTCACATTGTATCTTTTAGCTTTAAAATTATATGAAAACTTTAACGTTTGGTGTTACTATTATGTCATCGTGGATAATTATTCAATGACAAAACCGTATAATCATAAACCGTAATTGACATATAACTGTAAAAAACACATTTAACAATCTGATTTTATCTCCGTTTCGGCATAACAACACAGGGGTTGTTAACAAGACGATGCAATCTCGAAGCAAACATATTCGAAAGTTCTCGTTTTTGACAGCCTTTATTTGAAGGTAACTTTACTATAACACCGGAGTGGGTGACGAACCCCAAATCGCCGTAGTAGTATGACCACAGGGGAACCAAAAACACTCAACTTTGAGCGTCAAGTTGTACACATATCGTCGCTTCAGTGCTATAGTGTTCTAAGTGACATTTTGGTCAAAAATGAGTTATGCATACCGTTGGAAAGGGGATCAAATTTGCCCTATCTCCTCCCAGTAAGCTAAAAAACGCAGTGCGTTTCTGTTCTATCTACAAAAAGACACTTTCGTTCGGTGCTATAGTGTTCTAAGTGATTTTCATCCAATGGCCAATGATCATTATGTCACGTGACTGGATGAGTCAGGTGTCATACTGTTCTATCTACCAAAAATCACTACCCTTGGAGAAATTGGGTAAAAATTGCAGTAACCTCCCTTACATAAATTTAAATTTCCTATATTGAAGCGGTTTGTGGATGTAATGACGAACTTATGGCTATACCTGCTACTTTTTGTTCCAAATAATCCGCTCAGTCAAAGATTTTGTGCAAATTTATCCATGGACAAAATAATAAGCTGTAGAAACAGATTACTTCCCTTACGTATATTTTAACTGCTTTAATTGACGTAATGTGTCAGTGTAATTACAAATCAATGGTCAAACCTGCTACTTTTAGGTTCAAATAATCAGTTAAGTTCAAAATATTATACTAATTGACCGCATTGACAGAAAAATTAACTGTAGAAAAAAATTACCTCCCTTACATACATTTTAATGGCATAATCTGTGCGGTTTGTTAGTGTTGTGCCAAACAAATGACTAATATGCTACTTTTAGTTATAAATAATCATTTCTGTCGAGAATAGTCTACAAATATGCTCCATGAACAGAATAATAAGCTGTAGGAAAATATAGAAAGCTATAGCACTGAATGCAGAAGGCGGTTTTTAGAGCATAATGTTCTATCTCCAAACTGTAAAATGCCCGTAATTTCCATATTACTTAAAAAATTTCTTCAAACCAAGGTCATTTACACTGTTTGTATATATTTAAACCCTCTGGTATGATTCAAATGGCTGTGATAAATGAGGCATCAAAAATCAGGATACTAAAATTTTCAAACTCATTTTTCTCAAATCTTGTGCAATTGTTGATAGAACACTATAGCACTGAAGCGACGATATACGTATTTGCGTGCCCGTAGGTACGCTGCTGAAAGGGGTAATATTTTGCATCCAATTACATGTATATTCAACATAATTGCTAAGTGTCTGTTAATGTCACTTACAGACATATGCTCCAGGGGTTTGCATATGAGTGACATTGGTCTATAAAATTGCAACAAAATAGTTTTTCACCTTTGGTGTCTCCAGTCATCTGGTACATGCATCGCCCGAGTTAGTGACTTATTGGAGATGAGATTCAGTATTGATAGACCTCTCTTTCAGCACTCTGGTATTCAAACCTTACGGGACAAAATTAATGCTTAATCATATTATTCACATTTAGATAGTCCGTCCCACTTTCTGGCCATCTGTTACACGTTCATTGGTAGAATATGCTTGAACATGGGATACATGGAAGTGATGCAAAAAAGTGTACACCCATGATGATGGTTGGGGTTAGGTTAGGGTAAGGGCCATGTCTGGTAGCAAACGTATCTTTATTCATTGTAGCTTCAGAAAAGAATGGGTCAGATAAAGTAGCGAACAGATTCTAAAGTTGCTCCGAGGAAGGGATAATCTAGTCTCACGCGGCAATATTTATTTTTCTGTGGCCTCTCATATAAAGTATGGGGTAGACATAATTGAGCCGCGACATGAGATTTCCAACAATGTGGTATGTGCGACCAGCAAAGGCTCAGACCAGCCTGCGCATACGCGCAGTCTGATCAGAGCCTTTGCTAGTCGCTTGAATATTCTATGATTGTTAAGCTACTAACTGAACACCATTTGGAGTTTCTAAGCTTAAAAGGAGACTGCATAGGCTCATCTGAGTCTACACTTGTCAAAAGTCACATTGTTGGAAATCACATGTGGCGGCTGATCTCGTCCGGCTGCAACATGTGGCAACTCCTTTCCTGTAAGTTGTATACTGTGGCTGTCATTATGGCTGGAATTTGTTCCACCTCTTAAAATGATGTGATTAGCCCTATATGAGCCATGACATGTGATTTCCAACAATGTGGTTTTTTGACAAGTGTAGACTCAGACCAGCCTGTGCAGCCTCCTTTTAAGCTTAGAAACTCCAAATGCTGTTCAGTCAGCAGCTGAGCAATCATAGAATAATCAAGCGACTTGCAAAGGCTCTGATCAGACTGCGCGTATGTGCAGGCTGGTCTGAGTCTTTGCTGCTCGCAGATACCACATTGTTGGAAATCTCATGTCATGGCTCATTTGTATAGAACTTTTTTTCCAGTGGAACTTACTTGATAGCTCATGTGATTAGAAGATGTCGCTGTTTAAGGTTGATGGCTCCAATCTTCAACAAAAGTCTTATCCCAGCAGCATGTCGTTGTTGATCGGTGCACCATGCACCACTGTGGGAAATGTGAAAATGCCTAACTTGATTGACAACGGCCCCACAATACGCCCAGCCATCATCGTATATCTTGCCGCTGTTTGAAATGATGTGGCTTTCAAGCATGGAGGCTTAGGCTTCATTTCCCTGTATATTTATTAGGAAATGACGCTGACCATTGCTGCAGTATCTACTACTGCTTTTATTGCTCTTCTTTGGAGTGTGATGGGAGTTATCAAGGATGATGGCGGAAAAATCTGGCAAACGGTAGAATCCCCTGTAGTCTTATCCCCAGGGGGGGGGGGGGGGGGGGGTACTCTGATATTTTCACACATACGTAGGCTCGGTCCATCTTTTTGGGTTCAAAATTCTGAATTTCAATATTTTTGGGGGTTTTCGGAAAAATGAATATTTTTGGGGGGTATGAAGATTTTGTGGATATTTTTTTGGGGTCATCACAAAATTGGGCTAGTTTGAGGGTCATTTCTATGCGATTTAGGGTCTTTTTTAAGGTCAAGGTACAGAATTGGGATATTTTTGGGGGTTGCTAAAAATTTCAAATATTTTTTTGGGGTGCTTGAAATTCCTGATATTTTTTTGGGATGAACGGTAGATGCTGGGTCCGAGCCTATGTATGCGGAAAAAATTAGAGTACCCCCCTGGGGTCTTATCTACCTGTTCGCTGCTCATGTCTCCCATAAGACTCATGGATGGATTCCAAGCTCTATATGGTTGAACATCCTACAGACTTGGGATCACGATTGCAGGATTGGAACAAAAGATGTTGCTTTGTTCCTGTTGGGCTGGAGATCTGGCTTTCACAGGGTAGTACCGCTCTATTACAGCCTCAAGTTTCTCTACTGTCAACTCCTCTTCCTGGATTGGTTCATCCCCATCATATACTGTAAATTAGAAGATTTTCGCGAGGACTTAATTTTCGCGAAACTTCGCATATGCGAAGTTTCGTGAAAATAAAACCCTCGCGAAATGGCAAAATTACTCTGTCGTTTATTGATATAGGTAAATCTTGCCTTAGTCGCGCGCGAATTTTTCACGTGACTAATATGTCTTTTAATGCTATTCGCGAAAATAAAATTCTCGTGGAAATTTCCGAATCTACAGTACTTTGGGCAAAGATGTTGAGCATAATGTATCTTCAAACGTTTGATCAATCCATTCTCCATACTCCTGTGAGCAGGGCTCACCCTGCCATTAGCCATTGTAGCCATTTGCTACTAAAAATGAAGAGTGGCTACAATACTAAGTCAATGGCTAAAAGTACACTAATTACGTACAGAATTCTATGTTTTGTTGTATGTTACTTTATGTCCATTCTAGTATTGCAATCATCTTGATGGGGAAGAGAGAGCTTGTTGCTTTGCTTAATTTGTCTTCCTGGTGTCTGGTGGTGGTTGAGCGGCTCTTTCTCGCGGTGCCATGGGGTTGTGTGCGGTTTATGATTGTGGTATTTCCTGATCATACTCACTTACTATTTTTGTGAAAAGTGGTTTTTGATCAGCTTTTGGATTCTCCAATATTGCTTCTATTATTCCTTGTCACTTTATTTATGTGTCATATTCAAACTCTTTGGATGCTACCATCAGGGTGTCAAACAGTTTGGATCCAAATCAGGCCCGACATTTTGTCGGGCCTGATCTGGGTCCAAAGTGTTTGCAGAGGTTGTCAGCAGACGACAAAAGTCATCGCTAGTGGGCAAAGAGTTTGATACAGAACAACATGTGATACTACTTCTCGACTAAAGTCAATTTCATTTCGCTCCAACTTTTACGATTTGGCTACAGTGTTGAATACAACAAATTCTGAGACAGTGTAAGCCCTGTGAGGTACTAAGTGTTTCTGTGTTGATCTGGGATGATTCAAACAGCTGGTCGTACATACAGTCTATATAATATTCACAGCTTTTTTTATCTTCACTTTTATCTCCTGGCCTAATGTTTTTGTATTCAATGCTATCCCACCAAAAGTCTGTGATCTATGAGTTCGACTCCTGAATCTTTTGGTGAATTTCCAGGCTGGTTCTGGTGAAAGTTGTTAATCAATCTCTTCTATTGGCATGCTGTCTATGAATTTTCTTTATATCCCTCCCTTCTTCTGGAAGTGGTAACAGACTGGAGACATTTTGCAATTGTTCTACTGTTAGCTCCATGATTAGTTTCTCGGACTTGTTTTCTGAACAAGCAAGTCAACGCAATTATTTTCTCGGACTTACTTTCTATAGAAGAGAGTCTTTTTCTTACTGTAGTTTTGTTTTGCTCGGAAGACAGATCTCTCCCAGCTAAAGTTGATTATCTGAGGAAATACTGCCTTGACGGGAACCTCTGTATAAAATTATATCTGCCTCTCTGTCGTCCGCGGGGCTCCCTGTTAAATTGTACTGCCACCGGTGGTGCCTAAAATGAAACAAACTGCTTTGTCCAGTCAAGTCGACTATAAATAAAATTTGTATTCTGTGAGTGTGCCGCATGGTAGATTCTCAGGGCAGGTCATCCCCAGGGGGGGGGGGGGGTACTCTCAGTTTTTCTTCATACATAGGCTTGGACCCAGTATCTGCTGTTTACCCCCATAAAATATCTGGTATATCGGGCATATCAAAAATAATATTTGAAATTATAGCAACACCCAAAAATATCCCCATTTTGTAGATTGACCTCAAGAAAATACCCTAAAATGCATAGAAATGATTCCAGTTTTGTGATGACCCCCCAACCCCCCCCCCCCCCCCCCCCCACCCAAAGAATATCCACAAAATCTTCATACCCCCAAAAAAATACTCATTTTTATGAAGCCCCCCAAAAATATTAAAATTCAAGATTTTGAACCAAAAAATGGTCCGAGCGTACGTATGTATAGGAAAATATCAGAGTACAACCCTAGGAGGCCATCTCCTCCAGGGCTGGTTCACCTGTGCTTTGTTTTTATTAGTGTAACAAAATTTAGCATATAATGGCTAATCTTTTGGGGAGGACGCTAGTTTTTGTGTGCGTCCGTCCGTGTGTGTTGTTTTCGAAGTGGCAGGGTCGAGTGGTTACCAGGTGTACGGGGGTCGATAGGAAACACTTTCCGTTTTCGGTGTTAAGGTAGACCCATTAATCGGTGTTTTCAAAACGCTTTCTGTTTCATAAGCGGTCATCGAGAACATATGGTAGCCGCAAAAACATAACTTTTCTACATAAAGTAGGAAATGTCAACCGCCGTTGTGATCGGTGGAGGCATAAGCGGCCTTTCAGCATGTCACTACTTACTGAAAAGTGCTAAATATTCAAAGGTAAAACAATGTGATCAGTTCCTCAAGTCTTTTTAGCCATCGATCCGACCGCTACCTAAATTCGTATTTTTGTATTTTATTGTTTCAAACCATCAAACAAGATGAAAGCTGAATCCCAGATAGTGAGATATTGATATCCCACTTTTTTATAATTCAATGTAGAGTGGAAAAATCCTTGGCTATGGTCCCTCATAAATTCATAATCTATCTGTCGTAGGTATTGACACCCTCACTGGCATTATCCATAGGGCTTAAATGAAATATATGTGTTTCCTGTTGCCTACCTACCCTAATTTTTTTTTTACCCTACCCTAAACATTGAAATGGTCTTTGGAGAAAAAATACCTAAATGCGCACTTTTTCAGATTTTGTCACTATTTTCTTTGTTAAATGTTTTAACAAAATTTAATAATTTCCCTACCTACCTACCCTAAATTGTGTTGGTATGCAACAGGAACCACACATATATTTCATTTAGGCCTAGGGTGAAAGCCTACAACCCAGCAAACATGCCTATATGGGACCCATATGGGGAGTGCAACCGGGTTCCGCATGGGTCCCATATGGGTAAGCCCATATGCGAGTTGCCCAGGTGGGTCCCATATAACATTCCCATAAAGAAAAAAAGAAATGATATAATCATCTTTATATAAACTTATTTCCTTGTTTATAATGCATGGCTAGCTTCTACAGTTGCGGATACAGAGGGGATTCATGTGGTTCGCTTGAACCCCCAATTGAGACAAAATTTTCCATTTTTATGAGGAATTTCGAGCAAAATCAGCATAAACTATCAAATAGTCATATACATTTTTCAAATCGAAACCTCCTTTGTAAATCTGAACCCCCTAGCAAGAAATCATGGATCCGCCCCTGCTTCTACCATTTATTTTATTTTATTTACATGGGCCAGCCCATATGGGACCCATATGGAACCCGGTTGCACTGCCCATATGGGTGCCCACATGGGACCCATATGGGTCCCATATAGATTGCTAGCTGGGAAGTAACGGGTCCATAGAATAACGGAAAACCATATACTAGCCTAAAACCATAGAAAAACACCAAAAAACACTTAAAAATCAAATTTATATGGGAATTATACCCTCTTGGTAATTGTTTATTAGTAATTTAGCTTTATATATTCAGTGGGATAAATAGAAACAATAAAAAAAATTGAAGCCATCTTGTACCGAATTTGATGATTTTAAACGTATAGCCTCTACCGAAAACCAAAAACAACTGCCCAAAAGCAATCAAAATAGCTAATTTAATAAGTTATTATGTCCTTCAAGGCTTCAAGTATTTGTTTTTAAAAATTCATGTGTTTATAAAAGTACATTGAATACGATGAATTTTATGGAATTAAGCATAAAATAAGTGCTTGAATTTTGAATTTATACTGGTTTTTTGTCGAGGAATTTAGCTTATGGCTTACCCCATCAACGCTTACTAAAGAAGGTTCACCACTGTGGTATTCGAGGCACTACATATCAGTGGGCTCTCATCGTTCCTGAATTCCAGAACACATAAGGTTTTAGTAGAGGGACAGACATCGGAGAAAGTTCCCGTCATCAGTGGGGTGCCTCAGGGGTCCGTTCTAGGTTCTGGTCCAGTTCTATTCTTGATCTTTATTAACGACCTACCAGAGAACATTAACTCCAGAACTAGACTCTTTGCCAATGACTGTATACTCTATCGACAAATAACATCTGAAACCAACCAACTCCTTCTACAAGAAGACCTGGACAGGCTTGCCACATGGGAGAAGACCTGGGGAATGGAATTCCGCCCACAGAAGTGTAGTGTCATGCTCATCTCCAGAGCATGAGTTTAAACATGTATTATGGGTGCTCAAAAGAACCGTCTCATTGAGATGGTTCTTTTGAGTACCGCCAACATATGTTTTGGTTGAGAAATAAGAAAATAATTTTCGGTTACACTCTTATCTGAGGGCCTGACCCTTTACCTCATAGAGACGCCTTTTTAACACTTTTGCAAAGCAGAAAATGTATTTATACAATTATTCATAGTGGGTGCATGGAGCCTAGCATGAATGTTCATGAAGGAAAGAGTTTGACACATTTACAGGCCTCATTTTTTTCAGGTTTTTAGAGATCTGTTTTTCTTAATTGCAGGCTTCTAACATCCATATTTCCTTGAAAGACTATTTTAAGGCTGAGAAAGCAAGGCTTTTCAGGCATTCAGTGGACAAAAATTCCACTCGTCTGCTTGTAATTACCAGTGAAATCTAGAAAGGGTGAGTAATTCTTCCCAAAGCACTCGTCCTACAGGACGAGTGCTTCGGAAAGAATAACTCGAGGAAGTCATATTACATATTACTCCCTTATGTTCTTTATAAGGACAAGTGCATGTGTTTGCAGGACGAGTTAAATTGTAAGTCACTCATCCTGCAGGACAAGTGCATTATTTAAATATTTTTGTCCCCTGGCATTGAAAAGCTTTGGCGGCCGGATTTGATCAGAGTTGAGTGACAAAATTGAATTTGGAAAAAATATCCCTCTGAATGTCCTAAACTCAAGATATGTATATATTTGTCCTTTTACAGGTTCTAGTCCTTGAAGCCTCTAGTCGTTTGGGTGGTTGGGTTCACAGTGTACGCCATGAAGATGGAACTATTTTTGAACTTGGACCAAGAAGCATTAGGATTGCTGGACCTTCTGGTTTTAATACCTTATGCTTGGTAAGCCTAGCATTAGCCATGTTTAAATACCACATAAGTCCAAGATCGGGCCTCTAGAAAGAGTGTGTAAATAAAAACTAATTTTCTTATCTCGGGAACAAAATATATGTTGTGGGTACTCAAAAAGAACCATCTCAATTTGAGCACCCTTAACACATATTAAATATTCACATGGGTAGAGGTTTAAAATTTCCAAAATCCTGAACTTTTGAAACTCCAATCTTAAAACTTGCAGTATGCCCACTAAACATTCACAATTTTAATTGTCAATTGTCTTTAAACAGACTGTATATAAATAGGAAAACCTTTTATAATCTCATTAATTCAGCATTTTGAGGCTGACTCAGCCTCAAAATATTGAATTCAGAAATAATCCTGAAAACTTTCACCCATGTATTCACAATTTTACACATGAAAATTTGTTTATCTGGGCCTATGTAGATAGCGAGAAGTAATAGCGCAAATTTACATCATTTTCTATGAGTTGAGAAGCAAATTAGCCATTACACATACTATTGCCATTAATTTAATGCTTTATTTATTTAACGAGGATTCCTAACAGCCCAAGGGCCACAAGTAGGTCTCCTCACAAAAATCATAAACATACACAAGTACAAGGACAATACAGATAGACACACAGTAACATAAAATATTTGCATCCGGTGAAAGAGTATTGTGCCTGCATGCGTGTGTGTGTGGGAGGAAATATGTCATATTAGCGCAATTTTATAAGCTTTTGTCATTAAATAGAAGGAGAAATACAATGCAGTTGTAGTAGATTGTCACATCAGCTTGCATTTGTGTGTGACAGAATGAAAATGAGTCCCCTAAAAAGTGGTCCATTTAGGGTGAAATTTCAGGCCCTATGAAGACTATTTTGCCCAAGTCACCCCTAGCTTATTCACTGATACTACACTCCTCCACTAATCTTCTTATCCTCTTTAATCTGCACCATTTCAGTTGTAAGCACACATTTACTGATCAGATGGCTTACAGTGTTGTTTTTTTAAAAAAAGGGATAAATCCAGCATAGGCTTAGATAAACACAAATTTTCAGCGTAAAATTGTGAATATTTTCTTACCCATCAGTTTTAACATATGTTTTGGGTGCTCAAAAGAACTGTCTCACTGAGACAGTTCTTTTGAGTACCCACAACATATGTTTTGGTTGAGAAATAAGAAAATAAAATTTTCGTTACCCACTTTTAACAAAAGTCCTGATCCAGGCACAGCAGACACAGTAAATTGAGCCATTTCCTACAATTGAAATATGGCCGCAAAGCATGATAAGAAAAGTCTCTGCGTAGGTCCAGAAATGCAAATATTTTGTACAAAATGTGGTTACCATACTGGCTGAATTAAGTGCTTTGAGTTCAAAAGTTAATCAAAACTTCATACTATTTTTGTAAACAGTATAGACCCAGATCAGTTGGCTCCTGGTGAAGAATTCAACACAATTGGACAGTCTCGTGTGCTGGCCCATATTTTGCCTATATTTTCCTCTTTATAACAGCTAGAAGAGCTTGGCCTAGAGAAAGACATACTGACGGTCACTAAGGGGAGCCCAGCTGCCAAGAACAGATTCATATATAGAGGATCTTACATTGTGCTCATGTTTTATTGAATTTATTAAACAAGTTGAGGAAAAGAGATAAAATGCGAGGCTTGCCGAGCATTTTATCTCTTTTTCGCAACGAGTTTAATAAATTCAATAATACAAGGGCACGAATGTTAGATTCTATTTATCATATGACATTAAGACTACTTAAGTCTTTGAAATCTCATTTTTGCCGTAATGTCATTATGTACGCAACGTTGTTATGGATGTCATAACGTTTCCCGAAAATAGATAAACCACTAGTGGTTTACAGATTTTACTGCATGGCATTATTACACTCCCAGACGCGACGTCATATGATAAATATCAGATACCATACATGTTTGGACTAATATTTCCCTCTTTATAACAGCTAGAAGAGCTTGGCCTAGAGAAAGACATACTAGCGGTCACTAAGGGGAGCCCAGCTGCCAAGAACAGATTCATATATATGAACAAGAAGATCAATGCTTTGCCAAATAGTAAGAACTATATTTTTACTAAATATTCTAATAAAATCAAAAAAGAAGGCAAACACAGATTGAATAATATTCCTCTTTCTCTTTTTATGCCCCCCAACTTTGGAAAAGTTGAAAGGGTATATTGCTTTGGGCTTGTCCATGCGTCTGTCCATGTGTCCGTTGGAAATTTATTAAGATAGTTTTGAAATTTCATTATATTATATGGATTCCTCATCAAAAAATAATTGACACATTTTTTTAAGTCTGGGTTATCTCCGTTTGTGGAGTTATGCCCCTTTTAAAGGTTCATTATGATATTTTGTAATCAAGATATCTCAAAAACTATAACAGCTATGAGCTTCTAACTTGCTCAGCTAGTAGATTACCTGGTGATAATTTTTAATTTTTTTTTTTTTTTTTTTTTCAAGTTATACATGTTTTGGTTGAGAAGTAAAATACAATGCTGTAATTTCTAAGCAGATATACTTCTTATCAGAGGGGTGCTGATCAGACTGTGTAAATGTGCAGACTGGTCTGGATCTTTGTTGTTTGCATGCAACAAAATGAGTTTTTCTTGGGCCATGACCCATATTATGTTCCCCAATCAAGGGGATGGGGACATATTGTATTTGGTGCAGATCCCATTGGCGTCTTGTGTTGGCGTTGCGGTGGCTGTTTCTTGAGTACAAGTTATCTCATATACTAGTAGGTGAATTGGAACCAAATATTGGTGACCTTGGCTTAATTTTCAAGGTCACAGTGTAGCTAAATATTTGTCAAAAATTTGAGTGTTTGTTGCATGGAGACATTCTGTGTTCTCTGAAAACAAATACTACTAACTAGTTATTGTTTGTTTGTTTTGTTGCTTTACGTCCCAAGTCAACAGCTATGGTCATGGCGGGACGGTCAGTTCACCTAACCACAGTTTTTCCTGGGCAGGCTTGAACAAGCAGTTAACCAGTAATTCTTTGGCCATACTTTCGCTTGTAACTGACAACAACCCTTCTTGAATGAATCAGCGGAAGGGAGGAGAATGACCGTAGAAATAATTTTATGATTGATCGCCATGAAAGTATGGGACCGGGCCCGGATCAAACTCGTGACCCCTGGATCTGCAGTCAGACATGCATCTGTTAATTAGTGGGGCCCCCCAGAGGTTTTGGGGAACTGGGGAGAATGGCTATTTATTTTCAGGGAGCTGGGGAGCACTGGTAATTATTTTAGGGGAGCTAGGGAGCAAGCCCATAATTTTGGGGATTTAGGGAGCCTTGCCAAAAAGTAAAAAAAATAAGCAAAAGCCTCCATTTTGTTTGATTTTTAAAAATTCTTCTGCTTCTGGGGGGCTAGCCACCCAGACCCCACTTGTAAATTCTAGATGTAATTATTTTCATACTAACATGCTCATCTAGATTTACCACAGAGAGTAATATGGCAATTATGTTTTATGTTGATTGTATTCCATAAAATTGTTGATTTTTAGGTTGGTAATAACATACTGGGGGACACCCCAGATTGCACCAGATCACACCATTTTTGTCAAAAAAAATTTGGGGGAGCATGCCCCCAGACCCCCTAGCAGCACTGTGACTACACAATGTTACGGGGCCACCTAAACACCTGCTATGTTATTATCTGTTTAGGTAATTAGCCCTTTTTAAAGGAATTTTCGAAGAATGCCTATCAGATATATACTTACTTGATTTAACTGAAGTTAAACAAGCATATAGGCACTAATAGCAATTGTAGAAAAGACTTTTTATAGTTAAATGCTTTCACTAAAGTGTTTAGAAAAATCATGTTTAAGCTGTTGGAAAAAATCAGCCCCTGTTCCCAAAAGGAAAACCGAAAGGTATGTCTCTAAACCTCCAAGCCTACTCTACCAGGTATAGCAACAACATTTTAAGGATGGCCTCATACTATGAGCCATATATAATGCATTTCATTGAAACTAATTATATGCCATGCATTCCATGGCTTTTAAATGTCATGTAGTCCATGGCAAAGACCTGTCTTTACATGTATAAGGCAAAATATTAAGTGATCATTAAGTCATGCACTCTTATATAGCTTCATAGTTATTAAGTAATGTGATTTTGATCCCACGGAAAGATAAATACATTTTAGGGAGAATTGGCTTATATTTTTAGGGAGATGAAATTATTTGCAGGGAGACGGGGAGATCAATCATTATTTTCAGGGATCAAGGGAGCACAGACCCCCCCTGGGGGGATCTCATTAGTTATTATTTTACTATAGATCCAGCTGGGGCTTTCAAGAACACTCCGCTTTTGGGACAGCCCCTAGTACTGCCCATTCTTGGTGAGCCCTTCAAACAGAGAGGACATAGCGATGATGAGAGTGTACATGACTTTGTTAGCAGAAGGCTCAGTTCAAAAGTAAGATTTACTGTTTTATTTACTGTTGAGTCCTTATCTTTGCTTTATCTCCTTTTTATGCCCCCAAAGGAACTTTGGGAGGCATATAGTAATCGCACCGTCCGTCCGTCAGTCGTCCGTCCCGCTTTCGTGTCCGGTCCATATCTCCTATATTCTTTGAGGTAGGAATTCCAAATTTGGTGTGTGGATACATCTTGGGATGGCGGAGTGTCGCGTACCATTTTCGGGTCACTGTGACCTTGACCTCTGACCTAGTTTTTATAATAATCGTGTCCGGAGCATATCTCTTATATTATTTGAGGTAGGAATCTCAAATTTAGTGTGTGGATGCATCTTGGGATGACGAAGTGTCGCGTACCATAATTGGGTCACTGTGACCTTGAACTTGACCTCTGACCCAGTTTCTTGAAAACTGCATTGAGTCTGGTGCATATCTCCTATATTCTTTGAAATAGGAATTCCAAATTTGGTGTGTAAATGCATCTTGGGATGAGGGGGTGTCACATGCCAATTTTGGGTCACTGTGACCTTGACCTCTGACCTAGTTTTAAGAATTATTGTGTCCGGAGCATATCTCTTATATTTTTTGAGTTAGGAATTCCAAATTTGGTGTGTGGATACATCTTGGGAAAGCGGAGTGTCATGCTTCATTTTTGGGTCACTTTGACCTTGACCTCTGACCTAGTTTTTAGAAAAATCGTGTCCATAGCATATCTCTTATATTATTTGAGGTAGGAATCTCAAATTTGGTGTGTGGATGCATCTTGGGATGTAGAAGTGTCGCGTACCATAATTGGGTCACTGTGACCTTGAACTTGACCACTGACCTTGTTTCTAGAAACTGCATTGAGTCTGGTGCATATCTCCTATATTCTTTGAGATAGGAATTCCAACTTTGGTGTGTAAGTACATCTTGGGATGACGGGGTGTCACATACCACTTTTGGGTCACTGTGACCTTGACCTCTGACCTAGTTTTAAGAATTATTGTGTCCCGAGCATATCTCGTATATTCTTTGAGTTAGGAATTCCAATTTTGGTGTGTGGATGCATCTTGGGATTGCGGAGTGTCATGTACCTTTTTCGGGTCACTGTGACCTTGACCTCTGACCTAGTTTTTAGAATAATCATGTCCAGAGCATATCTCTTATATTATTTGAGGTAGGAATCTCAAATCTGGTGTGAGAATGCATCTTGGGATGACGAAGTGTCGCTTACCATAATTTAGTCACTGTGACCTTGAACTTGACCTCTGATTTAGTTTCAAGAAACTGTTGCATATCTCCTATATTCTTTGAAATAGGAATTCCAAATTTGGTATGTAAATGCATCTTGGGATGCCCGAGTGTCACAAACCATTTTTGGGTCACTGTGACCTTGACCTCTGACCTCGTTTTCAAGAATTATTGTGTCCAGAGCATATCTCCTATATTATTTGATGTAGGAATCCCAAATTTGGGATGGTGATTCCTCTTGGGATGGTGGAGTGGTGCATTCCATTTTGAGTCACTTTGACCTTGACATTGGCTTCTGGCCTCATTTCTTGTTTTTTCGTGCTATATTACAGCTATCTTTCCTTAAATGTGTCTTATACTAGACCAATTCCTTTGGGGGCATTCGTCACGTGTTTGTGACATTTCTTGTTATATCTTGATTTATATGTTCTAGGAGATGATGCATTGATATATGCAACCCAAACATCTATGTATCTTAATCCACATCTGAACTAAGGTTGAGGTTGGTGCCATGAAACCTGTTTAAGCCCTCCAGTAAAATATTTTTACTGACAGTTCTAAGGTGGTACTTCTTTTGTGGATCATTCATGTTATTTCTGTTGTGTGTTTGTTATGCTTTTGTGCGCGTCTGTTTATTGTTGCCTTGAAGTCACCTTCTGGGAAAGGGCTGACCTCTTGGCTCTCATTTGTGATGTCTATTTGTGATTTTGTTACCTTCCCATTGGTATCCTGGGTCAGGTGTGGTACTTGATTGTATCAATTCCTGATCTTTGCCCTCTTCTTACTTTTACTTTAATAGCTTCAACCCTTTTGGACTAATGTAATTTCCCATAATGTTTGATACAATAAAGTCAGGATAAAAAAATCATATAAAAGAAAAGAGGACAGTCCATTGTGTATATTGAGGGGTCACAGGTTATAAATTCCAAAAAAATATTGTATTTCTTTCTCTGAAGATCTTTGTTTATTTTGTTTAATTTGATTCTTTATAACCCATAAACAATCTTTTAGTTATGCAAGGACGGATCTTCCTGGGTTGAACCAGTACTAAGCCTTGCTCAAGGATACAATGTAGTGAGGCTCGAACCCGCAGACCTTGGTCTCGAGTCAAGCACTCTACCACTGAGCCACTAGGCTCCCCAAGATCAGTTTTGTCATAAGCAAACAGTGTAGACTCTGATGAAATGCGGCATTTCATCTGGGTCTTCATTGTCATAGTCACTCGTTTTGGGGGTTTCTGGTCCAGAAAGGATTACGGGTAAACAAGGCCATACATGACTAAATGTTAGCAAGAGACTCAACTCAAATGTGAGATTTTCTAAACTAAAAAGGACAGCATTACTGTATCTCTTATATTACTTAAGAATGGGTTAAGTGAAGATTGAATAATTTTGAAATTTTGCAGATGTTTTCTGTGTTACAAGTCTGAAGGTGTGTGTGAAATTTTTTTTTACCAATTAATTTCTGACTATTTTTATAGCGCTGTGAACTATGATAATGTATACTGCTTCATTCTAAAGCTAATAAACTTTCATACATGTATTATATATCTCAGCTCTGCAACATTTATAGAAAAGTAGGTGGAAGTATCAGAATTTTTCCTGAATTCAGGATTTTGAAGCTGACTTTTAAAAGAAAGGCTGAATTTTAAAAGAAAGTTAGCTTCAAATACTGAATTAGGCAGATTGCTATAGCCTTTAACTTATTTTAAGATTATCTAAAGACAATTCCACCTTTTAAACTCAAAATTAACATTTTTGTAGGCAAGTTTTATAAAAGATTTTGAGTTTGAAAGTTAAGGATTTTAGAAAATTTATAACTTTCACCCATACAAGTACCCTGCAGGTGTGTCATAAACTTCAGTGAAGTTCTTACTACTTCTAAATAGGAATGACAAAGGGTCTGAAGGCCTCCAGATAAGAGTGCATAATTAAAAAAATATTTTTCTTATTTCTCAACCAAAACATATGTTGTGGGTGCTCAAAAGAACCGTCTCAATGAGACGGTTCTTCTGGGCACCCAAAACTTATGTTTAAATTGATGGTTAAGAAAATACTGACAATTTTACTATTGAAAAATTCTTAAAAAAAATCTTAAAAATTCCCAAAGCAAAGGGTACACACTAATGTTCTCTAATTTCAGTTTGCTGAGAATCTGATAAATCCAGTTTGCCGGGGAATATTTGCGGGAAACAGTCACCAGCTTAGTATGCGGTCCTGCTTTCCTGATATGTTCAGGTGGGAGAGAGACCATGGTTCATTGGTCAAAGGGATGTTCAAAAGACCAAAAGGTAAACTGGTAATTGAGAAAATAAAATGATGACATGCATCCCACTCCATGGGGAGGCCTTGGATCCGGAGAATTTTGTTTGCGTTGATGCTTTACGTCTCAGTCAACAATTTTTGAGTCATGTGGCAAGGATTTAGTTGTCTTCCTAGGTTGAACCAGTGCTAAGCAGAGGATATAGTGTGTTGCTCAAGGACACAACACACTGAACTCAGTGTCTAGGGTTAGTCTTGTCTCTTAATCTAACCACCCCTCTATATCAAGTCTAAAACTCTATTACTGAGCCACTGCACTCCTTGTAGGAGAGCTTACTTATATTCAAATGGTCCTGGACACATGACTAGGATGATCAGCTACGGTTTAAAAAATTCTAAAGGGAATTCCAAAGGGGAATTTATTCAAACACAGAAATTCTATTTACACTCTCTGTCTCAAATTTTCAACCAAGAAAAAAATATAGCACTTAAAGTTACAAGCTACATCTTCATGTGAAACTCTAATTTAGAGCATATAAGACGGACCCAGACCAGCCCTGGCTAATTGTTGATCCTGATCTAGAACCAACCTACTATGTGAAGATGTAGCTTGTAATTTTTAAAAGTTATATATTTGTTTCTTTACAAAGGCCAAGTGACAAAAAAATTGAGACAGAGTGTAAATAGAAGTTCTGTGTAAAAATTTTAATACTGAATTTTTAAAACAATCATATTAAAGCCATTCTATGAATGAAAAGATAAGTTTTCAATAACCTACCAACCCCTCTCTTTTTCATATAATCATGTAAGGGAAACAAATGCTAAATGTTACTTTTTCCAAAAGCCAACAAGAAATTACCCATCACCTATTTTTAGCAAGTGAATACAAGTACCAGTACCTTAGTTAATTTAGTAAGTGTATATGCGTAATTACCCAAATTAATTATCCCAAAAAGCAATTGGAACTGAATCTGTAGCGTAACAAACGCAAGAGAAATTCCGAATATCAATGTGAATAAATAGCGGCGTGTACCGTCTTTCATTGCTTTGCCATCCATAAACTCCCCAATTTTCCGGAATAAGATAGACTAGAAGTATGTTTGGCACTATTGGGGAGTTTGCACTGTTCAAGCTTTGGTTTTAGTTCAGTCTTGCTAATCGAGATCTGATGATATCATCACGGTTGCCCAAAATGGCTGCAAAGTCAAAGCAAGAGGGAAATAAGGCTAATTTTATGCAGCAAAACAACAGAATAACGGTTATTAAGTTGGTCTTCGTTCAGGTAATGTTGATACTGTTATTAAACTGCTTTATAAGTGTGTCAGACCAGGATTCAGAATTGTATTCTCAATTTTCAACTAGAATAGACATCCCTGAAATCGAAACTGAAAGTAGCTTCCATAAGTGAACGTGTCTAAAACTAACTGTATAATCACAGAAAGTTTTGACATCTACAAAAATACCCAATTGAAAAAGCAAAATACACAAATAAGCATTTCTTAGAAATTTTGAATACCCAATTAAAATTTGAAATACCCAAATGAATGAAAGTGGAGTGAGTAACAAAACCAATTGCTAAAAAGATTAATTGAGGTTATGGGTCACCCTCACATCAACCAAAACATGCAACATAGCATAAACTGCCTGTCTAACAGTGTGGGTCCAGATCAGTCAGCTTCTTCAGAGCTGGCAATGGATAAAGCAGAGGTCATCCAAAGAATGTTATATTTCAAGGGTGAAAAATGATATATTTCCCTTTCCCGCCAAAATTATTTTTTTCTGTACTGTAAGAAAACAATGTGCTAAATTATCTAATGGCTGGTAAAAACCATTATATGTTTGATTTGTAATTCTACACTATTGATCATTTAAGGCCAGAGGCACTTAACCAATACTTTCAATAATCAGTAATTTTAATTGGGATTTTAGGAAGCTACCTAATCCTTCACATTTGGGAAAATATTTTATTATAATTGGGAAAATAAGTGCTAAAATACATGAAATTGGGAAAATAAAGGCTATTTTTGGATTGGGCACAGCTCCCATATAAGGCCTTAAAAATGGCCAAATAAAATCACTGATAATGAGCTGATAACAGTTACATGTTTAAAGAAATGAACATTTTGAAACCAATGTTATTGTTCCTAAATACTGTTAGACATGCATTAAATGTACAAAATATGAAACCTGCAAATTGCACAGGTTTCTTATTTTGTGCATTGAATCATGCCTTTTATTCTTTTCATGGAGTTTTATTCTTTTTAGTAAAACACAAGAAGGAGCCTGCCCTAGCAACAAGAGTGAAGGACGAGAGATGGTCAGTATATTCTTTCAAGAGAGGAATGCAACAGCTACCTGATAGACTAGAGGAGGAAGCCAGCCAGAGAAAAGAGGCAGAATTACTCAGAGATACCCCTTGTTCACCTTTACAATGGAAGGATGGAAAGTTCTTGGTAAGTTTGTTTGTTTTGATTCTTTATGTTCTAGACAACAATTTTTCAGTCATGTTCGAGGGGTCATCCTGGGTTGAACCAGTACTAATCAGGGGATAAAGTGTCTTGCTAAAGTACACAACACAGTGAGTCTGTCAGTGGTGAGACTCATTCTTGGTAGAAACCCAGATAATACATGATTTACTTTCTTTATTTCTCAACTAAAACATATGTTGTGTGCTCTCAAAACATATGGATAAACTAGCAACTAAGAAATTTATATCTAAATGTTACATTCCTGAGAGGATGATAGAAGAAGATTTTGTTGTCAACAACTGACAACTCCTATACTATGGGGCCAATTTTTACCTAACTTCACAGAAATGTTTCTAAGTGGGCTTCTACAGAAATAGCTAGAACAAACTTGATATGTCAAAAAACATGACCACCAAGGGGTGTGGCTTTTCACAGTGAGGGAAACTTAAAAAATCTCTTGTATATGTAATACACTTAGTAAACTTAATGGGGAGAAGTTACTGTTCTTCAATTGTCCGATATAGCTTTAAAGGTCATTTAATTTAGAAACTGCGCCAATATGTCAGTCTTTAAAAATCACCAAATTGTACATGTTTTATAGTACTGTTTTCATTTATTTAGGTTAACATTAATGGAGACACGGTGAAAGCTGACCATGTTTTTTCTTCAATCTATTCTAAAGGTAAGAACTGCTAACTCATTCCCCGCTAGAGGCAACTTTTGTCTGCTGATAAACATTGTAATCAGTTTGGACCCAGATCTAGCCCGGCAACATGTTGGGTCTGAACTAGCTCAAAAGTGTTAGACACTCTGAAGAATTTTTGTAAAAAAGTTTATTTTGAAAAAAAAATCAGCAGATGACTTAAAAGCATGCAAAATTACCCAGCATGCAAAGATTTAAAGATATACAATGTGTCACAGTGAATATATTGTTGATCTTACATGAGTGCCAGCACCCTAGATAAGCAGCGTATTTGCGTAAATACGCAATTAAAATCCTCAAAAAAAGCAATTAAAATGAAATGTGTGCGTACCGAAAAGCAATTCTAACGATCGGTATGCAATATCATGCGATGTCAATGCGTACCATTTGGTCCATTTCCTTTCCATTTGGGTAATAAACAAATGCCAGTCGGGTATTGATTTTTTTACTAGCGAGCGCGCAATATAACTCCAGTTTTATGATTAAAATATCAGTGCCCAGTCCAGTATTTTGCGGAAAAACACTATGATGAAAGTGAAGCCTTGCAAAGCTTGAATGTCAACAAAGGGATGGGATTTGCTTCGGGTACAATAAAATCCGCTAGTTTGATACTTTAGGAAGACAGCTGATGTGAGTGAATAAATATGCTAGCACATTCCCGATGGCTTCATGCAATAAGAAAATGTGTAATCACAAAAAAAACGTGGTGTAAAAAATATGAAAATACGCAATTGTTTTTGCAAGTATCCAATTGAGGATAACCAGGTTGCTTAAATACCCAATTGGCCCAAAAGCTTATCTGAGTGCTCATGTTTTATTAAATTGAACTATTAGTAAATGAGTTGAAAAAGGGATGAAATGTGAGGCTTTGCTGAGCATTTTATCACGTTTTTACAATATGTTAATTAACCTGTCCGCAAGTAGCCAATCGTTGTGCTTTATTTTGAGTTTGAGAATGAACTCAATGTTTATTACCTCGAGACCAAGTTTTTGGTGTGAAAACATCATTATTGTGTCATATACAGACAACTTTGTTTTGACCGTCATTTAAGAAATAAATTCGATTTTTGGAATGTTCATGGAATCATGAATACTTCGGATCTCTTGCAAAGTAAGTGAAACCTCAAAGGTCTTCACATTAACCTTGCAAAGACCGGAAGTATTCATAATTCCATGAACAGACCAAAAATTGAATAAGTTACGGTATATTTATATTTATAATTGAAGAAACAATACAGTTTTGTATTTAATATGTAATCATATTAACGGTTTTGTTGGAGTGTAGAACGGAAAAAACAAAACAGCCAGTGTGAACATGGACAGCCAATGGAGCAAACAAGTAGCTTGTTTTGCATGTGTGATCAGGTGTAGCTTGCTGTCAATGGCAACACCAGTGTCACTTCTGGCGAATGAATTAAATGTTCAAAGCGAATTGCACAGGTAAAGGAGCTTAGCAGCTGTCAATCATATTTATGTCTTTCATGAGGTTATGAATGGTTGCAAAAAATCTAAAGATTGCTTTGAAAATGTAAATATTACATAATATTGTTAAATAGGTAAAACACTAGAGTGTTGAAAATAAATGAGATAGTTTTATTGTGCTGTTACAATCTTGTTAAATATACAAAATATGAAACATGCAAATTTGTACAGGTTTCATATTCTGTACACATCACGCAGTTGTATTCCTTCCAAAGTTTTAACATGAATAGTGGAATTATATGGGCCAGTCCATGAGGTAAGATGAGATTCGACCACAAGTTTAAGGTGTTTAACGTTTAGTGCCGCAAGAGGTCAGTTTTAATGCCCGATATGAAGTGGAGGATGTTAATTGCCATTATATGTTTATCAAGTATATAAGGGCAATCAATCTGTTATGATGTATTTTAATATGTAAGAGTTACATTTCCTATATTTTTATACTATGGCATCATCAACATTATAGCAACGACGTCAACGTAATTAAGCCAGTGTGTGATTACTACTGTTGTGAATAAAGCTGTGTTTATTACTAAGAGGTGTTTATTAGTGTTTAACAGAGGGCATTAATAACAGCTGAGGGCAACAACAAATGTTAAACACTGAATAACTGTGACACTTTTTGTCTAAACCCTCTTTGGCAAGCAACAAGTGTTATAAATTGTGAACAATTACAGTGGTTATTC